>OX377621.1:122977855-124234038 GCA_947397865.1 Polietes domitor
GGAAGATGATATGTATAAACATTGACTTTGAACTACATGAAGTAGTCAGAAGGCAAGAAATGGCAATTAACCAACGTCAACAACTACAACAACAATGGATACAAGAACAAATGCAAGAACCTGAACAACATACTTGCTCCGAATGACATATTGGTACAACTTCGGCAGCTGAAGCCTTTAGATAAAGACCATTCGGTAACAGCATTTTTTTTCACTGAACCAACACTCAGGGGATGTCCCCTATAAATGCAGTGCATTGCGTTGGTAGAAGGAAGATAAGGTATTGGAAGGAGGAAAGAGGGAGTAGTGTCTGTTGACATCTGTTTTGAATCTCTGAATGTCGTAATTGGAGGGAAAGATATTTGCCGGAAGTCGATTCCACATACGGATAGTACGGGCGAAGAACGAATTTATTCTGTAATGTGTAGTGCGGTCGGTTGTCCAATCGACAACAAATGGGTGAGCGTTTCTGGAGAGTCGCGTATCTCTACCGAACGTTCTCACGGGCGGTATAAGATCACGAATTTCCGAAGAACAAACACCATGAAAGTATCGATAGAACAATGACACACAACCAACATTACGACGGTGTTCAAGGGAGACAATAGAATTGGATATCCTACCGTCACCTATCAACACCATCGCCCTCCTCTGGACACGGTCAAGTAGCTCCAGTGATGAAGCTGGAGCACCCGACCATATATGGGAGTTGTATTCCATCTTTGGTCTGATGTAGGTAGTGTAGATATTGAGAAGGTAAGAGGGTGTGAAATATTTCTTACATCTTTTTAAAAAGCCTAAACATTTGAAGGCATCTTGGACAAAACATGTATTTGATGTGTCGATATCAAATACATGTTTTGTCCAACGAACATCACATTGTATTTTTATGCCAAGAACAACTAGATCATCTGATTGCTCAATATCTACACCGTTCATTAAAATCGACGACACCGTTGGATCAGTGAATCGTTTGTGAGACAACAAGGAGCACTGGGTCTTACGTGCATTAAAATCTACTCTATTTTCTCGACCCCATTCAGAAATGGCTATCAAATCCTGGCTAAGTGACTCATCCATCAATCGCCTTTTATCCTCAATTTCTTGACGACTTGGTCTATGATCGAATGAGTATGAATGACAGAGGTTGCTGTCATCCGCGAATGAGTATATTGGATTCACAGTCCGATCCAAGGGTCGTCGATGAAAATAAGAAAAAGGGAGGGGGAAAGGACAGAGCCCTGTGGTACTCCTGCGGTTAACCTATGCTCGTCGGATGAGAACCCATCTACAACAACACGTATAGTGCGATCTCTGAGGAAGCTCGATATAAATCGAGAGAAGTCACTACCAACACCAAAAGCGATAAGCTTTGATATGAGTGCGCCGTGCCAAACTCTATCAAAGGTCTTGGAGATATCTAGAGCAACGACCTTACTCTCACCAAGCTTGTGAATAGATCGATTCCATTTTTCGGATAGCAGTGTCATCAGGTCTCCCGTAGATCGATTCCTACGGAAGCCATACTGTCGATCATTAAGTAAGTCATTAGTTTCTAAATACCTCACAAGATGGTGGTTAACCATACTCTCCATAACCTTCGAAAGCGCTGAGCAAATCGCGATCGGTCGATAGTTAGCAGGATGGGCTGGATGTTCGCAATCTTCCAACGCGCTGGGAAAACCCCTGCACGGTATGCAAGGTTGAAAAGATTACGAAGGGGACGGGCAAGCGTCGAAGAGCACTTACATAGGACCAGTGCTGCAATGCCATCCGGGCCTGGAGATTTATTTACGTCGAGATTTGCGAAAACCCTTTTAACTCCACGTGTTCGAAAAAATATCTGAGGCATGGAACTAGATACATTTTCGATCACGGGGAGTGGTTGATTGCTTTCCGGCAAGGATGAATTCCTTGCAAACATTTCAGCCAATAGGTTAGCTTTGTCAACCGGTTTAGTGAATATCTGGTCATCTTTAACAAGAGTTGGGATAGATGACGAGTTATCCTTTACTCTTCTCACAAATGACCAAAAGCTCTTACTTCCCCTGGGAGGAGCAAGAACTTTGGCACGAAGACGTTGTTCGTACAGAAACTTTTCACGTCTAAGTACCCTGGCACACATGGTTCTTGTCTGCTTGCGTAGCAGATCAGTTGTGGAATTTTTATTTAAACGCCATTTCCTGAATGCTTCGTCTTTGGATCTGACAGCAGCCTTGCATGTCTGGTTAAACCAACTTTTATTATATGGTTTATCCGAAATAACTTTAATTGGAATAAATGACTTCATTCCAATCAAGATAATATTTTCAATCATTTCAGCCGCAGCATCTATATCGCCATTTAGAAAACAAAGTTTCCAATTGAAATGCTGGAAAAAGTTGTTGAGCTCGGCCCAACGTGCCTTTTCGTATATATATATATTGTCCGCTTTGGGGCTGGAGTCGAAGCGACACGAAGAGCGGAATACGAAAAGGATGCTAAAACAATGCAGTGATCCGAATTACCAAGAGGTGCTAGAACGTTAACTTCATACTTTTCAGGGTGTGATGTTAAGAAAAGATTAAGAATATTAGAGTGTTGCCCTTGGACACACGGAATGTGTGTCGGTTCATTCACTAGTTGCGTCAAATCATTATGCGCGGCAAAAAGCTCGGCGTATTGACCCTCCGGTGTTGAGTGACTCGAATGGGCAAGCCAAGAGGAATTATGGACATTGAAATCGCCGGCAACCACAATTTCACTGTCAGGATAATCCTCTAAAATTTTTGTAATTGAATCGGAAAGGGCGTCAAAGCCATTTAGGGATACCTCCCTTTCCGCGTTTGGACTTCTATACACATCCGCATCCGTAGAGGCAATATTAGCATTGTGCTCCTCTAATAACCAGCAATTGAGCCAATTATCCATGACTATTATATCTAACGAAAAAATCCTTGGACCAGCGGGAAACTACATCCGGGAGATAGGACCAGATGCAATAAAAATCAAGCTGATGGACTACCACCGTCCAAAATCAACACATGGGGGCATATTCAATAGATGCCGCAATGTTAAGGTAAGTAATATAAGAGAATTGTTTAACTATATACGACCTAAGCCAGATAATTTTTTTCGATGAGTTCAAACCATAAATATAAGAACCCAATAGGATCGGCAAAGATCTAGTAGATGTAATAATTGAAAAAATAGATATCCCCTTAAGGACTCATATAGACCAAAATAGTACTCTAAATGAAGTTATTACAAGGTATACTCATTTGAGCTTTATGATCCACTAACGACACATATTGAGAAATACGCAAAATCAAAAGCCATCATACCAAACTAATACTAAGGATATACCTATACCAGTGGGAACAACAATAATAGACAGAGCTTGGGTCAAGCCCGAAATTCTCATATGAGTGTAGACACTGAATATATGAATTATTACCAAACTAATACTAACCAACACAAACATCAAAACTTAAATTCACAACGGACATATCAATAAAGTACTAATCAGAACAACTATAACAAAAATCAAAATTTAACTAACTAACAAAGAAACATTAACACACAAAACAACCAAAACAAAAATAATCATCAAAGAAACAATAGTACCTGTGGTCAACAAGGAAATACCTATACCAGTGGGAACAACAATAATAGACAGAGCTCGGGTCAAACCCGAAATTCTCATATGAGTGTAGACACTGAATATATTAATCGGGACAATGGACCCCTATATATGGAGGTAGACACCACTCAAAGGATTAGGTGCCTTTTTTATGATGCTAGTGGTTGCACCTGTATCCAGTTCAACCAATAGCATCATAAAAAAGGTGTTCTTAAAGAAGATTACCCGATGTCAAAATTAAAACCCTTAAATGGAACAAATGCAGTGAAATATGTAGTAGTAACGCCATTCCCAAAGGAATTTAAATGCGATGGAAACTTACAATGGAAAATAATAGATTTTTCCAACAATTTTTTTTCTTCCATAATTGGTCACAATTTCCTAACTGGATTTAAAGCCAAAATAGACAACGAACAAAAGTTCATAAACATATTAGATCCAAAACTATATTTCGAAGAATATATACCCAGAGTACATAGACGATATATGTGCACTCGAAACAATAGAAAACGACAAGATAAATAATTTCGATTTAGACCATCTAAACAATGAAGAAATGAAAAGGCTACTTAATGATTTTAAGGATTCTTTAAAGAAGGAGGCACACTTTCAGCAACTCACGAAGTTTTTCATGAAATAATAAACAACTAGTGACAAGCCCTTATACTAAAAAAATTATAGGTATCCGCAGATACATGAGGCGGAAATAAGTCGTCAAATTGAGGAGATGCTCAAACAAAATATAATAAAGAAAAGTAAATCACCATATAATAGCCCACTATGGATTGTAGACAAAAATTTTACAATTCAGGGATTAAGAAATACAGAAACGTTATTGACTACCGAAGACTAAATGAGTTTACAGTGGATGATACATATATAATAATATTCATTATTGGACAGACTAGGTTGGTCCCAATACTACACAACTCTCGATCTGGCAAAAGGATACTACCATATATTGGTTAGAGAGGAAGATAGAAGGAAAACGGTCTTCTCTACACTTTCAGGGCATTACGAATTTATTCGAATGCCTTTTGGGCTGAAAAACTCCTCTTCAACATTTCAAAGATTGATGAATGAGGTCCTTAAGACCATATCAACAAAACATGTGTAGTCCTTATATTTAGTACGTCACTCCAAGAGCATATGGTAACCTTGAGAAAAATATTCAAGGCCTTCCAAAAAGCTGAGCTTAAAATACGTTGCGACTTTTTGGAGAAAGAGACTCAGTTTTTTTTTTGTCATGTATTGACAGCTAACGGTATAACCAAATCCTGATAAGGTCTCTATTATTCGAAACTTGAAAATACCGAATAGTGCAAAACAAATAAAATCCTTTGTGGGAATGACAGTTTTTATAGAAAATTCATAAAAGATTGCGCAAAAGTTGCACACCCCAGAACGTATACCTAAAAAAAGATTAATCGGTAAATTCAAACGACCCTAACTATTTAGTGGTAACAAATACCCCAATACTAATATATCAAAATTTCCAGAAGAAATTGAAGGTAACTACTGATGCTAGCAATTTCGAAATTGGGGCAGTACTTTCCCAAGAAGGGCACCTAATGGCCTATGCATCTCGTACTCTAAACAAGTACGAATGCAATTACGCCACAGTAGAGAAGGAATTACTCGCCATAGTTTGGGCAGTAAAATACTTCAGACCATATATATTTGTTAGAGAATTTGATCTCGAAAGTGATGGCCAACCACTTAATTGGTTAATGCCGAAGTTCTCTGGCAATGATATTAGTCCAAGACTCCAAAGATGGTTAATAAGTCTTGGAGAGTACAACTTCTCTCTCGATTACATAAAAAGAAAGACCAACTACATAGCGGACTTCCTAAGTAGTATACAAGAAGACGAAATAAATTGTTGGCTACCCGGAAACGATGATCAAGAAGCACAAACCACTGATTCACTAAGCGAAGATAATGATCAAGATGTCATAGCTTAATTAGAAGCACAAACTGTTCACTCTCAAGAGGAGGACTTATGCTACAGCGTACCACTACTAGTGTTTAACAGATTCTAAATACAGCATATCCTTGTAGAAAATAAACAAATCCCTACAAATATTGTTTTCGGAAGCAAAAGAATTTTTGTGGAGAAGGATGTAATTGAAAACGAATTGACCCTAGACATATTGCGTAGAGACCTAGTAAAGGGGGAGGTGGGAATATGATAAATAAAGTCCAAAAAATTATCGAAAGCGAATAGTCTACGAACCCCCACATTAAATTCGTTAAATGTACAAGGTTCGCTAGAAATATAGATAATGAGGACGATCTAATTGGCCACTTTCACAAAAATGAAAGCTGTCATTTCAACATAGTGGCAATATATGAGAAACTGAAATCAGTAATTTATAGTCCAAATCTGAAAACACAAATCCACAAAATTGAACAGCTGCGATGTATTCAGCGGCGAAATCCAATCAAAAATAAATACAACTTAACACCCAAGACAATAAACGAAATAATTCACATGGACACATGTGTATACAGCAAACACTAATTTATTGTCTTCATAGACATGTTTTCAAAACACACCACCTGTTTAATTGCAAATGTTGTCATTCTCAACTTCCACCTTTTCTTGGTGTCCGGCCTACAGTCAAATGGCATTCCTTTATTTATTCCCCTACGTTAGATTTTGTCTACTACTTTCTTCATACGACTTTGTGATATTACGCACAAAAATGGTAGTAACACCTAACGAGTAGCACCTTCTAACGAGTAGCGAATGCACTGAGAGCCGCCTTTCTTCATCTAAGCTTTGCTTTAGTTTTACTCGTTATATTGTAGATCTCTGATTCTTTGGATTTCGTCCATACAACACCCTCACAAACTTTTGTACAAAAGATAATATTGTTTACGACAATAAATTGAATTGAGTTTTATTTGAAAATATTAAATTTTCGTATTTTTATTTCTTTTCATTGTTGCTACGCAAACATTGGTCCACGCGAGCCGGATACTTGCTTCCAGAAATTAATTGGTTTCTATTTTTTCTTCAAAGGCAAACCTGACTCCGTCAGCAACAACAACACCCACATAAATCAGCCATCTTCTTTCACCCATCTTCATCATATATATTATTAACAAAAGGTGCGTATTGTCAGTTTTATTTAAAAGTGAGCATATCGCGTTTTGTTTATTTATAAAGAAATATATTTCCGAAAAAATAATAATAAAACAGTCGTTTTACAACATCGGTACCGCGTCGGTTTGTGTCTTTGTGTGATTCTCATACATCCAGACGGACGGACATACAACCGTACATTAGAACATATTTTCGTTACGCGAAAATAAAGTTAAGTATTAAAATATTGCCGACGCATATTCAAAATATTTATCAGTGAGTGAAATAAGAGAAAAGTGTGCTGTTAATAATTATTGAAACAGATAAATAAAGTGCTGGGTTTTCAACGTTGATCGGTGGTGGTTTTTTGCAACAACAAAACGTATGTATTCAAACGAGTAATTGCTTTACTCTCGGTTAAAAGAAGAATAAACAAAACAACAACAACATACATTTGTTTACCATACGGTTCGAAGTTGCAAAACAACATCATCATACCCAACGGTCAGCGTATGAAAGAGTACCTATGTACGTCAATACACACACAGCCATACATATATTTTTTCTTATTTATTAGCGCGGGTCGTTCTCGGTGAGATTTGAAATTTATTAGCGTGGATCGTTCTTGGTGACATTTGAAATTTTTTATCGAATTTTTTTCGTTTCGTATCTCGGGTAGTATTACACAGTGCAACACGAAAAAAAAAATAACCATATACGGACACCGCTACATGATAAAAGACCAAAAAAAAAGACCCGTGTTTTTTTTCCCCCCAAAGTCATGCACTTTTTTTTATGGGCCCCCAGAGATTTGAGGCCTCGGTGTAATTTTTGGAAAAAAGTGATCATATTCGCAGGCTCATATCTTGCAAACCGTTCGGAATTTTGATTTACTCTCTGAGGCAAAGTTCTAGCTCTTGTCATAAAGAACAAAAATTGTGAACATATAAAATCAAAAAAACTTCATCTTCAAGGTCAAAATCGCAAATGTCCTCGAACAAATCTTATAGGCTGTAGTGTGTGTAGGTAGCGTATACGTGCTGTTGATTAATTTTTTTATTTTTTATATATTTGATTTTTTATTTTATATTATTTGATTTTTTATATTTTTTTCGATTTTTCCATTGACTTTCTTTTACAGAGAAATATTTTGGGGCATTTTCGTGCTTCTAAATAAAATTTCGTGTATTTTTCGATACACTGGGAAAAAAATCTGTGAGGTTTAATAATTTTTAATTAAAATTTTGGTTAAATTTAATAG
The DNA here is from genome assembly GCA_947397865.1 of Polietes domitor. NCBI lineage: Eukaryota > Metazoa > Arthropoda > Insecta > Diptera > Muscidae > Polietes > Polietes domitor. Next base: position 122,985,830 of record OX377621.1, read on the forward strand.
CAATTTGGCCAAAGTTCGTGACTGAACTAATTTCCGTGTATTTTTCGATACATTTTGCGGAAATTTGGTTGGGCGTGTTCAAATTACCTCTTTTTTTAATATTTTTAACTGATTTGGGAAGATTTCGAGCTCTGCTTTGAAAATTCAGTGTATTTTTCGATACATTGGACTATTTTTGGGGTTTCGTTCTACCTTATTGCTAGACATTTTTCATTCATTTTCGTGCTTTTTCAAAATAATCAGGGTATTTTCGGCACACTGTGAATGTTTTTGGATTTCTTTCTGAAATATTTTTTGGATAGCTTTGAATAGTTTTCATTCATTTAGCACTTACATGTGTTTTCGTGGTATTTTTTAATACATTTAGCAAAGTTTTTACTTTTTTTGGTTTTTCTTAATTCTAGCTTGGTTCAAAATGCCTCTCACTCCACTCGACTTCTTTATCAGAGCAACTGATGCTTTGGTAAAATTTGAACTTCAGTACCCTACGGGATGAAGCCCTCGACATATATTCTCTTGAAAAAACAGGGTTCAGAAGCGAGAACATTATGGAGTAATGATAAGGACAGGTACGATAAGTGTCTTAGTCATCTCCAAACTGCTCAGGATGCGGAGAAGGAGGACATAGATTCTGCTGACAGCAAATATGATGTAGCGTATAGGTTATTTGTACGTGTCCTCGCTGCTATTAATAGGAAATTGGATGAATTTCGAGCTCCGCTGAAGTCATCCCCTCCGACTCTGCCCGTACTTCTACGGATACATATTCGATAGATCACTTGGATTCTCCTTCTGATCGATCGAAATCTATAAGGGAGCAGCAGGAGCAATGTGGGGGCAGCAACAGTATGGCTCACGGCCTTTCGTTGCCGCCATGTGATACTGACGTTTTCCATGGCGATTTCCTCTCATGGCCTACATTTAGGGATCTTTTTTCAGCTGTATACATTAATAACTCCCGCTTAAGTGACATTGAACGGCGATGTCATTTGATTAGGAAAACGAGCGGTGAGGCTCGCGAAATTGTATCCAAATTTCCACTCACCCATCGCAGTTTTATTCTAGCCTGGAAAGCCTTGAAAGATGTGTATGATAACACTCGCATCTTGGGGAACAACCAGCTCAAGATGCTTTTTGATCTTCCGATCCTTGATAGCGAAATTAGCTTAGGTTTGAAAAATTTGCAACGCGGAATAAATGGATGTCTTTCTGCAATGTCCATTTATGACGTAGCCATGGATTGTTGGGATCCTATATTAGTTTTTTTTTTGTATATTCAGCGATTGCCCAAAAGTAGTGTAACGTTATGGGAACAGAGTGTGAAGAATAAGTCGGCTTTGTCTTCGTGGAAAGATTTGGAAAGATACAAACTCTGACATGTCTTCGTGACATAAAGGGTATCGATTCCACGAAAAAGTCCGACGGTAAGAAGGTGGGTGTGCATTTTACAAATGCAGGCTCATCTGAATCTTCTCGTTCTCATCAGAACAAACTGTGTATTCTCTGTCCCAGACAATTTCATCAACTTCGTGATTGTCCACGATTTGGGGGCCTTTCGGTGTCCGACCGGTTTGATACCGTCAAACGTCATCACTGCTGTGTAAATTGCTTGATGCGGGGACACGAAGCTAGGAAGTGTGGAAGTATTCACAAATGCGGAAAATGCGAGAATAGACATCATACTCTTTTGCATCGCGATACATTGAATTCTGAGGGTTCGGCTGTTGTGGCGAATCCTGCGGGGAGTTTGGTTCCGATCACCCGGCATACTAATCCTCCATTTGTGAATCCTTCGCTGTCGTTAACTTCTTCTGGAGGTTAATCTGGCGCAGGCTAGAACTGTGTTATTAGGAACAGCGATGGTAATTATCGTATACCAAGGAACATCGTAACCAGCTCGGGCTCTTATCGACCCGGCGTCAGAGGCTTCGTTCATTACGGAACGATTGCAAAATCACCTCAACATTCCGGCCAGTTCCACTCAGGCTAGAATATCGGGTGTAAATCAGTCATTCTTGGCTACTTCTCGCAAAATATGTTCTTTGTGTATAGGGTCTATTTTGGATACGGCGTAGTTGATGGAAACTAATGCCTTAGTTCTTCCGCATATTTCGGTCAACTTGCCATCTTTTTCAACGAAATCAGATGTGACTTCTCGTTATTAATTAATTAACCCGGATAAAAATACTACTAAACTTCGAGTGGTTTTTCACGCCTCAAATAAAACATCAAATGGGAAGAGTCTACGATATTCTTCATATAGGTCCGAATTAGATCTAGTTCTCCTCATTCGGAGGTGGAGACTATTTAGATTCGTTTTCAACTGCGATATTACTCAGATGTACCGCCAGATTATAGTCGATTCGGCCCATACTCCTCTGCAGAGAATACTCTTTGGGGATTCTCCTCAAAAGATTGTTCAAGATTATGAGCTGCAGACAGTGACCTTTGGAGTTAACTGTGCTCCATATCTAGCCATACGGACGTTATTACAACTGGCCGATGACTCTGAAGACGAATTTCCCCATGCTGCACACATTCTACGAAAGTGCATGTACGTTGACGACGTTTTAACGGGTTACCGTGATCTGGATACTGCATTGACCTCTCGTGATCAATTAATTTCAGCTTTGTCTTCTGCGAAATTCGAATTGAGGAAATGGACGTCGAATGACCGGACTATTTTAGAATGTTTTCCTACGGAACATTTATTCGATGCGAAGCTTCTCTCTTTCGTGGAAGCTAGTAGTTCTAAGCCTTTAGGGATTCGTTGGAATGCTCGGTTAGATGTATTCTAGTTCAGTTCGATCCTGTAGGTTGGTTAGGCCCGGTGGTAGTACTGGCAAAGATAATTATGCAGCGAATTTGGGTGGGATGATTAACTTCCGTCTACGACGGAACTTGAATGGCAGAGGTTTGTGGATACCTACCAGGAAGTGAATTCCATTCAGATTCCTCGGTGGGTTCGATATTCTAATAAAGAGTGATTTTTTTGAGGTTAGGATTTTCATGCATTAGTATTTGACAGATCACGTGGGATTTCAGACATGGTGTCAAAGAGAAAGATGCTCAGTATGCTTTGACATTTCATCATGAATCGTCTTACAAACGAACAACGCTTGCAAATTATTGAATTTTATTATCAAAATGCGTGCTCTGTTAAGAAAGTTCATTGCGCGCTTCCATTTTATGGTCAGTTTAATCGACCCACTGAAGCGGCTATTCGGGCTATTGTGACTAAATTTCGCACCAAATTTACATTGTTGGACATTAAACCACCAACACGCTTACGTAGAGTGCGAACTGAAGAAAATATCGCAGCTGTATCGGCCAGTGTTAATGATGACCACCAATTTTCGATTCGTCGCCGTTCGCAACAATTGGGTCTCTGTTACTCAAAAACGTGGAAATGCCAAAATTGGACTAAGCGGATGGACCACCTAAGACGCAGCCGCGGTCAACATTTAAATGAAATTATCTTCAAAAAGTAAATGTCATGGACCAATCTAACGTTTCAAATAAAGAACCGATGAGATTTTGCAAATTTTATGCGTTTTTTTTTTAAAAAAGTTATCAAGCTCTTAAAAAATCACCCTTTAGTTGCTCAGCTGAACTTCATGTTTTTTCTGATGCCTCAGAAAAGGCATACGCGGAGGTGGTCTACATTCGAATTGTAGCATCGGATGGGGATATTACTACTCATTTACTTTCGGGTAAAACGAAAGTTAACCCACTTAAATCAATTTCTTTGCCACGTTTAGAACTTTGTGGCGCTGTTTTGGCGTCCGAGTTGTTGAAAACCATCATGAGGGAAATATATATAGATCTTCAAAGAGTTTATTGTTGGACTGATTCTACGATCGTCCTTTCTTGGCTTAGGAAAACTCCTTGCACGTGGACTACATTTGTTGCTAATCGTGTATGCAGGATTCAGGAGAATGTAGGTGGCCACAATTGGTATCACGTGCGGTCTGAGGATAACCCTGCTGATCTAGGTAGCCGCGGGCTTTCGCCTGCAGAGCTAGCCACGTCTCTGATTTGGTGGCATGGACCACAATGGCTCCGATTAGATACCGCTCAATGGGATATTAGGGATTTAGCTCCTCTCGACACCGATATTGAATTACGTGCTGTCAAGAGTCGTGCATCGTTCTTTACGAACTATGAGGATATCCTTGAAAGATTTTTGTCTTGGGATAGAGCTTTATGTGTTGTGGCATATATCTTTCGATATTTTTATAGAACTCATCTTCTCATAGGGGTCATAATCTTTTCCGAGATTCGACTATTTCGAGTTATGAGCTGAAAGCCGTCAGGCTACGTCTGGCTTCACTGGCTCAGAAGGCATTATTCGCGGATGAATATGATTGTTTGTTGCAAAAAAGACCATTAGATCGTAAGAGTTCGCTCTTGCTGCTAAATCCATTCCTGGATGAGGCGGGGGTCATGCGGCTACACGGGAGACTGGTAGATCGCCCAGTCTGTCATATTCCGAGCAACATCCAATTATTTTGCCTTATGCTAGTAGATTTACTCAGCTCTTAGTACAGTTTGTTCATGTGATAACTATTTTTTTATTTTGCAGTAAAATCGTGAAAACACGAAAATTACATAAAAAATCGTGGACACTTTCTTGAATTTCGGACAAAGGTTATGAAAAATACAAACAAACTAAACGAATTGTGCCAATTTCAAGATTGTGTAATGATAATTTCGCTAATGGACACCAAATTGTTCGGAAAATTTTCATTTTTATTAACCGATACCACTTCATGACATTCGAATAGAGCAATATCTTATGAACTTTTAATTGTGTACTACAATAAAAGTTTGGAAATTGAATAACAATTTTTTTAGCAATTTTAAAAGAGAGACTAACTTTCACAATAAGTTCTTCTAGTTGAAGTATAACGTGTTATGCTCAATTTTAAGAAATTCTCTGAAAATACGAGGTTTATGGGGGAACGAAATTTGTATGAGAGCTATATGTAAATCAGAACCGATATGACCCATTTTAACCATAGGTGTTCCTAGTTTAAATATAAGATGTTTGGTCAATTTTGAAGAAAATCTGGTAAAATAGCTGGAGCGGAAAAATTAAAATTGGGAGCGAAATTTGTTTGGGAGCTATATATAAATATGAACCGATCTAACACATTTTTACAACAGGTGTTTCCACTTGAAATATAAAGTGTTTTGCGAATTTAGAGGGAAATCTGTTAAAATATGTGGATTCTAAAGTGGAAAAATTCAAATTGGGAACGAAATTTGTATGGGAGCTGTATATAAATCTGAACCGATCTAACACTTTTTTACCACAGGTGTTTCTAGTTGATCTATAAGATGTTTTGCCAATTTTGAAGAAAATCTTTTGAAATATGTGATATCTAGAGTGAAAAGAGTCAAATCGGGAGTGAAATTCGTATGGGGGCTATATCTAAATCTGAACCGATTTTCTTCAAATTAAATAGCGTTCGTCCTTGTCCCGAAAAACTTTGTTGTGCAAAGTTTCGTTTGGTTCTGGCTACAATTGCGACCTGTATCGTGATTACAACAATAGATAGACAGACGGACATTGCTAAATCGACTCAGAAAGTGATTCTAAGTCGATCGGTATAATTAACAATGGGTCTATCTCCCTTCCTTTTGGGTGTTACAAACAAATGCACAAAGACATAATACTCTCGTGGAGTGTAAAAAAACAAATGATAGTTGGCACGGCAGAAGTATTGCTGGGTAACTATACCTGCATATACAGGGTTTTCCAACAAGAGGTCATACTAAAGAGGAAGGTATGCCGTTAATAATGAAAAACAACATCAGCCAAATGGCCACCACGACCACGCATACAGGACCATATCCTTTTCATGAAATTTTCCATAACCAAATCGCAAAGTGGCTGCCAAAATAGTACTCTAAATGAAGTTATTACAAGGTATACTCATTTGAGCTTTATGATCCACTAACGACACATATTGAGAAATACGCAAAATCAAAAGCCATCATACCAAACTAATACTAAGGATATACCTATACCAGTGGGAACAACAATAATAGACAGAGCTTGGGTCAAGCCCGAAATTCTCATATGAGTGTAGACACTGAATATATGAATTATTACCAAACTAATACTAACCAACACAAACATCAAAACTTAAATTCACAACGGACATATCAATAAAGTACTAATCAGAACAACTATAACAAAAATCAAAATTTAACTAACTAACAAAGAAACATTAACACACAAAACAACCAAAACAAAAATAATCATCAAAGAAACAATAGTACCTGTGGTCAACAAGGAAATACCTATACCAGTGGGAACAACAATAATAGACAGAGCTCGGGTCAAACCCGAAATTCTCATATGAGTGTAGACACTGAATATATTAATCGGGACAATGGACCCCTATATATGGAGGTAGACACCACTCAAAGGATTAGGTGCCTTTTTTATGATGCTAGTGGTTGCACCTGTATCCAGTTCAACCAATAGCATCATAAAAAAGGTGTTCTTAAAGAAGATTACCCGATGTCAAAATTAAAACCCTTAAATGGAACAAATGCAGTGAAATATGTAGTAGTAACGCCATTCCCAAAGGAATTTAAATGCGATGGAAACTTACAATGGAAAATAATAGATTTTTCCAACAATTTTTTTTCTTCCATAATTGGTCACAATTTCCTAACTGGATTTAAAGCCAAAATAGACAACGAACAAAAGTTCATAAACATATTAGATCCAAAACTATATTTCGAAGAATATATACCCAGAGTACATAGACGATATATGTGCACTCGAAACAATAGAAAACGACAAGATAAATAATTTCGATTTAGACCATCTAAACAATGAAGAAATGAAAAGGCTACTTAATGATTTTAAGGATTCTTTAAAGAAGGAGGCACACTTTCAGCAACTCACGAAGTTTTTCATGAAATAATAAACAACTAGTGACAAGCCCTTATACTAAAAAAATTATAGGTATCCGCAGATACATGAGGCGGAAATAAGTCGTCAAATTGAGGAGATGCTCAAACAAAATATAATAAAGAAAAGTAAATCACCATATAATAGCCCACTATGGATTGTAGACAAAAATTTTACAATTCAGGGATTAAGAAATACAGAAACGTTATTGACTACCGAAGACTAAATGAGTTTACAGTGGATGATACATATATAATAATATTCATTATTGGACAGACTAGGTTGGTCCCAATACTACACAACTCTCGATCTGGCAAAAGGATACTACCATATATTGGTTAGAGAGGAAGATAGAAGGAAAACGGTCTTCTCTACACTTTCAGGGCATTACGAATTTATTCGAATGCCTTTTGGGCTGAAAAACTCCTCTTCAACATTTCAAAGATTGATGAATGAGGTCCTTAAGACCATATCAACAAAACATGTGTAGTCCTTATATTTAGTACGTCACTCCAAGAGCATATGGTAACCTTGAGAAAAATATTCAAGGCCTTCCAAAAAGCTGAGCTTAAAATACGTTGCGACTTTTTGGAGAAAGAGACTCAGTTTTTTTTTTGTCATGTATTGACAGCTAACGGTATAACCAAATCCTGATAAGGTCTCTATTATTCGAAACTTGAAAATACCGAATAGTGCAAAACAAATAAAATCCTTTGTGGGAATGACAGTTTTTATAGAAAATTCATAAAAGATTGCGCAAAAGTTGCACACCCCAGAACGTATACCTAAAAAAAGATTAATCGGTAAATTCAAACGACCCTAACTATTTAGTGGTAACAAATACCCCAATACTAATATATCAAAATTTCCAGAAGAAATTGAAGGTAACTACTGATGCTAGCAATTTCGAAATTGGGGCAGTACTTTCCCAAGAAGGGCACCTAATGGCCTATGCATCTCGTACTCTAAACAAGTACGAATGCAATTACGCCACAGTAGAGAAGGAATTACTCGCCATAGTTTGGGCAGTAAAATACTTCAGACCATATATATTTGTTAGAGAATTTGATCTCGAAAGTGATGGCCAACCACTTAATTGGTTAATGCCGAAGTTCTCTGGCAATGATATTAGTCCAAGACTCCAAAGATGGTTAATAAGTCTTGGAGAGTACAACTTCTCTCTCGATTACATAAAAAGAAAGACCAACTACATAGCGGACTTCCTAAGTAGTATACAAGAAGACGAAATAAATTGTTGGCTACCCGGAAACGATGATCAAGAAGCACAAACCACTGATTCACTAAGCGAAGATAATGATCAAGATGTCATAGCTTAATTAGAAGCACAAACTGTTCACTCTCAAGAGGAGGACTTATGCTACAGCGTACCACTACTAGTGTTTAACAGATTCTAAATACAGCATATCCTTGTAGAAAATAAACAAATCCCTACAAATATTGTTTTCGGAAGCAAAAGAATTTTTGTGGAGAAGGATGTAATTGAAAACGAATTGACCCTAGACATATTGCGTAGAGACCTAGTAAAGGGGGAGGTGGGAATATGATAAATAAAGTCCAAAAAATTATCGAAAGCGAATAGTCTACGAACCCCCACATTAAATTCGTTAAATGTACAAGGTTCGCTAGAAATATAGATAATGAGGACGATCTAATTGGCCACTTTCACAAAAATGAAAGCTGTCATTTCAACATAGTGGCAATATATGAGAAACTGAAATCAGTAATTTATAGTCCAAATCTGAAAACACAAATCCACAAAATTGAACAGCTGCGATGTATTCAGCGGCGAAATCCAATCAAAAATAAATACAACTTAACACCCAAGACAATAAACGAAATAATTCACATGGACACATGTGTATACAGCAAACACTAATTTATTGTCTTCATAGACATGTTTTCAAAACACACCACCTGTTTAATTGCAAATGTTGTCATTCTCAACTTCCACCTTTTCTTGGTGTCCGGCCTACAGTCAAATGGCATTCCTTTATTTATTCCCCTACGTTAGATTTTGTCTACTACTTTCTTCATACGACTTTGTGATATTACGCACAAAAATGGTAGTAACACCTAACGAGTAGCACCTTCTAACGAGTAGCGAATGCACTGAGAGCCGCCTTTCTTCATCTAAGCTTTGCTTTAGTTTTACTCGTTATATTGTAGATCTCTGATTCTTTGGATTTCGTCCATACAACACCCTCACAAACTTTTGTACAAAAGATAATATTGTTTACGACAATAAATTGAATTGAGTTTTATTTGAAAATATTAAATTTTCGTATTTTTATTTCTTTTCATTGTTGCTACGCAAACATTGGTCCACGCGAGCCGGATACTTGCTTCCAGAAATTAATTGGTTTCTATTTTTTCTTCAAAGGCAAACCTGACTCCGTCAGCAACAACAACACCCACATAAATCAGCCATCTTCTTTCACCCATCTTCATCATATATATTATTAACAAAAGGTGCGTATTGTCAGTTTTATTTAAAAGTGAGCATATCGCGTTTTGTTTATTTATAAAGAAATATATTTCCGAAAAAATAATAATAAAACAGTCGTTTTACAACATCGGTACCGCGTCGGTTTGTGTCTTTGTGTGATTCTCATACATCCAGACGGACGGACATACAACCGTACATTAGAACATATTTTCGTTACGCGAAAATAAAGTTAAGTATTAAAATATTGCCGACGCATATTCAAAATATTTATCAGTGAGTGAAATAAGAGAAAAGTGTGCTGTTAATAATTATTGAAACAGATAAATAAAGTGCTGGGTTTTCAACGTTGATCGGTGGTGGTTTTTTGCAACAACAAAACGTATGTATTCAAACGAGTAATTGCTTTACTCTCGGTTAAAAGAAGAATAAACAAAACAACAACAACATACATTTGTTTACCATACGGTTCGAAGTTGCAAAACAACATCATCATACCCAACGGTCAGCGTATGAAAGAGTACCTATGTACGTCAATACACACACAGCCATACATATATTTTTTCTTATTTATTAGCGCGGGTCGTTCTCGGTGAGATTTGAAATTTATTAGCGTGGATCGTTCTTGGTGACATTTGAAATTTTTTATCGAATTTTTTTCGTTTCGTATCTCGGGTAGTATTACACAGTGCAACACGAAAAAAAAAATAACCATATACGGACACCGCTACATGATAAAAGACCAAAAAAAAAGACCCGTGTTTTTTTTCCCCCCAAAGTCATGCACTTTTTTTTATGGGCCCCCAGAGATTTGAGGCCTCGGTGTAATTTTTGGAAAAAAGTGATCATATTCGCAGGCTCATATCTTGCAAACCGTTCGGAATTTTGATTTACTCTCTGAGGCAAAGTTCTAGCTCTTGTCATAAAGAACAAAAATTGTGAACATATAAAATCAAAAAAACTTCATCTTCAAGGTCAAAATCGCAAATGTCCTCGAACAAATCTTATAGGCTGTAGTGTGTGTAGGTAGCGTATACGTGCTGTTGATTAATTTTTTTATTTTTTATATATTTGATTTTTTATTTTATATTATTTGATTTTTTATATTTTTTTCGATTTTTCCATTGACTTTCTTTTACAGAGAAATATTTTGGGGCATTTTCGTGCTTCTAAATAAAATTTCGTGTATTTTTCGATACACTGGGAAAAAAATCTGTGAGGTTTAATAATTTTTAATTAAAATTTTGGTTAAATTTAATAGCAATTTGGCCAAAGTTCGTGACTGAACTAATTTCCGTGTATTTTTCGATACATTTTGCGGAAATTTGGTTGGGCGTGTTCAAATTACCTCTTTTTTTAATATTTTTAACTGATTTGGGAAGATTTCGAGCTCTGCTTTGAAAATTCAGTGTATTTTTCGATACATTGGACTATTTTTGGGGTTTCGTTCTACCTTATTGCTAGACATTTTTCATTCATTTTCGTGCTTTTTCAAAATAATCAGGGTATTTTCGGCACACTGTGAATGTTTTTGGATTTCTTTCTGAAATATTTTTTGGATAGCTTTGAATAGTTTTCATTCATTTAGCACTTACATGTGTTTTCGTGGTATTTTTTAATACATTTAGCAAAGTTTTTACTTTTTTTGGTTTTTCTTAATTCTAGCTTGGTTCAAAATGCCTCTCACTCCACTCGACTTCTTTATCAGAGCAACTGATGCTTTGGTAAAATTTGAACTTCAGTACCCTACGGGATGAAGCCCTCGACATATATTCTCTTGAAAAAACAGGGTTCAGAAGCGAGAACATTATGGAGTAATGATAAGGACAGGTACGATAAGTGTCTTAGTCATCTCCAAACTGCTCAGGATGCGGAGAAGGAGGACATAGATTCTGCTGACAGCAAATATGATGTAGCGTATAGGTTATTTGTACGTGTCCTCGCTGCTATTAATAGGAAATTGGATGAATTTCGAGCTCCGCTGAAGTCATCCCCTCCGACTCTGCCCGTACTTCTACGGATACATATTCGATAGATCACTTGGATTCTCCTTCTGATCGATCGAAATCTATAAGGGAGCAGCAGGAGCAATGTGGGGGCAGCAACAGTATGGCTCACGGCCTTTCGTTGCCGCCATGTGATACTGACGTTTTCCATGGCGATTTCCTCTCATGGCCTACATTTAGGGATCTTTTTTCAGCTGTATACATTAATAACTCCCGCTTAAGTGACATTGAACGGCGATGTCATTTGATTAGGAAAACGAGCGGTGAGGCTCGCGAAATTGTATCCAAATTTCCACTCACCCATCGCAGTTTTATTCTAGCCTGGAAAGCCTTGAAAGATGTGTATGATAACACTCGCATCTTGGGGAACAACCAGCTCAAGATGCTTTTTGATCTTCCGATCCTTGATAGCGAAATTAGCTTAGGTTTGAAAAATTTGCAACGCGGAATAAATGGATGTCTTTCTGCAATGTCCATTTATGACGTAGCCATGGATTGTTGGGATCCTATATTAGTTTTTTTTTTGTATATTCAGCGATTGCCCAAAAGTAGTGTAACGTTATGGGAACAGAGTGTGAAGAATAAGTCGGCTTTGTCTTCGTGGAAAGATTTGGAAAGATACAAACTCTGACATGTCTTCGTGACATAAAGGGTATCGATTCCACGAAAAAGTCCGACGGTAAGAAGGTGGGTGTGCATTTTACAAATGCAGGCTCATCTGAATCTTCTCGTTCTCATCAGAACAAACTGTGTATTCTCTGTCCCAGACAATTTCATCAACTTCGTGATTGTCCACGATTTGGGGGCCTTTCGGTGTCCGACCGGTTTGATACCGTCAAACGTCATCACTGCTGTGTAAATTGCTTGATGCGGGGACACGAAGCTAGGAAGTGTGGAAGTATTCACAAATGCGGAAAATGCGAGAATAGACATCATACTCTTTTGCATCGCGATACATTGAATTCTGAGGGTTCGGCTGTTGTGGCGAATCCTGCGGGGAGTTTGGTTCCGATCACCCGGCATACTAATCCTCCATTTGTGAATCCTTCGCTGTCGTTAACTTCTTCTGGAGGTTAATCTGGCGCAGGCTAGAACTGTGTTATTAGGAACAGCGATGGTAATTATCGTATACCAAGGAACATCGTAACCAGCTCGGGCTCTTATCGACCCGGCGTCAGAGGCTTCGTTCATTACGGAACGATTGCAAAATCACCTCAACATTCCGGCCAGTTCCACTCAGGCTAGAATATCGGGTGTAAATCAGTCATTCTTGGCTACTTCTCGCAAAATATGTTCTTTGTGTATAGGGTCTATTTTGGATACGGCGTAGTTGATGGAAACTAATGCCTTAGTTCTTCCGCATATTTCGGTCAACTTGCCATCTTTTTCAACGAAATCAGATGTGACTTCTCGTTATTAATTAATTAACCCGGATAAAAATACTACTAAACTTCGAGTGGTTTTTCACGCCTCAAATAAAACATCAAATGGGAAGAGTCTACGATATTCTTCATATAGGTCCGAATTAGATCTAGTTCTCCTCATTCGGAGGTGGAGACTATTTAGATTCGTTTTCAACTGCGATATTACTCAGATGTACCGCCAGATTATAGTCGATTCGGCCCATACTCCTCTGCAGAGAATACTCTTTGGGGATTCTCCTCAAAAGATTGTTCAAGATTATGAGCTGCAGACAGTGACCTTTGGAGTTAACTGTGCTCCATATCTAGCCATACGGACGTTATTACAACTGGCCGATGACTCTGAAGACGAATTTCCCCATGCTGCACACATTCTACGAAAGTGCATGTACGTTGACGACGTTTTAACGGGTTACCGTGATCTGGATACTGCATTGACCTCTCGTGATCAATTAATTTCAGCTTTGTCTTCTGCGAAATTCGAATTGAGGAAATGGACGTCGAATGACCGGACTATTTTAGAATGTTTTCCTACGGAACATTTATTCGATGCGAAGCTTCTCTCTTTCGTGGAAGCTAGTAGTTCTAAGCCTTTAGGGATTCGTTGGAATGCTCGGTTAGATGTATTCTAGTTCAGTTCGATCCTGTAGGTTGGTTAGGCCCGGTGGTAGTACTGGCAAAGATAATTATGCAGCGAATTTGGGTGGGATGATTAACTTCCGTCTACGACGGAACTTGAATGGCAGAGGTTTGTGGATACCTACCAGGAAGTGAATTCCATTCAGATTCCTCGGTGGGTTCGATATTCTAATAAAGAGTGATTTTTTTGAGGTTAGGATTTTCATGCATTAGTATTTGACAGATCACGTGGGATTTCAGACATGGTGTCAAAGAGAAAGATGCTCAGTATGCTTTGACATTTCATCATGAATCGTCTTACAAACGAACAACGCTTGCAAATTATTGAATTTTATTATCAAAATGCGTGCTCTGTTAAGAAAGTTCATTGCGCGCTTCCATTTTATGGTCAGTTTAATCGACCCACTGAAGCGGCTATTCGGGCTATTGTGACTAAATTTCGCACCAAATTTACATTGTTGGACATTAAACCACCAACACGCTTACGTAGAGTGCGAACTGAAGAAAATATCGCAGCTGTATCGGCCAGTGTTAATGATGACCACCAATTTTCGATTCGTCGCCGTTCGCAACAATTGGGTCTCTGTTACTCAAAAACGTGGAAATGCCAAAATTGGACTAAGCGGATGGACCACCTAAGACGCAGCCGCGGTCAACATTTAAATGAAATTATCTTCAAAAAGTAAATGTCATGGACCAATCTAACGTTTCAAATAAAGAACCGATGAGATTTTGCAAATTTTATGCGTTTTTTTTTTAAAAAAGTTATCAAGCTCTTAAAAAATCACCCTTTAGTTGCTCAGCTGAACTTCATGTTTTTTCTGATGCCTCAGAAAAGGCATACGCGGAGGTGGTCTACATTCGAATTGTAGCATCGGATGGGGATATTACTACTCATTTACTTTCGGGTAAAACGAAAGTTAACCCACTTAAATCAATTTCTTTGCCACGTTTAGAACTTTGTGGCGCTGTTTTGGCGTCCGAGTTGTTGAAAACCATCATGAGGGAAATATATATAGATCTTCAAAGAGTTTATTGTTGGACTGATTCTACGATCGTCCTTTCTTGGCTTAGGAAAACTCCTTGCACGTGGACTACATTTGTTGCTAATCGTGTATGCAGGATTCAGGAGAATGTAGGTGGCCACAATTGGTATCACGTGCGGTCTGAGGATAACCCTGCTGATCTAGGTAGCCGCGGGCTTTCGCCTGCAGAGCTAGCCACGTCTCTGATTTGGTGGCATGGACCACAATGGCTCCGATTAGATACCGCTCAATGGGATATTAGGGATTTAGCTCCTCTCGACACCGATATTGAATTACGTGCTGTCAAGAGTCGTGCATCGTTCTTTACGAACTATGAGGATATCCTTGAAAGATTTTTGTCTTGGGATAGAGCTTTATGTGTTGTGGCATATATCTTTCGATATTTTTATAGAACTCATCTTCTCATAGGGGTCATAATCTTTTCCGAGATTCGACTATTTCGAGTTATGAGCTGAAAGCCGTCAGGCTACGTCTGGCTTCACTGGCTCAGAAGGCATTATTCGCGGATGAATATGATTGTTTGTTGCAAAAAAGACCATTAGATCGTAAGAGTTCGCTCTTGCTGCTAAATCCATTCCTGGATGAGGCGGGGGTCATGCGGCTACACGGGAGACTGGTAGATCGCCCAGTCTGTCATATTCCGAGCAACATCCAATTATTTTGCCTTATGCTAGTAGATTTACTCAGCTCTTAGTACAGTTTGTTCATGTGATAACTATTTTTTTATTTTGCAGTAAAATCGTGAAAACACGAAAATTACATAAAAAATCGTGGACACTTTCTTGAATTTCGGACAAAGGTTATGAAAAATACAAACAAACTAAACGAATTGTGCCAATTTCAAGATTGTGTAATGATAATTTCGCTAATGGACACCAAATTGTTCGGAAAATTTTCATTTTTATTAACCGATACCACTTCATGACATTCGAATAGAGCAATATCTTATGAACTTTTAATTGTGTACTACAATAAAAGTTTGGAAATTGAATAACAATTTTTTTAGCAATTTTAAAAGAGAGACTAACTTTCACAATAAGTTCTTCTAGTTGAAGTATAACGTGTTATGCTCAATTTTAAGAAATTCTCTGAAAATACGAGGTTTATGGGGGAACGAAATTTGTATGAGAGCTATATGTAAATCAGAACCGATATGACCCATTTTAACCATAGGTGTTCCTAGTTTAAATATAAGATGTTTGGTCAATTTTGAAGAAAATCTGGTAAAATAGCTGGAGCGGAAAAATTAAAATTGGGAGCGAAATTTGTTTGGGAGCTATATATAAATATGAACCGATCTAACACATTTTTACAACAGGTGTTTCCACTTGAAATATAAAGTGTTTTGCGAATTTAGAGGGAAATCTGTTAAAATATGTGGATTCTAAAGTGGAAAAATTCAAATTGGGAACGAAATTTGTATGGGAGCTGTATATAAATCTGAACCGATCTAACACTTTTTTACCACAGGTGTTTCTAGTTGATCTATAAGATGTTTTGCCAATTTTGAAGAAAATCTTTTGAAATATGTGATATCTAGAGTGAAAAGAGTCAAATCGGGAGTGAAATTCGTATGGGGGCTATATCTAAATCTGAACCGATTTTCTTCAAATTAAATAGCGTTCGTCCTTGTCCCGAAAAACTTTGTTGTGCAAAGTTTCGTTTGGTTCTGGCTACAATTGCGACCTGTATCGTGATTACAACAATAGATAGACAGACGGACATTGCTAAATCGACTCAGAAAGTGATTCTAAGTCGATCGGTATAATTAACAATGGGTCTATCTCCCTTCCTTTTGGGTGTTACAAACAAATGCACAAAGACATAATACTCTCGTGGAGTGTAAAAAAACAAATGATAGTTGGCACGGCAGAAGTATTGCTGGGTAACTATACCTGCATATACAGGGTTTTCCAACAAGAGGTCATACTAAAGAGGAAGGTATGCCGTTAATAATGAAAAACAACATCAGCCAAATGGCCACCACGACCACGCATACAGGACCATATCCTTTTCATGAAATTTTCCATAACCAAATCGCAAAGTGGCTGCCCTATATCCTCGATAGCCCCACGAATTCTATCTTTGAAGTCTTGAATCGACGCTGGGCTGTTGGCGTAGACCTTATCTTTCACGTGGCCCCAAAGGAAGAAGTCGCGAGGTGTTAAATCACAAGATGTCGGTGACCAATTGTGATCACCTTTTCGAGAGATAACACGGTCCGGAAACTTTTCCCGTAAAAGAGCAATGGTTTCGTTGCTTGGTTTATTTACAAATGCCATGGAGACATTTATTACTTGGCTGCAGGTTGCTGCGCAGTGACTTTTCATCAACATAACCGGCCTCTTTAAGGAAATGATTATCACAAACGAACGAGAAGCACAACTCACTTGCCGAATATCCGTTTAAAAAATCACACCAAGTAACAAAACACACATCCCACCTTACAAGCATCTCATTGAGTTGAATATGTACAGGGTTTTCCAACAAGAGGTGTTATTTTGAATCACCCGGTATTACGGTAGCTGTCACTTTTGAAGCTTTTATTCTTTGACATTTGACAAGTAGACGCATTGAAATTATTAAAATTCATGAATGAATGAATGATCCGGAAGCAAATAATTTATTTGAATTATTGAGTAACATTTTCCTCAGGTTTAGTTAAATTGGACTTATTCTAAGTAAAATATTTCCTTTTAACAAGTAAAATTTTAGTCAGGCTGATTACAAATTTACTTGGTGCCTTAGATTGAATATTAATTTACTTGGTTTGATCACAAATGTTCTTACTTTGAGTAAAAGTTTATTGAAGAAAAATTTTGCTAAGTTTGAGTAAAATTTACTTGCTTTGAGAGGAAAAGTTGGACTAGAATCAAGTTCAAAACACGCCCTATTTTCAAAATTTCCGCTGTAAGTAGTTCAATTTTCCTCAGTTTTAGTACATATTTACTTAATCTATTGCATATTTTTTCTGAGTGTGTTTAGAGTTTAAAAAAAAATCATCAATGCCTTCATATCTTTCTTGTTTTGTGGAAAGATAAATCCACACAAATTATGAAGAAATCATCAAAAAAAATTATACAAACCAACGTTATTTAAATTGCCAGCAATTTTTTCATGAGACACCCTATTGCAAACAACTGCATAAATATACTATGCCAGCGTCGGAGTGCAGGGTTAAAAATGTCTTTCTTAGCAAATTTGTACTTTTCTATATGCGGAATAAAACTGCTTTTTCCGAAAGTAAAGTATTTCTTATAAGTTAATTATAGAATGGTAACCTTTTTGTGGTATGAGGTACAAATATATTTTTATACCCTCCACCTCCAGGATGGGGGTATACTAACTTTGTCATTCCGTTTGTAACACCTTGAAATATAGACCTGAGACCCAATAAAGTATATATATTCTTGATTTTCATAAAATTCTAAGACGATCTAGCCATGTCCGTCCGTTTGTTGAAAGCACGCTAGCATCTAAACGAAAGGAGCTAGAACGTTCAAATTTTGCATAAATACGTCTTATAGTCGTAGATCGGTTGGGATTGAAACTGGTCGAAATCGGCCCAAAGGGAAAACAATTTCCCTCACAAGGACTAAAAATACCCATAATAATCCATTAATATTTTAGAGTATTTATGCATGTTTTTTCAATATGTCTGCTTGTACTTAATTGATATTGGGTATGCGCATTCCCCCTATAACAAAAACGTGCACCATAAAGTGGTTTTTATTCGTAAGGGGTGAAATGGGACAAAAAGGGATAAAAATAGTAACTATCAAACAACAACAGCTAGAAACATGAAATTCGGTGTGTATATTCCTCTAATCGAAATTCGTTCTTTTTGGGGTTAAAATGGAAAAAGGGGATAAAAATAGTACCAACCAAATGAAATAGTTGAATAGTACCAAATAATGAAATTCGATGTATACATTCCTCTGATTGCATAGACGCGTAAAATAAACGGATTTTTCGAAATTCGTACTTTATGGGGTTAAAATGGAAAAGGGGGATAAAAATAGTACCAACCAAATGACCGCAGCTAGAGTCATGAAATTCGGAGTATACATTCCTCTGAAAGCGCAGACATACTCAAATTTTTGTTATATTTCTCACTTGTGTCAAATATTTTTCGGAGTTTATTGTACATATGTAACAAGTATTATTCAAAAGAGAAACAACAAATTCAGTAACTTGGATCAACGTAGGAAGACGAAAATAAAATACCAATCTTTATTTTTTGGAATTAAAATTTCTAGGTGTTTCTTCTTGCATTTCATCGAGTACAAAAATATGTTATAAAAAGGAAGAAACATTTCCAAATATTTTTTATTTAATGCGTATAAAGATTTTGAGTAAACATCCTGTTACTCATGTCCTATATAAATTAAAATCCCCAAAACTCATTAGAAATCCCATTTAGACCCATACTTTGTCAAAAAGCATATCCAATTTTCTACTTTTATCAAGAAAAAATGTGGGCCTGAAGGGTTAAGCGCCGAGGAATTTGCTCGTTTTTTGTGTAATATTTCTTCAAAATTTGTATCGAGGGATCATATTCAAAAGTGGCTATAAACCATTTTCTCGAAAATGAGTTTTTGATGCCAAACTATTCTCATATTCATCTGTCATATAAATTTGGAAAAGAATTTTTTCTAAAGCCATTTTTTTAATTTTCTGATTTGGCTATCCACTCACACGTTAGTTTGTGACTGCATAAGTGGCTATGAACATAAAAATAATAGAAATAAAATAGTTCAACAATGCAGCAGCATAAACCGAAGGTTATAATTCGCTACAACGATTTTGTTTAAAAATTTTTTCTAGATTTAAGGCATATCGTACTATCAAATTCCATCATTTCGCATTAATAGTATTTTGATTCCCCAGTTATCAGGCTAAAATAAAAATTGTGAAAAGTATCTTTAGAAAAAGTGGCGTAACTTTTTATTATATTGAGAATACCAAAATATTTCTTTGGCATGTGATTGCTGACTTCATGGAGAATATTTATGTCAGAAAAGTTTCAGAATCCTGGATGAAGAAAGTTAAAATATATGCAATTGCAACCGCAAATTTTGGATTTTTCATCGATTGCAGCGATTTTCGCGACTGGCTACATATATGTTACAAGCGAAATTGGTTCTTAATACACAAACAAAAAATCCAGCCGGTTTCGTTGGCTAGATCGCGAGAAAATCAAAAATGTCATGCATGAAAATCATTTTAGTCATATTTCCCGTGAAAATGAAAATTTTCCAAAAAATATCCAATTTGTATTTTTTGTTTACCGTGCCCTACCGCAATATACACTTTTTGTAAAAAAAGGAAAATGGGATGAAAATGGTACCAATCTGACGGATGAAGCTGGAATCTTTAAATTCGCTGTGTACATCAAATGCGTTTTCTATACAACATCGCCAAGATTTCATGAAAAACGTTATTGAGTTTACAATAAATCTTATTTATATTTGGGCATAAATGGCTATGTGCTTATTTCAACATTCATAGTGATCAATTTTAAGCATGGCTATGAACCATGAAACCGCGAATAATAGGAAATTTCGAAAACTTTTTAATAGTAGCAATTAGTAACCCTTTTTGGATTAAACTTTAGAAGAATGATTAATAATTTCTCTTCAAATTAAATTAGTTTTATCGCTCTCCTGAAAAGTTGTGTTTTTGTTCATAGCCACAATTTATGAATATAAGCCCTCGATATGTATGTATGTAATGCATATGCAACTATTAAAAAAAGAAATAAAGTATCATTAAAAAGACAATCGCAATATCTTTCCGTGGTAATAAATTACTTTATAATAACTTCTGTCCAAAAAAGTGTTGTTAACATGTATATCTAAGTGTTCTTTCAATATGCTTAAAGTTTTTTTCTATATTGCTAAAAACAGCAAACAGGTGTTTACCATCTCAGCAGATACAAATCTGCTGTCTCTTTTTCAACAGCAGCAAATCTGCTCTTTCAGTAGTCTTTCTGCTTTCTTTTACTGACAATTTCCTTTGAGTGTACTGATATGATGATGCAATTTTGCCGGCGATGTCTGTCGGACGAATGCATCAAAATATTTTTCGAAGATCCTGGCAATAAAATAAACGCACACGATTGGAAATTGACTAAAATAATTGACAGAATATTCAACTGCTTTATTTTTTGTAAAACTACAGTCAGAAAAATATCATTCCTAAATCTGAGTAAAATTCATACTACAATTTAGTTCGACAATTTTACTCCAGTTCAGTAAAAATTTCCTTAAAAGTTGGAAAATTAACTAAGTATGAGTAAAGTTTCATTCTTTCAAAGCCATAGTAAATAGTTCATTTACTAGAAATAGGGTAGTAGATTTACTTAAAAACATTTCTTTGGATCTAATAAATTCTTACAATTGAGTAAATGCATACTTATGTGAAAGAATATTTCCAAGCTTTTAAGTGAGAAAAAATCTGAAAATTTTTGTATGGAAAATTTAACTTAAAAATGGGATTTTTCCTAAAATGAAGTTAAAATGTTTACTGAAATGCATGCCGAGTTCTTCATACATTTAAGTATTACTGAACTTATAAAAAACATTTGAAATTGTCTAAAAAATTCTTGAATATTAATCTAAGAAGCAATTCTCGTTCGTTTGCAGAGACTTATTTCTTAAATACTTTAAGAATTATTCTAAACAACCACTGCGAAGGTGCCTCTCTTGCCTTCGCAGCAATCATGGAGTAAGAGCTCAGCACTTTATGGCAGAGGTATCATTTTTTGTACATGTTTTCCAAAACCATTTCTTTAATTTTTTAGTTAAATTTTACGTGATTTTAGTAAAAAATTACTACTTTTAGGAAATTTTCAGCAAAATTTTACTAAGATTTAGTACAAATTTACTTGGTTTGATTAAAAATTCACTTAGTTTTGGGAACATTTTACTTAAATTAAGTAAAAATTTACTTGGTTTTAGGAAAAATTTACTGGAATTTTCCTCAGTTTGAGTAAATATTTACTGGTTTAAGGAAAATTTAACTAGAATCAAGTTCAAAGCATGTACTAATTTGAAGGAAAAGTTTGAACTTGATTTGTGGAAATTTTGCTTTAGCGCTATACGAAGTTAAATTTTCCTAAATTTTAGTTAATTTTAACTCATTATAGGGTTCACTTTTTTATGAGTGTAGATGAAAACCCACCCAAACCCCCCCTTGGGGAAAATCCTGCGCACGGCCCTGATAAAAGATATAAATGGATATTTCCGCAGCGCGATGTTCAAATAGGCGATTTATTTGTTATTCGAGACGAACAACTGCCTCCCACTTCGTGGAAGTTAGGTCGGGTAAATAACGTCCATCCGGGTATCGACGGTCGCGTTAGAGTTGCGGATATTCGATTCGGTGTTGTAAGACGACCTATAGTAAAGCTGGTCACTTTGACCCAGTAATTTAAAGTTTTTTGTGTAATACTATCGTGCCATTTCTATTTTCGTAGAACAATGGAAAGCATCAGATCGCTATTTGTGTCCCTCCCTGACTACGAGGATAACGTCCCCATGTCTGACGAGGAAAAAGGCTCCGCCGAAGTTAAGTTAGACGTGGTAACGGCTCAGAATGAGCCGGTTCCAGCTTTCGAGCAGGCTCCTGACGTCGGGATAACCCCAGTCGTCGCGCCCTTGAGAGGAAGCTGCGCATGGTGGTTCTGCATCGGGGTTGCTGCAATTGTCTTGGTGCTTCCCATGAGCGTGGAGGTTGCAGAGCCATCGGTAGGTGTAAGAAATGCGGTAGGGACCATCATACCCTATTGCACTCCTCTCCATTCACTGATAGCTCAAACGGACTACGTCCAAATAAGCCAAAATCGAGCGCCCCTAAACCTAAACCTGGTTCTTCTCGTCCGTCCGTCGCATCGTGTCCACCCATTGCCGCCTCTCGGAAAAACGGCTTACGGCCGTCGGATGCTTCGCGTCCCACCTATATTGCTGCGTCAGTCCCAATAATGGTCATTCAGCCCATAGTTACGCTAGGGCCCACGATGGTCATTCAGCTGAGGTTTCCGAATCTGTTGATTCCGGTCAGGCCTGTCCTGGATCCCTGCGCGGGGCATAGTCTGGTGTGTAGGACTTTGGTCCAAAAACTAAGCTCTGCCGCGGTGAACCAGGACACTTTCTGTCGGATGACGGCCGTTTTGTCGTATGACACAGCACAGCAGCTGGTTTTTTCGGCAAGGGTGAGTCTGCAACGGATAGTGTTCGGGAACACTTCACGGGGCTCCAATTAGCCGATCCCCAATTCTTTCGAGTCGGACATATGGGCCTAGTACTGGGTCCCGAGGTGTACCCTAGAGTTATGCGCACACAAATATATTCGAGTCCCGGTTTTCCGTGGGCGCAACTCACCATGTTTGGCTGGGTCCTATCAGGCCCATGTCCAACATAGTTAGGGTAGGAGTAGGACCACATCAATGCTGGCCTTACGGGTCGTTGACGTCTATGGTGTGGTCAGCAGTACTTATGGTCTCTACGAGCTGTGGTACTGGGAATCTGGGCACTACGAGCTATATAGGGTTTTTGTTAATTAGTATGTAAGAAAAATGGAATCGAAAATAAATGCTCAGAAAAACTGACAAATACCCCTTTTATTTCCCTTAGCAATAAGTATATATTACATGAAATTTTGATTGAAAATGTTTAACTTTACTTTACAACATAGCGGGATGATGCAAGGCGGGCGGCAATGTTTAATTGCAAATGTTGTCATTCTCAACTTTCACCTTTTCTTGGTGTGCGGCCTACGGTCAAATGGCATTCCTTTATTTATTCCCCTACGTTAGATTTTGTCTACTACTTTCTTCATACGACTTTGTGATATTACGCACAAAAATAGTAGTAACACCTTCTAACGAGTAGCGAATGCACTGAGAGCCGTCTTTCTCCATCTCAGCTTTGCTTTAGTTTTACTCGTTATATTGTAAATCTCTGATTCTTTGGATTTCGTCCATACAACACCCTCACAAACTTTTGAACAAATGGTAATATTGTTTACGACAATAAATTGAATTGAGTTTTATTTGAAAATTTTGAAATATATTAAATTTTCGTATTTTTATTTATTTTCATTCTTGCTACGCAAACACCACCTGTTTACTCCTATTAGATAGAAAGAAAGCCAAAAAATCATATTTGATAACGAAATTAATACCCCGGCAATAAGATAGTAAGGTAATAGCAAGGTATTCAATATCATGCAACAAAACCCAATAGCCATACCGGCAAAAGCGACATAAAAAGATTCAATAATACACTAACAGAGAAAATCAGAACTATAAATCTTGAGGAAAAACTACCAATAACAACAGAAATAAATAAAGCAGTCACGTTATAAAATGATAACTTCCACAACACAATCAAATTCACACTTTTCGAAGTACAAAACTTTAAGGTATACCACAACACTATCTATGAAAGATTGATGTAAATGAAAAAAGAATAGAAAAGTTAAACGAGAAAAGAGAAACATACAATGAAAATAGAGTGATTGGATTTATCAAAAATGTTAAGAACGTAAGACATAAAGAACAACCAAAATATAGAAAATCTAACTAACAGAATATCCATACTACCATCATAAAACAACCATTCAAATTCGCAGGTAATCATTTTACTAATGCTGGCGATGACAATCCTTCTAACAACAGCATCCATAACAATAACACCAATACTAGCAATTAATGGATATTGCATGAAACCAACAGAAATTGTCAACGAAACTAATTTAATAGTGCATGTAATATTTACAACAATGCGAATTGGGCAATGTACTTGATAACATACATGAGAATATAAAAACCCTGACGACAGATACAAAACAGCACCAAATAAGAAATATTAGGGCAAAAATCAGATCCATGACACCAGATAACACAAGACATAAACGAGGTATGTTAAACATAGTAGGTGATACCCAATAGAACAACGTCTGACTGATAATAGAATTAACAAATTGCAGACAATCATTACAATCAACAAACAAGTAGAAATAAACACTAAATTCAATGACTCGATCACAATACTAAAAACACAATAACAGGTGATAGAGACAAAATATTAAACTTTGTTAATAACATACAGTCACAAAATAACAATATAATTGGTAGATTGACGTACCACGACCAACTACTAGAGATGCAGTACTTAGAAAACAAAGTAGATAAAATATTAGATAACATAGCCTCAGCAAAATACAACACTTTACATTCATCTATATTAACAGCAGAGGAAATTAACAAATGCGGAATAGACTTTATGAAAATAAATTAAGTTACCAACTAATACAATCCAATCAACACAATATACAATTGTACCAGTATTCGAATAGACAAGAAATATACATCCAAAATCCACGAAGATACAATAAAGAAAAATTATAATGTCACAAGCAAGAAGTAGTAATAAAAGAGGTCGAGAATATTAAAGAAATACGAGAATTAAAAATAAGGAACATAGTTTCCGATACAAGTTTAATTGCGAAAATTATTATTTTAAGCATTACAATTATATACGTATTTTTTAAACTAAGAAAAATCGAAAATAAAAAAGAATTCAGGAGAATTCAACAAAACAGAAATTAAAATCAACAATAAATCACGCGAAAACCAAAGACAACTCAACAGAAAAAGTTTTTCGCAGTGTAAAATACATTCCTGGACTGATATACAACAATAACTTAAAACAAATAATAAGAAACGAAAACATATGGTTTGCATACCAACCAAACAAAACACTAAGCTCGAGTTTCACAAACATCAAAACACCAATAGAGAAACAACAACAATCAAATGTAGTCTATGAAGTGTCATGCAAAGGGAATGCGAAAGCGAGCTGTAACCTAGTATATATAAGCACTACAAAGATATCACTGCAAACTAGAATGAACGAACACAAAACATACATAGAAAAACAAAAACAGCGAACAGCATTATCACAGCACATAATGAACACAGGTCACACAGCTGATTTTGACAATGCACTATAGGTCAAATGACCCATTTCACTGGCCAAAAGTCGAATTTCACACATGATACAATTGCTTGTTTGTTGTTATAATCTAATAGAAAACACATCAAACTAAAGAAAAATGCATTTGGTATTTGTAAACATAAATGCTCCGTTACGTGGCAAGCTGTCAAACTTGTGATATTGATGTGACATTGCAAAAGTGTTTAAGTGGTATATTTGCATATCAATTTTAAAGTGCGTATTTCTTAAATTTTGTGATAAATTAAAATATAGTGTTACTATGGAAAATGAAGTTCCAATTGAGTATTCAACAATTTTAATAAAAAACTTGACAATATTTTTCTTGTATGTCTAAAAATATAAGAAGTTCAGAGCTACCTTAAAGTGAGTGCTGAAAATTTTTAATGTTGAGGTTATGTAAGCTTTTAAAAAGTTGGCAACGTTCGGCAAGTACAAGTAAAACATAAGATAACACGTCGACATGTTACAATTTTATTTAATCATATCTGGATTTGCAGTTTTGTGCGTTTTGATAGTAATGCCACTTTTTCCAGGCACACATACTTTCCAAAACGTCGAAATAGATAATATTTAAACGAAAAAATAAGATTGTTTTGTAAACAGATGTATGACAAGTGGCAAAAATGCTACAGACATATATAGAATTTTCATTT
Source organism: Polietes domitor (assembly GCA_947397865.1). NCBI lineage: Eukaryota > Metazoa > Arthropoda > Insecta > Diptera > Muscidae > Polietes > Polietes domitor. Next base: position 123,012,017 of record OX377621.1, read on the forward strand.
TAAAAACAGATTGGTTTAAAGGTACAATTACATTTGATAGTCCACAAAGAACAAAAGAAACAACAACTGCGGCTATCGGACGTCCGAGGCTTCTATGAGAGATCTGATCGTGGAAAGAGAAGAGAAGTAGCGGAACTTTCAGAAAAATGTAGTGGCGACACCGATCTATTGGTATGTGCAACAACAACATGGGCAGGTAACTTTGGCAACTGTGGTTAAGGAAACTATAAAAAGTCCAACAAAGCCATCGAAAATTAAAAAGTCTTTCAAGAAGGGCGAATGCCCATAAAATTACTACCGCATACAGCTTTAGCATTTTTATTGGAACACAACTTTACAAAGCAAAAATATCGTGGAATACGCAGGGAAAGTAAGATTAGAAACTGTGACATTTGTCATCATTACAATGAATCTGCAGTAAAATCAAAGTGCCTACCGGAACAAATATTAGTAAGTGACAAATTGGCAAGAGTTTGAGAATAGTTGAGATGCAAAAAGAAGTTATAGAAGCTATAATGAGTGATGAACGGACAAACTACGTAAACGCGTAGTTGATTGTAAGCTACGGTTTCTATAGCAGCACTGGTCAAGTGTACAAAATTTATTTTGGAGTGAACTTGGACTTCATGTAGATAAACACAAAGTTGGAGGTTTTGGTAGCACAAACGAGCACAGGAGTCGACGTGAACTTAATATTTCACCTCAAAATCATCTTGATATATCTAACGCGCCAGTTTCCGTTAAATTTGATTAAATTTCAAACATTTTGTTTTCAAACTGCTGATATTATATTGATGGGGTATTCTTGGTCGTCAATGACCGCAACAGTTCATAAAGTCCTTATACATTCGAAACAGATCATGGAGATATCTGTACTTCCAGTCGGCTTTTTTGGAGAAAATGCTGCCGAATGTCGACATAAAGTGTATAAGGCCGAAAGGTTACACCACTCTTGGAAGAATAGCCGAACAAATAATATTCAAGATACTTTTAATAGAGATATGGATACATCGGATCCTTTGATTTCTTCACTGTGCTTAAACAAGCGCTTGCAGCAACGGAAACGCGTACAACTACCGCAGGAAGTAATCTATATGTAAAATTGCGACGACCCAAGCGTGAAGTATAGTCCTGATAAGAAGTCAAGCACAAATCGAAGTAGTGACGAACACGATATCAAAGACGATAAAATGGTTATGAAGAGGGTTTTATAAGCCCATCTTATGTGAATATCCTTGATGACATACACTTAGAAAACGAATTGGACAATTGAAATGATTTACATGTACTTAAAAAAACATTTGGATTATGCAATATTAAAATTTAAATTAATAAATTTTGCTACCAAATACAATTAAATTATACAACATTAAGAACAATTTTGGTCTTAAGGGTTAAGTGACTTGGAAGTTACAGGGGCGCAGAATATGCTTAATTTTTGTTTAATTTTAAATTATTTTTGGGTTTAATCATTCGTCATGCTTGTTTGCATATATAATATTACATTTCGAGTTTTGTGACTTTTGGCCAGTGAAATGGGTCATTTGACCTATAGTGCAATGTTAGGATTATTGACAAAGATAGAAAGGAGAATAAAAGATTGACAATAGAAAGCTTGCGAATACAGCAACGAATATACAAAACAATGAACCTAAAGGAGGATACAGACAACATCAGTATTAGTTGCAGCGTTGCAATATAGTGAACTTTTCGGTGTAACATTCTTAAACTCAATGTAACATTCTTAAATTAATATGTATGTACTAGCAAATACCCGCTACTTCGTACGCGCCTTGCCTTAGTGTAAGGATATTACTTTCAGCGTTTAATTTATTGGCACAAAATGAAAACAATTTTTCTACAAAAAAATCATATAAAGTAGAAAATTATTTGCACGTTTCTTTCTTAAGCTGTGAAAATTATACTCTCACTACAGAGTAGGAGCGTATATATCATTAGGATAGAAAAAAAGTGTAACGCATTGAAGGATAGATTTAAAACCATAAGTATGCCCCAAGTCCCTTTCACGTCTGTCTGGCTCGCTGGTATACACGATGACTCTGGAATGGACTTAATGAATTTATTCAAACTCTGCACATAGTACTATTTTCCCAAACGTTGTTTAAATTCGGAAATGGAGGAAATTGATATACATCTTATGGTACTAGGGTGTGCATCCCGGGATTTCCGGCGGGAGAATTCGCACATATTTCATTTCCCGTATCCCGGGAAATTCGTACGGGAATCCCGAGGGAATTAGTAGAAAATTTTACATATTTCTTAGCATATTTTTTTCCATCATTTCCACAATAAAATTAAACATGTTGTATACAAATTTGGATCATATAGCTTTTAATCAGATATGTCAAATATTGCAGTTGGATGACAAAATATTTTTAAGTTGCGTTCGGATGTAGACTCAAAATTCACTTTTTCGGATTTTTCCTGTTAAGCTCCATATGAAAAAAATTAAAATCCGGGAAAAATGAATTTTGGGCGTGTATCCGAACGCCACAAATAATGAATTTGAAGTGTTTGAAGCGACGGGACAAAGAACAAACATTTCATTTAATGCTATACTCATTATTAATGTGAACGATCTTCTCCGTCGCGTCCACATTTTCCAATAAAATAAGAAATATCTGATCTTTAGTTAATTTTGAAACTTGAAAAGATGTTTGAATTGAACTCACATTGCGCTTTATTATATGAATTCTGTAACAGTTTCGTTGTGAAATATATATTTATTTATTTTACTTTAATAAAATGTGAATGTTTCATTGGATAAAATAAGCTTTACTCATGGTAAACAGTATGTTGACAATTTCCCGTGCTGTCCCGGGATCCCGGGAAATTGAAAAAATAATTCCCGTTTCCCGGGAAATAAAAAGTACGGGAAAATGCAAACCCTATATGGTACCCACACACGTATAGTCCATATTCCAAAACAAACGACCCGTACGTCCATATGTATGGTTGAAATTAGTTGCAATTCGAGATTTTAAAATGTTTTTATAATCACTTTAAACCTACAAAATATGTATGCTTTTCCGCGTCCTTTGTAGTCCCTATCCAAGTGAAAATTAAAACCATAACTTCTATACCGGTGCGTTACTTGAAATCTGAACTTATAAATGGAACAAACATTTTGCATATATATTTTATTTTACCGGGGATAATGAATATAATAATCACACATAACTCTTTCTGTGCCGCTTGTGCCCTTAAACATACAAATTTCGAAAAATTAATTTATGTACTCGGAGAAATGTACATACCGAATTTCTTTTCATATTCTAGCTGAAAACTTTGGTTGGTACTATCTGTATCCCAAATCCCCAATTTTGGTTGGTACCTTTTGCACCACTTTTGATCCGCTTCCCCCTTTAAAGTATACAATTGATACAATCCAATTGTATTGCAGTATCCATTTTAATCGCTTTTTTCCAAGTTCAACTTAAAAAATAAATAATGAAAACCAGTTAATGTTTCGCGTCTACACTGTCAGAGGAATATACACGCCGTATTTCACGATTCTAGTTTCAGTCGTGTTGTTGGTACCATATGAATATAAAAAGCTACGAGTTTCGAAAAATATATTAATTTTGTGTTTCTATGCATGTACAAACCGAATTTCATGATTGGTACCGCTGTTATCCGTGTTTACCCAATTTCACACCTAAAAGTTTAAATTTATGAAGAATATTTTCGTGGTCGTATTTGCGTTATAAGATAAATATGCGTTCCAAATTTCAAGATTCCAGGCCCAGTCTTTTGGTACAATTTTAACCCATTTAATCCCTTAAAAATACAAATATCGGAAAATTCCTTTTTATTACTCACCTACACTGTAAGACGTATATACTCACCGAATTTTATTATTGTAGCGTCATCCATGTTGTTGACACATTTTTTATCCCGCTTTGCTCGTTTACCCTTTAAAAGTAGGGTTTGCATCCCGGGATTTCCCGCGGGAAAATTCCCGGGAATTCGCATATTTTTCATTTCCCGTATCCCGGGAAATTCGTACGGGAATCCCGCGGGAGTTCAGTAGGAAATTTTACATATTTTTTACATCATTTCCATAATAAAATTAAAAATGTTGTATAAAAATGTAGATAACATAACTTTTAATCTGGTATGCCAAATATTGCAGTTGGATGACAAAATATTTTTAAACTGCGTTCGGATGTAGACTCAAAATCCACTTTTTTAGATTTTTCCTGCCAAGCCCCATATGAAAAAAATTAATATCCGGGAAAATAGATTTTGGGCGTGTACCCGAACGCCAAAAATAAAGAATTTAAAGTTTTTGCGCTTTATTTTTATATGAATTCTTTAACAGGTTCGTTGTGAAATATATATTTATTTTACTTTAATAAAATGTGAATGTTTCATTGGAAAAAATAAGCTTAACTCATGGTAAACTGTATGTTGACGATTTCCCGTGTTGTCCCGGGATCCCGGGAAATTGAAAAAATAATTCCCGTTTCCCGAGAAATTAAAAGTACGAGAAAATGCATACCATACCTTTAAAAGTACGAATTTCGAAAAATTCCTTCAATTTGCATTTTCAGGGATGTGCACGCCAAATTTCATGATTCCAGATCAGTCTGTTTGATTGGTACCATTTTGTTTCTCTTTCTACCCAATTTCGCTCGCAAAAAGTACGAATTTTGAAAAATATTTTCTTAGTCGCATTCGTGCTGTAAAAGTAATGCCAGTTCCGAATTTCATGATTCTAGGCCCAGTTGTTTGGTCTGAGCTGTGGTACAATTTGTATCCCATTTAATCCCTTAAAATTACAAATTTTGAAAATCAGTGATGTGCGCTGTAAAACGAATATACATACCGAATTTCATTATTGTAACGTCATCCGTGTTGTTAGTACCTTTTTATTACGAATTTACAAATATTTTCTTGGTCGCATTCGTGCTATAAAAGTAAAGCGCGTTCCAAATTTCAAGATTCTAGGTAATGCCGTTTGGTCAGGGTGGTGGTACAATTTGTATCCCATTTAATCCCTTAAAAGTACAAATTTCCAAAAATGCTTTCTTATTAGTGATCTGCGCTGTAAAACGAATATACACACCGAATTTCATTATTGTAGCGTCATCCGTGTTGTTGGTACCTTTTTATCCCCTTTTCCCTTTAAAAGTACAAATTTCGAAAAATTCCTTCATTTTGCGATTCAAAACATTTTGAGGGATGTACACACCGAATTTTATGGATTCAGCTCCATCCATTTTATTGGTACTATTTTTATCCCTTTTTACCCGATTTCACACCCAAAAAGTACGAATTTTGAAAAATATTTTCTTGGGCGCGTTGAAGTTATAAGAGGATTTTTTTTTATTAAATTTCAAGATTCTAGTCCCAGCCCTTTGGTTATTGCGGTGGTACAATTTTTATCCCTCTTGAACCCATTTTACCCCTTAAAAGTACGAATTACGAAAAATTCCCTTCAAATCTGATCTCTTCGCTGTAAAAGAAATGTACATACCAAATTTCATGATTCTAGCTTCAGCCATGTTGTTGGTACAATTTTTGTCCCATTTGACCCCCCAAAGGTACAAATTTTGCAAATGGAATTTTTTGGGATGTCTTCATGCTACAAGAGGAATGAACATACCAAATTTCAAGATTCTAGGCCAAGCCGTTTGGTCGGTGGTACTATTTTTATCCCTTTTTACCCCTTAAAAGTACGAATTTCGAAAAATCCCGTCTTATCACACCTCTATACTGTAAGAGAAATGTACACACCAAATTTCATGATTCTAGCTCTAGCCGTTTGGTCTGGGGAGTGATCAGTCAATCACGCAACTCTTTTATATATGTAGATGTCTTGTTCAAAAAGCAAATTGTAATTTATGTTTTTATTTAAAGTTATTTATTTTATATGAGGAAGTCAACAAATATTGACGAAACGTTGGGTGAAATGTAAAAAAACGAAGTTTTATTTACAAACCAAAATAGGTCATCTTAGCTTAAATAACAACAATAACAAATGAAAGGTTGATTCATAAAATAAAGAAGTACCTCATCCGCACAACCCTTCCACAAAGCAATACCAAAAATACCAGACATACAACTTACAGCACACATCAAACACACACAAAACTAAAAATAAACATTAGACAGGCGGTCAGAAATCGTTCCGATTTCGTTCAGACTTCCGACAAGTCCTACAGACTTCTGTACGAAGTCGGTACGTATATGTCTGAAGAGTTCAGAGAATTGTTTATTGCGGCTGCAGTATTAGAATACAATGTCCAGTTAAAAATAACTTTGCATAATATATACAAAAAATGCCATAAAACAAAAAACTGAAACATCAAAAACAATCTTAAAAACTTGATTAAAATAACAATTATAAATATAAATATATATAAATACTATCAAAGAGAAAATTGATGCGCCAGGAATGTGATGCAATAACGGGAACAGAAATAATTGAGGCAGAAATAAATACAGCACTGCATAAGGAGTAAGGTAAGAACGAATGATTAGGAACGGTGATGTAGAAGCGAAGGGGAAATGCACAGACATGTCGGATATCAGCCAATGTATGAACTAAGTTATTGTAGATATTGCAAGTTTTTTGTAGTGTTAGTGTTAGGTACATTTTCATAAAATTTTGGTTTAATCTTTTTTGTTTATTTTAGTAATATAATCAATTTTTGTTTAAACTATTGACTTGGGAAAGACAAAGAGAAGTAAAGTTTGGATAGATCCTACGTTTTTTTTGTTTTGTCGTAAAATGCATTTTTTAATATTATAGTTTATTAATTTTTAACCAGGATATATATTTTATATAGAGAGAAAGGGGAAATTAGTTAATATTACGAGAAATAACGTTAATATAAATTTAGTCGCCGCCTTAGGTTTAAGTTTAATAAATGTTTGCTTGAATCAGATAATTCTGCACATTGCCTGGGGTCTTCGGACATATCCCGCAGATTCCGATTGCCATTGGTAAAGTGTCAGCGGTAACATAGTAAGCCCAATCGAACAGGCCTATTGATTCTTTGATTTTTGTTTTGCTTGTGCAGAAACTTCTACAAGATTCCTTTAAGAATTCTAAACTTAAAGTCTGGGGAGTTTTTGAATTTTGTGTGTGCAGAAATGCCTTCACATATTTAGAGGGTAAACACGTGAAGTTGGTCTATGGTGTTATTCTTGTCAAGCATTTCGAAAAAGTGAATCGGGTAGCTGAAAAGCTTTTGAAGTCTATTCTTGAGCCAAAATTATTTGAAGAAAACGTTCAAATCCCTTTTAATGCTAAACTAATACACGCAGAATCACGAAATTTGAAGTATTTTTAACAGATATTCTTTGCTTTAATTTGACACTTATATCAGAATCCTAGGGTGTAGGCTGTTTAAAACATTGATAGGCGATAGGATGAGGAAATGAAAACACCAAAAAACTACATTTTGCTTATAGTTTCAGACGTGCAAGTAATATGGATTAATTTTAAAATATACTGTGGCTGTGAATCTAAACATTTAGTTTACTCATTAAATAATGTATAATTTATATGACAAATACATACAGTGGTGGCCAAAACATATGCAACTAAGGGTTACTTACATTAATAGGCTTTGTAAGTTTGTAAATTTGAATCACAGAAAACAATGATGTTTAAATAAATATTAATACAGCATTGAGATTTCAAATAATTAACAAAATGCACATATTCTGTTAAAATTTCTTTGTTATCGGCATATTTATCGATAAATATAAAAATTGGCGTGGGCAAAACATATATGCAACTCGACTTCTTTTAAAAAACGAACTTTCTTTTAAAAAACGAAAATTTTGAATTTTTTTTTGATCTGTCGTTGTTCGTATTAATAAATAATAATCCTGTGTAAGGAAATTTTTAAATATTCAATTTTATTTTGTTGTATGAAATGGCATGCGATGAATTCGGATCTTAGCTTATACATAAAAGTTCATATTCCGAATTATTTCTAATTAAAAAAATGAAAAATAAAACGCGTAAGATAAGTGGTCGGACGGACACGCCTCTCATGATTGACCTATTTTGGCGGTAACGTGTTTCGATCACTGCCTATAATATTCAATTTTGATTTTTTACTAAACAAGACAGATTTCCATTCACTTTCAGGTTAATTGAAATGGCTTGTAGCATAGCGCAAACGTTTTTTTTTTCAGTTTACGCTTTGATATAATCGGTTTTTTGCAGGAGTCGTTCACGGTGCCGTTCACGTGGAGAGGCTCGTACAGGGCGTCTTTGAATTTTTCGAGCAAAAACTTTATTACTTGGTGCGATTTTTTAAACGCAAATTCGGCAAATTCTCGTTCGTTTGTGAGAATCATTTATCGATAAAAATGCCGATAACGAAGAAATTATAACAGAATATGTGATTTTTGTTAATTGTTTGAAATCTTAATGCTGTATTAATATTTATTTAAACAACATTGTTTTCTTTATGATTCATTCGTGGTAAGTCACCCTTATATATCACAAAAATACCAACTTTTTGGCTTATAAAATTAATTAAATAATATACGATAAAACAACCAGACTTCTTAAAGAATGTATTTCCGAACTCTGCAACAAATCTGAAAGACAAATCTTTGACGACCGATTTTCTGATGATTTTAGTGCAGATTTCGGAAAGATATTTCTGCATAATTTCAGATTTTTACAAGATTTTTGTAAAGATTTCGATTAAAAATTCCCAAGGATTTGACTTCAGAATTCGGTCAGAAATCTGACAGATTTACCTGGAGAAATATAAAAATTTCCCCCAACGAATCTTTCAGACATCGTGTCAACCCATTCGGAAAGAAATCGGTTTCGAATTTGGAAACTTTTGTGTATATGATTGTCATGTGAGTTTAGTCCATGTGTATCATAATAGCTTACTTGTTGTACTATGATAGGTGTTGTGGGTTGAGGAGCCACGTTCAAGTAATACAATTAGCCAAATACAAATTAGCAAAATAGGACATGAGTTTTGCAACAGTTGTTTAATTTATTTTGTATCTCCTGTTGGAAATCGTTTAGTATCGTTTTTAACTGTGTTGACACTTGAAAATATTTTTTACTGATAAATAAGCACCTCTCACCAGTGGATTGCTTGTATATATATATATATTGTGAGGAAGGAAAAAATGTTCCCGACTAAAACAAAAGATTGGTTTGTTTTATGTGTTCTCCCAAAATATTTCAAAATAACCTCCATAAATCAGGTTTTTCTTCAATAAAATTCACGATGAGAATTGTATTGAGAAAAAACCGCTAGAAATTAAAATCTTCAATATGACCCGGTATAAAGGACAGATTTATACTATTTTAGTGTAATTTTTGATGAATTTTTTATAAAAACTTCCACATTTGTAGTTCGATTTATGTTTTAGGGGCTCGTTGGAGAGGTCTTGATAATCAATTGCAATTTTTAGCTAACCCATTAAGGGCCGCAAATTCATACTGTTAATACTCAGTTGTTTAAATGTGAAGTAAAAACTTAAATGTGAAGTTATTTGCACCGTATACACATTCTAGTCTTATATAAAGCTAATTTTTGGAAAGAAATTCAACCTTTTCAAATTGTCCCCCTTAAAAATTAAAACTTAAATAATCTACATAAACTTTTTAAATGGGAAAAATTGAAATGGTTGTTAATGTTAAATTAACATAGATATGCGCATGAAATTTTAAAGTATATTTAGCAGATGTTCTTCTCTTTCATTTGATACCCATATTACCATTGAATGACACGCATAAGTACGAAACTAAATTATTGAAACATATACATCCTTTGGAAATTAAAAGTCCTGTAAAAAAGACAAACGACCACGAAATAAAAAACTGAGTATGCGTTTTCCTATTAGTGACCTATAGTTTCACTTCTATGTAATATCGTTCTTGGGAGGGAAATCATGTCGCACGGTTTTATTGTAACATCTTGTGTGAAGTTTTCCTCCCAATTTATCCATTGTATAGGAGGTATATTTAATTAATTTTCTTATCACAAAAACTTTTTATAACGCGAAAATAAAACACGATGTTGCTGTTTTCAGTCAATCAGAAAAAGTGAAATATTTTATTAACGGAAATGTACAAAATGCCAAACTTTAGAGTTGCCAATACATCTTCAATGTCACAGCTGATCCTTTGCGTGTTACCAATCTCGGCGGATCTGACATCAAAATCGACCTTGATTGTTAGTCGCATTCCAAAAATGCATCCTCCAAAAACTCATAATTCTCATATATTCTAGTGTTGCCTTCAGGATCCACTAAACAATCATTCACATCAGTTCTTGGTTCCAACCATTTCTTTAAACTACTAGAATCAACTATTCCTACATAAGACATCTGTGTGATTTGACAATTTTCCACATCAGATATTTCATAACGGTCGTTACCCAACTGTTTCTGAATTTTATACGGCCCACGATACCTAGGAATTATTTTTTTGTTTACTCCTGGTGTAGTATCGACATTTTTTAAAACTACCAGATCACCTACCTTGAACAACTTAGCAGGTTTATGAAAATATTCTAAGTTGTACGTTTGAGACTTTACAATAGCTTTTGTTGCATATTTTCTAATAGAATCTAAATCCACTTCTTCATCAGCGTATACTTCTTGTAAATATTCGGCCAGCTCATCTATTATCTCACCCCTTTGCTCGACTCCAAATACTTGGGGATTTCCCAGTAGCACGGTGAACCGTATTGTTCAAGGCAAATTCAACGCGTGATAACTTATTGACCCAATCAGAATGTTCAATCGGTTCAGTGAGTTTAGCCAACATAGTCTTCACATCCCTATTTACCCTCTCCACCTGTCCATTAGATTGTGGTGAAGCTACTGACACCTGCACTTGCGAAATATTATGATCGGTCACAAACTTCTTAAACTCGTTACCTCGGTCACTAATAATTCGCCTAGGTCGACTGTATTTTTCAAAGTATTTCTTCAATGCACAACACGATTCTTTTGTTTCCGGGGTAATCACTGCATACAGTCTTGTAAACTTTGTAAATGCGTCTATTACTACCAAAATATGTTTTCGTTTGGACTTTATTGCTGGCAAAGGTCCGAAGTGGTCTATATGTAATGTGTCAAAAGGAATAGGCTTCTTTTCCAAGCTATATACATTTCACTCGTTAACCCTATGAGGCCTGAATAGTAAATACATTTCAAACAATTCCTTATAAATCGATTTAGTTTATCCCTCATATTTGGGAACCAGTAATATTTCTTAACCTGATTCATACATTTATCAATACCCATATGCCCATATTTCTCATGGGTCGGCCGCATAATGATGTCCTCCATTTCGGCAGGTACATATAATTGTTTTCGTCCTCTGTAATCACATCGAAAAACCAAACCGTTATCTAGTACATATCCCTCAAGATCACCCTCTTCCAATTTATTCCGTATATCCTGGATCTTCTTATCCCTAGTCTGAGTTATCTGCACATTAAAATCAACTTCACATTCCTCAATAGCGGCGATCATAGGTGCTCGTCTAAAAGCGTCTACATGACACATCAATTCCCCCTTCCGGTGTCTAATGTCGTATTCGTAATTCTCCAACTCTAAAGACCATTTTGCTGTCCTTGGGTTCACTAATTTCGTACTTAACTTCAATGTGAGGGAATTGAAATCGGTCACTATCGTGAAGGGAATTCCTTCCAGGTATACTCGAAATCGTCTTAATGCATAAATAATTGGCAGTGTTTCCAGTTCGAAGCTGTGATACCTCGATTCGGCCGGAACATTTTGAATAATAAGCTACTGGGTGAAACTTTCTGTCGTCCTGTTTCTGCAGGAGGACAGAACCGTATACCCTTGAGCTAGCGTCGGTATGTAGCTCCGTCTCACGAAATGGATTGTACACTGCCAAAACTGGTCCATTAACAAACTTATCCCTCAAAGTCAAAAAGGCCTCGGTACACTCACTTGTCCAATCAATACTTTTATTCTTTAAATCCGTCAACGGTCTTGCTCTTCTTGAAAAATCAGTGACAAATCGACGGAAAAATGAAAAAATCCCAAACATCGTTCCACCTCATCTCCATCGGTAGGCATCGGGTACCGTTGTATCGTCTCAATGTGATCGTTGTTCGGGCGTATACCTTCTTTGTTAACCTTGTAGCCCAGGTAGTCCAATTCGCGATAAGCGAATTTGCACTTACTCCAATTCAACTTCAATCCAGCCTTCTGCAGTACAAGCAATACTTCACCCAAAATATGAACATGTTCCTCAGAAGTATTAGTCGCTATACTAATGTCATCCAGATAAACAACAATTTTACCTGCATCAATAAACTCCCTAAGCACCCTATTAATAAAACGTTGAAATACGGCCCAGCATTCTTAAGACCGAAAGGCATATAGCAATACTCAAATTGACCCAGAGGTGTAACAAATGCCGTATATCTAATCGAGTCCTCATGCATCGGTACTTGGTGGAAACTATTCTCTAAGTCGAGTATAGAAAAAAATTCTTATTACCCAAATAGTCTAAACAGTCTTCAATTATTGGCATAGGATAATTATCCTTCAAGGTGATTTTATTCAACGCGCGATAGTCTACACACATCATCATATTCCCATTATTCGCCTCACTAATCTCCTACCGGAGGTAACAATCTTGTCGCGATGTAGGGGCTTAAGTGCAGTCGAACTAATTGGGGTGGTAGTCCGATTGTCCGTCTGCACGACCAAAGGTTACCTCTCTCCTTCCTATACAAATTGGATCAGTTGTACATCCCTAACTGTTCCAATGACCTGGAAGGTATAACAACCTTTTCACTCAGTTCGAACCTCTGGAGAAGACCGTACAAACCTGAGGGTAATCCATCAACCTGTATGCGCACCGGTCGTACTTGCACCTATCGAGCCCTAGTCACCTAGGGTTCACTTGCATAGGTCTAGTACACACAAAAAAGCATACATAGGGAAATAAAAGGGATGGACAATAAAAGGAAAATAAAATCGGAGGTGGTAATATACACCCAACGACGGAAGGTGCAGAGGCGGCGACTTCCGGCGGGCACGGTGGAGACATACAGTCTCCTCTACGTGTCGCCAGCGGCCTCAACAGATCGAATAGTATGAACACGTAACGCCCACTGACATCTCTACGTATTGACACGGAACGGCAGGTAACGACTTGTGAGGGAACGGACAAACGGACGACTCTAGATCTCGGGCGGATTGCTGGCGCCATTTTGGAGCAGCAGACTGAACTCCGTCGCCAATTGGAGTCTTCACTGGGATCTTTTAGTGATCTTAGTGACACCATAGGGGGCTTCGACCAACTATGGATTCTCTCTGACGAGCTTGATGTCACATTGACTCAATCTCCAAGAGAAATCCATGGTGAGCCGGAGCCTACTGCTGGGGTCGCTGAAATCACTGAGAACTCGCTGACGGCTCTGGTTCTGTCTCCAATCGATGAGTCGGCACACGTCAACCCGCCCCAGACGACAATGGCGGCCACTCTGCTGCGTCAGGTTGCAGTGGACAAAGAATTGGCTGAATCAAGTTCCAGTGAATTCACCGGAGGTTCTCCCAAAGAGTCTAAGACTCTACCAGGGACAGAGCCTAAAGCTGATGAAACGAAGAACGCCTCAGTTAATTCGGAGTCCCGCGGCACATCAAAGCTATGGAGCAGAAGGCCAAAAGCGGCTATAGGCGCTCCTGCGGTATCCTGAAAAGGTTTGTAGGACGCGACTTCGCTCTGCTCTCCGACAAGGAAAAACACTGCTCAGAAGACATCGACAAAGTGTGGCTAAGTTCGAAAGAAATTACCCGCATGAGTCTCCTGATCAGCAGTCTTCCTTCGTACAAGACGGACAAGGCCTCTCGATTGCCGGCAGACCACACAAAAACACGCTTACCTAAAAACGACATCAATAAACACGCTTACAGGTACAGGAACGACAAAAACAAACAAATAAACGGCAAGGATAAACCTGCTTCTTCTTCCCCTCCAACTGAGACCAATAAAGCACGTAGCTCTTTTGAGGGTCCTTCCACCAGCCAAGCGTCTCTTAAGTCCTCTGCTAGTGGTCAGACCCTCAAGAGAGCCAGATCGGGCGATGAACCTCAGGTGGAGGTGTTGAAGAGGCAGAAGCACGTCGGCAACTCCCAAGTTCCATCGGAACTAAGAGTAGCTGTCATCGACAGATCTGATCCAGATGGCAGGATCAACTCTGAAAGATGGAGACATTGCTACTCGACGAAATGCTGGCGGATAAGTGGTGTGACGACGACATATCGTTCAAGGGAGCAAAGTGGAACAAGGGTGCCAAGATTGTCAACTGTGGTAATAAAAGATCATTGGTCTTTTTGGAATCCGCAATCGGCAATCTTAAAACCCCATGGCCAAACGCCGCCCTTGAAGTGGTACCGACGTCCACACTACCAATCCGCACAATAGTTGCAGTCTGGTTACCCCCTCCCGTCCCGGAAGAGGTAAAAATACTGCGACTATTAGCGAAACAAAATAAAGGTCTCAAAATTACATCATAGGAGGTTTTGGCAAGGAATCGGTAGCATACCTGAGAGAAAGGAAAGGTATTGTCAATTTCGGGCTTGGCACCATCAGGTTTCGTCTCCCTAGTGTCGATGGTAAACGTGACGTGTAAAAAGTTTTTAAACGTGGTGCAGATTAATCTGCATCACTGCCAAGCCGCCGCTGCCGACCTTCTCCTGTATTTAACCGATAAACAAATCGACGTTGCCCTGGTCCAGGAGCCGTGAATCGTTCACAACAAAGTGAAAGGACTAGCGGCTAAAAACTACACAGTTATTACACCAAGCACGGAGGATACTACAAGTATGTCAACAGCCGGACGTCGGCACTGTCAAACAGTTTCACTCGGTCATGTCCTAAAACATTCCCGGGAAAAAGGACTCAACCGTACTGGTGGACCACTGAGCTAAGGAAGCAAAGAAAGTACACCAGGAAACTGTACAATAGGGCTCAACGAACAGGTAGCAATGAAGATTGGGAAAACTACAAAGTTAGTTTTAACATCGACAAGGCAGATCTTAAAAGAGCAAAGAGAGCGTCCTGGGTTGCCTATTGCGAGACAATAGACAACATTAACGAGGGAGCTAGATTCAGAAGAGTCCTGTCAAAGGACCCGAAACCTCTAGGACACATCCAGAAACTGGATGGTACATGGACGGCATCGGGCCAAGAGACACTTGGCCTCTTAGCAGAGACCCACTTTCTAAATTGTACAGAGGTTGCCGGTGAGGTCACTTTGGCCACAATAGATAATCTCTCTCAATTTGATGAAGTCAGCATAGATAACATAGTCAATGAAAATAAAATAAAATGGGCAATTGACACCTTCCAGCCCTTCAAATCCCCGGGCATGGATGGTATCTTTCCAGCCATGCTGCAACAAACGACGGATGTGATTACAAAACATCTCGTGCGTATATTTAATGCATGTCTACGCCTCAGATTTATACCAAAGAACTGGAGGGAGGTAAGAGTTGTTTCATACCCAAAGCAGGCAAACCCAGTCACTCGTCCGCTAAGGACTTCAGACCAATCAGCCTGTCATCCTTCCTCCTTAAGACAATGGAACGTATCTTAGATGCATATCTAAGAGATAGCATAGATAACAATCTGATAAGTGACGCACAGCATGCCTATCTTAAAGGCGCACTTAATGAGGTTGTCAGTTACATAGAAAGAAATCTAGAATTGCATGAGTATACTCTTGCAGCATTTCTAGATATAGAAGGAACCTTTAATAACATAGAGTCCGACACCATCAGTAGCGCTCTAAGGGATCTTCACGTTCCGAACTTTATCGTCGAGTGGATAGACTCGATGCTAAGGCATCGTATTATCAATTCGACCCTGGGGATCGGAATGATAAGGAAACTGGTGACTAGGGGAACACCACAGGGAGGGGTCCTATCCCCACTCCTGTGGCTCCTCGCTGTGAACAGTATCCTCAGATCCCTTTCTGATGATGGCAATAAGGTAGTTGCATATGCCGATGATGTAGTCACCATGGCCTCTCCATGGTTTACACTTAAATGTGTAAACTGCAACGCTGATGGACATGCTGCCAGTTCCTCGCCAAGAGGACCGAGAACATTTCAGCCGGTAAGGCTATAAACAAGGCACCGACTGCCGGTCAAGTAATAAATGTCACCATTCCATTTGTAAATAAATTTGCAGTCTATTAAACATAGATGCAAAATGGTCTTGAGCCAGGACAATATCCCAGTTCAAATCAAATATTGATTATATTATAATATGAACCCCGCCCGAGTTATATAAACATATGTACATACGTACAGAGTTTAATGAACAACATATTTACATACACTATTCTCAATATACACACATACATAATGACAATCATACAAACACACATACATACATAATCACAACATACTTACGTTCTTAAAAAAACCAAAAATACTTACTCCTCATATTTCAACAATATTGCACAACAACTGTCCAGACTTTATACGTTATCATTTCTCATAATTATTTAGAATTTATTTACCTTTGATTATGTTGCAGTTTTTATAAAAACGAATTGTAATTTAAATATGATTACGTTGCAATCATTGTAGCAACGTTTTATGCAAATAATTATTAAAAAACAGTCTTGTTTGTGACGTTAATAAAGAAACATCAATTTTCTCGTGAAATACAAAACACCCTCTTTATTGGGATGTAACTGGCGTCGACGGCTTGAACCTACATCGCTGACGGTTTATCAGCAAACAACCATGGAAAATCCCGCTGAAGGTTTATCAGCAAGCAACCAAGAAAATCTCGCTGACGGTTTATCAGCATTATCAACAAGACAAATCCCACTGACGGTTCATCAGCAAGCAACAAAGGCAAACACCACTGACGGTTTATCAGCCATTAATATTAAGGAGCTGGCGGAAAATCAGCGAAAACTTTCAACATTAAAGGACTCTTCATCAGTATGCAGTTTTTAGTGTAAGCTAAGTATAGTGTAACTCATGTGTTAAGATTAAACAATTAACAATAAGTAAAGAAATTGGAAAAAAAACAACCGTATACTATAATATTCGAAAGAATAATCATTTTATACGTTGGTTTTCTACTCTAAAAAAAAACAAATTCATATAATTTCAAAGGTCAGCGATTCTTACGAGACCCTCCTGAAACCTTTTTACTTATATGTCTTTGATTAAAATTAGTGAATGATTGGCATTAACGTGATTTAAGATTGAAAAGTATTTAAGTAATGAAAAGAGTGTTTAGGCATACACCTTATACAAAAACATTAACACCAATTCCTGAAAGTCAAATCGTGAACGAAGAGAATCTTTCCCAAATATTTCTCATTATGCCAGACGATCCAAATCCTTCTCAATATCCACCCAAAGAAATTTTCGAATCACTTCGAATCCCTGATGCAGTTAAAGATCTTCCTCAATTCGATGGTAACCCACGTCTACTGCATGAATTTCTAAATAATGTGGAAGAAATTGTAAGTATTTTAGATGGCTACAGCAACACGCCATTCGCTAAAACTATTCTCAGGGCTATAAGATACAAAGTTGTTGGACCAGCAAATGAGGTACTTAATATGTACGGTACTCCATTAGACTGGGATAGAATAAAAGAAAATTTAGTAACTCACTATTCTGACAAGAGAAGTGAAACTTCACTCATAAGAGATCTTCACAATTTAAGGCAAAACAGCCAGACTATCGAAAAATCTTTTTAGGTCTATTAGACTATTACCGAAAGTTCATCAATGATTTCGCCGGTTTGACCAAACCCTTAACAGAATGTCTGAAGAATGACAAAAAGATAGTATTAGACGAAAGATATCTTCAAACATTTGAAGTTTGTAAGGATATATTGACAAATGATCCACTATTGCAATACCCGGACTTTAACAAACCATTCAACTTCACAACCGATGCGAGCAATTTCGCAATCGGGGCAATCCTTCTCATGGACCCATTGGTGTTGACAAACCTATATGCTACGCGAGTAGAACTTTAACAAGTTCTGAAGTCAACTACTCTACTATAGAAAAGGAACTCCTCGCCATCGTATGGGCGACCAAATACTTTAGACCTTATCTTTTCGGACGGAAATTTAAAATTGTCACGGATCACAGACCACTTACGTGGGTGATGAATTTGAAAGAACCAAATTCAAAATTAATTCGGTGGAGATTAAAATTGGAGGAGTTTGATTATGAAATCATTTACAAGAAAGGTAATTCTAATACAAATGCGGATGCATTGAGTAGAATCAAAATAGATGATAAAATGGACGAAAACCTACAGGAAAAGGAAATAGAATTGAACGTTTTGGACGAATATTCCATTAACGCCACGTCGGGATCGACAATTCACTCAGCAGAAGAAGATGCAAATGACGGCATCCCAATTTCCGAAAGACCACTCAATGAATTTCCAATTCAAATTCTTTTAATACAATCACCGGAAGGTCCTCCCATGACAGTGGAAACTATATTTAAAAACAGACAAAGGTGTACGATTAGATTCCTAGAACTCAATGAATCCATTATGACTGAAATATTCAAAACTTATATTCCTCCAAACAAATTGACAGCGATCAAAACAACTGATGATATATTTCGAATTGTTCAAGCAACCTACTCAAAATATTTTGCAAACAACAAAATATTCAAAATAATTCGTTGCATAGAACAACTAACTGATATCACGGATGTTGACGATCAGGAGAAAATTATACGTGATTACCATACGGCAAATAACCATAGGGGCATCCAGGAAACATTTTATCATTTGAAGCGAAATTACTATTTTCCGTTTATGAAGACCAAAATAACGCAAACAATAAATAATTGTGACACTTGTCAGACATTAAAATACGACAGAACACCACACAAAATTAAATTCGAGAAACCAGATATTCCCCTCAAACCCCTTGATATAATTCACATTGATATATACGCTATAAATAAACGGAGTATATTGGCAATAATAGACAAGTTTTCAAAGTATTCAGCAGCATACACATTGCCTTCAAGGCACAGTATCAATGTCTTAAGAAGTATGAGAAATTATTTGAGCATACACGGTATACCTAGGAAAATAGTATGTGATCAGGGTGACGAGTTTATATGCAAATTGCATATAACATCTTTCCAACAAAGCTCTAGTAATGCCCCAGTGGAAAGACTACATTCCACTATGACAGAGATATATAGAATAGTACACCAAAAATATAAGAAGGCAAACTTAGATGCTAATCATGATGACATCCTATTAGAAATCTTAACGACATATAACAATTCTATACACTCGTCTACTAAGCTTACTCCCTTTGAATTATTCTACGGTCGCACTCACAGATTTAATAGAGAAATCGAATATACGTCAGAACACGATTATCTTCAGAAACTCAAATCATTTCAGACAGAATTGTATGAGTTAATTAAAAATAAATTGGAAATAGATACCGAACATAGAATCGCAAAACTGAACACGAATAGGGAAAACGCAAAGACAATATCGGAAATATATAGGAAAGAGTGTAGGCGAAATAAACTTACACCACGATTCAGCAAACACAAAATTAAAAGTGATGGAAAAGTAACTGTGATTACCACAAGTGACAAAAAAATTCATAAATCAAAAATAAAACGAGAAAGGAAGATATAAATAAATTTAACTTACACATTTCAGACACGCATATTTGATTCTCGTACTATCCCTTTCAACATGGGCGGATATGGAAATAATAGATTACACCTCAACGTACCTAATTCAGATTCATGAAAAACCTGCCAAAATTAAAGTAGGTACACACCGAATCATCCACTTCATTGATATGACCCAATATGACATATTTTTGGCAAATATTGAAAAAACTATGAAAATCTTACCACATAATAGTACTTTAATACCCCTTCTACAACACGAGTTAGAGCAGACCACAGATCTCATCGAATCTATATAAATAGATGCTTTGGGTAAATCTGGAAGTATATAGCCGGTACTCCTGATCGGGAAGATTTCGAGATTGTAACCCAAAATATGAATTCGCTGAACAAAAACAACAATAGACAAACGATCATCAATAGTAATCTAAACACTCAGATCAATAAATTAATAGAAATCACAAACACTCTCTGGATGTTATGTTTAACATACAGACCAAAATAAGATTAATTAAGGAGGAAATTATAAATATAAAATATGCATTACAATACGCTAAATTAAATATATTAAATTCAATGTTATTAAATAAGCAAGAAATAAACATAGCTCTCGAAAGAATAAAAACTGATAACATACCATTTCACACAATAGAAGAAGTCTTAGAACTATCCGAAATATCTGCATTATATAATGATTTAAACTTGCTATATATAATCAAAATTTCCATTAACAACAAATAAAATTTATGAAAGTATATTAATTAAACCTGTAAAAATGGCTAACAAAATTGTGAACATTCAATTTAATGAAATAATTAGACATAAAGATGAATATTATGGAATTAAAAACAAAACTAAGATTGGATACTCTATTAATATATATGAAAAAAATATGTTATTAGATAAAAGTAACTCATCATGTATTCCAAGAATTCTTAATAGTTTATTATATCGGTGGTTATATCGCAAGAGGAATCTATCTTGCGATATAACCACCGCCTACCACATACATGAAATTGAAGTAATAACCCCTGGACTCATCCTCCTCAATGACTTCTCCGACAAAATAAAAGTAAATGGAGAGCAGAAAAAGCTAAACGGTACATTCCTCATCAAATTAACAACGAGACCATCTATATAAGAGATCTAAAATTTTCCAACTTCGAAACAACACATTTACAGGCAAAACCTGCAATATATCAGCCAACCCCATTAGAAAAGCAGAGTATAAACTTCTCTAGAAGCATTAGAAGAATTACATTTGAATAATACTAAACAAATTGAAATGTTAAGAACAACAACTAATGTTATAGGAATGTCAACAATTGCATTTATTATAGTTGCGAGTATCGTGTTAAGCTCTATATGGTGTTTGAAAAAAAAGGAATGTCACTATAAAAATTCAAGAAATTACTAAACCTATTCCTGAGTCTCATACCAGTCCACCACTTTGGTCATCGCCTCACATACATACATAATCACAACATACTTACGTTCTTAAAACAACCAAAAATACTTACTCCTCATATTTCAACAATATTGCACAACAACTGTCTAGACTTTATACGTTATCATTTCTCATAATTATTTAGAATTTATTTACCTTTGATTATGTTGCAGTTTTTATAAAAACGAATTGTAATTTAAATATGATTACGTTGCAATCATTGTAGCAACGTTTTATGCAAATAATTATTAAAAAATCAGTCTTGTTTGTGACGTTAATAAAGAAACATCAATTTCCTCGTGAAATACAAAACACCTTCTTTTATTGGGATGTAACTCCCGCTTGGCCAGGCAAAAAAAAAAAAAAAACAAACGGTAAAATTAAAATGTATATACCACTTATAATCAAGGTACTTCCCTGAGATATTAAAGAAATGGATATGTTCCATGGAGAACGTCAGTTTCGTCGGCGAATAATGGAAGAAATGTCAAAAATCAAATTGATTTTTTGTTAAATGTGATTCTCCTCCTTTCCATTATATAAACAAAACACTTCATTCGTAAGAAGAAATTACATTACATTCAAAACACATAGAAAATCAATCAAATTGTTCACTAATCAAACAATACAAAAACTAAAAATTAATTTAATTTTCGCTTTCTTGAAAAGAAGAAAATCCAAAGAAAAGGTGTAATTTTACAAAATTCAAATCAAAAGTGCCCCAACTTTCAAATCCCACCCATTTGTATATTGTCTAAGCAGGTTACAACTAAATTAACTCACACAACAATATAGGAATCTCGGTGTCGAATATACTCAAAAACAGGTTTTAAATTCGAATGGAAAGGGTCACGGCCACTTTCCGCCCGTACGGAATATATTCGAAAATGGGTTTTAACTTCGTATGGGAGGTGCAACGCCCACTTTTCCAATACCGCCCATTATTGGCACAACTATGTACATTGATTCTAGATGCACTTACACAAAATTACAGCACTCTAGGTGTCATAGAAGTGACAATTTGCAATAATAGGTTTTAACTTCGTGTGAGAGATGCTACGCCCACTTTTCCAATACCGCCCATTTTTGCACAACTACGCACATTGATGCTGGATGCACTCAGACAAAATTTCTGTATTGTATCTGTCATAGAACTGAATATATTCGATAGTAGGTTTTAACATCGTATGGGAGGTGCAACGCCCACTTTTCCAATACCGCCCATTTTTGGCACAACTATGCACACTGATGCTAGATGCACTTACACAAAATTTCAACACTCTAGGTGTCATAGAACTGACAATATTCAATAATAGGTTTTAACATTGTATGGGAGGTGCCACGCCCACTTTTCCAATACCGGCCATTTTTGGCACAACTATGCACATTGATGCTGGATGCACTCAGACAAAATTTCAGTATTGTATCTGTCATAGAACGGAATATATTCGAAAATGGGTTTTAACTTCGTATGGGAGGTGCCACGCCCACTTTTCCAATACCGGCCATTTTTGGCACAACTATGCACATTGATGCTAGATGCATTTACACACAATTTCAGCACTCTAAGTGTCATAGATCTGAATATATTCGATAATAGGTTTTAACATCGTATGGGAGGTGCCACACCCCTTTTCCAATACCGCCCCTTTTTGACACAACTGTGCAGACAAATAATTAGTCAAATTTCACAAAAATTCAAGACTCTAGCTGCAACAGTATTCAGAATATGCTAATTTGTATAAAACGAATAAATCCCCAATTTGTGTGGGAGGTGCCACGCCCTCTGAAAATATTAAAAAATTATATCGATCGGTTCGTAGTTTAGGCTATAAAGAACAAACATACAAACACAGATTCATTTATATATACAGATATACACATCCAAATACGTGAGAATTATCGACTTTTTTATATTAGGCCTGTTTGATTGTGCTTATAACTTACAATTAAGAGACTTGGTAAAGTGGCTGCGTTCATACACCGAAATCTTTGACGTGACACAATGAACTGAAATCGACGCGGATTCTACGAATGGCTCCGCAGAAGCATAATTCGTACACTGAAAATCAATACGAAGAAATTGGTAGTAACTTAACCATAAGACAGTCGGAAGAGGCATTACCATTTATAATCTTAAATACCATCACTGTATTCAACATAACACGTCTGCGTTTTAAGGAAGTGGATCAACTTCAATCTCCTAGTATAGGAGGGAAGAACCGAATCACTATTCCGTTGTATGTCTTAATGAAAATTATACAAATTGTTTCTGAACTTACTTAATCTTGTCAATATTGACGCTATAGTTAGGGACCCGTACTACATAACATATTTCAGAGTAGGCGATATAAATAGCTGATTCGTCACGTAAGGATCCGAGAACTCCTTAGCCCATCGCTTAATGAAACCACATTCAAAAGAATTTGCCAGTAGAAACAGCAGATAAGACTGTTGTAACAGCAGATTTTTTCTGCAGAAAAGGAGAAAACAGACTTGCTGCTCTAGTAGCAGGAGGATGCTTGTTTTTTAGCAGACTTTTTTCCTGCTGTACAGCAGACAATTGTAGCTGTTCCATCAGCACGTTTCTGCTATTGAATATAAGCATATTATTTGCCAAAAATATCAAATATATTGCTAAACAAACTTTTTTTTGCGAATTACGCAGTCTAACCCCTTTTTTATTTGCATCGTCAACACATTCTAGTCTTACAAAAAGCTGCTGAAAATTGTTGCTGTTAATGAAAATTAAAAAAAGATTAATGGCGCCGGGCCTTATATTTTTATTAGTCCGAAACAAATGCTAATGAAACGCTTTATATTTTTTTCTAAAAAGCATGTTTAATATATTCAACTGTCTCACAGAGAGTTAATGAATCCGTTTAGTAGTTATTCGAATTCTCTAAATAATTTCCGATTATACTCGATAGGTTAGAAAACATGGTAGATAGACTATGGTACGATAGACTATATCTTCGAAATTTCTATTAGTACTTTACAATTACAACATAACCTGAATTTAGCGGTAATAATCGGTTTTAGCTGTCAGTTAGTGTCACTAATTAAGCTATACATATATCCATTAGACATACATACATTATATAGTCTGAAACTGCCGCGCAAATAATGATATGCTCGCTGATATAAATAATATAAATTCATTAAAATAAAAGTAATAAATAAAAAGTTATAACGCCGCACAGTGGTTCAGAATCTAAATCTATCGGCATAAAATTCAATAACTTTTTGTTCTAGTAGACATTTTTGAGTTCTGCAAAAAAACAAAATTAGACAAGGGCCCATGAGATATTAACATTAAAAATAGGGAAATCGGATATATTTTAGAGATCGACCCGAAGTTGACTACTTTTCATATTTTTCGATTTTAAAGAAAATTTAAATCTGTTTTAGTTTTTTCGTTTGTATTTTTTTTGGTCTGTAATCAATATTTGATTTGAACTGGGGTATTGTCCTGGCTCAAGACCATTTTGCATCTATATTTAATAGAATGCAAATTTATTTACAAATGGCATCGTGACATTTATTACTTGGTTGCAGACTACCACGATCATGATTTCGACCATGTCAAAAGTCAAGTGGCTTCGCAGCGACTTTTCAACATCAAACCCGGCCTCTATAAGGAGATGATTCTCACAAACGAACGAGAAGCACAACTCACTTGCCGAATTTGCGTTTAAAAAATCGCACCAAGTAATAAAGTACACATGCCATCAATACTTCTGCCGTGCCAACGCTCATTTGTTTTAGTTTTTTTCGTTTGTATTTTTTGGTCTGTAATCAATATTTGATTTGAACTGGGATATTTTAATGGCTCAAGACCATTTTGCATATACATTTAATAGAATGCAAATTTATTTACAAATGGCATGGTGACATTTATTACTTGGCCGGCAGTCGGTGCCTTGTTTATAGCCTTACCGGCTGAAATGTTCTCGGTCCTCTTGGCGAGGAACTGGCAGCATGCCCATCAGCGTTGCAGTTTACACATTTAAGTGTAAACCGCGAAGTCCTGGACATGGCACCGGTAGCGGGGTCGGTTGTTAAAACCAAATCACCAGGCGCGGTCTTCGCAGGAATGGCACACTTCCCGGGGCCATGTGCGCCTCCGTACTTGACGCATCGGTAAGACATGCCACAATTCGCAGCTACGTGCCCGAAACGTTGGCAGTTGAAACACTGCGAAACGCCCTTCTTCTTATCCCTATCCATCCTGACTTTACAAGATAGAATAAATTCTATCTTGTAGAAAGACCCTATGGCCGAGGCTTTAGACAAATGGACAAGCCATTTACCCCATCCCAATTTAACAATTTTGAGGATCTCAAGATTTATATTGGTGGCAGTCAAGTACGTGCCGTAGCGTACGGCTTCAGGTCTTTCGGCCTAAACGTATAAAAGTTTCGTTTCTGCTCTATGAGCACAGGAAAAATTCCTGTGCCCTAATGTCTTAATCAAGTCCGTCGCTAGAGTTTTGACGTTCATTTTGTATACTGTTATAATTGGGACAGGCTTACCCCGGCTTTTGTTGTTTTTATCATGTGCTGGTTTGGGTGCAGCTTTCTTTACTTGAGCGGTGTGTGAACAGCTTGAGGCGCCGGCGCTCAAAACCTTTATCCGTGGCACTTGCGGTGTGCTCTCCTTGCCATCTTCATCTATTTCGCTGTCATCATCGAAGACAAGCGTTCTTCGAGCTCCTCAATTCGTTTTTTTAACAGCGTATTCTCCTCGATTAATTTGTTGAAGTTGTTTACGAGAGCCTCGAATTCCAACTTCGATACCTGGCAGGTGCTGATGTCCTGTTCCAGCATTCTCTTATTCGCAGAGCTAGGTAGGTCAGCCATCGCAGTTACAGCCAAGTCTGCACGTGTTTGGGTTTTTTGTGTTTTCCCACTGTTTTATTAGGGGACACTTTATTACCCTTACATCACAATTATTATTTATGGCACTATAACACTTTGTAAAAATAAATTTCACAGGTATAGACACTTTTTCCGCGGTTAAAAATCACGTCCGTCTCCGACGAGCGATAAACACGAACTCTTGTTTTTCTGTCATTTCTTGACATGGTCAAAATCATGATCGTGGTAGTCTGCAGCCAAGTAATAAATGCACCATGCCATTTGTAAATAAATTTGCAGTCTATTAAATATAGATGCAAAAATGTCTTGAGCCAAGACAATATCCCAATTCAAATCAAATATTCATTACAGACAAAAAAAAAACAAACGAAAAAACTAAAACAAATTTAAATTTTCTTTAAAATCGAAAAATATAAAAAGAAATCAACTTCGTGTCGATTTCTAAAATATATCAGATTTCCCTATTTTTAATGTTAATATCTCATGGGCCCTTGTCTAATTTTGTTTTTTTTCAGAACTCAAAAATGTCTACTAGAACAAAAGTTATTGAATTTTGGCCGATAGACTCCATTCGCCCAAAAATGGTTAGCGGACTCAAACTATTCTAAGGCGATAAATGATTGTTTTTAAAACCGTATAATTAGGCGTTGTTAATCAACATTCTAGCAGTGAGTTGTACGAAGTTAGCTCAGATACAAAAAGTAATACATACAGCGGATAATAAAAATTAGTAACATTTTTGGTGTGTGAACGAATCTGGAGAAATCGTTTTAAAGTATTGCTTATTCAATTCAAAACGGTGGCTAAAGACAGTACTTGACGCTCCCATTAGTGCAGCCACCTAAACCAGTGTTATTCTATAAATTTTTAATTTTTTAAAGGTGCCGTTAACGACATAAGCTAGTCCGCTACACACGTGTTTAACTGTCGTCCGTGTTGTGCGCCGTCTTCATTTTGTTCAAATTAAAAACAAATCTAAACAAAATAATAATTTTTAAACTAAAACACTGAACAGTAAAACAAACCACTGCAAATAAAAAAGAAATAGCCAAATAAAAATAGCTAACAACAAAAACAACCAAGCAAAATAATACCGTCGCGTACCTACAATTCAAAACAAAGCAAATAAGCAACCAACCAACAGCAAACACATCTACAGCATCGGACAATACAACATCAATAACAACAGCAGCCGCGCTTCAAAGACCATACGAAGGGTTTATATGACTCCTTCAATGTGTGCCCGTTGGCCCCCTCTCCCTCACTCCCTTTCCCATTCGTGTAATTCAATTGTCGATCTTCTCTTCTTGTCGTTGTTCGCTCAATGTCTTAGGCATAACACTAGGTATTGGGTGAGTACAGCAACGGTGACTTAGTTTTTTTATTTCTGTAAATCATAATGGTTGGCAAGTTTAAAATACAATTTGCCAACATACGAGGGCTTAGGACGATTTTTTTGCCGTGTACGCTCACGTACATTTCCATCGGCCTGATGTTCTTGCTCTTTGTGGGACTCAGGTGCGTGACGATTCTAATCCACTTGATTTTCACGTACCTGGGTATCACATCCCACAGACCACTAAATATTCTTGATCTTATCTTAACTTCACACCCTGAAAAGTATGAAGTTAACGTTCTAGCTCCTCTTGGTAATTCGTATTACTGAATTGTTTCAGTAACCTTTTCGTATTCCGCTCTTCGTGTCGCTTCGACCCCAGCCCCAAAGCGGACAATTTATATATGAAAAGGCACGTTGGCCCGAGCTCAACAACTTTTTCCGGCATTTCAATTGGAAGCTTTGCTTTCTAAACGGCGATATAGATGCTGCGGCTGAAATGATCGAAAATATTATCCTGAAATCATTCATTCCAACTAATTCTATGTGTGCCAGGGTACTTAGACGTGAAAAGTTTCTGTACGAACAATGTCTTCGTGCCAAAGTTCTTTCTTCTCCCAGGGGAAGTAAGAGCTTTTGGTCATTTGTAAAAATAGTAAAGGATAACTCTTCATCTATCCCAACTCTTGACCAGATATTCACTAATTCGGTTGCTAAAGCTAACCTATTGACTGAAATGTTTGCAAGGAATTCATCCTTGCCGGAAAACAAAGAACCACTCCCCGTGATTGAAAATGTATCTTCTTCCATGCCTCAGATATTTTTTCCAACACGTAGTGTTAAAAGGGTTTTCGTAAATCTCGACGTGCAGGGGTTTTTCTAGCGCGTTGGAATATTGCGAACATCCAGTTCATCACTAAAAAAGGTGAGGCTAATAACCCTGCTAACTACCGCCCGATTGCGATTTGCTCTGCGTTCTCGAAGGTTATGGAGAGTATGGTAAATCACCATCTTGTGAGGTATTTCGAAACTAATGACTTACTTAATGATCGACAGTATGGCTTCCGTAGGAATCGATCTACGGGAGACCTGATGACACTGCTATCCGAAAAGTGGAATCGATCCATCCACCAGCTTGGTGAGAGTAAGGTCGTTGCTTAAGATATCTCCAAGGCCTTTGATAGAGTCTGGCACGGTGCACTTATATCAAAGCTTATCGCTTTTGGTGTTGGTAGTGACTTATCTCGATTTATATCGAGCTTCCTCAGAGATCGCACGATACGTGTTGTTGTAGATGGGTTTTCATCCGACGAGCATAGGTTCCACAGGGCTCTGTCCTTCCCCCTCCCTTTTTCTTATTTCACCGACGACCTCTTGGATCGGACTTCGAATCCAATATACTCATTTGCGGATGACAGCAACCTCTGTCATTCACATTCATTCGATCATGGACCAAGTCGTCAAGAAATTGAAGACAAAAGGTGATTGATGGATGAGTCACTCAGCCAGGATTTACTGGTCATTTCCGAATGGGGTCAAGTAAATAGAGTAGCTTTTAATGCATGTAAGACCCAGTGCTCCTTGTTATCTCATAAGCGATTCACTGATCCACCGGAGTCGTCGATTTCAATGAACGGTATAGATATTGAGCAATCAGATCGGAAAATACAATACTATGTTCGTGGGACAAAATATTGAATTGAAGTGCCGAAAGAATCGGTGTAAAAAATACTTCACTCCCTCTGATCTTCTCAATATCTACACTACTTACATCAGACCAAAGATGGAATATAACTCCCATATATGGTGGGTGCTCCAGCTTCATCACTGTAGCTACTTGACCGTGTCCAGGAGAGGGCGAAGGTGTTGATAGGTGATGGTAGGATATCCAAATCTATTGTTTCATTTAAACATCGTCGTAATGTGGGTTGTGTGTCTTTGTTCTATCGATACTTTCACGGTGTTTCTTCTCCTGATATTTGTGATCTTATACCGCCCGTGAGAACGTTCGCGACTTTCCAGAACTCTCAACAACAAATGGGTGTTGTCGATTGGACATCCGACCGGACCACACATTACAGAATGAATTTGTTATTCGCCCGCACTATCCGTATGTGGAATCGACTTCCAGTACATATCTTCCCAGCCAATTACGATATTCAGAAGTTTAAAACAAAAGTCAACAAACACTACTCCCTCTTTCCTCCTCCCAATACCGTATCTTCCTTCCGCCAACGCAATGCGCTGCATTTATAGGGGACATACCCTGAGTGTTGGTTTAGTGAAACAAAAAAATATATACTATAATAAAAACTAATTGAAAATAAAATTTGGATATGTTTTATTTGTAAAAAGGGTTAGGCTGCGTAATTCACTGAAAAATGTTTGTTGTAACAATATATTTGCAGTTTTGGGAAAATAATATGCCTCCATTCAATAACAGAAACATGCTGCTGAAACAGCTACGATTGTCTGCTGTAACAGCAGGAAAAAGGTCTGCTAAAAACAGCAAACATCCTCCCTGCCTATTAGTTTGCTTTCTCTTTTTCAGCAGAAAATTCTGCTGTTTTTACTGTCAAATTCTTTTGAGTGTAGGACAGTATCTACAGCAACCAGCACAGTTTCATTGAAAGCATATTTGGTATGGAAGTTGTTCAATCTAGAAAAAGACATGTAATTCATAATATTGAGTTCCATCAAGTTTATTTCGCATCATTTATAGAATCGAGAGAATCATGATCAGATTGAAGTAAGTACTGATCATCCGGATCATTGTAACTTCTAAATATTTTCACATCATCAGCTTACATAACAACATATGAATGTTGAAAAACAGTAGGGAGATTGTTAATATATAAGGTAAAGAGAACATGACCAAGGTTACTCCCTTGTGTAACCCCTGAAGAACATGGCCAAGGTTACTCCCTTGTGGAACCACAGTTTTTAGAGATAGTATTTCTAAATTTAACTCGCTGAATTCAACCATTCAGGTAACATTTCAATCACGTTAGCAAGGAATTACAGAAACCCAATGTTCCAATTTGTACAGTAGAAGGTCATAATTCGCTTTATCGAAGACCTTGCTAAAATCAGTATAAATTGCATCAGTTTGCATACGGTACTTGAAACCAAGCGTGGTAAGCTGCAAAATGTTTGTTACTGTTGAACGGGATTTACAGAAGCCGTGTTGATATGGTGATAGTAAGGAGGAACACAATGAGACAACATATATATAACTTATAACTTTTTCCAGATGTTTGGGAATTGCACTCAGTTTAGCAATGCCCCTGTAGTTAAGCAGAGATTTATTAAAGATTACAGTAAGCAGGTAGGGTAAGGAATCAGCACAGTATTTTAATATATTGCGAGGGATTCCATCGGGACCAGGATTAATGGTGCTCTTTAAACTGTTCAGGTTAGCCAAAACAGTACTGGTACTTACAAAAGGGATATTTACGAAAAGGGATTATCCGAGTAAGTAATCATGAAAAAATATTGCAAGATTGACGTATCATCGTATGCCACATTAGAACCAAATTTCAACGAATTTGGAAAACCACTCGACCGACGCACAGTGGGGCATTTTGACTTTTTTCGTTGCACAAATCATAACTTCTGAAATAGGGAACATAATTACAAAAGTAAAATTTTGTTGTAAAGAAGACATCATAGGCTTTAAAATGTGACCGCGAATTTCATCCTATACTTATTGGGCGCTTTAAAATCAGACGTTGAATATGGATTTTCTTTCTTTTCAAAAACATTTTATTTCGTATTATTTTACACTTACTTTTTTGTTATCAAACTAATCTTTTTTCATTTATTTTTTATCTAACATAACATATATTTAGAAATATAGTTATGGTAAACTAACAGAACTCCGTTCGCTTCTCCGGACAAAAACTCGTACCGAAAAATCAAAATTCTGCTTTATATTGTTTTTTTACTGCTCTGTAATATACATGTACTAATTTTTATAAAATTATTATCAAAAACTGGTTTGCAACGCCCCCCACGCACCAGTGATAGTTTTTTTTAAATATGTAGCCTATCTGTAACAAGTTCAAAAAAGAGACAAAAGCTTTTGTAATATTAATAGGGATATATATTTACTTTATGTGGGAGGAGCCACACCCACTTTTTTCGTACCGCCCACTTTGTCCACAAAATTTGCACATTAATTCTCAATGAACTCACACAAAATTTCAAGATTCTTGTTGCCATATAAAGGAATATAATTTTTAGAGAAGATGCTTAATGAACTTACACATATTTTCAGGAAACTTTGTGTCATGTAAGAGAAAATACTCTATAACTGGTTTTAATTTATTATGGGATGTGCCACGCCCCCTTTAACAATACCGCCCATTTTCTCCCAACTACCCAGATTAATAGTTGATGGATTCACATAAAATTGTAGAACTCTCAGTGTCAATGCAATGAATATATTTGATAATAGATTTTAATTTCGTATGGGAGGTACCACGCCGCCTTTTCCAATTCCGCCCATTTTTTGCACAACTGTCCAAATTAATGCCCAATGAACTCTCACAAAATTTCAAGATTCTGACAGTCAGAGTACTCCAAATATATTGCTTTATAAAATTCGAAAAAAAATAAATTTGTGTTGGAGGTGCCACACTTCTATTGTAATAACGGCAGAGTAATGAGTACTAAATCACATAAAAAGTAGTGTCTTCCAAAACTAATCAAAACTTTTTTAGTTCTATTCCAGCAAAGTTGAAAAATGATCAAAATATAGAGTTTTTTAGTACTGCGATATTTGGGTAACTAAGCCTTGGAAGCAACCATTTTTTGTTTTATTTCATTTCATCTAACGTACCTTTCAAACGAAATCGAAGACGTAAAAATTGGGTAGATAGTTTGTATGCAACTCAATTATGAATCTTTTATTTTCACTTTTTTGTTTTTTCTTGAGTTCTGAAGAAATGAGTCAACTTTGAACGGCTATATAAACCACAATTATTGTCCGATTTTGAATTGGTTTCGGATTTTTGATCGGTTATAAGTTCTCTGTCAATTGGTATTATCAGTTTTACTAAAAGCTTTTATCAAATTTTTGACTTTTGCCACTGATTCCTGGCAGAGGCCCCACAGTGCGACGTTTAGAGTTTACAAATTTATAAGAAGATTTAGGATTACACTTCAATTGTTTCTTCATGTTGATTAAGTACTCCGATCTGGCAATGCAGTTGATTGAAAAGTGCATGGAAGAACCAGATTTCTTATATTCACTAAAAGGATTGTTCTTTTTATTTTTCATTTTGGATAAATGACTATTGGATGATGAATCTTTAAATCAATATTTGGGTGGTAACGATCTTCAGGATATGTTACTGGATTTGACAGGTTTAATCAAGAATTCCATAGGGATTATAAATGTGATGAACTTGGTATAGAGTCAAAGATGCTAACGATTCAATGCATTCATTAAAACATCCATTCACAGTAAAAGGAATTAGATGGTTGACGTAGGCGATTTGTTCCATGAAATTGAAGGCAAATTAAAGTCACCAGCCAAGATATCTGATGATTTAGACGATAAAAATGCAGATTAAATAGCAGAAATATAAGACCATGAAATAAATAGATTTATTTCCAATATGTATTTTTACAGCCACATATTCGATATCCAAATTTGTGGAAAATTCTGGTTTTTCCAAAGGAAAGTCTGTTGAGGCAGCAATTGACACAACGATCACACCGAAATATCTGATATTTTTCACATAATATTTCGGAGTTATGAACAGTATCTTGAAGCTTCCGTAAATATAATAATTTGACGATTAAAGTTGAAACTATCAGTATACATGTTTGTTAGTTTAGTGTTCAAAGCTCTTACATTCTGATGAACTACAAAAACGTGATTATCAGCAGGTGGCGAAATTAGTTTTTTGAATCATTATTACGGGCATGTAAGTAAACAATATCAGATCGGACATTTTCTCTGTAAATGTATTCATGAATTAATGCGTTAGGTGGCCAAAAGTCCGGATTTACAAAAGTTTCAAAAATGTCATCCATACAATACATCAAATGCAATGTTTAACTTTGATTTAATATAATATGATATATCATCAATAGAGCAGCGAAACGAGCAGCAAATATCGCGGAGCAATGACTTTTAATTGTTTAGGAGCATCAATAGAAGAGTTCTGAATCTGAGTGAATAAACACTGGTTTAGGTAGCTACTCTTACGGGAGTGTCAAGTAGTGCCTTTAGGCAACGCTTTGAATTCAATAAGCACTACTTTAAAACGGTTTGTCCAGATTCGTCCACGCACCACAATTTTTATTAGTTTTTATTAACCGCTGTACTTACTTTTTGTATCTGCTCTAACTTAGTATACGACTCCGCTGGAAGGTTGATTAACAACGCTCGGTTTTAAAGATTGCTTTGAAGTATGTGGAATATGTGCTAAAGACGCTGTGGTATGCTGCGTTGGTCCAATATTCGTATAACCTTATACATACCGACCCAATAATATTTTGACCGGACTCTACAATTAGTTCCCGCAATTTGGTAATTATTTTAGTTGCAGCTGTGAAACTGTCTGCAATAAAAGGAAACATTTGATTAGATGCATGTAATTTGTTCAATGAAATGTACCTTTTGATATTTATTCGCGGTCTTTTGGTTCACAATTGGCAAAATTGTTGGCGGTAGTAAAATAAATATTGACAAGAAATTCAATGAACAACATTGTCTACCACATACAAATACTTACCTTGTAATTCCATAGGAAACTTTAGTTTCTTTAGGCAGCAACATCATTTATTTGTTATTAATTTTGTATTTCTCTTTTTTAATTTTTTCTGTTCTGTTTTTTTTTTTTTTTTTTTGTTTTGATGTTTCACTTTTTAGGTCGGGCGTTATCGACGTGTGCAATGCGTGACGTAAAATAGGAATTTTAGATTTATGGTTAAAGATTAGCTTTCTACTTCCGTAATCTACAACATATACTAGGCCTGTTCTATTGGGCTTACTACCTTAATATTTGTATGGAATTTACTCGCTTAACAAGAACTTAGCTTAGATTTTTATCTCTGATTTATTTAAATAAAACTAATGCATAAAAATGTTGCCACCTTATTAAGACTCTTAATTTACAGCCAGGGATTTAGAAATTTGGGAAATATTCTGTGTGTTTAAAATTACCTTTAGACAATTTGTACTGAATTCATAAATTGCACGTGCTCTATTACCATTGCAACAAAAAGTTTAATCCTAAAAACGATCAAACATTACAACTTCATTTAAATATCTTTTTTGTTTATTACTTTAAGGGCATGCTAATTTTATTTTGCTTATATATTAATGTATTTGTATTATCGCATGATTCAAAAATAATGTTTAGAGTGACCCGAATTCTTACTTTTTGCTCAAATACCGCGAAACGCAAGCCATCAGGGCTTAAAGAAAACCGCATATCCCCCATCGAGTGTTAGCAGAGTAAAACTTGGCAGCATTGCATTGTAGTCAGCTGTTCCGAAATATCAAAACAAACACAAAGTTAACATTTGCAAAATAATTTATTTATTTCCATCATATTTTATTAATAAAATGTTTTTTTTTTTACATTTCGCAATTGTATTAGTGATCCGCGATGATGAGTTGGAAATTGTTTCGTAAAATATAATTTACGTGAACAGCTGGCTTTAAAAGGCAAGGGGATGAAACAAAGGAGCAAATCCACATAATTGTAAAGCTGAGTGAAACTCCCATTTTGATTAAAATCTATTTTTTCTCCTTCTAACTAACCTACTGTTACTGCAGCTTTCAAGGCGGATGTCATGTAAATGTTACACAAATTCTCTATAAAAAACACAAATGCAAAAGAATAAAACGTCGTGCACCGCCAACACCTAAGAAAAAGATGGGATGATTGATCGATGATTTTTAATAAACTGATGGTTCCCATGAAGAATTGGAGTCCTGCCAGGCCGACTGACGGACAGGAGTCTTCTTTTCTTTCCGGCTCAACAAAAATTAATGTAAAAGTCATAATTAATAAACGTAGTAGGAAGATTGCTGATTGTTGTCATATTCATAATTCAAACACAGGTGTCACGTTTTGGGCAAAATTGATGAATCTACAAATGAAAATAGTTAAATAAACACAGAGCTATTTCTACAAGACTCCTTTCTCTTATTTTTTGAATTTCTTGGCTAAAATATTATTTTCTATTCATAATTAATTTTATCATTCTCTGAATCTAGTTTGATTTTGGCGTTGTTTGTGAATCTATTTTACAATTTATAATTATTTTTTTCGTATTTTCAATCTTTACTCCAACTTCTTATGTGTGGCATTCACGTGGAATGATAGAATATTATTTTTCCCACTATATTTGTTACAGGGGCATCGAAAACGGCTAAAATAGAAAGCAAAAATAAATTTGACCAAAATAAAGTCAGGTAACGCTTAGCTGGGAAATTAGTACTTGATAATTATCCAGTCTTTACTTAGCCACGATGGCTAAAATTCTTCATACAAATTTCTATCGCAGTTAAAGAAAGTGATATAAATGTGTTTTCAGAAGACTTTATAATTTTGACATAATTTACAAAATGACAAAAAAGGCAAGAAAAGTTTTGGGGATGGAAAGAGGAGACCGTGGGCTTTCGAACGTACCGCGTCCTGATCCTGTATTTTGGGATATTTTTACATTTTTGATCTAAACAATTTAAGAAATATATTTTAAACTTCTGTCTTAAGAATTGTTGTTATAACACACTTAACCTATTTACTTTACCAGAATACTACACAACAGTAGGTTTAATATGGTGTATTATTTTTAAATTGCGTTCAGGAGTTTAGTTTTTATGCCCCATCGAATATTATAATTTATCGTATCGATAGAAATTGAAATGCTCCACGTGTTTCTGAATGTCAATTTTGAGCGATCGTTGTTAGCTAACGGCACTTTTTCCTAGAACTCGTACAAACGGACATATGTGGAACTTGGAATACACACCACAGAAAATGGTGTGGCTGAAAGAGGCAACAGAACCGTCGTAGAGATGGCACGTTGCTTGTTAATTGGATATGGATGGCAAGAATCCCTGTGGGGAAAAGCTATAACAACTTTGGTATATCTAAGAAATCGATGCCAGACAGCAGGACTAGAAGGTGTTACACCTATAGAATGTTGGAGTGGAAGAAAACCAACTGTGGCTCATATAAGGACGTTTGGATGCAAAACTATTAAGGTAGATGAACGTCCTGGTAAGTCTAAATTCCAAGCCAAAGGAGTATAATGTGTACTTACGGGGTACTGTAGTGAGTTTGTGCAGAATTACATTTTTGTATAAACATTTTCTTTAGTTTAATAACACTACTCAACAAAATGAAAAAAATTTCATGTACTCCGGATGCGATAATTTTTTCTGTGTAGATAACCTTGACATGAGCTCGAAAAACGCAATAAAATTGTTTTTTTCGTTTGGTTTTTGTTTTATTTTTTTTTTTAAATTTTAAAAATTTTTTTTTGGTTAATTTGTTTCGTCCGGCATAACTCGGGAACCACTAGCCCGATTTAATTGAATTAAATTTTAAAAAATTTAAAATTACAATTCCCTTAATCTGTTCATATATTGTTTTCCTATACAAGCAACAGTTTCCAAGTTAAAAATGAATATATAAAGGAAAAAACTTATTTTTTGCCTAAAGATTAAAATTTTTTTTTTTTAAAAAATCCATAAAAAATCCAAAATGAAAAAAAATGTCAAATCTTATTACTTTTACGTAAAGTCACATAACCTATGAGCAAAATGAGACAAAGATCATGAAAATCGATGCACGCGTTTCGCTTTTATTCGCAATTGAGTAAAGGTATGAATTTCAAAAATTTGCTCGACATATGCACAACTTTGTCTATGGTAAGGTTTTTTCTTTTTTATTACAAAAAAAATTAATATTTGTTGGGTGACAAAAATATATGACTTTAAATTAAAAAACAATTCGATATATGTACAAGAAATTGTCCTAAGGATATCAACATTAATTAATTATAAAAAAGTTTTAAAAAAAAATATCTAAACACAAAAATAAAAACCTTCAAATTAAAAATAATTATGTGCTTTTGTCTTTCTTTTATATTGTTGTGGGTCTGTTTCTCTTATCAGGAACCAGATATAGTCCCCCATCATAGCTTCGTTCCAAAATCCTTGGTATCGGTGCTCAATTTCTTTCATTTGCTGATGAAAACGCTGCGGACCGTCGAAAACGCCTTCCTTAATCTTTGCCGATGAAAGGTGAAGAAAAATGGTTTTTAAATAGGCGAACGCTTCGCCATCTTTGTTGATAGCTTTCACGAAGTTTTTTATGAGTCCGAGCTTTATGTGAAGAGGTGGGAGAAAAACATTTTCCTTTTTTATGAGTGGTGTATATTTCACGTTGTCGCTGCCGGGGATGAAGTTAACTCTTTCTGTCCAACTCCTCCTGGTGTAATGATGTTGACGATCGCGGCTGTCCCAAAGGCAGAGAAAACAACAGTACTTTGTGAATCCAACTTGTAATCCACAAAGGATACCGATAACCTTAAGGTCGGCACAAACTTTCCAATCGTGCCTCTCATAGTTAAGGCACTTTAGTAGATTGTCCATGACTTCGTATGTTTCCTTGGTGTCAACGGCATGAGCAATTGGAATCGAAGGTTTCTCGTTGCCGTTGTGCAGTAAAATTGCTTTAAGGCTCTGCTTGTTGCTGTCGATGAAAAGACGCCACTCTCCTGGATCGTAAGAGTACCCGAGTTCACCAAATAATCCGGGAATGTCCTTACAAAAACAGATGTTGTCTTTTTTTGTGTAGTACCTTGCGTATGGTTCATGACGCTTCCTGTAGATTGTTGTCACCACACCAGGAGCCAAGAAACCGAACTGTTGCATGCAACTCTGCATCTTCCTTGGAGAGTTTCAATTCTCTAACCCAATCGTTCAGTTCTGCTTGGGAACATAAGCGTTGACCTCCATGCAATGTATATGTTGACTCGCATTCTGATGTGGTTTCTACTGTCTCCGGATCTGATGTTGGATGTATCGCCTCATTATTAGATGCCCATCTTGCAAAATGGCACTGGAAAATTCACTGTTGAAACAGCAGCGTAAGTCCATCGTATATTTTTTCCCACGCCTGTTTTTTTGCTAAGACAGAAGTAGCAATCTGTTACATGGCAAAGCGGAGCTCTCCAAAGCATTGGCATGATGATTCTCGGCTGTCGTCTGAAAGAATTTCAATAATAAGTTATATATGTTCTTGAATTTCGTAATCTACACTTACCTTGAGTCAGCTAGCTGTACGTAGCACCTTGGACATAGAGCACTTGGTGTCCACCGCTCATCTATGTTTGAGACCTTTAAATTGAAGCTCTCTTCAAATGAATCTCTCAATTTAGGTGAAAAACAACGCTTGTTTTTTTCAGAAACGTATTCTCCGCACATGTAACAAAAATTACTTGGATTGGTATTGCATTCAAATCCTCGCGAACGTTTGCTCATTTTAACTATCGCGTTCGTCGACACTTGTTGAATGAGTAAAATCGATCAATGAAGACCTATTTATACTGTGTATTGTTTAGTATTTTACTGACAGGTACTTATAAATGGGTGTATATTTTTTTACGGTGGCTACATACCTGTTTCACCATGTGTGAGTCTTAAATTTTCCGAATAATGACCACCCTTAAATGTGGGTTGCATTTCTGTAAAAAAATCATACAGGTAGCTTTTTTTTTCCTTTTAATTGTTCACGCACATTTATTAGCGTTTATTACTTTGCTTACGCAATCATAAAAATTAAATAACCCTTTGTTTATTCCGTTTTGTTAATTCTGAGAATCAAAAAAAAAAGAAAAAACCTTACCATAGACAAAGTTGTGCATATGTCGAGCAAATTTTTGAAATTCATACCTTTACTCAATTGCGAATAAAAGCGAAACGCGTGCATCGATTTTCATGATCTTTGTCTCATTTTGCTCATAGGTTATGTGACTTTACGTAAAAGTAATAAGATTTGACATTTTTTTTCATTTTGGATTTTTTATGGATTTTTTAAAACAAAAAATTTAAATCTTTAGGCAAAAAATAAGTTTTTTCCTTTATATATTCATTTTTAACTTGGAAATTGTTGCTTGTATAGGAAAACAATATATGAACAGATTAAGGGAATTGTAATTTTAAATTTTTTAAAATTTAATTCAATTAAATCGGGCTAGTGGTTCCCGAGTTATGCCGGACGAAACAAATTAACCAAAAAAAAATTTTTAAAATTAAAAAAAAAAATAAAACAAAAACCAAACGAAAAAAAATTTTTATTGCGTTTTTCGAGCTCATGTCAAGGTTATCTACACAGAAAAAATTATCGCATCCCGAGTACATTTTGACTGTTGACTAGTGTAATAAATAATGTTTTTTATTTCGTGTTCGTTTTATTGTTGCATTCGATTATTTTTAAGAGAGCTCACTTAACGAATATCATTTGTTTATGGTTTTCTTTTATTTCGACATCTCTCTCTGAGAGAAAGAGTTATTCGCAAAGAATCAATCATTTGTTTTTGAATGTGTGTGTGTTTTGCTTCGGTTTTTTGCATTGCGTTTATGTTGTGTTGCAAGGTTATTTCTTCATTTCTTTTCGTATGTGAAGCACCACCGTTCGGAGCTGTCATTGAAAATCCACCAGTAGATAGTAGCACTACTGACTAGGTAGTTATTTTTAAACCACATGGAGACATTGGAACCATAGATTCAGTAAAACATTTTAGTGACCCTGGTCTACAATTTTATAAGGGGTGGGCCAATTCATTTAAACATATATTTATATGCTCATTTTCTACAAGGCTGGCTACACCTTTCTTGAACTTTAATTAACAGAAAGTTATATAGTTAAAAGTACATTAGAACTAAAAATTGTATGCAACAGTCTTTTCTTTCTTAATATATAAAAGTTTAAATATTATTTTGATAAAATAATTGTTTTTAATAAAGTATGTAATTTTTTGAAGGTTGACTAAACATTCACTTTTTTAATGAATGAGAAATTATGCTTCTTGAACATTTTCGTAATTTTTTGCCTCTTCTTTAGAATTGCTTGAAGTACTTCTTTTTTGTCGCTGAAATGCAGCTCTTAAAGTCTTATCGGGTGAATCATTGAACGTAGATAAAACATCTAAGTATTGGGAAAATTATTTTCTTTACTGGTTTTTTCTGAAATAATTATTTATTTAAATGTACATACCTTTAATTGCTGCAAGCACGTTGGCAAAGTCCCTTAGTCCCAATTTCCCGAATGTTCCATCAACAATAAAGTTCATAATAATATTTTGACCAAATATGTGGTGCAAATTACGTTCGATGTTGCCACCGAGCAGATTTTTTTATTTGGCGAATCTGCAAAAATATATAAAAGTTAAATTATTTAATTAGAAACGAAATATACGAAAATACTTAGATACATAGTTTTCCAACATGTTTTCAACATTTCTTAACTGCGTTGCCATTCCAATGTGGCAGTATCTTCCAGGGGAGACACTCCTGGCTAAAATCTACGTTCGTTCACCCAACAAAGTTTCTCCAGAGAGTGAGACATCTAGGCCTTCTTCCCTTAATATCGATAACAGCTTCTCTAAAAATTTTCTGGAAGGAGCTGTTTCGATGTACCACTTTTTTAACTTATCCCGCAAAGTCATTTTCAGAAGAGCAAAATCTTCCAAATGCCCCACAAAATCTTCACTTTCTTCCACAATTTCAATTTCATTGATTTTTTGCTCACATTGCACACTTCTATTTTTTTAACAAGTCTTTTGTAATTTCATTTATTCATACTTTTTTTTAATAATTTCACACTACACGACTTAACTTTACAGAACACGTGTTGCTTCGACGAAAGAACATGAATAAATACAGAAAAACCGTAAAAAATCTCAACACCAATTCACTGCACAACATAATAAAAAACACAAACTGTTGACGCGTTCGTTGACACTGTCTTCAGAAATACAGTAGAACTGTTGTCTCTAATATATTTCTACTCGCTCATAAAGGAACATTTTCGACATTTGAACTACTGCAATTGTCGCTAAAAAAATGGTGACATAGAGACATGTGGTTATAGGCTGACTGCAGGGTATTTATGAAAACACACATACATATTGGAAATATGCCGTTATATTTCATTTTCTTTTTTGGTCTCGAAAGTGTGAGTCGCGCGAGTTATGTTATCACATCAGGCCCCACCAAAACCACCGAGAGCCTAGTAAAATCACAATTCCCGTAACACCACCGACAAACACCATTTCATCACCACCGCAGTAAAGAAACACCATCCACAACAACAACTGCAACAGTCCAAACAACCAAATTGGAGCAACGGAAACGGACGTCGAACATAACGCAACAACAACAACAACAGCCAACAACGAAAGTTGACACCGAATATTTAAAACTTAATAAATATGTATGTAGTATGTATGTTACACTAGTAATAAGCAATATTGAAAGTTAGTACGTATCATTTAGTAATTATGTATGTAGTATGTATATCACCATACCTACAATGTTCCACTTACCATCACCTCTCTAAAATCCATATCAGCAATTAATTCTACTTTATTTTTTCTTTACTTCATTGTTTTAATTTGATATATATTTTCGTAAAACTAAAAAATAAAATGAATTGTATTTCAACCACCAAACAGTGCTCTTCTTGTTAACTAACGTAATTGGCGCAGTCGGCAGTAGCAACGGGTCAGTGTTAAAAAAATAAACGGCAAACAAACGCTCCAGAAAAGTGAAAAATGGCTACCATAAGACCTAACAACATGCCGCTTGTCGTTTCCTTGAGAGAACATCAAGCGAAACACAAGGTATCAAGAGCACATTGCTACCAGGCTGTCACAGGAGGCCACCGTTTAGAGAACAACTGATTGGGTGTTGACCCTTCACCGTTGAAAGGACCACCAACAGCTGGATGCAAACAGTTTGAAAAATCATAGGGGCTCTGTTAATATGGTGAGTTGTTAACCGCGATAAAGAAAGAAATTGAACCTAAGATATTGTAAAAAAATAAAACAAACAAAAAAAGAATTATTTTTTCGTGAAAATATGATCACAAACGAATACATAAAAAATATATTATAAAAATACCATGCAAATTTAGTAAAAGGAATACAAAAAGCTACTGTGAGGAATATCAAAAAGGAAATTATTTGAAAGGTAAATGGTGAAAAGTGACTAAAGAAATCATCATTCAACATTAAGTGAATAAAGCACATGTCTATTCGGAATCTGGTTATTACTAAACTCTTTAGTGTTTTTATTATATTATAGTAGATTATCCTTAATGAGTAAAAAGTTTCGTTTTATCCCATACTCAAAAGATCTCAAATTATTCAGATCACGAAGTCTGCGTACGATTGTAGAGGACCAACAACTAGCATCTGACATGTCGCTTAACGGAATCAATAGTGACCTACCTACAGGTTCGACCCTACAGAAACAACAGAGAACGAATAGTATTGATATTTTAATTTTCTCCGGATACCGGACGCTATAAAAGATCTTCCGAAGTATGAGATTACTTCATGAATTTATCACAAACGTTGAAGAAATTTTACTTCATATAAGAGGTGCCGACAACACTCCACAAGGCCTCATACTTTTAAGAGCCATCCGAAATAAAATCAATGGGCAGGCCAACGAGGTCTTAAACACTTACGGTACATCTCTTAATTGGGATGAAATTAAGGCAAATTTGATTACGCATTATTCCGATAAAAGAGCGGAAACGTCTCTTATTAGAGATCTACACAATCTAAGACAATATGGGAAACCCGTCGAAAAATTTTATAGCGAAGTGATCGAAATCCAGTCTACATTGACGAATAATGTGTCAATCATGAGACTGACGACAGTGTTATAATCGCCAAAATAAATCTTTTTACAGAAATGTGTTTAAATTTATTGTTAAAAGGGTTGCAAGAACCCTTGGGATCCAGCATAAGAGCTATGAGACCAGAATCTCTGGCAGAGGCTCTAAACTATTGCATAAGAGAACAAAATATCTACTATTCAAAGACAAAATTTTCTAAGTCTAAGCCGTACTCCAGAAACGGAACCTACTCTAAATCAGACAATTATAACCCACGAAACAATGACAACAATAAGACTTACGGACAATATAATAAACAAAGGGACTATAACCAATTAAATTGGCGACACCAACAACCTCCACGAGAAGAATGTAGAAATGACAATACAACTCAACGCCCTTACTACTCCGGTAGACAGAACGGAGGAAACATTGGCAGAGTCCAAGATGGTGGCTCTGGTAGACAGAATAATTATAATAATAATAATCAACAATCACAACCACCTCCAGAACCAATGGATACCAGTAGTGGATATTCAAATTTTAATAGAAATTCTGGGAAATTCAAAAGTATTCCTAGTACTCGATTTAGCAAAAGATCGAATCAGAACGAACTTAACAACATAAACGAATTAGAAATCCAGATTGCAAATGTCAGACTCACATTCATGAGGATTACGGTAACCGTGACCAATTCCAAACCACCAACATTGATGATGAGGAAAATTTTCGAGAATTAGCCTATAAGATTAAAGTCTTCAAACCTTAAAATACAGCTTGACAAATCGGAATTTCTAAGAAAGGAAATTGCTTTCCTTGGACAATAGCATCAACAGGGGGCATTAAGCCCAACCCTGCAAAAATTGACGCAATTTAACAATTCCCAATTCCTCGCAAAAAG
The DNA here is from genome assembly GCA_947397865.1 of Polietes domitor. NCBI lineage: Eukaryota > Metazoa > Arthropoda > Insecta > Diptera > Muscidae > Polietes > Polietes domitor. Next base: position 123,056,156 of record OX377621.1, read on the forward strand.
CGTGACATAAAATCATTCGTTGGCCTACTCAGTTATTACAGAACATTTATCCCGAACATAGCAAAACTGACAAAACCCATGACCGAATGTTTAAAGAAAAATGGAACCATCGTTCTAGACGATCAATCTGTAAAAGTGTTTGATACGTGTAGGACGATACTAATGAACGACCCAATTTTACAATACCCCGACTTCACCTTTTGTGCTAACGACGGACGCCAGCAATATTGGTTTAGGTTCAGTTCTTTCTCAAGGACGTATAGGAAGTCAAGGGCCAATCTGTTTTGCAAGCCGAACATTGTCCGAATCCGAGATCAACTATTCCACAATTGAGAAGGAATTACTGGCAATAGTTTGGGCTACTAAGTACTTCCGCCCATATCTCTTTGGACGAAAATTCCATATAGTGACTGACCATTGACATGGTTGATGAGTCTGAAGGAACCGAATTCGAAATTAGTCAGGTGGCGTTTAAAATTAGAGGAATTCGACTATGAAATAGTCTATAAAAAAGGAACCTTAAATAGCAATGCAGACGCATTAAGCCGAATTAAATTAGGTGACACTGAAATAACTGACGTTAACATGAACAATTCCACCATACACTCTGTTGATGAAAACTTAGACGACGGCATTGCCATCTCAAAAACCTTGAATGAATTTAATTTACAAATTATTTTAGAAAGGTCGAAAAATGTACCAGAATCAACGGTGCATAACATTTTTAGAAACAAACAACGCAGAATTATAATAAAATCAGAATTTTCAGAAAACGATATAACAGAAATTTTTAAAAAATATGTTCCACAACGAAAACTAGTAGCTCTTTATACAGACGATGCCACCTTTAAAATAATTCAAAAATTATACTCTAAATACTTTTCCAACGCTAAGCAATATCGTGTCATTAGATGTACAACTATTTTAAAAGACGTTATTGAAAGTGACAAACAGGATGAATTAACAAGAAATTGCCATAGAGATAGAAATCACCGTGGAATTACAGAGACTTATCTCTATTTCAAGATAAATTACAATTTTCCTAACATGCAGAACTTAACAAACAAAACCCTAAATAATTGTGAGACCTGTCAAACTCTTAAATACGACAGAAATCCACCAAAACCAAAATTCCAATTGACAGAGACCCCTTCGAAACCCCTCGACATTCTTCACATAGATATTTATACCATAAATGCAAATTGTATTCTGACTATTATTGACAAGTTTTCCAAATATGCAGCGGGATACACACTCCCCTCGAAAACTAGCATATGCGTTCTGAAATCCTTGAAATGTTTCTTTAGTCTTTTAGGTGTACCCAAAAAATTGTATGTGATCAGGGCAGGGAATTCGCATCCAATATTTTCGTACTGATCATGAGGAAATCCTCAGCGAGTATTTCATGACTTACAATGGCTCTATCCATTCTTCAACAAAACTGACTCCATATGTAGTTTTTTTGGAAAACCGCATAACTTTGTTGAAAATCAAGAATTTCGAAACGTACACGAATATCTGTCAAAATTTAATGAATTTCAGGAGAAACTTTACCCTACTATTAAAGAGCAAATTATGAGATCAAAGACAAAATTGACGGACAAATAAAGGGTGATTTTTTAAGAGCTTGATAACTTTTAAAAAAAAAAAAACGCATAAAATTTGCAAAATCTCATCGGTTCTTTATTTGAAACGTTAGATTGGTCCATGACATTTACTTTTTGAAGATAATTTCATTTAAATGTTGACCGCGGCTGCGTCTTAGGTGGTCCATCCGCTTAGTCCAATTTTGGCATTTCCACGTTTTTGAGTAACAGAGACCCAATTGGTGCGAACGGCGACGAATCGAAAATTGGTGGTCATCATTAACACTGGCCGATACAGCTGCGATATTTTCTTCAGTTCGCACTCTACGTAAGCGTGTTGGTGGTTTAATGTCCAACAATGTAAATTTGGTGCGAAATTTAGTCACAATAGCCCGAATAGCCGCTTCAGTGGGTCGATTAAACTGACCATAAAATGGAAGCGCGCAATGAACTTTCTTAACAGAGCACGCATTTTGATAATAAAATTCAATAATTTGCAAGCGTTGTTCGTTTGTAAGACGATTCATGATGAAATGTCAAAGCATACTGAGCATCTTTCTCTTTGACACCATGTCTTTTTTTTTTTTTTTTTTTTTTTCACTGAACCAACACTCAGGGGATGTCCCCTATAAATGCAGTGCATTGCGTTGGTAGAAGGAAGATAAGGTATTGGAAGGAGGAAAGAGGGAGTAGTGTCTGTTGACATCTGTTTTGAATCTCTGAATGTCGTAATTGGAGGGAAAGATATTTGCCGGAAGTCGATTCCACATACGGATAGTACGGGCGAAGAACGAATTTATTCTGTAATGTGTAGTGCGGTCGGTTGTCCAATCGACAACAAATGGGTGAGCGTTCCTGGAAAGTCGCGTATCTCTACCGAACGTTCTCACGGGCGGTATAAGATCACGAATTTCCGAAGAACAAACACCATGAAAGTATCGATAGAACAATGACACACAACCAACATTACGACGGTGTTCAAGGGAGACAATAGAATTGGATATCCTACCATCACCTATCAACACCATCGCCCTCCTCTGGACACGGTCAAGTAGCTCCAGTGATGAAGCTGGAGCTCCCGACCATATATGGGAGTTGTATTCCATCTTTGGTCTGATGTAGGTAGTGTAGATATTGAGAAGATCAGAGGGTGTGAAATATTTTTTACATCTTTTTAGAAAGCCTAAACATTTGAAGGCATCTTTCGACACATCAAATACATGCTTTGTCCATCGAACATCACGTTGTATTTTCATGCCGAGAACATCGAGAGCATCTGATTGCTCAATATCTACACCGTTCATTAAAATCGACGACACCGTTGGATCAGTGAATCGTTTGTGAGACAACAAGGAGCACTGGGTCTTACGTGCATTAAAATCTACTCTATTCTCACGACCCCATTCAGAAATGGCCATCAAATCCTGGCTAAGTGACTCATCCATCAATCGCCTTTTATCCTCAATTTCTTGACGACTTGGTCTATGATCGAATGAGTATGAATGACAGAGGTTGCTGTCATCCGCGAATGAGTATATTGGATTCACAGTCCGATCCAAGAGGTCGTCGATGAAAATAAGAAAAAGGGAGGGGGAAAGGACAGAGCCCTGTGGTACTCCTGCGGTTAACCTATGCTCGTCGGATGAGAACCCATCTACAACAACACGTATAGTGCGATCTCTGAGAAAGCTCGATATAAATCGAGAGAAGTCACTACCAACACCAAAAGCGATAAGCTTTGATATGAGTGCGCCGTGCCAAACTCTATCAAAGGCCTTGGAGATATCTAGAGCAACGACCTTACTCTCACCAAGCTTGTGAATAGATCGATTCCACTTTTCGGATAGCAGTGTCATCAGGTCTCCCGTAGATCGATTCCTACGGAAGCCATACTGTCGATCATTAAGTAAGCCATTAGTTTCTAAATACCTCACAAGATGGTGGTTAACCATACTCTCCATAACCTTCGAAAGCGCTGAGCAAATCGCGATCGGTCGATAGTTAGCAGGATTATTAGCCTCACCTTTTTTAGGGATGGGCTGGATGTTCGCAATCTTCCAACGCGCTGGGAAAACCCCTGCACGGTATGCAAGGTTGAAAAGATTACGAAGGGGACGGGCAAGCGTCGAAGAGCACTTACATAGGACAAGTGCTGAAATGCCATCCGGGCCTGGAGATTTATTTACGTCGAGATTTGCGAGAACCCTTTTAACTCCACGTGTTCGAAAAAATATCTGAGGCATGGAACTAGATATATTTTCGATCACGGGGAGTGGTTGATTGCTTTCCGGCAAGGATGAATTCCTTGCAAACATTTCAGCCAATAGGTTAGCTTTGTCAACCGGGTTAGTGAATATCTGGTCATCTTTAACAAGAGTTGGGATAGATGAGGAGTTATCCTTTACTCTTCTCACAAATGACCAAAAGCTCTTACTTCCCCTGGGAGAAGCAAGAACTTTAGCACGAAGACGTTGTTCGTACAGAAACTTTTCACGTCTAAGTACCCTGGCACACATGGTTCTTGTCTGCTTGCGTAGCAGATCAGTTGTGGCATTTTTATTTAAACGCCATTTCCTGAATGCTTCCTCTTTGGATCTGACAGCAGCCTTGCATGTCTGGTTAAACCAACTTTTGTTAGATGGTTTATCCGAAATAACTTTAATTGGAATAAATGACTTCATTCCAATCAAGATAATATTTTCAATCATTTCAGCCGCAGCATCTATATCACCATTAAGAAAACAAAGTTTCCAATTGAAATGCTGGAAAAAGTTGTTGAGCTCGGCCCAACGTGCCTTTTCGTATATATATATTGTCCGCTTTGGGGCTGGGGTCGAAGCGACACGAAGAGCGGAATACGAAAAGGATGCTGAAACAATGCAGTGATCCGAATTACCAAGAGGTGCTAGAACGTTAACTTCATACTTTTCAGGGTGTGATGTTAAAAAAAGATCAAGAATGTTGGAGTGTTGCCCTTGGACACACGGAATGTGAGTCGGTTCATTCACTAGTTGCGTCAAATCATTATGCGCGGCAAAAAGCTCGGCGTATTGACCCTCCGGTGTTGAGTGACTCGAATGGGCAAGCCAAGAGGAATTATGGACATTGAAATCGCCAGCAACCACAATTTCACTGTCAGGACAATCCTCTAAAATTTTTGTAATTGAATCGGAAAGGGCGTCAAAGCCATTTAGGGATACCTCCCTTTCCGCGTTTGGACTTCTATACACAAATCCGAAATGTAGTACGTGTGTTCCAATCTTGAATGTAACCCAAAGGGAGTTAAATTCTGGATTTTCAGAGTTTAAGTTATGCCGGCTCTGAAACACTATATCATTACGTACGTATACCAAAAGACCTCTGTGGGGGATAAAGAGGGATAGGGTGTGATACCCAGGAATGTGAAAATCCTGTGGATCAGAATCCTCACACACCTGGGCCTCACAAAGAGCAAAAACATCAGGCCGATGGAATTGTACATGAGCGTACACGGCAAAAAAATTCGCTCTCAGCCCTCGTATATTGGCAAATTGTACTTTAAACTTACCCACCATTAGAACAGACAAACAAGAAAAAAAACAAAACAGAGTCAGTATGCAGCTACAGTTGACAAACTCCCCTCCCTGCCGTTGCTGTATTCCCCCAATGCTCAGTGTTATGCCTTAAGCATTGGGCGAACAACGACAGAAAGAGAAGAGTGTCAACTGCACTGCACGAATGGGAAGGGGGGGGGAAGGGAAGGGGACAACGCACACACTACGTAGCGGACATAAAAAGTGTGGTCAGTGATGTGCGGCTGTTGAGGATGCTGCTGCGTTGTTATTGTTATTGTTGTTGTTGGGTTGTTTGGTTGTTTTGTTGTTTTGTTGTTTAAGGTCGGCGCGGCGCGGTTATTGTTATTGAATGTTTTTCATGTTTTTTCATTAGTTCTATTTTGTTGTTTTGATTTTCTGTAATTTTTTCTTTTTTATTTTAACACAAAACTGACGGCACACAACACGGACGACAGAGAAACACAAGTGCATCGGACGACGGACTGACAAACACTGAGGATGAGAATGAAAAAATTTTCAGGAAGGGAAATAGGAGGAATAAGTTAACTCCAAGATTTTCCAAATGTGAAGTTCTTGTCGATAACGGCATAACGCTTCAAACTACGCAAAATAAAAATCTTCATAAATCTAAAATTAAACTGAGGAAAAGAAAATACTACAATCATAGCAAATTAATATTTAATAAAAAATTCCAAATTTATCACAAGACACGAATATATTATACCACTTAATTCCATTGCCAATAAATAAAACTAAACGAATTATCACAAAACCATACGTTAACGCCACCATCCATCCACCATTTAACAGAGATTTGCCCAAATATTGAGAATATCTACTATTGCAAAGCATCCACTCATACAGAAGAAACCGTAAACTCAACTTGCATCAATAAAATCCTTAACAACGACACACCCTCTTGTCCATTTAACGATGTGGGCCATACATCGCAAATTTTCCAACCAGAAGACAACTACATACTTTTTATAAACGTTGAAAACATATTAATAAAGTCTACTTGCAGCAAAACCAACATAACCGTGAGAAGAACTGCTTTACTTCACTTCCAAAAATGTTCGGTATTTATTGGAGGATTCGAATACAAAAACAACCCTTCAGTGCATTGGGTTGATACATTCGTGGTCCCACCAAATTATAACAAACCGCAAATAACGTCAATAACAGAAACCTTGAACTTGGAAAGACTCAGAGACTTCAGCCTCGAAAATCAAAGATCCGTATTAAATCTAAAAAAAAAACAACCATGAAGAGTAACATCATCATGTCTACAACACCATTACTTATCTTATTCGTAATGGTTGCCCTACCTCTGGCATGGAGAAGACAAACAATCACATACCGCACTGAACCCATCCAAGTCGCTCTGTCTCCACCGAAATCGCTTTACTCTAAGAGGGGAGGAGTTATGTTATCACATCAGCCCCCACCAAAACCACGGAGAGCCTAGTAAAATCACAATTCCCGTAACACCACCGACAAACACCATTTCCTCACCACAACCGAAACCACCGCAGTAAAGAAACACCATCCACAACAACAACTGCAACAGTCCAAACAACCAAATTGGATCAACGGAAGCGGACGTCGAACATAACGCAACAACAACAGCCAACAACGAAAGTTGACACCGAATATTTAACACTTAATAAATATGTATGTAGTATGTATGTTACACTAGTAATAAGCAATATTGAAAGTTAGTACGTAGCATTTAATAATTATGTATATAGTTTGTATATCACCACACCTACAATGTTCCACCTACCATCACCTCTCTAAAATCGATATCAGCAATTAATTCTACTTTAATATTTCTTTACTTAATTCCTAGAATTTAAGACCAGCAAATTTTCATTGTTTTAATTTGATATATATTTTCGTAAAACTAAAAAATAAAATCAATTGTATTTCAACCACCAAACAGTGCTCTTCTTGTTAGCTAACGTAATTCGCGCGTCCACGTTCTTATAACTAATAGTTCAATATGGAATACATTTAGTATAACGTTTTCATCTAAAAGTTTAACTCAATGTGTATTGATGAAAGTGATTTGTACATAAAAAGATTGTGTTTCAAGAATATATCATCCCTTTTATGCCTAAGGGGTTTCTTACTAAATACACTTTATCAGGATGAGTATTAGTAATGTTGCAAGAAAATATAACTGTAGACTTATACAACTCAAGTGCTGTGAAATATATGTTCTTTAATCAATACCTTTAAAATAATTTATTTTGTGAAATGTAATTATTATTTTATAATAAATTTTGTTTACCGATAAAATTTACTATGAAGTTTTATTTTCTACCAGTAATATCATATCTTGTGTAGTTCCTCTTAACCCATGTCCGAATTTTCTTTTTAATACATATATAAAACTTACTATGCTCTTTGATGAGGTATGGGTCTAAATATGATTTCTATAGAGTCTTGGGGTTCTAATTCATACAGGACATGAGTAACAGGATGTTTCTTAAAATCATTATACCGCGGATATCGTTTAAACAAAAAAATATTTTTAAATGTTCCTTCATTTTAAAAATCTTTGTTATATATCACTTCGAATAACAAAGACAGTTTTTCCTATACTCGAAGAAATCCATTAAAAATAACAAGAATTTATACACAATTTCGAATTACAAGAAACTCAAACAATTGAAATTTGAGACTACACTTTTGTTTTCACCTTCCTACACAGACCCAAGTTACCGAATTTGTTGGTTCTCTTTTGAATATTTCTTGTTACAAATGTAAACAAAAATAAAAATTATTAATTCTGCAAAATATGCGATTTTAAAGATCATTTAAATAACACTTTCACTAATGTGCCTAGTCCTCAGTCAAACCCAATGTTTTATCAAAACACTACTGTAGATGGAGATTCCTTTTACTTTGATTGTGTAACTCAGGCAGATGTCTTGTCCAGCTGTTGTGCTGTCAAATATAAAGCTGTTGGTTTCGATCGTGTTCATCAAAAATTACATTATCTACAGTTTTCTTTAAAGAAGAAGGTTTTTGATTTGAACTGGGATATTGTCCTGGCTCAAGACCATTTTGCATCTATATTTAAAGAATGCAAATTCATTTACAAATGGCATGGTGACATTTATTACTTGGCTGCAGACTACCACGATCATGATTTCGACCATGTCAAAAGTCTTTTCAAGTGGCTTCGCAGCGACTTTTCAACATAAAACCCGGCCTCTATAAGGAGATAATTCACACAAACGAACGAGAATCACAACTCACTTGCCGAATTTGCGTTTAAAAAATCGTACCAAATAATAAAGTACACATGCCATCTTACAAGCATCTCATTGAGTTGCATATGTAAGTATGTGTATATGCAGGTATAGTTACCCAGCAATACTTCTGCCGTACCAACGCTCATTTGTTTTAGTTTTTCGTTTGTATTTTTTTTTTTGGTCTGTAATCAATATTTGATTTGGTCTGGGATATTGTCCTGGCTCAAGACCATTTTGCATCTATATTTAAAGAATGCAAATTCATTTACAAATGGCATGGTGACATTTATTACTTGGCTGCAGACTACCACGATCATGATTTCGACCATGTCAAAAGCCTTTTCAAGTGGCTTCGCAGCGACTTTTCAACATCAAACCCGGCCTCTATAAGGAGATAATTCACACAAACGAACGAGAATCACAACTCACTTGCCGAATTTGCGTTTAAAAAATCGCACCAAGTAATAAAGTACACATGCCATCTTACAAGCATCTCATTGAGTTGCATATGTAAGTATGTGTATATGCAGGTATAGTTACCCAGCCATACTTCTGCCGTGCCAACGCTCATTTGTTTTAGTTTTTTCGTTTGCATTTTTTTGGTCTGTAATCAATATTTGATTTGAACTGGGATATTGTCCTGGCTCAAGACCATTTTGCATCTATATTTAATAGAATGCAAATTTATTTACAAATGGCATGGTGTCATTTATTACTTGGCTGCAGACTACCACGGTCATGATTTCGACCATGTCAAAAGTCTTTTCAAGTGGCTTCGCAGCGACTTTTCAACATCAAACCCGACCTCTATAAGGAGATAATTCACACAAACGAATGATAATCACAACTCACTTGCCGAATTTGCGTTTAAAAAATCACACCAAGTAATAAAGTACACATGTTATCTTACAAGCATCTCATTGAGTTGCATATGTAAGTATGTGTATATGCAGTGTAACGACGAGTTTCCTCTGGTTGCTGGGGTACAGCTCGCGGGGGAAGGGTTCGCCACAGAAATTTATTTGGGGAAGTGACTGAGAGTGAAAACACCGCAATTTTAAGTTTGAGCGTTATTTATTGTTCTGATTTCTTGAATAAGCGTACGACACATTATTTCTTAGCCTATTATCTATTTGATACAGTTTACTTAGTGTAGAGGAAGTGGGATGCTGTGGTTGGGACCTTGCTAGGCACGCGTTGATTCCTGGCGGGTATGAAGCACTCGATGCGTCGGGTATGTGCACGACGTCTGTGAGAGGTACTGGTGTAGGGCCTTGGATTTGTCGTTCTATAGGCACGTCACACGCGATAGTCGGCGTGAAACCTGTATAGGCACGTCACGTGACTCACTTGGGACAAAACACGCGATAGTCGGCGTGAGACCTGTATAGGCACGTCACGTGACTCACCTGGGACAAAACACGCGATAGTCGGCGTGAAACCTGTACAGGCACGTCACGTGACTCACTTGGGACAAAACACGCGATAGTCGGCGTGAGACCTGTATAGGCACGTCACGTGACTCACTTGGGACAAAACACGCGATAGTCGGCGTGAAACCTGTATAGGCACGTCACGTGACTCACTTGGGACACGGCACTCGATAGTCGACGTGAAACCTGTATAGGCACGTCACGTGACTCACTTGGGGACACGGCACTCGATAGTCGACGTGAAACCTGTATAGGCACGTCACGTGACTCACTTGGGAACGCGGCACGGGATAGTCAGCGTGATACCTGTATAGGCACGTCACGTGACTCGCTTGGGGACACGGCACTGAATAGTCAGCGTGATACCTCTATAGGCACGTCACGTGACTCACTTGGGAACACGGCACGGAATAATCAGCGTGATACCTCTATAGGCACGACACACGTGACTCGCTTGGGGACACGGCACTGAATAGTCAGCGTGGTACCTCTATAGGCACGTCACGTGACTCACTTGGGAACACGGCACGGAATAGTCAGCGTGATACCTCTATAGGCACGACACACGTGACTCGCTTGGGGACACGGCACTGAATAGTCAGCGTGATACCTCTATAGGCACGTCACGTGACTCACTTGGGAACACGGCACGGAATAGTCAGCGTGATACCTCTATAGGCACGACACACGACTCACTTGGGAACACGGCACTTAGCTATAACCGGGAACCTACGTAGGCACTTTCACTATTACTATCACTGACACTTACTCACCGCTTGTCCACTCGGCTTTGTCCCTCTTGATCGACTGTCCCTTGCTGCTCTCTGTCCTTGCTTTTTATAGCCGTCCCAATGCATGCTGGTGATATCTCCCACATTGCATCGGGATAACGGCATGTTGTTTATCACAAAAATTCAAAATATGTTTTCTTCATGATCATTACCCGCCGTGTGTAATGTGTGTGTATCCCTTTTATCACAGCCCCACACGTGCTGCTTGATGATATTTCAGCATCTCATCGTGGTAACGGTAACTTTACGCCAAATGATCGCGAAAACAAACAACCACCAGATGGTTGTGTGTTGTTGTTGTAGTTGTCCGCCGCCACAGTGAGATGCCAAATATGCTAACTTCGGTTTTCTGCCAAATGTATTAACTAAAATTTTTTTAATTCATTTGCTAATTCATATATTCAGTTCAATTCATATATTCACTTAAAGCTATTCTTAAACTATTGGTGTTGGCGAAAACGACCCCAGGACTTTCGTCATCACAGCAGGTATAGTTACCCAGCAATACTTCTGCCGTGCCAACGCTCATTTGTTTTAGTTTTTTCGTTTGCATTTTTTTGATCTGTAATCAATATTTGATTTGAAGTGGGATATTGTCCTGGCTCAAGACCATTTTGCTTCTATATTTAATAGAATGCAAATTTATTTACAAATGGCATGGTGACATTTATTACTTGGCTGCAGACTACCACGATCATGATTTCGACCATGTCAAAAGTCTTTTCAAGTGGCTTCGCAGCGACTTTTCAACATCAAACCCGGCATCTATAAGGAGATAATTCACACAAACGAACGAGAATCACAACTCACTTGCCGAATTTGCGTTTAAAAAATCGTACCAAATAATAAAGTACACATGCCATCTTACAAGCATCTCATTGAGTTGCATATGTAAGTATGTGTATATGCAGGTATAGTTACCCAGCAATACTTCTGCCGTACCAACGCTCATTTGTTTTAGTTTTTCGTTTGTATTTTTTCTTGGTCTGTAATCAATATTTGATTTGATCTGGGATATTGTCCTGGCTCAAGACCATTTTGCATCTATATTTAAAGAATGCAAATTCATTTAAAAATGGCATGGTGACATTTATTACTTGGCTGCAGACTACCACGATCATGATTTCGACCATGTCAAAAGTCTTTTCAAGTGGCTTCGCAGCGACTTTTCAACATCAAACCCGGCCTCTATAAGGAGATAATTCACACAAACGAACGAGAATCACAACTCACTTGCCGAATTTGCGTTTAAAAAATCGCACCAAGTAATAAAGTACACATGCCATCTTACAAGCATCTCATTGAGTTGCATATGTAAGTATGTGTATATGCAGGTATAGTTACCCAGCCATACTTCTGCCGTGCCAACGCTCATTTGTTTTAGTTTTTTCGTTTGCATTTTTTTGGTCTGTAATCAATATTTGATTTGAACTGGGATATTGTCCTGGCTCAAGACCATTTTGCATCTATATTTAATAGAATGCAAATTTATTTACAAATGGCATGGTGACATTTATTACTTGGCTGCAGACTACCACGGTCATGATTTCGACCATGTCAAAAGTCTTTTCAAGTGGCTTCGCAGCGACTTTTCACCATCAAACCCGACCTCTATAAGGAGATAATTCACACAAACGAATGAGAATCACAACTCACTTGCCGAATTTGCGTTTAAAAAATCACACCAAGTAATAAAGTACACATGTTATCTTACAAGCATCTCATTGAGTTGCATATGTAAGTATGTGTATATGCAGGTATAGTTACCCAGCAATACTTCTGCCGTGCCAACGCTCATTTGTTTTAGTTTTTTCGTTTGCATTTTTTTGGTCTGTAATCAATATTTGATTTGAACTGGGATATTGTCCTGGCTCAAGACCATTTTGCATCTATATTTAATAGAATGCAAATTCATTTACAAATGGCATGGTGACATTTATTACTTGGCTGCAGACTACCACGATCATGATTTCGACCATGTCAAATCAAAAGTCTTTTCAAGTGGCTTCGCAGCGACTTTTCAACATCAAACCCGACCTTTATAAGGAGATAATTCACGCAAAAAATCGCACCAAGTAATAAAGTACACATGTTATCTTACAAGCATCTCATTGAGTTGCATATGTAAGTATGTGTATATGCAGGTATAGTTACCCAGCAATACTTCTGCCGTGCCAACGCTCATTTGTTTTAGTTTTTTCGTTTGCATTTTTTTGATCTGTAATCAATATTTGATTTGAAGTGGGATATTGTCCTGGCTCAAGACCATTTTGCTTCTATATTTAATAGAATGCAAATTTATTTACAAATGGCATGGTGACATTTATTACTTGGCTGCAGACTACCACGATCATGATTTCGACCATGTCAAAAGTCTTTTCAAGTGGCTTCGCAGCGACTTTTCAACATCAAACCCGACCTCTATAAGGAGATAATTCACACAAACGAACGAGAATCACAACTCACTTGCCGAATTAGCGTTTAAAAAATCGCACCAAGTAATAAAGTACACATGCCATCTTACAAGCATCTCATTGAGTTGCATATGTAAGTATGTGTATATGCAGGTATAGTTACCCAGCAATACTTCTGCCGTGCCAACGCTCATTTGTTTTAGTTTTTTCGATTGCATTTTTTTGGTCTGTAATCAATATTTGAACTGGGATATTGTCCTGGCTCAAGACCATTTTGCATCTATATTTAATAGAATGCAAATTTATTTACATTTTTGCAATGTTTTGCGAGTGCTGTTTTTTGTATATCGTTGCTGTTCCGTAGTTTGATGTCCGATTTATGTGCTGATATTCTTGTCTTAAGTTGATTTTTTGTTGTTCCTACGTAGACTTTTTCTCATGTCTCTGTTGTGTTGCAGCTGCATTTGATTTCGTATATGACGTTTTGTTTTTCTGTTGCGGATATATAGGAACATATGATATATTAGGAACATATATCAGGGATTTTTACACTTTTGGTTTGTCATTTCTGTTGTCATCATTCTTTGGTTTATTGTAGTTACCCTTAATACGTAACTACAATAAATTTATCAAATTCTTTGGAAAATTATTTTTATGTAGTACGTTTTTTATTTTATTTATATTAATGTTATGGAATTCTTCGTCGCTGATGGTGAGTATTTGGTTGATTAAATTCTTGGCCGTATTTATTATCATTTTCTTCGGATGTTTTGAAAATAAATGTATTATTCGGCCAAATGCTGTGGGTTGTTGGTACCAGTCAAGTTTAATTCGGCTGTTGTCCAAAGTTGTTGACCAAAGGTCCAAATATGGTATTGCACAATTCTTCTTCTTCTATAGGAAACTTGATGTTGTTATTGAAACTGTTCAAGGTCGTCAAAGTTTCTTATATTGCCTCTTCGAATAATGGCGAACAAGTCATCCACGTATTTCGTCAATATATTTGGTTTTTGTGTCAGTTTTTCCATGCTGGTGTCAAGTAGTTTCTCCATAACTAGATCAGCTACAATAGGAGAAGACGGTGAACCCATTGGTAGTCCTTTTTTCCGTTTATATATCTTGTCGTCATATTTAAAGTAGCGGTTTTCATTATAATTCTCTATAGTCATCAAATGATTTCCGGATAATTTCAATGAGTACTTATACACATGTGTGGTTAATTACTTGGTTTGTATTTATAATAACTATAATATTAAGGCCAACCTCAATAACCTCCATTTTAGTGTTTTTTACATAATGAAATTCCATGAGCTTATAGTTAAATAAATTAATGATACAATCGTCTTGGAATTCTCTAAAATTGGGAGTTTCATTTACATCATAATATATTTTATTGTCCTTTGTAATGTACAATTTTTCTGCAGTTCCAATTTGCATTTTATTCTTATTTGGTATCGGTTGAATATATATTTCTTGAAATATCTCAGGATTGCATTGACATGTGTGGTTAATTACTTGATTTGTATTTATAGCAACTTTAATATTAAGGCCAACCTCATAACCTCCATTTTAGTGTTTTTTACATAATGAAATTTCATGAGCTTATAGTTAATTAAATTAATGATACAATCGTCTTGGACTTCTCTAAAAGTAATAAAGTAGTAAAAGTTTTTGTGTAGCCGGCCTTCGACCGGGTTTAAAGATTTTCTCCTCTGGGGTATGTCCAAAACTGGCTACACAGACTAAAGTTTTTTGCGTAGCCGGCCTCCGGCCGGGTTTAAAGATTTTCTCCTCTGTGGTATGTCCAAAACCGGCTATGCAGACTAAAGTTTTTGTGCGTAGCCGGCCTCCGGCCGGGTTTAAAGATTTTCTCCTCTGTGGTATGTCCAAAACCGGCTATGCAGACTAAAGATTTTGTGCGTAGCCGGCTGCGGCCGAGTTAAAGTTTTTCACCTCTAGGGTATTTTTTGTTGTAGTGTGATTTTTTGTAAGTTGATAAATGTTTTTTATTTGCCATAAATGATTGCTTGACGTCTCCTCTTTCATGTTATATACAAAAATGCAACTCATAAAGGTAAAATTATGAGTTAATAAGCACTTGTCGACTACCCACCGCAATGGGTAATAGGACCAAGATATATCATACATCATTGGAAAGAGCTTTCAGCTGATATATGGCTTGTACCGATCCGATAACAAAATGTATTATATATTATCAACTTTACCGAAATGCATATTCAAAATTGGAAGCCCTATATCTCGGGAACTATGGGCCGCCGATATTTTTTATATATATTTGGAACAAGAGTGAAAAGTTCTATTAATGATGAAAATTTGGAGAAGATCGGAGTTGTGTGGGTAAACTGCATTTAAGCCGTTTTGTCAATTCCTGGATGATTGTTTTCAAACCTATGGTGTCTATTAATGATTTCTAACAGTTCTTCATACTTAACGTCTTGTATCGATTTTGTCGTTAATATGACCTCAAATTCTCTCGTATTTAAAGGATTCTGATTTATGGTCTTATATCCTTCTTTAAGTCATGATAGTATTTCCGCGTCTTCACAATACAATGATGTAAGGTTATTTTCCATGGCTTCGTTCAATATTCAGCTTATCAAATCGTCATCGAAAGTCTCATAAGCGTATACTATTCTATTCTTATCAAATATCCTATCGTGCCTATTCCATTCACATGTGACTTGTTTATCATTATCTGGTTCTTGTATTGTTGAAGGGGTCTTTCCGATATCTTAATAAAATTATGGTCAAAATTCAGCACCTAGGTATAGGTGAAAGCGGTCTTCGACTCATGATGTCTCTTAGTACAAGTTTCCCATTCACCTGCTTCAATTGATCTTTAGTCAATTTATGGTATTTCTTGTAATGTCTGTACAAGGAAGTGACATGTTTATATACTTGTTCGCATGAGAAGTTATTTCCATTCAAATGTTCTTCTAAATTTCTTCTGAGGAGATGTCTTCCTTCTCAACAGTTGAATAATTAATTTCATGCTTTTTCAGCGTGCGTGAAGCAAATGCTATTTGTCCATTTGATTGGGATAATACGGTTCCCAATGCATAACTACTAGCGTCTGTGGTGAGAATGGCAATCTTCTCGAAGTCTGGGTACCGAAGTATCATATCAGATATCAATATCCGTCGTAGTCTGTTAAATGATTCGACATAATCAATATCCTTGGTATTAACTATTGCATCTTTTTTGAGTGTCATCGTCAGTGTTTTTGCAAACTTTGCATAACTCGGAATGAATATCCTATAATTTCCCGATAGCCCTAGAAACGGGGAACTCCTTTTATGCACATCACCTTGCTTGGATTGGGTTTGATACCTTTCCCAGTCACAACATGTCCCAAAAACTCAGTTTCCGTTTTCAAGAAATCTGATTTGTTTAAGGACACCTTTAAATTGCCCTCCTCTAAAGTTTTCAAAACTTTCCCCAAATTGTCTATATGTTCCTGTAATGATGTTGAGAATATTAATATGTCATCTATATACACGAGACATATCCTCTTGATATATTCCTTAAGAACATTATTCATCATTCGCTGGGAAGTTGCCGGAGCATTATTCAACCCGGCATCCTAACAAATTCGAAATGTCCGTTAGAAGTAGAGAATGTCCTGCGGATCCACTTCAATTTGATAATACCCTTGTCAAATCAAGAGTTGTGAAATAGTTAGCCCGGCCTATTTTGTCCAGAATATCGTCAATCGATAAGTACCCTATTATCGTCTTTAGAAATAGCGTTCAGTTTCCTGTAGTCTATTACAATCCTCCATTCGTTATTTCCTACTTTGTCCTTTTTTGGGGGACTACCCAGATAGGAGAGTTATACGAGGAATAACTATGTCTTATAATTCCTTGCTCTAACATTTCAGGCATCTGTCAATCTTCTTCTTCCGAGTATATAGCAGGATATCTATATGATTTTTTCACCTCATTAGTGGAAGTAATATCGTCACCAGGATGATAAAATGAGTTCTCATATCTGTTGATCAGATTGTTAAGTTCTAATTTTTCTTCCGAATCCGGTCCGTGCGTAACTGATCCGTTATACCTAATACGTCAAAATGATGGAGTTTCGCCTCTTCAGGATCTCCATCATAATATATCTTGAATTTGAAAATTCCGTCGAAATATTTATGGAAACTATACATTCTAAATGTTGTGTCTGACTTCGAAGAAATCTTTATTGTATTCTTTGGAAAATATGCATTGCGGTCAACGGTAATGACTCCCGCTGCTGTTTTAATATGTATTTTTAATGTATTGTGGTGGACAATGTATCAATTAACTATCTGAGCAAGATATAGGGAAGTCCGGTGGCTTTTTCGAAGGAACTAACTGACAATTTTCCGCTTTTGCCTGACCATTTCACATTCGTAATTATATGGGTCGTTTTGATAATTATACTGACCATACTCAATATTATCCTGATATATTTCACCACAACAATAAGAATCACTTATATCTATCTGATTATCTACTAATTATCTACATACATAACATCAGGATTATTCCTATCACATTTCTACTATGGTGTGTTTGACGACTGGATTGCTGAGATGCGTCCACTTCCATTGGTTTCGGATTTTTGTGATAATGATGATGGTGTTGAAGTGGTGGTCCTGACTGCTGTTGTGATCTCTATGCTGGTTGATGCTGTTTGAATGGTGGTTGCTGTGGTTTGAATAATGCTTGTTGCTGTCTAAATAGTTGCTGTTGATGATGTTGGAATTGTGGTCTAAGGTTCGGCTGCATTATTCTAGGTTGCCAATGTTATTGTGCTTGAGAGTTTGTATGGGGTCTGTCTTGGGGTTTTCTGGATTCAGGAAGCCAGCTGAGCATAGTTCGTGTAGAGCTTTCTCCATAGTTGGTGGTGCACATTGAACTGTCCTCATGTGTACTAGAAGACGTGTTATAAATGTCTTTAAAGCGGTTTGAATATTACCATTCACTTCGCTCAATCTGTTTTTTCGTATTCGTATTCAGGTCAGGTGAGGATGAATCGCTCTTCTTGCATTTCATTTCTCTGGAAATTGGAAACTTGCTAAGATCATACCGGTACCAAAGACCAACAAGGAATATCGATCAATTGCCACACTACCGTTTTTGGCGAAAGTTCTGGAAAAACTATTGCACCAACAGATACGAAAACATTTGGATGATTATACGCTACTAACTGACACACAATCAGGTTTCGGCTCTAGACATAGTTGTGTAACCGCTCTTATAGAACTTCGAAGATCTGTTGACATGGGACTAATTTCCATTTTGGTTATCCTGGATCACTCCAAGGCTTTCGATACGGTTGATCACAATGTTCTTTGTTTGGCTATAATATTGAGGACCTCAGCAACTGTGTATCGAGACTAAAGTATGACCTTACTCGTATCTATGACTTGGTTACGTCAAACGGTCTGTGCATAAATCCAACGAAATCTAAGTTTATTAAATAAAAACCTGGTCTGACAGAAAGTCTGAACAAGAAAATGGATAAATTTCGTCTTATCTTTACGTCGTACAGTGGTTCAGAATCAAAATCCATCTGTCAAAAATCAATAACTTTTGTTCTAGTAGACATTTTTGAGTTCTGTAAAAAAAAAAACAAAATTAGGCAAGGACTCAAGGATTATTTTGAGATATTAACATTAAAAATCGAGAAATCGGATATATTTTAGATATCTGCCCACAGTTGACTACTTTTCGTATTTTTCGATTTTAAATAAAATTAAAATTGTTGTTTGTATGTATAACTGCGCAGTCAATTTTTAGCTGCAACAATAAAGGCATCACTTTGCCTTTTTGTATACATATTTGGAAAGTTTGAAGGGTTCCCGTTTTTGTAGGGAAACTTTTGCCTGCACGAAATTGCTGCCTTGAAGGATAGGATACATTTAGTGCAAAAAGTCAGATTTTGTAGTTCCGAAACTCAATTTCCTCCTTTTTGTTCATCTAACTTCTGTATGTACGCAGAAAAAAATGAGTAAATTTCCTATAGTATATAGGAGTTCATTTGCCGATACTATGTCCTAATAACACTTGATTTAGCATTATTATTTTGGTTTTTTGGGCATATTTCAGGCAAATGAACCCGATTGTTATAAAATTTAGCATGAGGATAATGGAAATTTAATCATATTTCCATATACGTACCTACTTTTCAGAGGATAATAAGAAGAAAATGAGTAAATTGCGTTTTATAACTAAAAAATCTGACTTTTTCCACTATATGTCTGCTAAATCAGGTATTAATTTGGTTTTTTGGATATATTTCCGGCAAATGAACTCCGATTGTTATAAAATTTAGCAGGAGGATAAAGGAAATTTACTAACCTTTTTATCTGCGTACTTGCTTTTCAGAAATTAATGAGACGAAATGGTCTAAATTGTGTTATGTAACTAAAAAATCTGATTTTTTGCACTAAATGTATCCTATCTTCCAAGGGTGCAATTTCGTGCAGGCAAAAGTTATCCCGAGAAAACTTTAACCATTCCAAATATGTATATATTTCTTTAAAGGCTTTTGAAGGAAAAAAGTTGTGTAGGTCCAACGTCAGACATTTGTTCAAAAAGGATATTATTTAAATTATTTATTACAAACGAACTATATTTGGCACAAACATAATTGTGTCATAACAAAGCTAAGAAACCACAATTTCAAATAAAAAAGATTTGAGTGCAAAATCTCTTAAAATGTGTGAGAAACAGTTCGACAAAATCAAACAAATACGTAAAAATATAAAAAACATAAACACAAAAAAATAAAAACTTTAATTTTTTATAATCGAAAAATACGAAAAGTAGTCAACTTTGGGCCGACTTCTAAAATATATCCGATTTCCCGATTTTTAATGTTAATATCTCCTTGGGTCCATGTCAAATTTTGATTTTTTACAGAACTCAAAAATGTCTACTAGAACAAAAGTTATTGAATTTTGGCGATGGATTTTGATTCTGAACCACTGTGCGTCGCACTGTGTGGCCTTTGCCAGTAATCAGTGGCAAAAGTCAAAAAATTGATAAAAGCTTTTGGTAAAACTGATAATACCAATTGATACAGGACGATCGAAAATCCGAGAACCGATTTAAAATCGGACAAAAATTGTGGTTTATATAGCCGCTAAACGTTGATTCATTTCTTCAGAACTCCAAGAAAAAACAAAAAGTGAAAAAATTGTACGATTCATAATTGAGTTCCAGTCAAACTATTCACCCAATTTTTACTATCCACCCAATTTTAGGTCTCGTTTGAAAGGTTTTTTTTTTTCGTTTTTTTGTTATTTATTGTATCTTTCATAACTTGTGAAAATAACAATAAGTATTCAAATCTTAACCTAGGATTCTTATTCTAAAGGTTATTTACAGTATATAACCTGCAAGAGTTTGCAAAAGTATGTAATAAAAGTTTTATCAAAATATTACATTAGCATTGTGACAATTCAAAATTCTAAACTAGATCTAGGGTATTTCTTCTCCTCAGACGGCTGTGTCCTTCATAATTTAGCAGCTCTCGAGCGAGTGTATTTGGATGGATGTGTAGCTTAGAAACGTAGCTCCGGCAGTATCTCTTGACTTCTTCTTTGATCATTGGGATGTTAAGGTCCTTATGAATGTTTCCATTTCTGATGTACCAAGGGGCGTTCGTAATCAATCGTAGAATTTTTGACTGGCTTCTCTGTAGCTTATTGACATTAGATGCACACGCTGAACCCCAAAGCTGGATACCATATGTCCATATGGGTCCAATAAGCCATTGTAGCTGTAGCAATTTCAGCTTTATCTGGGTTACTTTGGAATCAATATGGTATGCCCATGTAAGACGGCGGTCCAAATGAATTCCAAGGTACTTTACGTTTGCCTTTTGAGGTATACTGTTATTAAATATATCAATTGGTGGACAAGTGTCTCTTCTCAGGGTAAACGTGACATGTGTGCACTTTGTTGCATTTACCATTACCCTCCATTTCACTAACCACGTTTGAAGCACACGGACGTGTGACTGCAATTGATAAGACGCAATTGTTGAGTCTTTGTGGACACTAACGAAAGCAGTGTCATCTACAAACGTGGAAGTATGTGTAAGAGAACTCGTCGGCATATCTGCCGTATATAAGATATACAAGCCTGCACGCCTGCAGTTATTTTCTTAGGGCTAGAAAATTTGCCTTTCAATCTTACTTCAAACGATCTATCTGTTAAATAGTTTTTGAGCAATTTGTGTGTGTTATTTGGCAGCAAACGAGTTATTTTATGCACAAGTCCATCATGCCAAACTTTGTCAAACGCCTGGGAAATGTCTATGAAGAGGGCGGAACAATACTGCTTGTTCTCAAACGCCCTTCTAATAACAGTAACAATACGGTGTACTTGCTCTATGGTACTGTGGCTTTTACGAAACCCGAATTGGTGATCGGGTATAATTCCGCTATTTTCTATGTATGGTGTAATCTTCATCAATAGAATTTTCTCAAACATTTTTGACAATATCGACAGTAGACTTATCGGACGGTATGACTTAACCTGAGTTAAGTCCTTTCCGGGTTTTGGAATCATTACTATCTCAGACCTCTTCCAAGATGTTGGAAAGTAGCCCGTACGCAAAATACTATTAAAGATAAATAGAATAGTTTTCATTGCTGAATGAGGAAGCTCTTTAATCATTCTCGCTGTAATTCCATCCTTACCAGGGGATTTTTTAGTTTCGAGGTCTTTAATAGATTCTTCTATGATTTTAAACCTGAGACGCAGTGGGTGAGGGACCATTTCGTCTATCTCGGGCGGATTGACAGAAGATGGTCCACTATTTGGTGTAAATACCTCTTCCAAGTGGTTGGCAAATGCATTGACCTTCTCTTCAGTGCTTTTTGCCCAACTGCCATTCTGAAGGCGCGGGGATTCATGCGCAATAGGGCTTCGCATATCTTTTGTGGCCTTCCAGAGGCTAAAATCACTTCTCTCTGTTGGATCTAAATTCTGCAGGTAGATTTTGAGGGCAGATTCCTCCTTTGCCTTAAGGGCAGACGTTAATCTTTTCTGGCAATGCTTGAGTCGACACTTCAGAGTTGGGGAGCGATATCTCTGCCATTCCCTTCTAAGCTTTCTTTTCTCTCTAATAAGGGCTTCAATATCCCTTGGGCAGTTTGCAGGGTTGCCACCTCCATTAATGTCTTTCGGTGTTGCCACCTTAGCTGCATTGTTCACAATATCAGTAAAGAGGTTAACGGCATGTTCTATTTCATCCTCAGATTTTAAACAAATGTCCTGAGGAATATGTGTACTAACATACTTTTTGTATTTCATCCAGTTCGTGCGTCTGTTAGGAAAGTTATGGACTTCGTTCTCATTTTCAGACTTGATATTGAACAATGTCATAATTGAAGGGGAGTGATCAGAAGAAAGATCGAATGAAGTATATATGGAACTTTGATCACGTCTTATATTCTTGACTATAGCGAAGTCGATTAAATCAGGTATTTTGCTTAAGTCTGAGGGCCAGTGTGTCGGCTGGCCGCTAGAAATAACGTCTAGTTTAGCGCGTGACATCGCACTTAATAATTGCCTACCTCTTGAAAGGGTAATTCGTGAACCCCAATAGGTATATTTGGCGTTATAGTCACCAGCTGCTATAAATTTCGACCCTAGTGTAGAGAAGAAGTCTACGAATTGAGCACTGTTTATATTATATCTCGGAGGGCAATAAATTGCTGATATCACAATGTTCATATTTGTGAGGTTGATTGACGTAGCCTGTATGTGCTCTGTTCTATATTCCTGTATTGGACAATGCCTTACCCTATTGTGCACAATAATAGCTGTGCCACCACAGGCTCTACCGCTCGGGTGTTTTGTGTCGTAAGTACAATATCCGTTTATTCTAAAACAGTTCCTTATAGTAAAATGTGTCTCTGAGACAAGAAGTATGTCGATTTTTTGGTGCTGTGGCATTTTATTTTTGTTAAGGATATTTATAACCGACTTTACTTCATATCCTTCCTCTTCGAGTTCTTTTTTTATTTCTTCTGGTAATACAGAACTATCAATTCCCTTTATTATTACAACTAACCCCTTAGAGCTTTTAAGTTGATAAGTGTAATAATTTTTCTTTTCTTTGTCGAATAGTTCGACCATTTTCCTGTAGACGGACTCAGAGTACGTTTGTACTTTCGTCTCTTGGACATTTCCCCTTCGTATAGTAGTTACATGAAAATTATTTTTTCCTACTAGCTGGGAAAGCTTATTAACGAGCACATTCGATGTCTGCTCTCGTAAGTATATTGGAGGAGGTTTGAATTCCTTAACAATTTCATTTCCTTGGTCAGTGGCGTCCTCAGTGCTGAGAAGTGAGAAACGGTTTTTACTTACCGGAATGTATCCTTTATGCATTTTTGAGGATGGTTCTTGTCGTGTGGACCTAAGGCTGGACTTACGTTTATTGACGAGTACGTATCTATCTATACCCGTTTGGATTTTATTATCGACATTTCCGGCTGTCAGATTTATTTTGGGGATCGCGCCCTTTGACACATTTATATCAGCACTCTTTTCTTTCTGTGTATCCACATTACTACACTTATTTAAAAGCATACTTTTAGACATTTCGATATTTAAGCCTGAATTTCTTTTCGTAATTTCGTTTCTTTTCTCTGACATTTGGTCAGACAATTGTGGAGAATAAGAGCGCGCTCGGTCAAGGGGTTTCGCGGTTAAATACAAACTGTCATCACGTTCTTTTTTGT
Organism: Polietes domitor; assembly: GCA_947397865.1. NCBI lineage: Eukaryota > Metazoa > Arthropoda > Insecta > Diptera > Muscidae > Polietes > Polietes domitor. The sequence continues at coordinate 123,079,962 of OX377621.1, forward strand.
TATTTTCACACTCTCATCTGTTGTCAGATGAATGTATGCATTCCTCCCGTTTAGGCTTAGCCGCCGTTCCTCACTTGAGTTGGTTGAACTCATACACACACTGAGGTTTTGTTGTTGGCTGTTTTTCGATTTGCACAACAACAACACGCACTACACTGCCTTGATTGTTTATTTTTTGTATTTTATTCTTTTGATTTTTTGTTTGTACACAACAATCAAATTAGATCGGCTACACAACACTTTTATTTTATGTTAGCGTTCAGTCGCTCAATTCTTTATTATAATTGATAATAATATTCGATTATTTTGATTTTTTTTACGAGAGCCAAAGAGAACACGTCCGCTCACGGCAAGAGATTCAAAAAAAAAGGTACGTTAGATGAAAGGTACGTTTGAAAGGTACGTTAGATGAAATGAAATAAAATAAAAATTGGTTGGTTTCCAATGCTTAGTTACCCAAAAATCGCAGTAGTAAAACACAACATATTTTGATCGTTTTTCAAAATTGATGGAATAGAACTAAGAAAATTTTGATTAGTTTTGGAAGACATTACTTTTAGGTGATTTAGTTATCACTACTCTGCCGTATTCAATCAAAGTTGGCTGCAAATACTTGCCTATTCACATGTTATTACAATAAAAGTGTGGCATCTCCAACACAAATTTATTTTTTCGCATTATATAAAGCAACATATTTGGAGTACTATGACTGTCGGAGTCTTGAAATTTTTTGAGATTTTATTGGGTATTAATTTGGACACTTGTGAAAAAATTGGCGGAATTGGAAAAGGGGCGTGGTACCTCCCGTACGAAATTAAAATCTTTTATCAAATATATTAATTTCTATGACACTGCAATTTTATGTGAATCCATCCACTATTAATCTGTGTTGAAGAAAATTGGCTGTATTTCTGAAGGGGCCTGGCACATCACATAAGAAATTAAATTATAGATTATTTTCTCTTACATGACACCAAGTTTCCTGAAAAATATGTGTGAGTTCATAAAGATTTCACTTACGTAGGCAGGATACAAATGGGCAGGATTAGATCCCAATATATATTCCGTTATATGGCAACAATCTTGAAATTTTATGTGAGTTCATTGAATATTAATGTGCAAATTTGTGGAAAAGGTGTGCGGTACGAGAAAAGTGGGAGTGGCACCTCCCACATAAAGTAAATATATATCCCTATTAATATTATAAAAACTTTTGTCTCTTTTTGGAACTTCATACAGGTAGGATCTATAGGCGGGAGAGGCGGGAATATATGAAAAATGATTAGTTTGGTAACAAAAAAGTAAATGTAAAAAAACACAAAATATAATATTTTTAAAAATAAAGAGAATCCATACTCAACGTCTGATTTTGAAGCTCCTAGTAAGTATAGGATGAAATTCGTGGTCTCATTTTAAAGCCTATGATGTTTTCTTTACAAGAAAATTTTACGTTTGTAATGTTCCCTAAGTTATGTTTTTTGCAACGAAAAAAGTCAAAAGGCCCACTGTGCGTCGTCCGGTGTTCATAGCATATGCATTTCTGAAACATTCCATCATAGCGTTCACGACAGTATAAACCACTTGAACGGTTTTAATCTTCATCGTGCAGACAGGATATCAAATGCTGGTGGTGTTTGTATTTACACACGAAGCGACTTAAAATGCACAGTTAAACTGAAGTCCGATCTTTCCAGTCAAATAGAATTTCTGTTTCTGGAAGTTTGTACCACAAAGAACATGAAGGTGCTTCACGGCACTGTATATAGGCCGAATTGTAATGTGCCGATTGACGGGCTCATATCCGCAATTCAAGACATATCATTGTCATACAATGAAATCATTTCCGTTATTCAAGACATATCATTGTCATATAATGAAATCATTTTAACTGGTGATTTCAATAGTAACTTGCTGGTTGAAAACTGTTTAATCGACCCAATAACTACTCATTTTCCTCAGTCGCGAAATGCTCTCTTGGATGCCTTCTTCGTTAATCAGAAAGCCAATATATTACTGTACGATCAACTTACCGTCCTTGTTTTTTCGAAACACGACATGAAATATTAATGAAATACACATGAATAAGGAAAATACTATTTTATCTTATCGGGACTTTAGACGCATAAATCAACCACTCTTGTACAATTTAATTGACAACATACCTTTGAATTCAATATATGATTGCGAATCAGCTGATGATCAGATTATAATCGACAGTTAATAATCGAACGGGATGTCCTGTTTAAACGTTGGAAAAGATTCAAAAGCTCTGCGTTACACATGATGTTTAAGTCGACTCGACGTGAAGTTGGAAACGTATTGAAAAGGCAAAATCATTGTAGTACAAAACATCCTCTTATCCCAAAGGCAATCTGGTTTCAGGCCAAAACGGAGTTGTACTACGGCGCTTATTGATGTCATCGAGAACCTAAGAGCGAAAATGTATGAAAATATGATACCATTCTTTGTACTACTGGATCCTAGCAAGGCTTTTGATACTGCAAATCACAAAATAACAAAATTCGAAAAACTATTCAACTTTTCTAAGTCCTCATGCTGCCTATTATAAAAATATTTACGTGATCGATTCCAAAATTGTGCTTTAAAAATACAATTTCAGAAGCACTAACTGTAACGAGAGGTTTTCCCCAGGGATCAATTCTGGGCCCATTCTGTGTATTCTGTGTATACATAAATGATCTGCCAAATGTTCTACGGTACTGTAATATACATTATATGCCAAATAATATTCAGGATTGCGTGGATCTGGTAAATGAAGACCTTACGAGTATAAATACTTGGGCTAAGAATAACTTTCTTCGCTTAAACCCGAACAAATCAAAATGTATATTTGTTACCAAACGCACTATGAACTTGGATAACTCATATTCTATAAATATAGATAATTCTACCATTAATATTGTATCAACACCCACCAATTTGGGCATTATTTTCAATAATAGTTTGACCTGGACGAATCACATAAACATTTTTGTTGGCAAAGTTTATGGCATGTTACGGAATCTATGGATTGTATAGTCGTCAACACAATTAGAAATCAGAATGCTTCTGGCAAAAAGTTATCTAATCCCTGCACTCTTGTATGGGTGCGAAATCTACGCTAACTGGGAGTACACAGATTCACAAAAGGTTCTGGTAGCTTTTAACAACATAGCTTTAACAAAAAAGGATATCAAATTATACAAACCAAATCTTCAACATGAGCTTCGAAAACGTCCTAAAATACAAGAGCCCCTTACTTCTACATAAAATAATTTATTCTAAAGAACCAGACTATTTGTTCGAGAGACTACAATTTGTCCGTTCTAATAAAGTCAAGCATTTAATACAGCAGAAGTTCAGATATTCAAGATCGGAAAAACAATTTTTCATCTCTACTGTTCGTATTTGGAACAATATACCAACACACTATCATTTCAAGCAGGAGCTAAAAAATCTGTTAAATATATAAAAGAGTTGGGTGATTGAGTTACTGACTGACTGATCACTCCCCAGACCATGAATCATGAAATTTGGTGTGTACATTTCTCTTACAGTGTAGATATGTGATAAGACGGGATTTTTCGAAATTCGTACTTTTAAGGAGTAAAAAGGGATAAAAAATGGTACCACCGCAATGACCAAATTGCTAGACTTAGAATCTTGAAGCATTCCCCTTGCGCCATGTAGACATTCCAAAAAGTGACTTTTGAATATTCGTACTTTTGAGGGGTTAAATGGGGCAAAAAGGGACAAAAATGGTACAAAGAACACGGCAAAAGTTAGAATCATAAAATTTCCTTACAGCGTAGAGATCAGATATGAAGCGATTTTTTTGTAATTCTTACTCTCAAGGGGTAAAATGGGGTTGAAAGGCGGAAATTGCGGTACCACCGCAATGACCAAACGGTTGAGCCTAGAATCTTGAAATTTGGTACGCATATTCGTACTTTTTTACCAATTTTACCCCAAAAAAGTACGAATTTTGTAAAATATTTTATCATGAAATTCGACGTGTACATCGCAGAAAATGCTTAGACACGCAAAACGAAGGAATTTTTCGAAATTCGTACTTTTCTTGGTGATAAAAAAAGGTACCAAAAACACGGCTGATGAATTCGGTGCGTATATTACAGTGTAGATGAGTGGTAACAAGGAATTTTCCGAAATTTGTTCTTTTAAGGGGTTAAAAATTGTACCACCCCCCTGACCAAACGACTGGACCCAGAACCTTAAATGCGTTCGAGAAAATATTTTTTTTTGCAAAATTCGTACTTTTCGGGTAAAAAGGGGTTTGGATTTAAAATCATGTACCGATATATAAGGTACATGTAAATGATTTAATTTGACGAAGGGTGTGACAAATGCATACATAGGTTTGTGATTATAAAAACATTTTTAAATTTAAAATTGCAACTGTTTTCGACTATCCGTATGGAAGTTATATCAGTTTTTTATGACCAAAGCTTATGCCAATTTGTGTGGCATATATGAAACTATTGGCAAAGATAAAATTTCATAGTATCCGATCATCCGTATATAAGTTATAAAAGGTTTAATTTTACGTAATGGCGATTTGTGTGGGAGGTACAAGAAGGGGCGTGGTAAAATCAGCGCTCAAAGTGATTATTCAACTTATATGGACTATATATGTGGGGTACCATAAGGGGTATATCAATTTCACCCATCTCCAAATTTAAACTAAGTCTGGGAAAAATAATACTATGTTCAGAGCTTGAATAAATTACTTAACTTTTTTCTACTTTATATGATCTTATATGATAAAAAAATTGTTTTAATTTTTGTGCCTACATAAATTAATCTATCGACTGCGTATAAATTGATGGCACAATATAAATTATTTTTTGTTTAATTTGTACAAGGACCCCAAGGGTCAAATAAATCAATTTGGTGTATAAATTCCTTCAGCTACGTAGGATCTGGAATCGAAAATTTAGTGTGAAAACGTAGTTGCGCAACATAAAGCGTTTTTTTTTTTCAAATTTTGTGAGCATTTACAAACGATTTATTTTTTATAATTAAATAGTTATACAAAAATGTACCACAAGCACTCTAAATTATGAGAAAGTTTTCCTCGTTGTGTTTTGACTGTAACAGTAATTAAATAAAACGGAAGTCTGTTAAACTCTCCTTTGTACCAGACATTAGGCTGAATGGTCAGGATATTGAAATAATTGGTAAGGTCAGAAATTATGGTATAATCTTTAATGAAACTCTCACATGGTCCGATCAAATTGATGCAGCTGCTGGGAAAACGTTCTCAATGATACGAATGTTGCCGAATACTCTATCCTTTACACCAATACATAGGCAAATCATACTTAATGCCGACGTTACTATATGGTATCAAGTTATTTTTGAGTTGCGATTATATTAAAAATCTGAAACATGATTCTTCTGTATAAGATAATAACCACGTGTCAGCCCTACATCTTTTTAGTAGATTAAACTTCAGCCAGTATTCTAGATCTAACGATCTCTTGTATGTTAGATATAGAAGTCAAGTACGTCTTTGGAACATGTTACCATCCGTTATTCAATTCATAAGCAACGCATCACACTTTAAAAGATCTATATTTAAACTCTTCCAATGGCACATTCATTCACCAATTACATCCTAAATGTTAATATTTTATTTTTTATTGTCATATCTACATGCAAATTTAGTGTTTATATTGCTTTATTTTTTATTATGGTTTGATACCCGAAATTTACATATATTAATTAATATTATTATTTTCCTCAAATTATACTCAAATTCCTTAATAATATTATTAGTTCGGATATGTATATTACTACTCATGGAAAAATTGAGCAGTTATATGAGATTTCGTTAATGTTATTAATTAAATATTCTCCTAAGAATTTGTATGCTCAATCGTTTAAGTCTCATCCTCACACAACTGTCAATAATCTTCGATGCCTGTCTGTCATCTGCTAAACCTGCCTCTAATGTTGCAGTGCCCTGTGTAGATACTTACACAGTGCAACACGAAAAAAAATAACCATATACGGACACCGCTACATGATAAAAGATCAAAAAAAAAGACCCGTGTTTCCCCCCCCCCAAAGTCATGCACTTTTTTTTTATGGGCCCCCAGAGATTTGAGGCCTCGGTGTAATTTTTGGAAAAAAGTGATCATATTCTCAGGCTCATATCTTGCAAACCGTTCGGAATTTTGATTTACTCTCTGAGGCAAAGTTCTAGCTCTTGTCATAAAGAACAAAAATTGTGAACATATAAAATCAAAAACAAGGTCAAAATCGCAAAAAACTTAAAAGAATTCGATTTTTTTAACCTTTTTTCCCCTGTTCAGGTCCATAGGTAGCAAACCGTTGAAAATTCAGGGAAACAATCAACTATAAAAATGTACCTAAGATCTCAATAAACAACTTTCTAGAACATATGAACTTCCTAGGAATTATTCTTAACACCGTTTAGGTAGCGCTTAGGTAGCCGCAAAAGTGAAAAATTTTCCAAAAATTAGATTTTTTTCCTTTTTTGCCCTGTTCAGGTCCATAGGTAACCACGCAAAGAAAATTATGTGAGAAATCATACAAGAAATGCATACTTTAAAAATTATTTGGCAACTCATACAGAATACTTGGGTAATTTGGTACCAAAAATACTACTGCCAGTTATACAATAAAACTTTGTAAAATTACCTTGTCTGTTTTGGCTGTATTTCAAAGCACTTTGTTATATTAAACAATTTGCATTTTATCAATACATACAAATGAAGCAATAAATCAACTAGTGACCACAATAAGAAACCCAAGCAATTGGAATTTTATTTTCATTTATGCAATGTTTAATGTTTTTACTAAATTGAATAAAATAAATGACAAAAAATCATTTAATTAGTATTCTATTTCCCTCCCAAATAAAAACGCTGATGGCTTTAATCAAAAACGTATTTATTTAATATATTCACTAAAAGGTGTTGAAGGTTTACATTAAAAAAGGAAGGCTTATCAAAGAAGATATTTAAAGAATATTCCACTGCATCATCAATAGTATAACAACAACGCCGTTTAAGAGTTTAGTTGAATACAATTAATATAGCTTTTTTGGAATTTTCTACAGTTCAGTTAAATAGTCTAATGCAAAGTTTTTAATGAGACATCTGAATTTCAAGATCATGGGCTTATTTTATGTAAATATAAAAAATCAATTATGTTATATAAGACATTAAGTAAATCAAAGAAGTAAAAACGGCATTAAGTTCGGCCAGGCCGAACTTTATATACCCTCCACCATGGATTGCATTCCACAGAGGTTGTCGGTTTTCGTAGAAATGCAGTAATTTTACAGGAAAATATAATTTTTTTAATATAGCCAAACCAAAACAAATATTGAAAAATTAATTTTATAAATAAATATAATATTTTAATTATTTCAAACCACGCTTTTATGTTAATTCTACATTCTTATATTTATATTTTCATAAATATTTTCAAAGCCATAAATATTGGTAGATAGTGGGTGCTACAGTTGGTTGTATTTCCATTCTATTTTAATTCCAAAAGTACAAATTTTGAAAATCCATTATCAGACGTACTTAGTGCAAAATAACCTAACTTCATGATTAAACCAATTTTTGCCGTAAAAGAAAAAGTACGAATTTGGAAAAAAAACTTTTTATTTTGCGTTTCTATGCAGTCAGAGGAATGTATATACCGAATTCCATGATTCCATCTGCGCCCATTGGGTTGGTACCATTTTTACCCTCTTGACGTTTCTACACAATTAGAATTTCATCATTCTAGCTGTAGTCGTTTAGTTGGTACTATTTTTATCCCTCTGTTCCATTGTATCCCTTGAAAGTACTAATTTCGAAAAATCAGTTTATTTTCCGTGTCTACTCACTCAGAGAAATGTATACTCCGAATTTCATGACTCTAGCTGCGGTCATTAGATTGGTACTATTTTTATCCCCTTTTTTCATTTTAACCCCAAAAAGTACGAATTTTGAAAAATCCGTGTATTTTTCTTATCTATGCAATCACAGGAATGTATACACCGAATTTCGTTATTCTAAGTACAGCCGTTTGGTTGGTACCATTTTATCCCTCTATTCCTATTTTACCCCTTAAAAGTACGAATTTGGAAAAAATATTTTTACATTATGTATCTACTCAATTAGAGGAATGTACACACCGAATTTCGTGTTTCTAGCTGTTGTCGTTTAATATGTACCATTTTTATCCCTTTTTTGTCCCATTTCACCCCCTACAAATAAGAATCACTTTATGGTGCACGTTTTTGCTATAAGGGGAATGCGCATACCAAATATCAAGCAAATATAAACAGACATATTCAACATTCAAAAAGTCATAAAACACACACTACCTTATTATTTATTCGACTTTTGTGCTTTTTTGTCTAAAGTACTTAAAAACAATATATTTATAAACACTTTGTACATTTGGACGACTTACATTCTTGAAGATGAACAATTTAATAAAATGTTGTTCTGTTGTTGCCAGATTGTCTTGGAAAATCATACGCACAGTTGCTTATTTTTACAAGTATCTGCTACACCATTCATGAAATGTGCAACTTACATATTCACACTTACACCATTATCCAACTAATTAATTAATTTTAACAAAGAAACTCGTGTAAAAGCTATAAATTTCTAAATAGGGGGAAATTATATAAGTACATAAGCACCGTTATTAATCTGTGTATACATAAATGATCTGCCAAATGTTCTACAGTACTGTTATATACATTATATGTCAAATAATATTCAGGATTGCGTGGATCTGATAAATGAAGACCTTACGAGTATAAATACTTTCTAACTTTCTTAGCTTAATCCCGAACAAATCAAACTGTATATTTGTTACCAAACGCAATATGAACTTGGATAACTCATATTCTATAAATATAGATAATTCTACCATTAATATTGTATCAACATCCCCCAATTTGGGCGTTATTTTCAATAATAGTTTGACCTGGACGAATCACATAAACACGTTTGTTGGCAAAGTTTATGGCATGTTACGGAATCTATGGATTGTATATTAGAAATCAGAATGCTTCTGGCAAAAAGTTATATAATCCCTGCACTTTTGTATGGGTGCGAAATCTACGCTAACTGGGAGTACACAGATTCACAAAAGCTTCTGGTAGCTTTTAACAACATAGCTTTAACAAAAAATGGGGTTGAAAGGCGGAAATTGCGGCACCACCGCAATGACCAAACGGTTGAGCCTAGAATCTTGAAATTTGGTACACATATTCCTCTTATAGTTTCAATGCTGTAAGAGGAAATCGGGTAAAGAGGGATAAGAATGGTACCAGTCAAACGGATGGAGTTAGAGTCATAAAATTTGGTGTGTACATCCCTCAAAATGCTTAGAAACGCAAAATGGTCGAATTTTTCGAAATTCGTACTGTTAGAGTGTAAACGGTAAAAAAAGGTTTGTTGGTACGGATGACGCTAAAATAATGAAATATAGCACAGATAAGAAGGAATTTTTCGAAATGGATTAAATGGGATACAAATTGTACCATTTGTATAGCATGAATGCGACCAATAAAAATACAAAATTCGTACTTTTTTGGGGTGAAACTGGGTAAAAAGAGATAAAAATGGTACTGTTTGATTGGTATCTCTCTCTACCCAATTTCACCCCATAAAAGTACGAATTTTGTAAAATATTTTATATACTGAGCTGAAATCATGAAATTCGACGTGTACATCCCTGAAAATGCTTAGACACGCAAAACGAAGGAATTTTTCGAAATTCGTACTTTCCTTGGTGATAAAATAGGTTCTGGTACCTTTTTATCACCAAGGCTGATGAATTCGGTGCGTATATTCGCCTTATTGTGTAGATGAGTAATAACAAGGATTTTTCCGAAATTTGTACTTTTAAGGGGTTAAAAATAGTACCACCCCCCTGACCAAACGACTGGACCTAGAATCTTAAAATTTGGAACGCACGCATGCGTTCGTACCTTTTTCGGGCCAAAATCGGTTAAAAATAATACCAATCAAACAGACGAAGCTGGAATCATGAAATTGGTACGCGGAAAAATGGTATTGGTATTGACAGTAGTTCAAACTGATTTTTATAAGGATATTACTTTCAGCGTTTATACGTAGTCAATAGTTTAATTTATAGGTACAAAATGAAAACAATTTTTCTACAAAAAATCATATAAAGTAGAAAATTATTTGCACGTTTCTTTCTTAAGCTGTGAAAATTATACTCTCACTAAAGAGTAGGAGCATATATATCATTAGGGATAGAAAAAAGTGTAACGCATTGAAGGATAGATTTAAAACCATAAGTATGTCCCAAGTCCCTTTCATGTCTGTCTGGCTCGCTGGTATACACGATGACTCTGGAAGCGACTTAATGCATTTATTCAAACTCTGTACATAGTACTATTTTCCCAAACTTAGTTTAAATTCGGAAATGGGGAAAATTTATATACATATTATGGTACCCACACACGTATAGTCCATATTCCAAAACAAACGACCCGTACGTAAAATTAAACCTAATATAACATCTATATTTTCCACGCAAATTGACATAAGCTTTGGTCATAATAAAACTGATATAACTTCCATATGTATGGTTGAAATTAGTTGCAATTCGAGATTTTATAATCACTTTAAACCTACAACCTAAACCTACAACCTAAACCTACAGCCTAAACCTACAACCTAAACCTATGTATGCTTTTCCGCGTCCTTTGTAGTCCCTATCCAAGTGAAAATTAAAAACATAACTTCTATATCGGTGCGTTACTTGAAATCTGACCTTATAAATGGAACAAACATTTTGTATCTATCTTTTATTTTGCCGGGGATAATGAATATAATAATCACACATAACTCCTTCTGTGCCGCTTGTGCCCTTAAACATACAAATTTCGAAAAATAAATGTATGTACTCGGAGAAATGCACACACCGAATTTCTTTTCATATTCTAGCTGAAGACTTTGGTTGGTACTATCTGTATCCCAAATCCCCAATTTTGGTTGGTACCTTTTGCAACACTTTTGATCCGCTTCCCCCTTTAAAGTATACATTTGATACAATCCAATTGTATTACAGTATCCATTTTAATCGCTTTTTTCCAAGTTCAACTTAAAAGTATAAATATAGAAAATCAGTTAATGTTTCGCGTCTACACTATCAGAGGAATATACACACCGAATTTCACGATCCTAGTTTCAGTCGTGTTGTTGGTACCATAAGAATATAAAAAGATACGAATTTCGAAAAAGATGTCAATTTTGTGTTTCTATGCATGCACAAACCGAATTTCATGATTGGTACCGCTGTTATCCGTTTTTACCCAATTTCACAAGTACAAAAGTACGAATTTCGAAAAATTCCTTCAATTTGCATTTTCAGGGATGTACACGCCGAATTTCATGATTCCAGCTCCGTCTGTTTGATTGGTACCATTTTGTTTCCTTTCTACCCAATTTCACTCACAAAAAGTACGATTTTTGAAAAATATATTTTTAGTCGCATTCGTGCTGTAAAAGTAATGCCAGTTCCGAATTTCATGATTCTAGGCCAGTTGTTTGGTCTGGGTTGTGGTACAATTTTTATCCCATTTAATCCCTTAAAATTACAAATTTTGAAAAATGCCTTCTTATCAGTGATGTGCGCTGTAAAACGAAGTACGAATTTAAAAAAATTCGGTCATTTTGCGTTTCTAAGGATTTTTTTGTACACACCGAATTTTATTATTCCAGCTCCATCCGTTTGTTTGGTACCATTTTTATACCTTTTTACCCGATATCACCCACAAAAAGTACGAATTTAAAAATATTTTCTTGGTCGCATTCGTGCTATAAAAGTAATGCCCGTTCCAAATTTCAAGATTCTAGGTCCAGCTGTTTGCTTATTGCGGTGGTACAATTTTTGTCCCTCTTTACCCCATTTTACCCCTTAAAAGTACGAATTACGAAAAACTCCCTTCAAATCTGATTTCTTCACTGTAAGGGAAATGTACATACCAAATTTCACGATTCTAGCTTCAACCATGTTGTAGGTACCATTTTTGTCCCTTTTTGTACCATTTAACCCCCCAAAAGTACGAATTTTTAAAATGTCACGTTTTTGGATGTCGTCATGCCGCAAGAGGAATATCCATACCAAATTATAAGATTCTAGGCCCAGCCGTTTGGTCATTGGTACCAACGCATTTTTATCCCTTTTTACCCCTTAAAAGAACGAATTACGAAAAATCCCGTCGTATCACACCTCTACACTGTAAGAGAATTGAACACACCAAATTTCATGATTCTAGCTCTAGCCGTTTGGTCTGGGGAGTGATCAGTCAGTCACTCAATCACGCAACTCTTTTATATATATACATAGACTAGCAAAAATCCGCTACTTCGTACGCGGAAGAATGGTATGGTATTGAATAGTTTGTATATCAAACTGTTTTTTTATATTTTGTAAGGATATTACTTTCAGCGTTTATACGTAGTCAATAGTTTAATTTATAGGCCCAAAATGATAACAATTTTTCTACAAAAAATCATATAAAGTAGAAAATTATTTGCACGTTTCTTTCTTAAGCTGTGAAAATTATACAGAGTAGGAGCGTATATATCATTAGGGATAGAAAAAAAGTGTAACGCATTGAAGTATAGATTTAAAACCATAAGTCCAAGTCCCTTTCACGTCTGTCTGGCTATACACAATGACTCTGGACGGGATTTAATGAATTCATTCAAACTCTGTACATAGTACTATTTTCCCAAACTTAGTTTAAATTTAATAATAATTTAAAATGTTTTTATAATCCGCATCCTTTGTAGTCCCTATCCAAGTGAAAATTGAAACCATAACTTCTATACCGGTGCGTCACTTGAAATCTGAACTTATAAATGGAACAAACGTTTTTTGTTTGTAATAATCTCACATAACTCTTTCTGTGCCGCTTGTGCCCTTAAACATACAAATTTCGAAAAATAAATGTATATACTCGGAGAAATGCACACACCGAATTTCTTTTTATATTCTAGCTGAAAACTTTGGTTGGTACTATCTGTTTCCGAGATCCCCAATTTTGGTTGGTACCTTTTGCACCACTTTTGATCCGCTTCCCCCTTTAAAGTATACATTTGATACAATGCAATTGTATTGCAGTATCCATTTAATCGCTTTTTTCCAAGTTCAACTTAAAAGTATAAATATTGAAAATCAGTTAATGTTTCGCGTCTACACTGTCAGAGGAATATACACACCGTATTCCACGATTCTAGTTTCAGTCGTGTTGTTGGTACCATAGGAATATAAAAAGGTACGAATTTCGAAAAATATATTAATTTTGTGTTTCTATGCATGTACAAACCGAATTTCATGATTGGTACCGCTGTTATCCGTTTTTACCCAATTTCACACCTAAAAGTTTAAATTTATGATTTATTTATTTTCGTGGTCATATTCGCGTTATAAGAGAAATATGCGTTCCAAATTTCAAGATTCTAGGCCCAGTCTTTTTGTACAATTTTAGTGGTACAATATAATATAATTTTATAATTTTCAATGTACCACAAGTACTCTAAATTATGAAGAAGTTTTCCTCGTTGTGTTATGGCTGTAACAATAATTAAATAAAATAAATAAAACGGAAGTCTGTTAAACTCCCCTTTGTACCAGACATTAGGCTGAATGGTCAGGATATTGAAATAATTGGTAAGATCAGAAATCATGGTATAATCTTTAATGAAACTCTCACTTGGTCCGATCAAATTGATGCAGCTGCTGGGAAAACGTTTTCAATGATATGAATGTTGCCGAATACTCAATAGTTTACACCAATACATAGGCAAAGGATACTTAATACCGACGTTACTATATGGTAGCGAGTTATTTATGAGTTGCGATTCAGAGAGAATACATATTAAAAATCCGAAACATGATACTTCTGTATAACATAATAACCACGCGTCAGCCCTACATCTTTTTAGTAGATTAAACTTCAGCTAGTATTATAGATCTAACGATCTCTTGTATGTTAGATATAGAAGTCAAGTACGTCTTTGGAACATGTTACTATCTGTTATTCAATTCATAAGCAACGCATCGCACTTTAAATGATCTATATTTAAACACTTCCAATGGCACATACATTCACCAAATTACATCCTAAATGTTAATATTTTATTTTTTATTGTTATATTTACATGCAAATTTAGTGTTTATATTGCTTTATTTTTTATTAGAGTTTGATACTCGAAATTTACATATATTAATTAATATTATTATTTTCTTCAAATTATACTCAAAATCCTTAATAATATTATTAGTTCGGATATGTATACTACTACTCATGGAAACATTGTTAATCCTCGGGCATTTATATGAGATTTCGTCAATGTTATTAATTATATATTCTCCTAAGAATTTTTATGCTCAATCGTTTCTGTCTCATCCTCACACAACCGTCAATAATCTTCGATGCCTGTCTGTCATCTGCTAAACCTGCCTCTAATGTTGTAGTGCCCTGTGTATATACTTATTAACATACGTACACGCAAAGAAAATAATGTGAGAAATCATACAAGAAAAGGGTACAATTTACCTATGATTCTTAGGTGAAATACAAAAGTTATTTGGCAACTCATACAGAATACTTGGGTAATTTGGTACCAAAAATACTACTGCCAGTTATATTCTCAATACATACAAATGAAGCAATAAATCAACTTAACGAAAACAGCTGATAATCGCGTATTTTATATGTACTTTTGTTTGCCTTCTTTTGTCCACTTCAGAATTTGCACACAACAACAATGTCTATAGATTTTGTAAAAATATAGATTTTCAAATTATAGCCAAGCGCGGGCACAGCACAAATGAACTAAAGCACTGATCGAAAGCCGAACACTTGTAAAATAATTTTATGTAGGATAAAGGCAAAAACCAGCGGCAGTTTAGATTGTATGACTGTTATAACAAGAGCGATCAAAAAACACGTCTGCACAGTAGGAGATAGGTTGATTTAGGTTGTTGAAGGTTTACATTAAAAGGAAGGAAGATATTTAAAGAATATTCCACTGCAACATCAATAGTATACCAACAACGCTGTTTAAGAGTTTAGTTGAATATAATTAATATAGCTTCATAAACATTCTTTGGAATTTTCAAAAAACACACACTTACCTTATTATTTATTCGACTTTTGTGCTTTTTTTGTCTAAAATGCTTAAAAACAATATATTTATAAAGACTTTGTACATTTGGACGACTTACATTCTTGAAGATGAACAATTTAATAAAATGTTGTTCTGTTGTTGCCAGATTGTCTTGGAAAATCATACGCACAGTTGCTTATTTTTGCAAGTATCTGCTACGCCATTCATGAAATGTGTAACTTACATATTCACACTTACACCATTATCCAACTAATTAATTAATTTTAAGAAAGAAATGGTGGAATAATTTAAGGTACATAAGCAGTGAACACCTATCAAGTAAACTTAGTTATTTATACAAAAGAAGCACGTGTGTAATTTACACATTTACGAGGGAAATTTAGCATTTACTTGTATGACTTCTATCAACTCTATATAAAAAAGATTTACAAAGTTGAATTAGGTATTTTACACAAGTTTTTTCTGCGTGTTTTTTCTTGCTTAGCTGCAGTAGAGTTCTGGTTTTTGTCTATCTACCTTTGGCCAAGTT
Organism: Polietes domitor; assembly: GCA_947397865.1. Lineage (NCBI taxonomy): Eukaryota > Metazoa > Arthropoda > Insecta > Diptera > Muscidae > Polietes > Polietes domitor. Next base: position 123,095,673 of record OX377621.1, read on the forward strand.
GCCCTAGCAATCCTATAGGTTGACAAACTGTTCCATGTTGAATTCATCTCTAACCACTTGTGTGATTCAATCAGTCTGTAAAATATGTCAATCGGTGGTTTTGCTGAGTTGTCCGCTTGATAGGTTTCCATGGATTAAACATGCCTGGCCAATTCATCTGCTATTTTATTCCCTGTAATATTGCTATGTCCAGGAACCCAGCAAAGACGGAAGACATGAAGCTCAAACCTGGATTTAACAGTATGTGACATAATTGATTTCAGTGCTGCCTGACTAGAAGATATATCCGTATCCTCCAGAATGGTATTACTCGATAGAAATCTCGCTGCCTTTTCCATTGCTAGGATTTCTGCCTGAAAAACACTGCAGTTTTCGTCGAGTCTCAGAGCACCTCACCAGACCAAACAGCCATAGGTAGTAATGGGCCTGACCATCGACCGGTAGATACAGTCTGCAACTTTCGGTTTCAGAACCAGCTCTTTCCTATGGAGTTCCTATGCCTTTTTATACCCTCCACCTCAGGATGGGGGTATGTATATTCACTTTGTCATCCCGTTTGTAACACCTTATATAATCTGGGTCGTGGTAAAATTCTAAGACGAGATAACAATGTCAGTCTGTCCGTCTGTTGAAAGCACGCTAACTTCCGAAAAGAATGAGCTAGAAGGTTCAAATTTTCCGTAAATGTGTCTTATAGTTGCAGATCGGTTGAGATTGAAAGTGGGTGAAATCGGTCCAGAGGGAAAGGACCCCTAATATTTAGACTATTTAAGCATAATTTTTTGAAAATTTCAGATTTTTATACACTTGAAATTTGTTTCGTACCTTCCTCTAGTGCCGTGCCAAAGTTCATTTGTTTTAGTTGTTTCGTTTGCATTTTTTTTGGTCTGAAATCAATATTAAATTTGAACTGGGATATTGTCCTGGCTCAAGACCATTTTGCATCTATATTTAATAACAATTAGCGTTGGCACGGCAGAAGTATTGCTGGGTAACTATACCTGCATATACACATACTTTATTACTTGGTGAAATTTTTTAAAGGCAAATTCGGCAACTGAGTTGTGCTTCTCGTTCGTTTGTGAGAATCATCTCCTTATAGAGGTCGGGTTTGATGTTGAAAAGCCGCTGCGAAGTCACTTGAAAAGACTTTTGACATGGTCGAAATCATGATCGTGGTAGTCTGCAGCCAAGTAATAAATGTCGCCATGCCATTTGTAAATGAATTTGCATTATATTAAATATAGATGCAAAATGTTCTTGAGCCAGGACAATATCCCAGTTCAAATCAAATATTGATTACAGACCAAAAAAAATACAAACGAAAAACTAAAACAAATGAGCGTTGGCACGGCAGAAGTATTGCTGGGTAACTATACCTGCATATACACATACTTACATATGCAACTCAATGAGATGCTTGTAAGATGGCATGTGTACTTTATTACTTGGTGCGATTTTTTAAACGCAAATTCGGCAAGTGAGTTGTGATTCTCGTTCGTTTGTGTGAATTATCTCCTTATAGAGGCCGGGTTTGATGTTGAAAAGTCGCTGCGAAGCCACTTGAAAAGACTTTTGACATGATCGAAATCATGATCGTGGTAGTCTGCAGCCAAGTAATAAATGTCACCATGCCATTTGTAAATGAATTTGCATTCTATTAAATATAGATGCAAAATGGTCTTGAGCCAGGACAATATCCCAGATCAAATCAAATATTGATTACAGACCAAAAAAAAATACAAACGAAAAACTAAAACAAATGAGCGTTGGCACGGCAGCAGTATTGCTGGGTAACTATACCTGCATATACACATACTTACATATGCAACTCAATGAGATGCTTGTAAGATGGCATGTGTACTTTATTACTTGGTGCTATTTTTTAAACGCAAATTCGGCAAGTGAGTTGTGATTCTCGTTCGTTTGTGTAAATTATCTCCTTATAGAGGCCGGGTTTGATGTTGAAAAGTCGCTGCGAAGCCACTTGAAAAGACTTTTGACATGATCGAAATCATGATCGTGGTAGTCTGCAGCCAAGTAATAAATGTCACCATGCCATTTGTAAATAAATTTGCATTCTATTAAATATATATGCACAATGGTCTTGAGCCAGGACAATATCCCAGTTCAAATCAAATATTGATAACAGACCAAAAAAAACATACGAAAAAACTAAAACAAATGAGCGTTAGCACGGCAGAAGTTTTGCTGGGTAATTATACCTGCATATACACATACTTACATATGCAAGTCAATGAGATGCTTGTAAGATGGCATGTGTGCTTTATTACTTGGTGCGATTTTTTAAACGCAAATTCGGCAAGTGAGTTGTGCTTCTCGTTCGTTTGTGAGAATCATCTCCTTATAGAGGCCGGGTTTGATGTTGAAAAGTCACTGCGAAGCCACTTTAAAATACGTTTGACATGGTCGAAATCATGATCGTGGTAGTCTGCAGCCAAGTAATAAATGCCATTTGTAAATAAATTTGCATTCTATTAAATATAGATGCAAAATGGTCTTGAGCCAGGACAATATCCCAGTTCAAATCAAATAATTTCACGATTTTAGTTGCCAGTTTTATTTTTTTTTCATTTTGACCCTAAAAGTACGGAAGTATACGCGTTTACACTGTCAGACGAATTTCATGATTTTAGCTACAGCCCACAGTGTGCGAAAATTCCATTTGTAGTGACAAAACACAATTTTTGTTCGAAATTTTAACTTTTTATTTTTGGATCATATAAAAAAGGGATGGAATAAGAGAAACAAACATTAACCAGATGAGAAACGCAAGTACAAGAGAGTTGACGGTAGTAGCAAGAGGGCAGTTCCCTATTTTAAGAAAATGTAAATTTCTTCAATGGAAAAAGGTAGTTTTCTCTGAATCGCAAAAGTTGCAATTATCGGAATATTCGAAAAAGAAATATTCTTAATTATGCGTGTAAAAACAAAAAATACGAGTCACAATAATGTATAAAAAGTGTAAACCATACGAGGTATTTTGTGATACCATATTTTTGTTAGTGATATTAAACGTATTGTGTTTTTTCCTAGCCCATAACTAATAAGTCCCGCGGAGTCCCGAGTTATGTGAGTCACCAAATATGAATTAATTATATGAATATACATTTAATTGTATAAAAAATAATTATTATGAATATACAGCGAAATCAAATTCAGTATATTTAAATGATGGAAATATAGTGATGCTGTTTTTCAAAGATACAGACAAATCTGCAGAGATTAGTGGAGTAGATGAGATTATTGCATTGAACATACCCAAACGATACACGTAATATAGCTAAAGAATTATAGTTTGTATAATATGCCAGCTAATGTCCGTATGGTTATATTTCATGGACAATTTCTCGTAAACCTCCAAACATCAAGACCATTTTGTAATTCCGGATATGTTACTATTGTTAAAAAATGAAACCCATGATGAGTTTGATTGAGAAAAAAATGTTTACAATATAAGTAACAATATTTAGACCTGGTAATGAATGGGGCTATACGAGCTGGCAACAATATAGTTGAAGTTCACCTAGAATGTCTGGGTCCACAAAATATAGTGTTGGTAGCATGCATGACATCTACTGAAAGTGTCCTTTCTTTTGAGTACCCATACTTGTATGAAAGTTTGCGGACCCATTTTCGTGTTTTTGGATCAAACTTAACAGGATAGAATTTTTTTATTTTTGTTGCTACAATCGATCATTTGCTAAATGGGCGTGTTTCATACCCTAATTCGCCCAATATTCTACCCGAGACGTATTTCCCTATTATAAATGCATATGCAAAAAATCGAAAAATATCCAATAGTTAGAAAGTTATGGACTTTTGTCACTAAAAATGTGATTTTCACACACTTTGCAGCCGCTGATTGGTGCCCAGAGAAAGGAGCCGAGCTAAAATCGTCGGCGGCAGCGCAGTATTTTGACGGTTATCGGCGGCGGCTGGACGGCTGAGCTGACCCAATTTAGACAGGTCGGCGGCGGTGTAATAAAATTCAAATTATCAATAAATTTCGACAATTAAGCGTATGTGTTAATATGGGGTTAATACATTAGTTCTAGAGCTTAAATGATTGTGATATGCCACATACGCTCATAATTTTTCATACTTGGATCCCTAAAATCGTCCCAATGAATTCTGCATTGAGTATTTAATATAGAGTGGGGTATCATACAGTCAGACCAGGCCGACTTTAGCCTTTTCTTAGCTCTTTACTGTATGACATGTATGTATGAAAATATTAGGCCTGTTCGATTGGGTTTACTAGCTTACAATTAACGGACTTGATAAGGAGGCAACATTTTTATCCATTGGTTTTATTAAAAAAAAGTAAGGAAAGGCTAAAGTAGGACGGGGACGACTATATGATACCCTTTCTATCCCGTTACAATTCAATTTTCAATAAAAAAGTGAAATCGGGAAGGATTTTTGTATCCTGTAAATGTATGTGTTTGACAAAAATGTTAACCTGGAACGATGTGACCAGCTTTCCCCATGAATTTTTATAGGTGAAATATAATATATAAAGTTTGGCCAAAATCGGCAGCAACATTTGTATTGGCGCTATATCTAAATCTGAACCGATCTTACCCACTTTCACCATAGGAGTTTTGTTGTGCCAAATTTAAAGAAAATCGGGTACAATATGTGGTTTCCAGATTGGAAAAAGACAAATCGGGAGCAACATTTGTATGGGGGCTATATCGAAATCTGAACCAATATTACCCACTTTCAGCATAGGTGTTTCTAGTTGGATTATAAGGCCAAATCGAAGAAAATGAAATAATTTGAAAAGTTTCTAGAGCGGAAAAAAGTCAAATCGGGAGCGACATCTGTATGGCGGCTATCTAAATCGGAACCGATCTTACTCGCTTTTATTATAGGCGTTTCTAGTTAGATTATAAGATGTTGTGGAACATTTAGAGAAAATTGGATACAATATGTGGGTTCTAGAGCCAAAAAAGTCAGGTTGGGAGCGCCATTGGTATAGGGGCTATATCAAAATCTAAACCGATTTGCTTCAAATTAAATAGCTTCGTACTTGATCCACAAAACTTACTTGTGCCAATTTTTGTTAAGATCGGACTATAATTGCGACCCGTAATTTGTTTACACCAAAAGATGGGCAGACGGACTGACAGACAGACGTCAGACTAGATCGACTCAGAAAGTGATTCTAAGCCGATCTGTATAATAAACGATGGGTCTAACTGACTTCCTTTTGGGTATTACAAACAAATGCACAAAGACATAATACCCTAGTGGAGGGTATAAAAATCACAGATAAACACATGTCACCACCTTACTTGGTAACTAAGAGAGTAGTAAGCTACTTTCTTGTTAAGTGAGTAAGTTCCATACAAATATTAAGCTAGTAAGTCCAATCGAACAGGCCTGTTATTTAAAGTTGTCTCACCCTTTCAAAATCCTATTCTCAGTTTGCAAGCATATATTGCAAAATTTGGTCTTCTCCAAAATGGTCCGGATGATATTAATATTTTTGCACATTCCAAATTTTTCAATTATTAGCCTTAATCCGATAAATCCATTTCTTATTGGCGAAAAAACTTAGTAATAGATGGTTGGGGTGTCATATTTAGATTTATTTTATTATTTTGATGTGGCTTTTGCGCGTTTTTGACGTTTGTTTATGTAAACAAGCCGCATATAATAAGGCTGTTTTTCTTTAAGACTGGATAACTAAGCTGCGATAACAAAAATCTAAATAAAATGTTAAAATTTCACTCAAAATAAAAAATTCTTTTTGAAAATTGTCACCAAAAGCAATATCAATGTGTGTGTGAACACAAATTTTGATGGATAATTATCCAGTGTAAGTCAAAATGATGGTTATCGAGGCTAAGTCCAATAAAGACAACACAAACTTTTTTTTGAAAGTTTGTTTTCACACACACATTGATATTGCTTTTGGCGACAATTTTAAAAAATAATTTTTTATTTTGAGCAAAAAATTAAATTTTTATTAACGTTTTAGCTATCGCAGCTTGTTATCCCGGCTTAAAGAAAAACAGCCCTAATATTTGGTAGTTATTTCGGATACCTACATAGTTGATTAAAAAAGATCAAAATGTCTTTAACCTATAATTTTAGTTTTTGCTGCGCCGTTTTCAGTCGTCTTCATCGGCGGCGGCGCGCCGCCAACTTGCGCCACCTCGGCTCCTTTCTCTGTTGGTGCCACATTTAATCCCATTTAGATGTCGAAAGTACGAATATCGAAACTTCTCGTTATTTTTCGTGCCTCAGTTCCAGCCGGTTGGTACCATCCATCTGGGCCAATCTTTCAATCCCAAGCGATCTGCAACCATAAGACACATTTACGGAAAATTTGAACCTCTTAGCTCGTTTCGTTCAACAGCTAGCATACTACCAACAGACAGACAGATGGACGGACGGACAGATAGAAATCGGGAAGGATTTTTGTATCTGTCCTAACCATAGACCTATGTGACCTGACAAACTTTGTCAATAAATATTTGTATCGGCGCTATATCCAAACATGGAACGCAGTGACGCACTTTCATAGGTACTTCTAGTTCAAGTATAACGTGTTATGCAATGTTTGAAGAAAATCGGCGGAAATACAGGGTTTCTATATATAATATGCTATATATAAATATGAACCGATCTGACCCACTTTCAAAACAGATGTTTCCAGTTGAAATTTAAGGCGTTGTGCCAAAATTGAACAAAAATAAGTCGGGAGAGAAAATTGTGTGGGAGCTGTATATAAAAGTCATAAAAGCGATCTAACCCATTTCCAACATAGATAGATGAAATAGAAGATGTTTTGACAAATTCGAAGGAAATCTGCTAAATATGTGGAATCTAGGAAAAGAGTCAAATCAAGAGTGAAATTCGTATCTAAATCTGAACCGATTTTCTTCAAATTAAATAGTGTGTAAAATTTCATTTGGTCCTGATTACAATTGCGACTTGTACTTTGATTACAAGATGGACAGATAAACAGAAGGACATTGCTAAATCGACTCAAAAAGTGATTCTAAGTCGATCTGTATCATAATACCCTAGTGAAGGGTATAAAAAATAAAAACATGTGTATAAATACACATGGGTATACATACATATAATACCCTAGTGAAGGGTATACAAAAAATAAAAAGCCTGTATACGCAAAGAAAAACAAAAATACAAAAAATATTACTTCATAGAAACGAATGAGTTGAGTCTTTTTTTCTTTCAATAAATTTACGAAATGATTTTGGTCTTTTTTATTTTGCCTATAACTTGCCAATTTTGCATCCAATCTATACGTTGAGTTGAGTTGAATCTTTTTTATAAAGGGTGATTTTTTAGCTATTATCTTTTTGGCAACACTGGTTTAATCAGCTGACGCACGTTTCGTGTTTTGTTTCACTGTCAAACATCTTCAATTTGGTCTATAATTTAACCATGAATCGTCTTACAAACGAACAACGCTTGCAAATTATTGAATTTTATTTTCAAAATGCGTGCTCTGTTAAGAAAGTTCATCGCGCGCTTCCATTTTATGGTCAGTTTAATCGACCCACTGAAGCGGCTATTCGGGCTATTGTGACTAAATTTCGCACCAAATTTACATTGTTGGGCATTAAACCACCAACACGCTTACGTAGAGTGCGAAGTGAAGAAAATATCGCAGCTGTATCGGCCAGTGTTATTGATGACCATCAATTATCGATTCGTCTCTGTTCGCAGCAATTGGGCCTCTGTTACTCAAAAACGTGGATATGCCAAAATTGGACTAAGCGGATGGACCATTTGAGGCTCAGCCAAGGTCGACATTTGCATGAAATAATCCTCTAACATTAAATTATATGGACTACTATCGATTCAAATAAAGATTTCATGCATTTTTCTGAATTTTGTGTTTTTTTTTTTGAAAAACTTTCCTATAGCTTTTAAAAAATCAGCCTTTATTTGGGTAATGACATACAGTGAGCGTCAAAAGAAAGTTAACGCCTTTATTATATAATGTTGTTCATGTTAATACTTTCTACTGTGTATGTTTATTGGTATTTGTTTACTTGTATGTTTATTGGTATTTGTTTACTTCCCAATTTATAAATGAAATAACAACAAAATTCTTAAAACAGAAACAAGACAGTTTTTGCATTTCCTTGTTACTGATCGACATTTTTCTGATTAGGTGTTCAAGATGCGCCCACAACTGTTCAATGGGATTATGGTCTGGTGATTGTGGGGGATGATCCAATTGGTTGTGCACGCGGTAGAGCAAAAATTTATTCACAACATTGTCTTGTTGAAATACCCAAGATTGGTCCAAGCACAACTTCTCGACACTGGCGGGCAAATTATTTTTCAATATGTTATTTTAATTTCTTCATTGTGTTAGTGGGTAAAAACAAATTACCCACTCCGCTTGCGGACATGGCGGGCAACGTAACAAGGTCTACGAGGGAGTCTATATATACACAACTGTAGAATAATAAAGACCTATGGCCAAACATTAGCCAGAAAAGGACCACGGAACTATTAACCTTTGTCAAAAGATCGCTGGCACACTTACCGGTCACTATGCGATCTTATTTACAGATCACTATGCGATTGGCAAGGTGGCATATCTTACGTGAAGACTACTGTAGGAAATGCTCAAATGTGGATGAAGGAGAATCAGTGGAATGCGTTGGACTGCAAGAACTTATACTATCTCTGCTCAACTTCATCAACAAGACCAAATATTTTCAGAAAGAAGCGATCGAATATACATATAATAAGTATGTATCTATATCTATATATATGGATATATATATATGAAAGGGATAAAAATGGTACCACCGCAATGACCAAACGGTTGGGCCTAGAATTTTGGCATTCGAAAAACACGGCTGACGATGCAATCATGAAATTCGATGAGTATATTCGTCTTACGGCGTAACAAGGAATTTTCCGAAATTTTTACTTTTAAGGGATTAAATGGGTTAAAATTAGTACCAAACGGATGGGCCTACAATCTTGAAATTTGGAACGGGCATTACTCTTATAGCACGAATGCATGCATATTTTTGTAAAATTCGTTTTTTTTTGGGTTGAAGTTGAGCAAAAAGAAATAAAAATGATACCAATCAAACAGACGGAGCTGGAATCATGACATTCATTCTCAAAATGCTTAGAATCGCAAAATGAAGGAAATTCGAAATTCGTACTTTTTTAATTGTAAGCGAGAAAAAGGGGATAAAAGGGTAAAGGTAATCATGAAAGTCGGTGAGTATATTCGTCTTACAACGTAGATGCGAGATATCAAGGGATTTTTCGAAATTTGTACTTTTAAGGGATCAAAATGGATATAAATTGTACCGACGCCCTTTTACAAAATTCGGTGTATATATTCCACTGACATTCAAAGAATTTTTTAAAATGTATGATTTTAAGTCTAAATCGGAACAAAAAGCGATTAAAATGGTACCCACCAATGTACTATGGTCCCAAATCCATTATTTTTGGCAGAAATTCAAAAAAATTAAAATTGGAAAGTGGTAAATGTGTATATATTTTCTTTATGACAACACTCCAAGCAATCAAGAAAATATACTGGAGAAAATTAGGTGGCAACACCACAAGCCTGAATGGTACTTAAACTTTGCGGTTCAAAAAAGTGGGAATAATTTTGATATAAAGCAGTTTTACAAATTAATTAAAATCAAGATTTAAAAAGAAAATAATAAAGTGACTATATTATGAAAATTGACGGCAAGAGTTAGTAGTTGAAAAATTATATTTATTCATGTATTCATAGGTATTGTAATTTTGTGATTTATAGAGAACATAATCTATAAATGTCGTGGACCAAAAGTTATATGTATGACTCAACTTGACTCAAAGTGTAAATGTGAAAGTGTGCGACTGAGGTTGTAGTTTATGGTGGAATTAATATCTCGTCAGCATTTTTCGGCAAGCTCCAAAAATTGTCATTTTATTTTAGCACAGTTTTTGATTAGCCATAGACATATATATGATTATATCTCTGAATTAGTTTTGTGTACGAGACCCATCAATATTTTATTTAAAAGGTATTAAAAGTACCTTTAAAGTGGTATACAACATCATTCACCTTTTTGTACACATGTATACATTTTATATTATTTCCTGAAATAATTATTTAAATTGCAGTGTCAAGTAGAATATTTGTATGCTATATTTTGCTTTTGTAACAATGCTCAGAAAAACACATTTCGTCAAAATAAACAACTCTTCATTCTTTTAAGCTTTCATAAAATTTTGTTTTTGGTCACCCTGTACCAATACTGGGTGATAATTATGTTGGTTTTATACTGAGTTTATATGGGAGATGGTAGTGGGCGTGGTCCTATCGGCCCAATTTTATTTTTATTTTTTGCGTATGATATGTCTAGCAAATGTGCAAAATTACAAGACTGTATGTTTATTTTTCGACTTTATGCCATAAAAAATGGATTTGGGACCAGTGTGCAATGAATCGAATAAGGTATAATTATAATTACTCTGACGTGCAATACAAATGTATTGTATCAAAATGTGTACTTTAAAGGTGGAGCTGGATCAAAAGTGATAAAAGTCGTACAAACCAAATTGGGGAAATTGGAATAAAAATAGTACCAACCAATGTTTTAAACTAGAATATGAAAAGGCTATTAGAAATTCAGTGTGTACATATCTCCGAGTACGTAGACGTTTAAGGACGGCACAAAAGGGGTAAAAATGGTATCCACTTATTAACATAAATTAATTTTTAGTAATTTGGGACAAAAAGGGATACAAATAGTACCTACCAAAATATTGTACTATAATCGTGAAGTTCTGTGCGAAAATTTTAGCAAGTAGCCCCGTCGAAATAAAATAATTTTTGTTCTATTTACAAGTTCAGATTTCAAGTCATGCACCGTTATAGAAGTTATATGTAAAGGATTTAACCTATTGACTGCGTATAAATTGATGGCAAAGTATAAATTATTTTTTGTTTAATGTACAATTTAATTAATGTACAAAAATCAATTCGGTGTATAAATTCCTCCGGCTACGTAGGATCTGGAATCGAGAATTTGGTGTGAATACGTAGTTGCGCAACAAAAAGCGTTTTTTTTAATTTTGTGAGCATTTACAAGCGATTTACCAATAAATATCCTTATTATATATTATAGAGTATGATACTATTTTCTTCTTCTACCTGCAATCCTCCTTTGCTTGACTTTTTCCTTTTCTCCTAAACTAAATCCACTCATCCACCAAACTAAATGAAAATAAATATAAACACAAAATAAAAAATAATAAATATGTACGATTCACACAAAAAACACGTGACACACGCAGAAATTAGTCTCACGCATGAACTTTTTTCGTTCCTCACATTCACGCAACCTCATGTGAGTAAAAAAATTTTGCTCATGATCACGCAATTCATGTGAGTCGCGCCCTTCTCTAATGTGGAAAATTCGTGAGGGTGTTATGTGTTTATTGAATCACTTTTTTTACTAATCTAAAATAAAAATGGCTGCGTAATTCTATAAAATATTTGCAGTTTTGACAAATAACACTGTACAACAATTTCAAACTTTTTCCATAATTACGGGGTTCTGACAATAAATTCTGAAAGAGGAGTCTAAAAAAATATACCTATGTCGGCGTTTTGACAGATCACATCGGAACTTCATTTTATAGTCGATTAAAGTTTCCCAACTCTGGCCTCTTCTTGCAGCGTATCGGTGTCTAAAACTATATTTTCTTTACATCTGAGGCATAGGGTATGTTCAGCAACTTTGTTGATAATGATATCATTATCCCGATTATCATACCTATTATCCCTATTAATATTATAAAACCTTAGTGTAAGTCTGTCTGTCTGTTTGTTTGTTCCGCAATCACGTGTAAACGGCTGAACCGATGTGGTTGAAATTTTCAGTACAGATAGATGCAGGTCTGGAAGGAACTATAAGCTATAGCATTTTTAAAAATTTGCTCTGTGGGAGGAGGGGGCGTGGCAATAGTATTTTTGAGAGCTAGAAGGCTGAAAATTGGTACATATATATTACTGACCACGAGAATGATAAATATGATGCCGAAATTTGGATTTTAATTTTGTGGGCGGAGTGGGCGTGGCAATAGTGTTTTTGAGAGCTAGAAGGCTGAAAATTGGAACGTATATATTACTGACCACGAGAAAGATCAATTTGATGCCGAAATTTGGATTTGGGCGTGGCAAAATCGTTTTTGAGAGCTAGAAGACTGAAAATTGGTACATGTAAGTTAATGATGAAAACATTCGGACTTGAGCCACGGTTTCTGCACGCGCTGTTTCAGCATTCCACCTTGTTTGTGCAGTGTCGGATGACAACCCACCTTTTCCCAGGCATTCCAATCTGTTTACGTAGTATCGGATGTCAACACGCGCAACGTTTATTCCCACAGGAAAGTGCAACTCAGTCCGCTGCCCGTTGACGCTCTGCCGTCAACGAATGCATTTAGATTAGTTTATTCTAAAATTAAGTTGTGTCTGATTTTTGATTCAATAAAGAAAAGACGTGTTGTCGGAAGACAACATCGAAACCTTTTTAAAAAGGATTTCTAATTTTTATTATCTTAACTGGCGCCCGAGCAGGGACCCCTTCGCATGTCCTTTTAATAACAGGACACGGGTCCACGTCGTAAAAGAAAAAAACAACAAAAGCGAAGTAAACAAAAGACTGACTTAAAACGTCAGCAATCAAGTGAACAAAGGATCGTAAGACTGATTTAAAACGTCAGCAGCCCAAAGTGACCAAAGGAGAGTAAGACTGACTTAAAACGTCAGCAATCCAGTGAACAAAAGACTGACTTAAAACGTCAGCAATCACGTGAAGGATCGTAAGACTGACTTAAAACGTCAGCAGCCCAAAGTGACCAAAGGAGAGTAAGACTGACTTAAAACGTCAGCAATCCAAAAACAATTTATAGATCGCGGAAACGACGCGCAAACGGGAGGTTCTCCGAGAAGAATCAGCTGCCGCGATGTAGAATAAGTTTAGTGAATAAGTGAAATAAAAATCAGAAATAAAATAAAAAACAAATATATTGAAAAATTAATAGATGAATAAGAATTCTAAAAATTAGGAAATATTATTGTGGAAAATAAGAAAATCAAAATTTGTGTAGAATTAAAAAATCATAAAGAAAATTAAAAAAGAATTATTGTGGAAAATAAGAAAAACAAAATAAAAATATTGGAAAATTAATGGATGAATAAGAACTCTAAAAATTAAGAAATATTATTGTGGAAAATAAAAAATCAAAATTTGTGTAGAATAAAAAAAAATCATAATGAAAATTAAAATTATTGTGGAAAATAAGAAAAACAAAATAAATATTGAAAAATTAATGGATGAATTAGAATTATAAAATTAAGAAGAATTATTTTGGAAAATAAGAAAAACAAAAGCAAAATATTGAAAATTGTAGAAATTATAAAAAGTTAATCAAATAAAGAATTTTTTGAAATACGAAAGGAAATATGAAGCTTATCCTGTTCTGGTGAGTAACATTTGAAAGATTGTTTTTCCGGAGAGATAAAATTAAATAAATCCATTTGTCTTGAAAAAATAAAAGAAAATCCCTAAAAAAGCAAAATTCTGTAGACGAGATCACAGACAGACTTAGCGCCTCACTGAACCTGACGTCAGCCCCATTGCCTGGTACTAGTGGGGGCCTTAGTAGGTTTACTACGGCGCAAAGGGAGGAGATTAGGCAGATTGTCTATGGGTGTTTTAAACAGGAGCCATTAGATGAGGGCGGAGACCAGCCTATAGGAACAGTGAAGATTGACGAACTGGATAAAATTCCTGACGTTGTCAAATCCCTAAGGGATTTTTCGGGAAGACCGGGGGAATTTGGGTCTTGGAGGAAATCTGTAGAAAGGGTCCTGGAACTTTTTGACGAAATAAAAGGGACAAGTAGATACTATGCCATTCTGCATACAATAAGGACCAAGATTGTGGGTGAGGCCGATACGGCATTAGACTCTTACAGGATTCCTTTGAGTTGGCCGAAAATCAGGAAATGCCTTATGATGTATTATTCTGATAAAAGGGACATCGACACCCTCGAGTACCAAATGTCGGTGATGACCCAGGGGCATAGGACTATAACAGAATACTACCAGGCTGTCTATCACCATCTGTCATTAATTTTGGACAAGGTGGCTTGCCTGGAATTGGACGATAAAAGCCTTACCGCTATGTCTAACGCATATCGGGACAAGGCTTTGGACACATTCATTAGGGGACTAAGGGGGGACCTACCTAGACTATTGAGTGTTAAGGAACCGTCTTCCCTCCCTCAAGCATTGCACATTTGTTTGAAGCTGGATAACATGAGTTATCGTATGGGTCATGCGCAAGTACGGATACAAGGGTCGGACAATACCAAGCCCTATGGCATGCCTGGCCCCTCAACAAGTGTGAGGGCGAATTTTTATCCAGAATTGGCCCATATCGGAGGCCCAATGAGGCCGCCTTTGCCCCCATGGCAAATTCCGAGACCGACATACTATCAGGGTTTCCAGCAACAGCCGATTACTGGTCCACATGTTAGTCCGAATCAGTACGGATACCCGAACTTTAATAGACCAACTCATCCGAGACAGGAACCGATGGATATTGATCGATCGCTTCAGTCGAGACAGGCTAATTATATGAACAGGCCTCCAATCAATCCGACTTTTAAGAGGCCGGCGGGATCGTTCCAAGGTCCAACCAATAAAATCCAACGCAATTTCCATTTGAATACTACGGACACCCCGGTGTATGAGCAAAATTGGCCAGAGCAAGATTATGTGGACTCTGGGCAATATGAAGGAGCAGTCGGAGGAAGCGACGAGATGGGGAAATATGCCAACGCCATTACCGAAGAAGGAGTGAAGGAATATTCAGAGGAACTGGATCCGGGAGTGATTAACAACGACACCCTGTTGGGGGAATATTCTCAGGAGGATCTAAATGCGGATCTTAATTTTTTTGGTTAAATAGTTCCTCGTTGCCATACTTTAATTTCACAGCGGGGAACGGTAAAATTCTCAAAATTTTGTTAGATACAGGGAGTAATAAAAATTATATAAAACCAAATTTAGTCGAAAATCCCATACGGAACCAAGATATTTTCTTCGCCAAATCCATTTCGGGAAATGTACAGGTCACACACCATACCCTATTAGATGTTTTCGGCTGCGGAGATAAGCCTATAAAATTTTATCTTCTACCAGGACTGAGGACATTTGATGGGATTTTAGGGAATGATAGTTTAAAGGAACATTCGGCCATAATTTACACTTCAGATAATCACTTTACAATAAAGGGAGGCGAACAGATACCGATATACCAATATCGGTCTCAGGACGTCAATAATATAGAAATCCGGATGGGTCATCTCACGGAACGACAAGCATCAACCTTGGTTGATATGGTGAATGGAAATAAGACACTATTCGCGGATCCGGACGAGAGACTGACTTATACAACGAGGGTAATGGGCGAAATCCAAACGACTACCGATACTCCTACCTACACCAGGAACTATCCATACCCAATGGCACTCAAGGGTGTTGTGGACGAAGAAATAGGAAAACTTTTGAAGGATGGTATTATAAGACCATCCCGTTCGCCATACAACTCACCCTTATGGGTCGTTCCCAAGAAAGAAGACTCCTCAGGCAAGAAGAAATACCGCGTTGTAATCGACTTTAGGAAACTTAACACAATCACCATTGCGGATAGATATCCCATTCCCGAAATAACAGAGGTTCTGGCACATCTTGGTGGTAATGAATATTTCACCGTCATCGACTTGAAAAGCGGCTTCCACCAAATTCCGCTCAAAGAACAGGACATCGAGAAAACTGCGTTCTCAGTGAACAACGGCAAATATGAGTTCACGAGACTCCCTTTCGGGTTAAAGAACGCCCCTTCCATATTCCAACGGACACTTGATGACATTCTTCGAGATTTCATTGGAAAAACCTGCTACGTCTACATAGACGATATAATTATATTCAGTAAAGATGAGGAATCACATTTCAGGCACCTGGATGAAATTTTTAAGACATTAAACGCAGCAAATATGAAAGTGCAGCTCGATAAATGTGAGTTCTTGAAAAAAAAGGTAGAGTTCCTTGGTTTTGTAATTTCGGATAAGGGTCTCAGAACCAACCCAAAAAAAGTGGAAACTATAGTTGAATTCCCGCTTCCAACTAATTTGAAGGAGCTGCGATCTCAGCTTGGCGTATTTAATTTTTACAGACGATTTATAAAGGGATTTGCCGATATGGCAAAACCTCTGACCCACATGCTAAGGGGACCCAACGGAAGTATACCAAGAAATAAATCGAGTAAAATTAAAATACAGCTGAACAAGGATCAGGAAAGGGCAATAGAATTGTTGAAAAATGCTCTTGTCTCAAGCGAAGTTATTCTTGCCTACCCAAAATTCGATAAGGAATTTCATTTAACCACCGATGCCTCCAATGTTGCCATAGGAGCGGTTCTTAGTCAGGATGATCGACCCATAGCTTTTATTTCAAGAACTCTGTCAAAGGAAGAGGAGAATTATGCCACCAACGAACGTGAGATGCTGGCCATCGTTTGGGCCCTGTATAATCTTAGAAATTACTTATATGGAACAGCAAAAGTAGTGATTTATACAGACCACCAGCCCTTAACTTATGCGCTTAGTAACAAGAACAACAACACCAAGATGAAGAGGTGGAAAGCGATACTCGAGGAATACAATTACGAAATGAGATACAAACCGGGAAGGACTAACATAGTGGCGGATGCTCTTTCTAGGCCTCCTGTCACAAACGTGAATTCTTTAACGGGAACTGTTCATAGTAATGAAAGCTCAGCCGATCATCTTACTCCCAGTGTCGAGATTCCGATAAATGTTTTTAAGAACCAGATTTTCCGGAACATAGATGATACTCCTTCGTATCAGTTTCAGATAATTTTTCCTGGGTACCATCGACATACAGTGGCTGAAAAAGAATATGACTCAACCATTGGACGCAAACCGGTCGATATATTCTTTGGAAGGACGGTAGACGGTAGAGCTATGAGAGGACTAGGGAGACCAATATCGAGAAACTTAGAATGAAACAGGGAAAATATCTGAGGGTCCATAACCGTAGAAAGAGGGAACCTAGGCAGTATATTCCAGGACAGTCGGTTTTCGTTAGGATCAATAAACGACTTGGAACTAAACTCACAGACAGATTCAAAAAAGAAATAGTTAAAGAGAACAGGAATTCTACAATTTTGACAGAGAGTGGAAGGGTGGTCCATAAGAAACATATAAGGAACTAATTATGTTTTTGCAAATTTCCAGGAGTCTTGTAACCTTAGGGGCCTGCGTGAGTGAGATGCAGATATTGGATTACTCCAATGCCAAGTTGGTTGCAATCGACATAGGACCAGCGAAGATCCAGTCTGGCGTATTCAAACTGGTACACATAATAGACCTACAGAATTACGAGGACGTCATACAGAATTTGGACCGCACACTCTCTCTAAATGTGGACAACAACCATCCCTTATTTCCTTACCTAAACCATACAATATCACAAATAAAATCCCTTATCTCCAGATTAAAGCCAGATTTGAGAAATAAACGATCCTTGGATTTTCTTGGAAGTGCATGGAAATGGTTGGCTGGAACACCAGACCATCATGACTTCGAGATAATTTCGGGAAAAATGGAACACATTTTAGAGAATAATAACAACCAAATAATAATCAATCAGCTCTCAAATGAAAAGTTAAACAATCTTACAAGTGTCACTAATAGTATTGTGGAGTTTTTAAAGACCGACAAGAACTTGGTTAAAGAAAAAATACTAGAATTAAAATATAAATTGGATATTGTTAGAGAAGAAATTTCAAATGTTGAATTTGCCATTCATTGGGCGAAAGTAAATGTTATTAACTCCTTTATATTCTCTAATATTGAATTAGAAACTATGAGGGAGGTTTTTGATAATGACGGCATTCCTTTCTCTAGTTTGGACGAATTGCTAAACTTCTCGAAAGTAAAAATTGCCACAGATGGAAATAATTTGATTTATATTTTGAGTATTCCGACAACTGGATCGGAATACTGTAAAAAAATTCTACTAAAACCTGTAAAAATTAAGAACCTTATTAACAAAATAGATTTTAAGAACATCCTAAATTGTAACAGTAGAATATTCGGGCTGGAAAAAGAATGTCAGACCCACAATAGATTAACTATTTGTAAAACTGAAGATACAATAGAAATTTCAGACTCTCAATGCATTCCGCGACTCCTGGCCAGCAGAACATCATCATGCCCCACGACGAATAACGACCATGTGCCCACAGTAGAAGAAATAGACAGCGGTATCCTGTTCCTAAACCAGTTCTCAGGAGAAATTAAAGCAGACAACACATCCATACCACTCAACGGAACTTTTGTCATCCACCATTTCAATACGACAATTCAAATCGGGGAGAAATATTATGTGACAAAACAAATATCAGGGTATAAACCACTGCCAGCTCTAGTGCAGCCGACTGGAACTGAGATCGAAGAGGAAACGCTTTCCCTTGAAATGGTGAAGTCCAAAAATATGAATAATTACAAAGAAATCGAGACCCTCAAGGCACACAGCATGTTGAGCTATTCATGTAATCTTGTGATCATCGTTACAATTATTTTAACAGCCATGGTATTTGCAATTAAAAGCTTCCAGAAAAATACCAAGGAAAATGAAGTAACAGAAATAACAACAGAAGCTGTGGAAATTGATCGCCCCCTCGACGATCACCCTGAAGTTTCTAATAACCACATAAAAAAAGCCTTCATAAATATAAATATGATGCGAAATTTGGATGTTCGCTTTGTGGGCGGAGGGGGCGTGGCAAAAGTGTTTTTGAGAGCTAGAAGGCTGAAAATTGGTACATATATTTTACTGGCCACGAGAATGATAAATATGATGTCGAAATTTGGATTTTCGTTTTGTGAATTTCGAATTCTTTTGTGCCTTTTCTTCGTACTCTCATGTTTTTGCAAGTAATTCGTAATCTGGGCTGGACACAAATTTAGCACATTTGATAAAAGTTGTTATTTTCTATTTATTTTTGCGTTTAAATTAATTAATTGGTATGTTTGGGTAATTTTAACTCAAATGGAAGTTATTTTTTAACAAAAATTATAATTAGATATTGCTAAAGGAAAATAGTGCATTGAGGCGCAGCGTCAGGTTATTATGCAATTGAACGACAGTGGAAGTACCGCTGGGGATATTGCAAACATTATAAATTGATCCAGACAGATTGTGTGCAATATACTAAGCAATATTGGCACTTATGGGAGCTTCAAAAATATTGCAAAATGTCCTCCGCCGAGAAAAACAAGCAATAAATCGGATTTTTTAATTTATAGAACCTGCGTAGCAGATCCATTTAAAAGCCCAACTGTGATTCAGAGAGATTTTTCGGCAAAAATTGACATTAGCATTTCCTCATGAACCATAAGAAGAAGAACCAATGGAAAAAATTTACTTGGCTGGATTGTTCAACATAAGCCAGACGTATCAAAATATGACTTACAGTGTCAAATTTAATTTGCTCAGGAGCATTTAGAAAAATCCAAGATTTTTGGGAAAATATCGCCTGGATTGGCGAATCGAACATTTGTCGGTGCGGATCTAATAGGAAACAATACGAAGTGTGCCCTCCAAACATGCAGCACAACCCAAAGTACAAATCTGAGACGTTAAGCTTGTTGGCGAAAATCTAATGATGTACACTGCGTTTTCTGGACTCGGCGTTTGTCCGATACACAAAATCGATGCACTAATGGATCAGAATATTTACAAAAATCGATTTGGTGATACTATGATAACATATTCAGATAAAGACATGCCAATTAAGTGGCGTTTTATACACGACAACCGACCAAAACACACTTAACGCCAGTGAAGAGCTGTTTGAGGCTGAACAAAATAGATTTTTAAAAATGGTGCAGCACAGCCACCGGATCTCAATCCTATTGAGAATCTAGGGAATGGACTTTAACAACATATTATAGCAATAAAACCCAAACATTTGCCCGATTTCTTGAATTAAACACAAAATTCCTGATATGCTACTCCAATGGAGTCTTTTATGCCTCTAGTGGAGAGTATGTCCAGAAGATGTACAGGTATTACTCAAAATATCGATTATCCACCCAAATATTAAGTTTATAATAAAATGTAGTGGTTAGTTCAGTTTTTTTCCGATTTGATTAAAGATTTTTAAATTTGTGCTAAATTACTGTCCAATCACTTTTCGTATTATTTGTACTTTAAATTGCATAAAACTAAAATGCAGCATAAGAACCGAACAAAAACAACGTTAAATGGTCATCTTATCGTACGTAAGATTTTAGAAAAAATAACGGTCAAAAAACATAAAGCTGAAGTTGAAATATTTGCTTTATAAAGTTACATGTGGTGACTTTGCTAAATTCGTGACCACCACTGTATATATTACTGACCACGAGAAAGATAAATATGATGCCGAAATTAAGATTTTCGTTTTGTGGGCGAGGCAAAAGTGTTTTTGAGAGGTAGTAGGCTGAAAATTGGTACATATATACTACTGACCACGAGAATTATAAATATGATGCCGAAATTTGAATTTTCGTTTAGTGGGCGTGGTAAAAGTGTTTTTGAGAGGTAGTAGGCTGAAAATTGGTACATATATATTACTGACACGAGAAAGATAAATATGATGCTGGATTTTGAATTTTCGTTTGGTGGGCAGTGATGCATGGTAATAGTGTTTTTGAGAGGTAGTAGGCTGAAAATGGGTACATATATATTACTGACCACGATAAAGATCAATTTGATGCCAAAATTTGGATTTTCGTTTTGTAGGCGGAGTGGGCGTGGCAAAAGTGTTTTTGAGAGCTAGAAGGCTGAAAATTGATACATATATATTACTGACCACGAGAAAGATAAATATGATGCCGAAATTTGTTTTTTGCGTTTTGTGGGCAGAGTGGGTGTGGCAAAAGCGTTTTTGAGAGCTAGAAGACTGAAAATTGGTACATGTATACTACTGACCACGAGAATTATAAATATGATGCCGAAATTTGGATTTTCGTTTAGTGGGCGTGGCAAAAGTGTTTTTGAGAGGTAGTAGGCTGAAAATTGGTACATATATATTACTGACCACGAGAAAGATCAATTTGATACCGAAATTTGGATTTTCGTTTCGTGGGCGTTGGGGCGTGGCAAAAGTGTTTTTGAGAGCTAGAAGGCTGAAAATTGGAACGTACATATATATTACTGACCACGATAATATCAATATGAAACCTGATTTTAATTTTTCCATTTGTTATTTTGCCTGGCGAAGCGGGCGGGGTTCAGCTAGTCAATATATATTACTGACCACGGGAAAAATGTGAAAAAAAAGTGTTTTAAGCTAGAAGGCTGAAAATTGGAACGTATATGTATATTACAAACCACGATAATATCAATATGATAAGATCAATATGAAACCTGATTTTAATTTTACCATTTGTTTTTTTGCCTGGCGAAGCGGGCGGGGTTCAGCTAGTTAATATTATAAAACCTTACTGCCTGGCCCACGATGTCGAACGTTAACGTTCGCATGTCTTTCATGCGACAAACAGCTGATTTGGGACCCACTAACAGGCACTAGAACGACAAAGCGAACGAAAACGTAAGCATTTCAGTACAAAATCGGGGGCCACTAACTATTTTTTCTGTCATCTGTGCGAATGAAAATGTCAAAATCACTCACTTGTGTTTTGTCTGTCGCTAGCATAAATTAATAAAATACAAAACAAATTTGTTTTATATTTGTATTGCTTTCCTCTCTATTTCATACTTCTTCCTCGGCGTTCGAGATAATCTCGTCACGAACTTCCTAGGCACCAATTGAGTTGTCGAAGTACATTTTGTGCAGAACGCATTTATACTTTCCGTTACTCCGTGCACCGGAGTGTTTTTGTTGTAGGGTCTTTCAATAGCGTTCCTTTTATTACTAAATGGGATCTTCAGGAATGGCTTTAATTTGTGGCTCCTACCTCCTGACACCCAAGCGTTTCGTTTTTCCCAGTGGAAGTCTTCTTGAAAACGTCGGTGTCCCGCAACTCGTCCAACATGAGGATAACGTCACCCGAAAATTTCCTATAAATTTGTAATAGAACTTACATATGTACATACTTATGCATATACATGTGAAATTATTATATTCTGGTCATCTCAAAAACATTAGAGATGACCAGTAGCTGCCTACGGGGGTCTAGAAATTAGCATTCCTCCAAAAAATGTGAGCGTTGGAAAAATTTATATTTTTCGACAACACACAAAAGCAACCCCAAATATTGATTGTTTACATTATTGTTTCGAATTTTGTTTTCAGTTATTTCAGCTGAGAAAAAGTTGTGTCAACTTTTTTATTATGTGTTAGAATTTGGATATTTAACGCTTTTTTCTCGGCATATTTGCAATTATTTGTGGATTTTTTGATCTGGCAATATTTTCATTCACACACAACACGTAAGGCTATGCGAACGAAAAGTCAGAAGATAGTGGGTCGCTTTTTGATGCGAAAGTGAGTGACTGGCTTTCGTTCGCATAGATTTTCTTTCGACATCGTGGGTCTGGCAGTTAGTGTAAGTCTGTCTGTTTGTTTGTTCCGCAATCACGTGTAAACGTCTGAACCAATGTTGTTGAAATTTTCAGTACAGATAGATGCAGGTCTGCAAGGAACTAAAGGCTATAGAATTTTTAAAAATTTGCTCTGTGGGCGGAGGGGGCGTGGTAATAGTGTTTTTGAGAGCTGGAAGGCTGAAAATTGGTACATATATATTACTGACCACGATAATGATAAATATGATGCCGAAATTTGGATTTTCATTTTGTAGGCGGAGTGGGCGTGGCAATAGTGTTCTTTGAGCTATCAGGCTGAAAAATGGAATGTATATATTACTGACCACGAGAATGATAAATATGATGCAGAAATTTGGATTTTCGTTTTGTGGGCGGAGTGGGCGTGGCAATAGTGTTTTTAGGCTAGAAGGCTGAAAATTGGAACGTATATATTACTGACCACGAGAGAGATAAATATGATGCCGGATTTTTAATTTTCGTTACGAGTGCGGTGGGGGCGTGGCAAAAGTGTTTTTAGCTAGAAGGCTGAAAATTGGAACGTATATATTACTGACCACGATAATATCAATATGAAACCTGATTTTAATTTTACCATTTTTTTTTTGCCTGGCGAAGCGGGCGGGGTTCAACTAGTGGCGAATATTTTTGTAGAACATATTAACCTTCCAACTACCCCTCATAACGGCATTTTTTTGCATTATGTTAACAAATTGTAAAAAACACCCCGAAGAGGGGTAAGGGCGGGGATGAAATGTTCTACAAAAATGTTGGCCATAAAATTTTACTATATATGTCAGAGCACACCAAACCCAAAACTTAACACAAACGTCAAAAATCAATCAAATTCAAGATTGCCCATTAAGGGTTAATTTAGTTATTGTTCAGTAGGGGTGGGATAGTGCACGACTTTTGAATTTTGATATGCTAGAACCACCTGTATTGTGAGGTTCGGAAATATAATTCATGAGCCTAAAAATGGGGGTAGTGGGGTGAGTGTAAGTGGGCGCTCATCGGGGTCAAAGGTAAGTGGTAAAAATACAGGAAAAGTCCCAAAACTGCCTCGGAGTCGCCCCCAGAGCGGTTAAATCTAAGACCGATCCCCATTAATTTTCCCTCCCCAACATATATTTCGAACACACCCTCTATACCCACTCACATACAAAAATATTTTTTTTTATAAAATTTGTCCCCACCGCTTTTACTGGCCCACCGCTAGTGGCGTCAAATGTAAGACTCACCCCCTATATTTTTTCAGAACACACCCCTTAAGGCGGCCCATACATTTGCCTATTTTTTATGAAAGAAAGGCCCAAATAGGGGATATGTGTGTTCAAAAAAATGTTGGGGAGTGTCCGTCTAACATTTAACACATCTGGGGATGGGCGAGGCA
Source organism: Polietes domitor (assembly GCA_947397865.1). NCBI lineage: Eukaryota > Metazoa > Arthropoda > Insecta > Diptera > Muscidae > Polietes > Polietes domitor. The sequence goes on from OX377621.1 coordinate 123,119,765, forward strand.
GTTCTGGGGCTTTTTGTGTATTTTTACCCCTTTTCCCTCACCTTTGACCCCGATGAGGGCCGTCTTACACTCACGAAAAAGCATATCAAAATTGAAAAGTCATGCACTATCCCACCCCTAGTGTTTACACATGAATATGTTTTGTATTTATTCATTCACACGCAGGTAGATGTTTGACAATTTAATTTTTAATTTTCTTTTTCTTTTGTTCGGCTGTAGGCTTTATTTTGAAAAACAGGTGTTGTTGTTTTTGATAATTTTTAGTAAAATTTTGGTAAATAAACAACAATGTAAAAATAACTTGGCAGCGGCTGTAACCCTTATTTGCGAAGTTATAAAAACTGATGAAACAACTTTAATTAAAGCCAACCCTGTTCTCTCGTTCAAATTGAAAGCTCATATTTTTTCTTTTTGTGTTGACAATGATTTTTCCTTTTTCCAACAATGAAAAAAATAATTACTTAAAAAATAAGATTTTTGTGTGACGCAGACAAATTGTATTATACTAATTTAAAATTATGGGGGCTACAATTTTTCTGGGTGTGTCTTAGCCCGCCAGGACCTCCTTTGGTATGTACACTATGGTCAATGAACCATAGTGTACATACCAAAACATAAATAATTTTATTCCCGGGGAAAACGGGAATGCAAAAACTTACTTCATGAAAAAAGTTCGGGAATACAATGTCAAAAATAAAGAGCACATTTTCATGCAAGCTTTTATTGTAAATAACCACGGCTTTGTTCATCTTTTCGAAATTCTTCAGATTTATATAATGCTATCTAATACTTCTATTTTAGAATGTCAATCTTCAACCCGTTGGTTTTCTAGAATCACATGAGCTTCTATACCGAAATACGGAATTTAATAAAATTGTCTGGTTAATAGATTGGTTTGGTTTAAAGGACCAGAATGCTCCTGCATTCTGAACACTCGGAGACCCAGTTGGGTCCATTGTGCAAATCCTTTTGTTTCCTGAAAGTATAAGGTTATAGGTTATAGGAGAGGGATAGGGAGTGATGGGATTTAGGAAGGAGTGATTGGTGTTAGATGATAGATGAGACGTGAAGGAAGTAAGGGGATATGGGGGTAGGAGAGTATGAAGGTGTGTTTTAGTATTTCTGTGTGTGGGTGTTCTCCAATGGTTGATGACTAGGTAAGAAAATTTGTCGAGAGTCATTCGGTATACCGTTGGTGGTATGCCTTTATGGCTCTCTTTCTTTGTTAGTCGTCAACTGTCTATGCGGTTACATCCTTGTTCCTAATCAGCCACCCCTGATCCGATTTAGCCCTTTTGAGAATCCCAAAAGGTCGTAAATAGTGCGGGTTGCAATATCCTCTATGTTACTGATGAAATAACTTCCTAGGTATTTATTTCGACGTACACAAAGCGCTGGACATCTGCAGATTATGTGTTCAAAAATATGAAATGTAGCACTATATAATTTTCCCATCATTACTGAAGTTATCTGCAGTAAACACTACCGTTATCGTAAACAATTCCCTTTCCAGTCGAATCAGAAGAAAACTATATTTCCCTTATAATGTAACGTAATATTTCTCATTATTTGAAAATTATTAAAAAAGTACCAAATCGGCCTCGGGGTATTGCGGTACTTCTGAAAGAGAAGATGTACTGAAAAAAGTACTAGCTTTTCCATCGCTGACCTAAGCAAGGATAATTCCTGTGGAATTTGTATTCTCGTCAGCTTTACAGATTCCTGTGCCCTGGAATACGAATAAGGTAAATATCGAACTGCAGAGGGTTATTATGGAAGTTAGGATAAACACGACCATGGATCTGACGGCAGTCTGGCTATTAGTAGTTGTTGACTCTAGCGTTCGTCAGAACATTGTGGCGCAACTCCTCTAATAGCCCCATGCCTATATAATATGTAAACTTTGGCCAAAATTCCATGTTTAGTTTGCATGTTTAATTGAATAATGAAAATAAAACAGAATATCCATTAATTTATACTTCGTCCACTTTTTATGAAAATTGATTTACATGTTAAAAGTAACAATTGTAAAATGTAACAGGTAAGAAACATATAATTAAAACAAGTAAGGAAAGCTTTTTAGTACGATACACTCCACTATCTATGTCATTACAGTTCAATTCAATTGAAATCGGGAAGGATTTTTGTATCCTGTAAATGTGTTTGACAAAAAATTTTAAATCGGAAAGGACATTTTTATGGGGGTATATTGAAACCTGGAACAACAACAATTGTATTGGGGCTATATCTAAATCTGAACCGATCTAACCCGCTTTCGCCACAGGTGCTTCTAGTTAGATTATAAGGTGTTAAGCCAAATTTGAAGGAAATCGGGTACTATATGTGCTTTATAGAGGGGAAAAAGTCAAATCGGGAGCGACATTTGTATGGGGACTATATCTAAATCTGAACCGATCTATCCCGCTTTTGCCACAAGTATTTCTAGTTAGATTATAAGGTGTTGAGCCAAATTTAAAGAAAATCGGTTACTGTATGTGCTTTATGGGCAGAAAAAGACAAATCGGGAGCGACATTTGTATGGGGACTGTATCTGAACTGATTTGCCTCAAATTAAATAGCGTTCGTCCGTGATCTACAAAACTTACTTGTGCCAAATTTTGTTAAGATCGGACTATAATTGCGACCTGTAATTTGATTACAACAATAGATGAACAGACAGGCGGACATTGCTCAATCGACTCAGAAAGTGATTTTAAGCCAATCTAATAAACGATAGGTCTAACTCGTTTCCTTTTGGGTGTTACAAACAAATGTTGAAAGGTATAATACTCTCGTGGAGTGTATAAAAATACAACAAACATTCTCGAATTTGAGGGACATTGATCTGCTTTTAGTTGATATTTAAGCATACGATCAATAAAAAGATGTCAATGTTTACTCCTGAATGAATTGCAGTACTACCTGTGTGCAGTTTTCATGCAGTCCGATTGTTATAAAATTTAGCATGTGGATAAAGGAAATTTACTCATCTTTTTATCTGCGTGCCTACTTTCCAAAAGATAATGAGAATAAAATGAGTAAATTGCGTTTTGGAACTAAAAATTCTGATCTTTTGCACTAAATGTTACCTATCTTCCAAGGGGCAATTTCGTGCAGGCCTGAAAAAACGGGAAACCCTTCAACTTTCCAAATATATATTTCGTTAAAGGCTTTTGAAGGAAAAAAGTTGTGTCGGTCCAAAGTCATTTTTCAAAAGGATATTTTTTAAAATATTTATTACAATAAATATTATAATAAAGCAAATAAAACACAATTTCTAATAAAAATGTGTACAAAATTTCCTAAAATGTGTGAGATACAGTTTGACAAAGTCAAAAAAGAAATTAGTTTTTTTAATTTTCAAAATCTGAAAATCTGCAAGAAAAAAATAAATAAAATGTTTTCTTCGCATTATGAACAAATACCTAAATATATGTTAAAAACATATAAACAAAAAAACTTTTAATGTTCTTCTAGTTGTTTCGTTTGTATTTTTTTGGTCTGTAATCAATATTTGATTTGAACTGACTCAAGACCATTTTGCATCTATATTTAATAGAATGTATAATGTATAAGTGTATAATTATTATATACAAATTTAATTTATATAATTTATTGGGGTCAGTCATTACTTGGCTACAGATCATGATTTCGACCATGTCAAAAGTCTTTTCAAGCGACTTTTCAACATCAAACCTCTATAAAGAGATGATTCTCACAAACGAACGAGAAGCACAACTCACTTGCCGAATTCGCAAGTAATAAAGTACACATTAGAGCGTACCAGGTTACAAGTAAAAAAAAAGTTCGCCGTACACCTTCGAATATGAAGTATTATTGAAAGGTAGTTTCAAAAAAATTTTTTTTATTTTTTTATGCCGAACGTAGGGGTCGCGCTTTTACATTTTTCTATATAACTTCTGCATTTATAAACGGATTTTAAAGTGTGATACATCGATGTTTTTGTCCGATTTTTTTGTCTTTGAAGTCATTGAGCTCAAACATGATTCATGATTTTATGCGAGCTTTAATTTTCGATTATTAGAGTGGTACATTAGGGTAGTAGCAACTGAGAAATGATGGGTAAGTACCAGAAGGGGGTGCTTGAGCTCAATGACTTCAAAGACAAAAAAATCGGCCTCGTCGAGACAAAAACATCGATGTATCACACTTTAAAATCCGTTTATAAATACAAGTTATATAGAAAAATGTAAAAGCGCGACCCCTACGTTCGGCATAAAAAAATAAAAATTTTTTTTTTGAAACTACCTTTCAATAATACTTCATATTCGAAGGTGTACGGCGAACTTTTTTTTTGAGGTACGCCCTAGTACACATGTCATCTTACAAGCATCTCATTGAGTTGCATATGTAAGAATGAATGGTAAATAAATCCGACCTTTTTCCTATCAACCACACCGCCGCCGCTGAATACGGCTGAAAACGGCGCAGCAAAAACTAAAATTATAGGTTAAAGACATTTTGATCGATATTACAAGCGGCTCGTTTATATAAACTGCCGTTAAAAACGCGCAAAAGTCACATCAAAAATAATAAAATAAATCTAAATATGACACACCAACCATCTATTACTAAGTTTTTCGCCAATAAGAAATGGATTTATCGGATTAAGACGAAGAATTGAAAAATGTGGAATGTGCAAAAATCGTAATATCATCCGGACCTGGCGCTGAATGTTGGAAATACTTTGGCCATTTGGGGAAGACCAAATTTTGCAATACATGCTTGCAAACTGAGAATAGGATTCTGAAAGGGTGAGATAACTTTAAATAACAGGCCTGTTCGATTGGACTTACTACCTTAATATTTGTATGGGATTTACTCACTTAACAAGAAAGTAGCTTACTACTCTCTTAGTTACCAAGTAAGGTGGTGCCATGTGTTTATCTGTGATTTTTATACACTCCACGAGAGTATTATGTCTTTGTGCACTTGTTTGTACCACCCAAAAGGAAGCGAGATAGACCCATTGTTAATTATACCGGTCGATTTAGAATCACTTTTTGAATCGATTTAACAAAGTCCGTCTGTCCATCTATTGTTGTAATCAAATTACATGTCGCAATTATTGTCCGATTTTCACAGAAATTGACAAAAGTAAGTTTTGTGGGTCAAGGATGAACGGTATTTAATTTGAAAAAATCGGTTCAAATTTAGATATAGCCCCCATACTAATTTCACTCCCGCTTTGACTTTTCCACTCCATAAACCACATGTTTTATCTGATTTGTATTCAAATTTGGCATCTTATATTTAAACTAGGAACACCCATAGTGAAAATAGGTCAGATCGGTTCAGATTTATATATAGCTCCCATACAAATTTCGCTCCCAATTTTACTTTCTCCGCTCTCGAAACCAGTTCATATTAGCCAATGATTAGGAAACATACAAAAATCCTTCGAGTTTTCACATTTTGTTACCGAATTGAATTCGGAGAGAAAGTGGAGTGTATTATATGGTCGACACCGCCAGACTTTAGCCTTTCCTTACTTGTTATACCCTTCTCTAGGGTATTATGTCTTTGTGCATTTGTTTGTAACACCCAAAAGGAAACGAGTTAGACCCATCGTTTATTATACACATTGGCTTAGAATCACATTCTGAGTCGATCTAGCAATGTCCGTCTGTCTGTCTGACGTCTGTCGGTCTGTCCATCTATTGGTGTAATCAAATTACAGGTCGCCATTATAGTCCAATTTTAACAAAAATTGGCACAAGTAAGTTTTGTGGACAGGGACGAACGCTATTTAATTTGAAGCAAATCGGTTCAGATTTAGATATAGCCTCCATGCAAATGTCGCTCCCAACTTGACTTTTTTCGCTCTAGAACCCCATAATCACACATACGCAAATGTTTAAATATCGAAATTTAATGATAATTAGAATTTTATGACACCACCGCCGATACCCGTCAAAATACTGCGCCGCCGCCGCCGACTATTTTAGCTCGGCTACTTCCTCTGCTTTGGACATACTCCATAGGAGAAAATCTTTAATACCGGTCGAAGGCCGGGAACGCAGAAATCATTTACTTTGCGGTTTTGGACATATCCCATAGGAGAAAATCTTTAATTCCGGCCTTAGGCCGGCAACGCAGAAAACTTTAACCCTGTGTAGGTTTTCGATCAAATAAATCAACAGCGAAGTAACTCTTTTTCAGTAACGACCTCAAAAGTTAGCGACACCATTTTGTCTGATTAAAAACCGAAACCGAAATTAATTCAGTATTCACTTCTATCAACAATAATCACGGACTCAAAACGAAACTAAGGCGATCACGACCAACGAAACACTATTTTGGACGTTACAAATTACAAATCAGACAACTGAGAACATTTCGTAGCTAGACTGTAAATTCTGTTGAACAATTCTGTATATCTGGTTTCAGGATCGTATCCAAATTCTTTTTGAGTGGACGATACTTTATAAATTATTGATAACTGAAAAAGCGAGTTGGGGGATGCTCCTATTCGACTACGCCTCTATCGATACAAAACACATACATAACTATTATACAACAGATGGGTTTTTTGAGTATTATTCATTTTACAGAAATGTCATAAAGCCCAAAAGAAGGTCATAAAGCGCAAATTTTGCGTCACAAAGCCCAAATAATTTAGTTATTCTGACATGTTTATTGTTCAAATTAGGGCGATATGCCGATTATTGGGCTTTTGACATTTATCGATTTGGGCGTTATGACCGTACGCCCTACAACCAGATGCTATTTTTCAAATAGTTCACCATATCTGTGCCCACAACATAACAGTTTAAATATTTTAAGTTGCAGCGTGATAATTCCGTTCAAATTAATGAATCAAACCGAATACCTGTAAAATATGCATATATAAGCCGCATACATGTTGAGATTTCCATTAAAATTAATATTTTGATACCCTTGATGAAAAAATGAAACAGCAACGGGTGGAGGAGACTCCTTTGTGGAACTCCATAATTCACCAACAGCATTGAGTTTTTTGTAACACCAATCCTCACAAATTGAATTCTTTTCGATAAATAATCACAGAAAAAATCGAAAGTTTTGTTTGAAACTCATATCACTTATCTTATTTTTTCTACAAATATACAATATATATATTAACATATATAAGAACTGACCTAGAAACTTGCGGGCCAAGAAAATATATTGTGTAAGTAGATAGGGATTGTATGCCAAAGACCAATTAATTTTTATGGGCAATTTAATGACCGAAATTTGAAATTTAATGACTGAAATTTTAAATTTAATTACTGAAATTGAAGAATTTTGAAAATTTAAATTGGTATGAATTTGTTTATGTTCGTCCTCTTGTGTGTGTATGTCCGTCCGTCCATTGCATGTATGTTCTCTTGTGTGTGTATGTCCGTCCGTCCATTGCATGTATGTTCTCTTGTTTGTGTATGTCCGTCCGTCCATTGCCTTTTGGACTGTGCGTATGATGATGTATAGGGTCTGTGTGTAAGGGAGGTGATCGAAGTACGTTCACTTGTGCCTTGCAGCGGCGTTTTGTATTTATCAAAGCGTGGTAAATGTGACAAAATAGCATTGATCGCTTCGATCAGCATTGTGCGCAAGTCATTTAATTTTTTTTTGATATATGAAGCAGTGAATGAAATTGTGGTACAGCATGGTGTGGTTGGTTTGTGGGTTGAGGTTGTATGTTTGTTTACATATGACGATTAGGGGTGGGGGGAATAAAAGTAGGCAACATTTTCTGAGAACCTAAAGCTGTATACAATTTTGATTACGCAGTATTTGTATAAAGGAAATACGATCCTCAATGTTCAGCTCGGGCTGTGAATTTATGTTACTGTAGTGTATACAATTTTGATTACGCAGTACTTGCGTCAATGAAATACGAACATCGATGCTCAGACATGCTCGGACAGAATTTTTGAGTCCTACTTTTAGGTGATTATAGTTTCATGTGGTGTACAGCAAGCTGAGGCTAGTGTACAGCAAGTTGATGCTGGTGAGTATGTCTGTACTGCTGGATATGTGGTTACATGTTTGTTTACATTTGATATCGAGGGTGGGGGGCGATATGGGTGGTTTGATATAGAAGTACGAGTTCAATTTTGAATACGCAGTATTTGCATAAAGGAAATACGATCCTCAATGTTCAGCTCGGGCTGAGAATTTATGTCACTGTAGTGTATACAAATGTTGATCCATATTTTTACATATCGACTATGTATTGGCAGTGGTTGTTCAATCAAGTTCTGACAAATATTTGAAGATTGAAATCAGTGCCTTCTTGCGTCTCTATCAATCGAAACGTGCAATCTTAAATCTGAAAAATTGGCTTCTTGCGTCTCTAACAATCGAAACGTGTTATTCTACATATATCAAATCTTTTTAATAAAAAATTGTGAACTTAAAAAACAATTAAAAAGGACGTTGAGTATAAAACAACAAAAAAAAAAACTTGTTTTAAGTGAAAAATCTTGAGCTGATTTAAAAAACTGTTAAAGAAAAGTTTTATAAATTTTTCAAACAACGAAAATCTTGTGTTGTTCAAAAATTCGACATCAAAGTTAAAGTATTTAACTGTGTGCTTTCAAGTGAACAAAAAAAATTGTGTGTGATTACAAATAAGAATAAATAAAAAGGACTTAGTACTTCTTAAAAACAAAAAAAAAAAAAAAAAAAAAAAAATGAATCCCTCAATGTATCAATGCCAAGTATGCTATAAGGTATACAAATATCAAAAATCTTATTTGGAGCATATGCAGTCTCATGTTCAACAAGGTCAAGGGTTAGAAACTAATTATGTTACCCAAGAACAGCAACAGCATCCTGTATTGTATCAGGATCAAATGCAATATCACCAAGTACCAATCCAGTATCCATTCAGCAATGTTCATTATCAACAAACTCCAATGCAGTGGCAACAGTACCCAATGACAATGCAGTTTCCCATGACAGGGGACACTCAATTTGTACAATATCCATTGTCGATGCAATGGCAGCAGTATCCCCAAACTACATATTATCCTATGCCGTGGAATAATCAATATTTAACATTTCCTGCACCTATGCAGTGTCAACAACATCCAGCTGAACACCACCAACAAGATGGGATACAATATTATTGCCAGGAAAACAATATCGATAATACAGCCTGGACACAAGAAATGAATATTTGTACCACTCAAGAAATTCCGTCAACTTCGTCGCAGGAACAGCATACCAGGATTGAGGGGACTGGCTGCGATATGCAGATGGGCGGAAGCGACAAAGATTCTGTAGAACCAGAAATAGATTCCTCCCCAAATGTACTCTCTCAAGAACTACCTTCAAATTCAACAAATGAATCAAACGTCCAATATTATGAAATATCAAATGCATTCAAAAACAATATTGTGTCGTATGGAATACCAAATAGAAAAGATCATATTCTATTTGAAGAATTTATTGGGGAAAAGAGGGAGATTTTTATGGAAATGCTTAGTCGCAGTTTGGACCAACATAATATAATAAAATTTAATATAAGCATTGTTTGTGAATATATACAACTCGTTGGTGAAAAAGGAAACAAGGATGACCAAAATGACGATGAGAAAGAAAAAAAAGAAGAAGAAATTGAATTTATTGTAATTTCACACAGAGCCAAAATGAATTTATTAACAAGAGGAAGCGATATAAATGAAATCATTTCGAAACAATTGGTAGAAATCGATAATAAAATGTCTGAATTCCAAGAGAGGGATTCTGGTTGGACATTAGTACGAATAATTCGTGCTGAAATCAATATCAACAAATCGTCACTTGTAAAGGGGGCTCACTGGATTAGCTCGCCTGGAAAACTTCACAAACGTCGAGCTTGCATTAATATTGAAAACAGTGACAATTATTGTTTTAAATGGTCTGTGATTGCTGCTATGACCTCTGATGAAATTAACAAACCGCAACGTTGTAGCTCCTACAACATACCCAACATAAGTGCTGATGTAATTAATTTGCAAAATGATACCGAACTAAATTTCAGTTCGATGGCATTCCCCCTACATATACAGGATATTGCGATATTTGAAGCAAATAATCACAATATCAGTGTTAATGTATTCGGCTATGAAGAGGAAAGCGATGAAATTGTTGGTCCATTCTATATCACGAAGAATGAAAAGCAGAAACATATCAACCTTCTGCTTTTGGAAAATGATGATGGTCATCACTATATTTGGATAAAAAATATATCGAGGTTAGTTGCACATAAATATAAAAAATATTTTTTCAATTTAATAATTATTTTGTTTTTTCTTTATAGGCTATTGAAATATCAAATTACTAGTCATTGCAGAAGACTCATCTTCTGTAACACTTGTCTGCAGTACACGCACTCGGAACTCACAATGCGGAATCATAAAATGGAGTGCAGTAAAATTGTCACAGTTATGCCATCCCCCGGAAATGCTGTCTTGGAATTTAAAGATTTCCAGCGACAGATGGATGTACCCTTTACTGTATATGCGGACTTCGAGTGCGTGTTAGAAAGTATAGAAAATAATGTAAGTGAAAAAACTAAATTAGTTCAAAAGCATGTTCCTTGTGCTTTTAGTTATTATATAAAATGTAATCACAACAACAATTTAGATAAATTTAGAATTTATACAGGCAAAGATGCGCCTGAAAAATTTGTCGCATACATAACACAAGATTGTGAAATAATTTATAATCAATATCTTTCAAACAAAAAGGAGATGGGCATTTTAACCAGTAGGGAAAAATCATTATACGAAAATGCCAAAAATTGTCACATATGTGGCAAATGTTTAAATAATGATAGGGTTAGAGATCATTGCCATATTAGTGGCAAATTTAGAGGCGCAGCCCATAATGTCTGCAACTTAAAATATCAAGTCCCTAAATTTATCCCCATTTATTTCCACAATTACTCATCGTATGATTCTCATCTATTTGTTAAAGAATTAGGTAAAGTTTCAATGAAACTTAAAGTGCTTCCGCTGAATAAAGAATTATACATTTCCTTATCACAGTTTACGGAAATGAGTGATAACCAGAATCTTGAATTAAGATTTCTGGATACAATGCGCTTTATGGCCGACAGCTTAGATTCTTTAGCAAGCAATTTGTCGGATAACGATTTTCATATAGTAAAATCGCTATTTAAAACAAATAATGAATTTAGTCTTATTAAAAAAAAGGGTGTTTTCCCTTATGATTATCTAAATTCTTTCGAAAAACTGAATGTCACTCAGCTTCCATCTAGGGAAGAGTTTTATAATAAATTAAGTGATAAAGAATGTTCAATTGCTGAATATGCGCACGCTAAAAAGGTTTGGAAAACTTTTAATTGTAAATCTATGAAAGATTATATGGAAGTATATTTAAAAACGGATGTTCTTTTGTTGACGGATGTTTTTGAAAACTTTAGAAAAGTTTGTAAAAAAATTTATAATTTAGATCCATGCCAGTATTATACTGCACCTGGACTGTCATGGGATGCCATGCTAAAATATACTAATATTAAACTAGAGCTTTTAACAGATATAGATATGTATAATTTCTTTAAAAAGGGGATACGCGGTGGAATTGTACAATGTGTTAAGAGATACTCAAAAGCTAATAACAAATATTTAGATGATTTTGATCAAAATAAACCATCCCAATATTTAGTATACTTAGATGCAAATAACCTTTATGGTTGGGCCATGTCAGAGTATCTACCGTATGGGGGATTTAGGTGGCTAACAGAAGAAGAGCTAAACCTTGACCCTAGAAGTATACCCGACAACTCTCTAGACGGATATACTTTTGAAGTCACATTGAGTTATCCGCTAACTTTACACGAGTCGCACAATGACCTGCCGTTTTGCGCAGAAAATAAAGAAATTGGGGGATCAAAAAGTAAAAAATTGATTACAGATTTTTCGACCAAACATAGATATGTAATCCATTATAGGGTCTTAAAACAATGTTTAGAGCAAGGGCTGATTTTAGAAAAAGTACACAGAATTCTGACATTTAAACAGTCTCCATGGCTTAAAGAATATATTGATCTTAATACAAGACATAGAGCTGCTGCAAAAAACAATTTTGAAAAGAATTTTTTCAAATTGTTAAATAATGCAGTTTATGGAAAGACTATGGAGAACGTAGACAAAAGAAAAGACGTTAGAATTGTTACAAACTGGAAGAGAACAAATAGAAATCATTTAGGGGCTCTGGATTGGATATCTAAACACAATTTTCATAGCTTATCCATATTTTCAGAGGATATGGTAGCTATTCAAATGGATCGGGTAAAGACTTTCTATAATAAACCTATATACTTAGGCTTTTGTGTGTTAGAGCTCTCCAAATGGAAAATGTATAACTTTCATTACGATTATATGAAGCCCAAGTTTAAGGAAAATTTGTCGTTGAATTACATGGATACTGATTCGTTTATATATACCATAGAAACAGAGGATTTCTATGAGGATATAAAAAATGATATCAAAGATCAATTTGACACTTCGGATTATCCCTCGAACAATATTTATAAACTACCTCTTTTAAACAAAAAGGTGTTGGGTAAAATGAAAGATGAGAATTGTGGCAATATAATGACTGAATTTGTAGGGCTGCGATCGAAAATGTATTCCCTTAGCGTTAAAAATGGCATAGAAATAAAAAAATCTAAAGGTGTGAAAAAATGTATATTAGATAAATATAGTTTAGCTTCGTACCGAAATTGTTTGTTTAATAAAAGTACAATATATGATAATATGTTAACATTTAAATCAAAAATTCATCAAATTTATACAAATCAATTAAATAAAGTAATTTTAAGTTACGCAGATGATAAAAGAAAAATTCAAAGTGATGGTATTAATACATATGCTTGGTATCACTATGCCATCAAAGAAACAAATCCTGAATATGAATTAGATATGTTGTTATTAGAAATAGATAAACTTCAAAAAGAAGAAGGTTAAAAATTGTATTTATAATCATAAACTTAAGTCTATATTTTAAATAATATGTTTAAGCCATTAGAAAAATTTAATAAATAAAAAGATATAATTGTGTAATTTTCATTGTTTTTTATTTTCATCAAATTTTATATTTTATAAAAAGGCTACATAATGGTGTAAGTATAAATTTTAACTTTAAATAATTTTGCGAACAATCCCAGTTAAAGGAGTGTACTCAATTAAGCGGTCATGAAGTATTAAACAATATGCTGACGTATTCTGTGGGATGGTTGTGTTGGTCTCAAACTGTATCTTTAAATCAATTGGTCCACCTTTAATCGTTTCATTTTGACTACTAATATCAATAACAGCAATCGGATTATCTTTAAATTTTGTGAAGGAAAGTAGTGGCTGTGCTTCCTTTAAATAATAGTTTTGTTGAAATTTTGCATACATGTCGTACAGGATAGCATATCGATTTTCTCCAAAATTTAAATTTAAATCATCGTATGGATAGGTGTCAGAATTCAGGTGTACTCTTATATTCGTTAGATCGCAGTGTATAAATTTGTTATCGTTCTCAAATATAAATATGACAAATCGTGGTCTTTCTCTGTTTGTTGAAAGCTTAACATTCCAACTGTGTTTTGTTCCACCTGGAAATGTTGGATTGAAATAACAGTCCCAACTACGAAATGCTATTGGTAAAGATTTTCCATCATTAATTATCTTCATAAACTGAATTTTCTTATAGTCGGATAAATGTATATGTTGAACTTTCCACACAATGTTTGTGATTGTTAAACGAATATCTTCACTGGCATCAGTTGAATAACAAGCATTTTTATCGTTTGAGCTCCGCAAAAGAATTAGGTCATGTTTGCTATTACATAATACTTTATTAAAATCCTCAGCAAATCCAAGTAAGCGGTTAAGAGGAACACAGAAATTAAACGAGGCTCTGGTTAAATCGCCTTCAGTACTCCATCCAGCATTACTCATCATATTGCTTTCAAATGTATTTAGGGAAATATAATTTTTCATTTTGCTGGTGATGCCGAGGTATCGAGTACGATCAATTTCTATACCATTTATCTCATAGCGGATTTCATCGAACATATGACCAACACAATTATTTCTAAGTCGGGCGTTGGGACTATCCTCACCGACAACTGTTTTCAATTTTCCTTCTATGTATAAGTAGCTTTCCGATGGTAAAATATACAGGTCTTGGTTTTGAACGGTTATTCTTATTTCATCATTATTTTTAAAGGAGTGAATGTAGGGTATATAGCTGTGATAATCTCTTTTTATAATATTTTCATCTGAGAAAGGTTTTTCAGCAATATTTAATATTTCAGACATTTTGTTTCACTTGTAATTTAAGTAACTTTAAAAATGCCTTATTTTCTTCTGTTAAAAGCGGTCTTGTCGGTTTGACTAGTTGAATAGAAGTGGATGAAATGTTTTTTTTATTTTTATATTTATTGTAGATAATCATTTTTTTCTTGGTCTAAGGTGAATTCGAAGTGTAATTTCTTCTCCTCTAAAATTTATTAAACGTCCCTCCTGGTCTACAATCTTAATCTCGACACTACTTATTTCCTTGACGTTTACTGGCAAATAAATAAGGTTTCGTGGTCTCTCAGCTAATTTATAACCTGGTGGAACGTCTAGTGCAAACTCGTGAAGAATATGTGCTGGCGAGTTATTCATAAAAGATCCTGTTATTATATTACAATGCAATTGTAAAACATTGACTTTTAAAATATTTACTGGGAGATTTGATATATGTTTTTTGCTTGGTTCTAAAATTCTTTCGTCAAACCCAAATAACTTTCCAATAGATCGTTTATGATTAAGAAATACTGGTTCATGTGAGGATGTTATCTCAATTTGTAATGTGTTGTTGTTAGCTTCTATTTTGATGGATCTGTTTGAATTTTTACTCTTATATACCTCAGATATATAATCGACAATGTCTTGTAATTCATAGGAACCAATAGGAATTTCAATTATTTTATCACCAATGTGAAATAGATTATTATCTTGATCTACATTAGGAATGGAATTGTATGATTGAAAGTCAACTAAACAGCATTCGTAATCATCATCCCCCAATTCAATAGGCGGAGAGTAAACTGAAGACAAAATTGAACTTTTACCACTCAATGTTAACGTTCTTAACATTCTGAAAGACAATGTGTGAATAAATGAAAAGACATATTAAATTTGTTTTATATATCTTTTATTTATTTTTATAAATTGGGTTTTTTTTTTTTTTTTTTTTTTTTTTTTTTTTTTATAGACATATACAATTTATAAAATATCTTTTTTATTTATCCATGAATTATGATTATTTGTGAAACCTAACCATTTCACCAAAGCCTTGTTGCCTTTAGTTTCCAGCACTTCTTCAACCAGATACGAATTAGGGTAACTTGTATGTAAAATTTCCTCCTTATAAAATCCACCTTTAATAGGATTTCCTTCATAATCTTCTAATAAAAAGGTTGGTGGGTTAGTGTTTTGTATAGATCGTATTTTAAATATTTCTGTGGTCCAATTTGGGGTATAGCCTTTTTCAAATATATTTTTATATTTACTGATGCGGACATGATCACCAACATGCAGACGTGAGGTTTTGAATATTTTGAGATGACTATAGACGGTCTTGAGCAATTTTTTCTCATTTGTCGAGTTAACATCGATAGGCGCCATTTTTATTGTTCGATGTGGTTTTTTATTATAGATTTTGATTAAATTTTTATAAATGTCGATCCAATGATATGTACCATTATTACTAAATTCCTTCCACATCAAACCTTTTAACGTTCTATTAAATCGTTCGACAATTGAAGCTTTCATCACACTATACGTTGAATAGTGATTAATTGTGTAGTGTTTCATCAGTTGTTTAAATTCTTTGTTAAAAAATTCTTTTCCATCGTCAGTATGTAAGTTCTTTGGAGTACGCCCCAATTTTAATATTCTGTGAAATGCTCTTGCTACATCAACAGCTGTCTTCGTTTTAACTGCCACAGCCCATGCATATTTTGAAAAAGTATCAATGACGGTTAACAAAAATCTGTATCCATTATTTATTGTAGAATAGTTGCCCATTTCTACCAAATCTGCTTGCCATAGATCGTCAATACCCTTCATTATAACTCTTCGCCGTTTGAAATTCTTTCGTGCTTGTGTGTGAAGCTCATTTACTATCGCTCTCTTTTCCATTGTTTAATTTTACTATTGTTGGCATCACATTATAAAAATCTGCAAGTCTTTTGTTCAAATCATCGATTTCTTTTCTTATAATCACAATTTCTTTACTTATCCCTTTCTTTAATATTTCTTGAACGAGGTTGATTTGCGTATATAGATATGTTTTGTTGACAGCGTCTGTCTCCTCTGACGGGGGTGCCACGTTCCTGATTTTTTTATTTTGAATGTCAAGGTTATTATTTTCGTCCACAATGATTCCCAAAGTTTTCGAAACATTTTTCTTCAATGTTCCGCTAGTATATTCTTGGTTATAGTAATGCCCAAATTTATCAACAGTCATTTATGTTTAGGTATACATACAATTTTAATCAATAATATCTGCTTCTCGTAATTCTTCAATAATTGATACAATTTCATTAGTTTGATTGTTGTTACCAGCGTGTTGTGATGCCATCAAAAGCTTTAAACGTTCTACTAATTCGTTTGGATCGTCCCAGTATATATAGTTCGGTTTTTTTAGATTCACTTTCATTAGACCTTTACCTGCGTGAGTATTAACGAACATATTTTTTATAATTTTTTTATATTTCATTCCTTTGTTTGCTTTGACTCGTCCATTAACATCATAATTTACTTTGTGGGCGTTTGTATTTATTAAAATCTTTTTATATATTTCCAACTCAGAGACGTCATAGTTTTTTGGGTTTTGGTAGAAAAGCAGTTCAAACAATCCAGGTGTATATGCCCAATGTTGGTTCCCTATGACAATTTTTTCTCCGTCGATTTTAAAGTTAGAGTTTCCGAATTTCCATTCGCCATTATCATCTTTGTGAGGTCCAAAAACGACGTCAAGTTTTTTACTTCTCTTCAAATCAGACAGATTAAAAATATCATCGGTTTGTGAATAAAATGTTTCGTCATTAGCATCTTCACCACTTTCTTCAAAGTCAATGTCTTCGTCTTTTTGATATTTCAATTCGTTTTTAATTGTACTTTTTCCGAAAACTTCATTCTTTATATTTTTTTTCTTAGGTGTACTAGTAATAATTGATTCTTGAATTGAATTCTTTGGTATAAAGGACCTTTCACTCTTAGGTTCTCTTAAATTTAAAATATTATTATTCGACAATTTAACCAGCTTTTGTAATGGTTCTGTTAAAGGTTTAAACGTATTTTGTAATTCGTTTGTTATCGCTTCTTCACCCATTTTCAAGCTTTTAAATTTTTTCTTTAAAATGTTTTTTGATTTAACTAGTTCTTTCAACATTTTTTCCTCCATAACTGTTAAAACAGGTTATTTTTGTTATTTATAATATAATGAAAACAGGTGTTGTTGGTAAAGAACGTCTGTTTTATTGAAACGCAATATTATAACTAAACATGAATAAAAATATCAAATCCTTTTCTATATCGTCCGCAATTAATTTCATCATCTTTGCTAATAATCAGAAATCCATATTTATCCTTCCAGCATTCACGACAGATACCTCGAAATTTCTCCAAACTCATATCGCTCCCGACATGGTCGTTGTAGATATTCCTCAAGTTCAATTCGTCTTGCTTAAACATAATAATCATATTGGCGTTGTCTCGTATTAGATGTTTTGGTATACGTGTATATGTCTGACATAAATAAAATGAATCAACATTTTTATGACGCCCCATAGAAAAATATGATCGAATATTATTTTGTTTTTCACAGGCCACGTCATCAAATATCATTACTGAATTTGGTTTTATATTATCTGGTGTTATAACATCGGTATTGTCAGAAAACGTATAATACCCCATACCCTTTACGGATGAAATAAGTTTCTTCAAATATTCATATTTTGGTTGATATAATGACTTTGAATATACATAAATATTTTCAAATTTCAACCCATTAGGGCTCTCTATAAGACTGAGCATTACATTTGTCTTTCCACAATTAGAAGGTCCAACTATTAGTGCTCGAATAGAATTAGGTAATAAAGAGCTATGCCTTATTTTTTTATTTAACGCGAAATCTAAGTTTCGTACTAAAATATTTGATTGTTGCTTTACTAGTCGCATTTTGACTACTAATCGTATACATAAAATTACATTGTTATATAATAGAAAATTTTAATCTTTTCAGCAAGTCATATATAATGATTGTGTATCAAGAAAAGAAGGTTAATTCTAAAAGAAACGTTCATGGGAGAGGTTTGATTAATAATCTAATAAATTCATTACCAGTTGAACTGCATTTGCCTGGCTATCAATTTTGTGGACCTGGTACAAAGTTAGAAAAACGATTGGAGAGAGGTGATAAGGGTATAAATCCTCTCGATTCTGCTTGTCGTGATCACGATATTGCATATTCTAAATACACAAATATTGCTCAGCGACATCAAGCAGACAGAGAGCTAGCAGAAAGAGCTTGGAAAAGAGTGAAAGCAAAGGATAGCAGTGTTGGAGAAAAAATAAACGCATATCTTGTCACCAACGCAATGAAGTCTAAAGTAAAATTCGGTTTGGGTGTAGAGAATAAGAAAGCGAAGATATGCGGTAAAAAAATTTTTAACAACGCCATAAAAGCTGCGACCATTATTCTAAAGAAAGAAAAACCAGAAGACATTAATAAGGCTATAAAGACAGCAAGAAAAGCAATTCAAAAATCTTTTCGTGGAAAAAAGTCAAAAGTTATTATTCCTAGAATAATAAATGTTCCTAAAACTGGAGGATTCCTCCCCCTTATACCCATTCTAACTGCGCTTGGAGCTTTGGGTGCTTTAGCTTCTGGTGGTTCAGCAATTGCAAATGCCGTCATTTCAACTAAAAATGCTAAAAAACAATTGGAAGAGAGCACAAGACATAATAAAGCCATGGAAAAAAAAATATCCATGGGGGAAGGTCTTTACCTAAAACCATACAAGAAAGGGTATGGACTTTTTGTCGATGATGAATCAAAAAACTAATAAAGCAGCTACCCAATCGACCTCTTACTGATGCTGATTTAAAATATTTTGGAAAAAAATATATTCCTTATTTTAGAGGCGTTTACATGAGAGATAAACTTCCGAAAAAACCTAAGCGTAGAGAATGTGGAATTATTAATTTAGACACATATAGAGGACCGGGCACACACTGGGTAGCTTACAATAAAGACAATGACGATGCAGAATATTTCGACAGTTTCGGAAATCTACAGCCACCCCTCGAAGTCGTACGATATTTGGGAAACAACGTAACGTATAACTATAAGAGAGAACAAGAATTTAATTCATTTAACTGTGGACATTTATGTTTAAAATATCTCTGTCAATTAAAATAAGAAATACAAAATAAATTTTTTTATAATTTAAATAAAATGTTTTTTATTTTTAAATTATATAAGATATATTAATTTACATATTTTTAATTTTATTATCCAACTACGTCCTATGAACCAGTTCTTATTTTATCCTCACGACTCAGGTCTCCAGAATTTGGACTTCTGTAAAGTGAAACGGGGGAACGAAAACGTTGGCTTAGCTTGTAATATGTGTCCATAATCTCTTCAATATCTTCCTTTTCCTTATTAATATGAATACAACAGCACGAAACAGCATTTCCATGTCTCCTTTTGAACAATTTTATTTTCTCCAAATGTTCATCGAAAATTAAATTTTGAAATTCCGACAAAAATGAATCAATATCGATCATGTTGTAGGCTTCAACACTTGACAATTACTGAAATCCAAATCAAAAAAGCACAACCATCTCTCCCTCGCCAAAATAAAAAGGCGTTGATGTTCTTAATACACTTTTTATTAGTAAGAAGCAAAAAATGTGGAAATGTTAAATGGTTCTCTTAATTCTAACTTAAAAGCTGAGTCATTCTTATCTTCGTGCAGTAAGACCTTTGATATTGAAAATGCTCCATCACAAATTTTCTCGAGTACTGTATTTTCCAATGAATTGAATCTCTTAGGAAGATATAAAAGTGCATCCTCTAAATGTAATACCACTGATTCTCCATATTTGGTGGTTGTTCGGGAAGCTCCATCTATTAGGTACATTTTATTTGGCACCATATCCTTAACTCTGAGTATATTTTTCAAGTTGTGCGAGTTAAACGTAGCAATAACGTCTTCGTTGGAAATCATCTTTCAAAACTTTTAACTAGACTGTGAAGTTTCAGAAATTAGCGATGCCTTTTTATATAAATTCGACACAATAATCAATGTACAAAACACATATATACATCTGCCAAAAGAATTCCGCAAAAATTCGGGAGGGTCACATACACAAAGATATTACTGTTCTTAGGCAACCACAAAACCACTGCCAATACATAGTCGATATGTAAAAATATGGATCAACATTTGTATACACTACAGTGACATAAATTCTCAGCCCGAGCTGAACATTGAGGATCGTATTTCCTTTATGCAAATACTGCGTATTCAAAATTGAACTCGTACTTCTATATCAAACCACCCATATCGCCCCCCACCCTCGATATCAAATGTAAACAAACATGTAACCACATATCCAGCAGTACAGACATACTCACCAGCATCAACTTGCTGTACACTAGCCTCAGCTTGCTGTACACCACATGAAACTATAATCACCTAAAAGTAGGACTCAAAAATTCTGTCCGAGCATGTCTGAGCATCGATGTTCGTATTTCATTGACGCAAGTACTGCGTAATCAAAATTGTATACACTACAGTAACATAAATTCACAGCCCGAGCTGAACATTGAGGATCGTATTTCCTTTATACAAATACTGCGTAATCAAAATTGTATACAGCTTTAGGTTCTCAGAAAATGTTGCCTACTTTTATTCCCCCCACCCCTAATCGTCATATGTAAACAAACATACAACCTCAACCCACAAACCAACCACACCATGCTGTACCACAATTTCATTCACTGCTTCATATATCAAAAAAAAATTAAATGACTTGCGCACAATGCTGATCGAAGCGATCAATGCTATTTTGTCACATTTACCACGCTTTGATAAATACAAAACGCCGCTGCAAGGCACAAGTGAACGTACTTCGATCACCTCCCTTACACACAGACCCTATACATCATCATACGCACAGTCCAAAAGGCAATGGACGGACGGACATACACAAACAAGAGAACATACATGCAATGGACGGACGGACATACACACACAAGAGAACATACATGCAATGGACGGACGGACATACACACACAAGAGGACGAACATAAACAAATTCATACCAATTTAAATTTTCAAAATTCTTCAATTTCAGTAATTAAATTTAAAATTTCAGTCATTAAATTTCAAATTTCGGTCATTAAATTGCCCATAAAAATTAATTGGTCTTTGGCATACAATCCCTATCTACTTGTGTACATTCTATCTAATTTTCTTTTTTTGCATTTGTTTCCTTTTTAGATTAGATATGCTGCTCCATTTATCGAATTTCTGTATGGACTATAATTGAGAAGTTAATGAACTACTATCTGTATACTTAGCATACAAAATCTTACCTTGTCTTGTGGTGGGAATACGGGCTCTGGTCGTGACAAAAAAAAGTCCAAGAACTCCGTTGGGTTTAGGGAATTCGACTGCAATATCATTCTTCTTTTTGTGTTTAAAGTATTGAGTACACTATCAGATATATCACCTGTGTTATAAGTACGAAATACTTTAGCTAATGCCGAAATAATGTAATCGTCGTAGGTGTTATCATCAATGCGCTGGGAAATTAGATCAAGCCACAGAAGAAATGTGGTCCCATGATCGGATCTTGGTACCAGCACGATTTTTTTAAAAACTTTTTGAAATTTCTTATTGGCGTTCCACGGAGCATCACTAGTACCCAGTAACATGATTTTATCATCCTTTCTAATGGATTTCAAAATTGTTTTGCTGATAAAGTTTTGGAGTAGGTTAGCGTGTATGCTTATTTCACCTTTAGGCATTTTCTTCAAAAATATCTTATGTGCATCGGGAATGAACAAAATTGTTGGCTGAAATGCCTTCGCGACTTTCATGACAATGTGCATAAAGTAATTCAAGTCATCTCCAAACAGGTGTGTTTTTTCTGGACTCAAGTTTACAAAAAGTGCATCTAAAACATTAGATATTTTAAAATTAGTTTGATATATGTTAGAAGGAAATCACAAGCAAAATCTGAAATATTACATAGTACAACATAGTAGTAATCTAAATATTTGTTCATACATGTATGTGAAATAGAGAATAGAATATTATATGTTTGATGGTCAAATCGGTTTGATTTGTGGATATTTCTTATGCTGTCTGGACATGTACAGTATCGGACAAAACTCGTTATTTTGTCATATAATGTTTTGTTCAGGATATATAATTCTCATTTTATTTTTATTTTTGTATAGTAGTGAATAAATGTAAACATTTTAAATAAAAATTTAATTAATCATTTAATTAACTGGCTTAAGATGCGGTGATTGGCGTGGCCATAGCATAGCATTAATGAGTTGTTGTTCGTGTCATATTTAAGCACACTTTAGGTGCATTTGCGATCACTATCTTGCCGAAACGTACACAGAAAAAAATAATTTCAACGAAAAAGTTGTTAAAGTAAAACAAAAATATTCGAGCTGACATTTATTTGAATTGTTGAAAAGTTTAGTCAAAATTAAAAACTCCTCAAATGGCACTCAATTAATACATTTGACTAAAACTTTAGTCAAAAACACAACATTTTAATTGGAAACTATTTTTTGGAACTTCATGGAATATGCAAAATCGCAACGACAAGCTCGACATACCTTATATTCAACTTTAACTTATCTCTCCGCAAACTGAGCGCGGTGCGATGGATGGATGGAAGAATGCGCGACTACAATTCTAATATCCCCGGTTCGATACTCGCTTCAATAAACGACTTACATCTTTTTTAATCAATATGTCAAATTCTTCATTGAGTGAATATGTAAATATTTTCAATTAACGACTTACATTTTTTAAGTGAATATGAAAAATATTTTCAATTTCTAATTTCTTTATTGATTCTTTGAATTTCTTTATCCCACCATTTTTGATTAAATTTTTTTCTGTGTATAGACATTTCCCACTTTTAATATGACAACATGACAAAATCGAGGATGTCTTTGTTAGTCCATCTGTTCATTATGTCGTGTATACGATGAAACGGACCCAGTCCATTAACAGATAAACATCCGTAGACAATGACATGGTCACCCCTTTTCAAATCGTTTTGCTCTTGGCATTCTTATGCTAGTTATCCTATCACTAGCCACTAGCAAACGGAAATCGGTGTTATCCACCGCTACCGACCAGATTTATATACCGACAAACCGTAAAAATAAAAATGGTACCAATCCAATGGGCACAGCTGGAATCATGGAATTCGGTATATACACTAGGGCGTACCTCAAAAAAAAAGTTCGCCGTACACCTTCGAATATGAAGTATTATTGAAAGGTAGTTTCAAAAAAAAAAATTTTATTTTTTTATGCCGAACGTAGGGGTCGCGCTTTTACATTTTTCTATATAACTTGTATTTATAAACGGATTTTAAAGTGTGATACATCGATGTTTTTGTCTCGACGAGGCCGATTTTTTTGTCTTTGAAGTCATTGAGCTCAAGCACCCCCTTCTGGTACTTACCCATCATTTCTCAGTTGCTACTACCCTAATGTACCACTCTAATAATCGAAAATTAAAGCTCGCATAAAATCATGAATCATGTTTGAGCTCAATGACTTCAAAGACAAAAAAATCGGACAAAAACATCGATGTATCACACTTTAAAATCCGTTTATAAATGCAGAAGTTATATAGAAAAATGTAAAAGCGCGACCCTTACGTTCGGCATAAAAAAATAAAAAAAAATTTTTTGAAACTACCTTTCAATAATACTTCATATTCGAAGGTGTACGGCGAACTTTTTTTTTTTTACTTGTAACCTGGTACGCTCTAATATACACTCCTCTGACTGCATAGACACGCAAAATAAAAAGTTTTTTTTTTCCAAATTCGTACTTTTTCTTTTACGGCAAAAATTGGTTGAATCATGAAGTTATGTTATTTTGCACTATGTACGTCTGATAATGGATTTTCAAAATTTGTACTTTTGGAATTAAAATAGAATGGAAATACAACCAACTGTAGCACCCACTATCTACCAATATTTATGGCTTTGAAAATATTTACGAAAATATAAATATAAGAATATTTATTTTTTGAATTGACGTTTTGGTAGCATTACCTTATAAGCGTGGTTTGAAATAATTAAAATATTATATTTATTTATATCTCTGAATGTCGTAATTGAAGGGAAAGATATTTGCCGGAAGTCGATTCCACATACGGATAGTACGGGAGAAGAACGAATTTATTCTGTAATGTGTAGTGCGGCCGGTTGTCCAATCGACAACAAATGGGTGAGCGTTCCTGGAGAGTCGCGTATCTCTACCGAACGTTCTCACGGGCGGTATAAGATCACGAATTTCCGAAGAACAAACACCATGAAAGTATCGATAGAACAATGACACACAACCAACATTACGACGGTGTTCAAGGGAGACAATAGAATTGGATATCCTACCGTCACCTATCAACACCATCGCCCTCCTCTGGACACGGTCAAGTAGCTCCAGTGATGAAGCTGGAGCACCCGACCATTTATGGGAGTTGTATTCCATCTTTGGTCTGATGTAGGTAGTGTAGATATTGAGAAGATCAGAGGGTGTGAAATATTTCTTACATCGTTTTAAAAAGCCTAAACATTTGAAGGCATCTTTCGACACATCAAATACATGTTTTGTCCAACGAACATCACGTTGTATTTTTATGCCAAGAACATCGAGAGCATCTGATTGCTCAATATCTACACCGTTCATTAAAATCGACGACGCCGTTGGATCAGTAAATCGCTTGTGAGACAACAAGGAGCACTGGGTCTTACGTGCATTAAAATCTACTCTATTAACTTGACCCCATTCGGAAATGGCCAGTAAATCCTGGCTGAGTGACTCATTCATCAAACGACTCTTATCTTCAATTTCTTGACGAATTGGTCTATGATCGAATGAATATGAGACAGAGGTTGCTGTCATCCACAAATGAGTATCTTGGATTCGAAGGAGTCGATGAAAATAAGAAAAATGGAGGGGAGAGGACATAGCCCTGTGGTACTCCTGCAGTTAACCTATGCTCGTCGGTTGGGAACCCAATTACAACAACACGTATAGTGCGATCTCTGAGGAAGCTCGATATAAATCGAGAGAAGTCACTACCAACACCAAAAACGATAAGCTTTGATATGAGTGCGCCGTGCCAAACTCTATCAAAGGTCTTGGAGATATCTAGAGCAACGACCTTACTCTCACCAATCTTGTGAATAGATCGATTCCACTTTTCGGATAGCAGTGTAATCAGGTTTCCCGTAGATCGATTCCTACGGAAGCCATACTGTCGATCATTAAGTAAGTCATTAGTTTCTAAATACCTCACAAGATGGTGGTTAACCATACTCTCCATAACCTTCGAAAGCGCTGAGCAAATCGCGATCGGTCGATAGTTAGCAGGATTATTAGCCTCACCTTTTTTAGGGATGGGCTGGATGTTCGCAATCTTCCAACGCGCTGGGAAACCCCCTGCACGGTATGCAAGGTTGAAAAGATTACGAAGGGGACGGGCAAGCGTCGAAGAGCACTTACATAGGACCAGTGCTGAAATGCCATCCGGGCCTGGAGATTTATTTACGTAGAGATTTGCGAGAACCCTTTTAACTCCATGTGTTCGAAAAAAATATCTGAGGCATGGAACTTAATACATTTTCGATCACGGGGAGTGGTTGATTGCTCCGGCAAGGATGAATTCCTTGCAAACATTTCAGCCAATAGGTTAGCTTTGGCAACCGGGTTAGTGAATATCTGGTCATCTTTAACAAGAGTTGGGATTGATGAGGAGTTATCCTTTACTCTTCTTACAAATGACCAAAAGCTCTTACTTTCCCTGGGAGAAGAAAGAACTTTGGCACGAAGACGTTGTTCGTACAGAAACTTTTCACGTCTAAGTACTCAACTTTTATTAGATGGTTTATCCGAAATAACTTTAATTGGAATAGATGACTTCATTCCAATCAAGATAATATTTTCAATCATTTCAGCCGCAGCATCTATAACGCCATTTAGAAAACAAAGTTTCCAATTAAAATGCTGGAAAAAGTTGCTGAGCTCGGCCCAACGTGCCTTTTCGTATATATATATATATTGTCCGCTTTGGGGCTGGGTTCGAAGCGACACGAAGAGCGGAATACGAAAAGGATGCTGAATTGTTTCAGTGATCCGAATTACCAAGAGGTGCTAGAACGTTAACTTCATACTTTTCAGGGTGTGATGTTTAGAAAAGATCAAGAATATTAGAGTGTTGCCCTTGGACACACGGAATGTGTGTCGGTTCATTCACTAGTTGCGTCAAAAAAAAAGCTCGGTGTATTGACCCTCCGGTGTTGAGTGACACGAATGGACAAGCCAAGAGGAATTATGGACATTGAAATCGCCAGCAACCACAATTTCACTGTTAGGACAATCCTCTAAGATTTTTGTAATTGAATCGGAAAGGGCGTCAAAGCCATTTAGGGATACCTCCCTTTCCGCGTTTGGACTTCTATACACGAATCCGAAATGTAGTACGTGTGTTCCAATCTTAAATTTAACCCAAAGTGAGTTAAATTCTGGATTTGCAGAGTTTAAGTCCTGCTGGCTCTGGAACACTATGTCATTGCGTACGTAAACCACAAGACCTCTGTGGGGAATAAAGAGGGACAGGGTGTGATACCCAGGTACGTGAAAATCCTGTGAGCAAAAACATCAGGCCGATGGAAATGTACATGAGCGTACACGGCAAAAAATTCGCTCTCAGCCTTCGTATGTTGGCAAATTGTATTTTAAACTTACCAACCATTAGAACAGACAAAAAGAAAAAAAAAAAACAAAGTCAATATGCAGCTACAGTTGCCAAAGTCCTCTCCCTGCCGTTGCTGTATTCACTCAATGCTCAGTGTTTGCCTTAAGCATTGGGCGAACAACGACAAGAAGAAAAGAGTGCCGACTGATTGCAATAATTGGAGAGGTATAACTATTCTTAGCTCTGTGAATAAGATTATTTCTCACATCATAAAGAGCAGAATATACAGAGCTGTTCTTCCAGACATCCAGTGCGAACAAGTTGGATTTCGACCGCAGAAGTCATGCATCGATCATATTAATAGCTTACGGATGATAGTGGAACAATGCACCGAATTGGAGTCTCCTTTGTATATGGTTTTTATCGACTTCGAGAAAGCATTCAACACCATGAAAAGTAAATGTATGCGCTGCAATACTATCAGCAATAGTAAGTTTAAAGTTGGTGGTGTTGACCTAGAAGATATCTGGTGGCTCCGGTAATGATGTCGCCCACAGAACCTCAAAGACAAATCAGGCATTCGGTATGCTAAACCCAATATGGAAATCGGCAGTTATCTCCATTAGTACAAAGATTAAGCTGTTCAAGTCGTGCGTAAAATCTGTGCTTCTGTATGCCACCGAGTCATGGAATGCACTGCCAAGAGATATACATGCTGTACAGGTGTTCGTCAATCGCTGCCTACGTAGGATCCTACGAATATATTGGCCCGAAACCATATCTAACACCCAGCTATGGAGTAGTGCCAATATAAAACCCATCCTGGATTGGACATACGTTGCGGAGGCCAACTGGCTAAGACATAGCTAAGACTGCCATCGACTAGACTCCCGACTAGACTAGAAGGACACGTAGAAGAGGTCGTCCATTGCTGGAGAGAAATAAAACACCTATCATCGAACAGAATTGAATGGAATAACTTTGTAGTGGCCCTTTGTTCCACATAGGAACCATAGGACATAGTAATAATAATTAATGCTTTCGTATTTCACGTTATTTGAATCTATTGATTCAGTTGCTAAACATCTTGCGGAATTCTTTATATATTTATAATTATATTTAAAATATCGTCTATTTTCTAGTTCTTCTTGCTTGAATAACGATAATAAAAAACATTTACATTCAATTATACTGCGTCCGGGTATGATGGAATCCCCAATTTTTATGAAAATTCGTTTATCAGGATAAATTATATACAATACAACAAAAGTGAGAGCAATTGGCGCCATAATAATAATAACCATTCTAATGAAACTGAGTGAATGCATTTAAAATGTGTGAGAAACAGTTCGATAAATAATATAATAATAATATTTTCTGCGTTATAAAATAAATACGTAAAAACAAATACGTAAAAATATGTTAAAAACTTAAAAAAATCGAAAAGTATTTGGGCTAATTTCTAAAATATATCCGATCGCCCGATTCTCAATACTAATATCTAAAAATATCTTGGTCTAACTTAAATTTTTTACAGAAACTCAAAAATGTTTACTAGAACAAAAGTTATTGAATTTTGGCCGATGGAATTTGATTCTGAATGGATTATTTGTATACCCTCCACCATAGATACCCTCACCCATTAAAGGCAAGATTAACCGGACATAAAATATAGGAACAAAAATGTGACACAAATAAGTAAGGAAAGGCTAGTCGGGCGGGTCCGACTATATGATACCTTCCACTTTCTACCCGAATACAATTAAATTCGATAAAAAGTGAAATCGGGGAGGATTTTTGTATGTGTCCTAATCGTAGACGGATGTGACGTGAAGCACTTTGTTAAATCGAGAAGAATACTTGTATCGGCCCTATATCCAAGTATGAAACGAAGAAACCCACCTTCACCGTAGGCGCTTCTAACGTGTTGTGGAATATTTGAACAAAAAAAATACTTGGTTTGGGGAAAAGTCAAGTCGGGAGCGAGTTATATATAAATCTGAACAGATTGGACCCATTTCCACCATTTTACCAAATTTGAAGAAGATCTGTTTAAATATGTGGTTTCTAAGGCGGAAAAAGTAAAATCGGGGTCCAAATTTGTGTGAGAGCTATATATAAATCTGAACCGATCAGACCTATTTTGAAGAAAATCTGTTGAAATATGTGGTATCTAGAGTGAAAAGAGTCAAATTGTTAGTGAAAATCGTATGGGGGTTATATCTAAATCTGAACCGATTTTCTTCAAATTAAATAGCATTCGTCCCTATCCCGAAAACCTTCGTTGTGCAAAGTTTCATTTAGTTCTGTCTACAATTGCGACCTGTACTCTGATTACAAGAATAGATGGACGGACGGACGATACAAAATGTGATTCTAAGTCGATCGGTATAATTAACAATGGGTCTATCTCGCTTCCTTTTGGGTGTTACAAACAAATGCACAAAGACAGGCCAGGCAGTTGGCCCACGATGTCGAACATTAACGTTCGCATGCATCTCATGCGACAAACAGCTGATTTGGGACCCACTAACAGGCACCAGAACGACGAAGCGAACGAAAATCTATGCGAACGATAACGTAAGCATTTCAGTGCAAAATCGGGGCCCGCTAATTTTTTGTTCTGTCATATGTGCGAACGAAAATGTCAAAAGCACTCACTTGTGTCGTGTCTGTCGTTACAGTTAACAAAAACTCAGAAAAACATCAATATAATGGAAATAAAAGGTAAGTAAATAAAAGTATGAATATTTGTTCGTATTTTATTGAAATATATGTTTGTTTCAGAGCATCGATGACTGACTGCATCCAGTCTTTGATAGGCACACCGCCAAGAGGAAATAAAGTCATAGCAGTGATTACACCAACTGGACATCAGATAGCAACAGTCTCATCAACAACAACAACGTCCTCAGCCAACAAAACATACATAAACAAGACAACAACAATAGCAGCAAAGGAGTTCAGATGCCAATGACAGAAAAAAATTTTAGAATATTTTTGAGTTAAAAAATAAAGAAAACACACAATACAAATGTCTTGTTTTATTAATTCAATAATTTTTTGGTAAAATTTATATTACTACAACATAAAATTTGTTTGTTTACATTTTTCTCTCCGTAATAGTGGTGTCTACTTGATTTTTACATGGTGCCATTTACACATTTTGCGTTTTTTCTTGGCATATTTGCGATTATTTGTGGATTTTTTGATCTGGCAACATTTTCATTCACTCACAACACGTAAGGCTATGCGAACGAAAAGTCAGAAGATAGAGGGTCGCTTTTTGATGCGAAAGTGAGTGACTCGCTTTCGTTCGCATAGATTTTCTTTCGACATCATGGGTCAGGCAGATAATACCATCGATTTTCTAAAGAAACTTTTCACAATTTTTGACTTTACAGCCACTATTTATCCTATATTAGCCTGGTAACTTGGGATTCAAAATGCTATTAACTGCGTAATGATGGAATTTGATAATGCGATATGCCATAAAACTAGAAAAATGCGTTAAACAAATGCGTTGTAGTGAATTACAACCTTCGGTTATATGCTGCTCCATTTTTGAACTATTGTATTTATATTATTTTTATTTTCATAGCCACTTTTGAAGTTATAAATTAACGTGTGAGTAGATAGCCAAATCAGAAAAATTTGAAAAAGGCTTCATATATATATGACAGATGACATCCAAATCTGAGAATAGTTTGGCATCAACAACTCATTTTCGAGAACATGGTTCATATCCACTTATGAATATAAGCACTTGACATGTACACATATTTCTCTTTGTTCATTTACTACAACTGATGACATGTTTACCACAAACAAACTAATTTTTCCCACAAAATAAACTCAAAAACGATGTTCACGTGTCTAAAATTTCGTTTCTACGTAATGTATTTTTTATCTGCGTGTAGGTCTCTATTTTAAAATCTACTTTAATGTTGCGAAACAATAAGAAATGAGTTTTAACTTGCTGAATTTTTTGTCATGTTTTTCGTCTTGCATTTCATAGAGTATACAAAAAACTGTATTTGTTGTTCGAATTTATACATATTAAAGATTAAAAAAATGAAGAAACATTTCCAAATATTTTTATTTAATCGGAATATGCGTATAAAGATTTTGATTAAACATCCTGTTACTCATGTAACTCCTGTATAATTTAAATACTCATTAGACATCATATTTAGATCCATACTTTGTCAAGAAGCCTATCCAATTTTATGCATTTATCATAGAAAAAATGCGGGGCCCGATGAGGGGTCAAGCACCGAGGAATTCGATCGTTTTTTTGTATAATATTTCTTCAAAATATATATGTATGTATGTAATTTCAAGCAACTATTTTAAAAAATGAAGTTTTACACTTAGAGAACAAGTCGGTTAATAAAAAAGTAGCGATTATCTGACACTTTTCAGCTATTGCAACAGTTTATTGGCATAACAGCAGTTATTCTGCAATCTTACATCACCATTCACAATGCTAAAGAGTTTGCAGTCTGCTGAAATTGACTACTGATAATTAAAATATAAAAATAGATAAGCGTTCCTTTTATATAAGCTTGGGACAATATGTGTATCATTAAAAAGACAATTGCAATATCTTTCCGTGGTAATAAATTGCTTTATATTTTTTTCTGTACATATGCTTAAAGTTTTTTCTATATGGCTAAAAACATCAAACAACTGTTTACCATCTCAGCAAATCTGTTGTCTCTTTTTCAGCAGAAAATCTGAATTTTTAGTAGACTTTCTGCTTTCTTTTACTGACAAATTCATTTAAGTGTACTGATACGATGAATGTATCAAAATATTTCTCGAAGATCCTGATAATAAAATATGAATGGTGTCCAAACGCTCACGTAATCACACATAATCAAATTAACGCCGTTTATCTTTGCGCCATAGACTGACTAGATTTCACGAGAAAAATTGAACATTGATTGAAAATTGATTTATTTTTTGTAAAACTGGCTGATTCATGCTACTCCTCCACTTTTCAGAAGAATGTTCATATAACTTGAATTGTATGGACATTCTTTTACATTGAAGTTAAAAATAAATTTTAACTAGTTATATATATCTTTACAATTATTTTCTTACTATATTTTTTCAATTATTCTCTTATGTTATTCTTGTACATAAATCTTAATTCTATTTTTGTGAACTATTTGTTCCTTATTAACTATTTAACAATATTATTCTTAAATATATCTTTAATTATATATGGTCCCTTATATTTGAGGTCTAGCTTATGGCCAGTCTCATTCCTGAGTAAGACCGAGTCACCTATATTTACTTTATGATCTAGTGCTGTCTTATCATAAATGATTTTCTGTCTTTGTTTATGTTTATCTAATAATTGTTGTGCTCTCTTATGTGCTACTTCTAATCTAAACTTTGCTTCCTTAGCATAACTGTCTATATTGTATAATGGAGCAATTCTATCTACCTCAGCAAATTGTTGGAACATATTTGGAAGTTTTGAAAAAACTAATTCGTATGGACAATAATCATGTGCCGTCGATGGTGTAGTATTGTAGCAGTACGTGAAATAATTAAGCCATTCATCCCAGTCATTTTTGTCAACCGATATGTAGGATCTCACATACTCGTCGAAAGTTCGGTGGCTTCTCTCAACTGTACCGAGTGTTTGGTGATGATATGCTGTTGAAGTTAGTTTTTCAATTTTGAGGAGTTCACATAGCTCCGTCAATATAGTGTTTTTATATTCTGTGCCCATGTCCGAAATGAACGTCTTCATCGGACCGTAGGTGAGAATGTAATGCACAAATATCGCCTTAGCGACTGTTTTGGCGTTCTTGTCACAAATGGGTATGGCAACTAAATATTTCGTCAGATCACATATCAATGTGACTGCATATTCATTGCCTTTTTCTGACTTTGGAAATGGACCTATGGTATCCACGAATACGATATCAAATGCTGCTACCGGTGTTGGAGTCAAAGTCATTGGAGTCTTTAAATGTTTTGTAGTCTTGGCTGTCTGACACTTTAAGCATGATTTAATATATTTTGTTACGTCTTTAGTCATATTTTTCCAGAAATAATATCTTCTAAGTTTCTGAATTGTACGTAAAATTCCACAGTGACCACCTGTCATTGGGTCGTCGTGATATCTTTTCATAATGTCTTGAATAGTTTCGGCATTCGTTTCATCAATTCGGGTCACCTCATTTAGTAGCGCTACTTTAATTCCAACCAATTTCTTATTGCCCATTTCTTTAAAATCACTAATTGAGACAAATTCAAAAATTTTCTCACTAGGTGCCACTTGTAACTTTTCAATATTATGTTTACAGGCCACTTCTTCGAGCCTTGGGAAAAATTGTCCTAAGTCAATCTTCCCATTGATAAACAAATCATAGATATATATATAGACTTTCCTCGTTTAATGAAACATCTCCCGGGGGTAATCTTTAATATATAATATTTTCTGACGTTAGTGTTCTTTAATGGTACATATATACTGGGCTTATTATATTTAATTTCTTGATGATGCCTGTTCCAAGTATTACTTTCTTTCGTGTCTTCATTCTTTCTGGCTAAAGTGCAGTACCGCGTTCTGCTGTCCTGTGGCCTCTGTGCAACTACTAACAAATTTGCCAACAGCGTCATTCATGCTACTAAATTGCCCTGCCTCCATAATAAGTTTTACCTTATCAATGGTGCAGTTCATTGTCATCGCCTTGACAGCGACTTGAGTAGCGTATTTGGACGCTAGTTCACATGACAATCCATCGGATATATATGCACCCTCCAAGGATTTTGTAAGTGTCTCCAGCTCAGCGCAGTAGCCATTTGCAGATTTATTATTCTGTTTAATATTCATAATTTTAGCTGAAAGTACTTCAACTGATTCACATTTTACCGATCTTTCCAGCCTATCTATTATCTGAAGAATTGTTGTCTCAGTGCTTGAGCTTCGTCTTTATCAAAGATACCGCGGTTGCCTCATGGGTATCTTTAAGACTGTCCACCAAGGTTAGTGCGTCCAAAAAGATGCGTCCGTAGATTTTCCGGTTTCCCATCAAAATCTGGAAGCAGTCGGGATGCAGTGTTCAGAAATTCGATGGTCGTTTGAGCCATAGTTAGTTCTTCACCACTGTCTTCAGAATCAAGATTATTTTCTTCAGAGATTGGTGTGAATTTTCCAGTGTTTGCTGACGGTATTAGTATATTAATGTCTATCTTTAGGGAATCTTCAATCGAGTGTGGTACCTTTTGATCTATATGGTACTTTGATAATATATTCACTAATTGATCCAAAGTCACTTTCTTATGCTCTTGTGTAAATCTAGCCTGGTGTTTGGCTATTATTTCCCTAATATTTTCCAACGAGCTAATTAATATGCCTAAATGTCTTCTAAATGTTTCAGTTCGAATGAAAATGTTTTTATTAATGCACTTGTGGGATCTTCTGAATTTTTTTTTTTCCGATTTTAGTACCTTTGCAATCAATTCCCATTCCATGTTTATATATTCAGATTTGCCCTACTCATATATCTCTTTTTTAGAATCTTATTGTGCATTGAATACATTTTTAATGCGAGATTCAATCCTGCAAATACTACGATTAATATTAGACATATTTCTATTTTAAATAGGTCTAATTCCCTTTCTACAACCTTAACTTCATTTATAACATTGGCATTCGGTCTTACTAGTTTCGACTGTTCTTTACCCATTACACTAGTCAACAGTCAAAATGTACTCGGGATGCGATAATTTTTTCTGTGTAGATAACCTTGACATGAGCTCGAAAAACGCAATAAAATTTTTTTTTTCGTTTGTTTTTTTTTTTATTTTTTTTTTTTAAATTTTAAAATTTTTTTTTTGGTTAATTTGTTTCGTCCGGCATAACTCGGGAACCACTAGCCCGATTTAATTGAATTAAATTTTAAAAAATTTAAAATTACAATTCCCTTAATCTGTTCATATATTGTTTTCCTATACAAGCAACAGTTTCCAAGTTAAAAATGAATATATAAAGGAAAAAACTTATTTTTTGCCTAAAGATTAAAAATTTTTTTTTTTTAAAATCCATAAAAAATCCAAAATGAAAAAAATGTCAAATCTTATTACTTTTACGTAAAGTCACATAACCTATGAGCAAAATGAGACAAAGATCATGAAAATCGATGCACGCGTTTCGCTTTTATTCGCAATTGAGTAAAGGTATGAATTTCAAAAATTTGCTCGACATATGCACAACTTTGTCTATGGTAAGGTTTTTTCTTTTTTTTTTTGATTCTCAGAATTAACAAAACGGAATAAACAAAGGGTTATTTAATTTTTATGATTGCGTAAGCAAAGTAATAAACGCTAATAAATGTGCGTGAACAATTAAAAGGAAAAAAGGAAAGGGGACTTTTTTAATTATTTGGGGTTTCCGTTGGCTACCTGTATGATTCTTTTACAGAAATGCAACCCACATTTAAGGGTGGTCATTATTCGGAAAATTTAAGACTCACACATGGTGAAACAGGTATGTAGCCACCGTAAAAAAATATACACCCATTTATAAGTACCTGTCAGTAAAATACTAAACAATACACAGTATAAGTAGGTCTTCATTGATCGATTTTACTCATTCAACAAGTGTCGACGAACGCGATAGTTAAAATGAGCAAGCGTTCGCGAGGATTTGAATGCAATACCAATCCAAGTAATTTTTGTTACATGTGCGGAGAATACGTTTCTGAAAAAAAAACAAGCGTTGTTTTTCACCTAAATTGAGAGATTCATTTGAAGAGAGCTTCAATTTAAAGGTCTCAAACATAGATGAGCGGTGGACACCAAGTGCTCTATGTCCACGGTGCTACGTACAGCTAGCTGACTCAAGGTAAGTGTAGATTACGAAATTCAAGAACATATATAACTTATTATTGAAATTCTTTCAGACGACAGCCGAGAATCATCATGCCAATGCTTTGGAGAGCTCCGCTTTGCCATGTAACAGATTGCTACTTCTGTCTTAGCAAAAAAACAGGCGTGGGAAAAAATATACGATGGACTTACGCTGCTGTTTCAACAGTGAATTTTCCAGTGCCATTTTCCGAAGAACCAGTGGACCCGTAACCGTCCGTTTCAAGATGGGCATCTAATAATGAGGCGATACATCCAACATCAGATCCGGAGACAGTAGAAACCACATCAGAATGCGAGTCAACATATACATTGCATGGAGGTCAACGCTTATGTTCCCAAGCAGAACTGAACGATTGGGTTAGAGAATTGAAACTCTCCAAGGAAGATGCAGAGTTGCATGCATCGCGCATGCAACAGTTCGGATTCTTGGCTCCTGGTGTGGTGACAACAATCTACAGGAAGCGTCATGAACCATACGCAAGGTACTACACAAAAAAAAACAACATCTGTTTTTGTAAGGACATTCCCGGATTATTTGGTGAACTCGGGTACTCTTACGATCCAGGAGAGTGGCGTCTTTTCATCGACAGCAACAAGCAGAGCCTTAAAGCAATTTTACTGCACAACGGCAACGAGAAACCTTCGATTCCAATTGCTCATGCCGCTGACACCAAGGAAACATACGAAGTCATGGACAATCTACTAAAGTGCCTTAACTATGAGAGGCACGATTGGAAAGTTTGTGCCGACCTTAAGGTTATCGGTATCCTTTGTGGATTACAAGGTGGATTCACAAAGTACTGTTGTTTTCTCTACCTTTGGGACAGCCGCGATCGTCAACATCATTACACCAGGAGGAGTTGGACAGAAAGAGTTAACTTCATCCCCGGCAGCGACAACGTGAAATATACACCACTCATAAAAAAGGAAAATGTTTTTCTCCCACCTCTTCACATAAAGCTCGGACTCATAAAAAACTTCGTGAAAGCTATCAACAAAGATGGCGAAGCGTTCGCCTATTTAAAAACCATTTTTCCTCACCTTTCATCGGCAAAGATTAAGGAAGGCGTTTTCGACGGTCCGCAAATTAAAAAGTTGTTGCAAGACCAACAGTTTGAGCACATTTTATCACCAAATGAAGCTGCAGCTTGGAACTCATTTCGGCAAATTGTTTCCGGATTTCTTGGAAACAACAAAAGCTCAAATTACAGAGAGATCGTCGAACAACTACTCCAAAATTATAAAAAAATTAGAGCAAATATGTCGCTTAAGATACATTTTCTACACTCGCACTTGGACTTCTTTCCGTACAACCTGGGCGATGTGAGTGACGAGCATGGCGCACATGTAACAAAAATTACTTGGATTGGTATTGCATTCAAATCCTCGCGAACGTTTGCTCATTTTAACTATCGCGTTCGTCGACACTTGTTGAATGAGTAAAATCGATCAATGAAGACCTATTTATGCTGTGTATTGTTTAGTATTTTACTGACAGGTACTTATAAATGGGTGTATATTTTTTTACGGTGGCTACATACCTGTTTCACCATGTGTGAGTCTTAAATTTTCCGAATAATGACCACCCTTAAATGTGGGTTGCATTTCTGTAAAAAAATCATACAGGTAGCCAACGGAAAACCCAAATAATTAAAAAAGTCCCCTTTCCTTTTTTCCTTTTAATTGTTCACGCACATTTATTAGCGTTTATTACTTTGCTTACGCAATCATAAAAATTAAATAACCCTTTGTTTATTCCGTTTTGTTAATTCTGAGAATCAAAAAAAAAAGAAAAAACCTTACCATAGACAAACTTGTGCATATGTCGAGCAAATTTTTGAAATTCATACCTTTACTCAATTGCGAATAAAAGCGAAACGCGTGCATCGATTTTCATGAGATTTGACATTTTTTTCATTTTGGATTTTTTATGGATTTTTTAAAAAAAAAATTAAAATAAGTTTTTTCCTTTATATATTCATTTTTAACTTGGAAACTGTTGCTTGTATAGGAAAACAATATATGAACAGATTAAGGGAATTGTAATTTTAAATTTTTTAAAATTTAATTCAATTAAATCGGGCTAGTGGTTCCCGAGTTATGCCGGACGAAACAAATTAACCAAAAAAAAAAATTTAAAATTTAAAAAAAAAAAATAAAAAAAAACCAAACGAAAAAAAAAAATTTATTGCGTTTTTCGAGCTCATGTCAAGGTTATCTACACAGAAAAAATTATCGCATCCGGAGTACATGAAATTTTTTCATTTTGTTGAGTAGTGTTATTAATAAGATACATTAATTGTGTTGTATTAAAAAAAATAAAAATAATTATATATAAATAATTATATATATATATATATATATATATATATATATATATATATATATATATATATATATATATATATATATATATATATATTTTTTTTTTTTTCTTAGTGTATGATATTTAGAAATATATCTTTGTAAAAAAAATGTATTTGGTTATTTTTTCATATGTATTAATATTTTGAAAATTTCTGTTTATTTTTTTTTTTTTTGTGTGGAAGTAATATTCTTATTGTAATATATAGTATTAAAAATATTTAGCCAAGAGCGAGTAATCGCCTTCTGGCCTACTAGTGCGGACTTAGCGCACTTTGTTTTTAATATATTGATTGATGAGGTAGAATTCCTCATCTCGCGTCTAAGGCGGTGAACGTATCCTCATCGTCTTTTTTTCTAACGTACCGCAGGGATCTTCGGGGTTTCCTCTATCTATCTTTTGGTTGAGGTCCCTCCTTCAACAATCCCGGCATGGATCGGAACTGCCCGGATAGTTTGGCAGTGTCTTCTTTTATTTTTAGTTTTGCTTAACAAAAGCAAGGGTTGCTGCTTAAAAGCATGCCCTAAAACAAATTTATTGCTTTGTTAATTTAAAGCAGGACTGGCAGGATCGCCATGAACTAACCTTTTATCCTTTTAATTACTCTTGCGATTGAACGCAGTTTTATGATTGTAATTATGATGTGTTTTATTGGGGGAACCATTGGCGATATTTATATCGTAAATAAGATTATTCAGCAATAATCTATGGTTCCCAATATTCAATAATACATGCATGTTTATTTGGTATATTTTACTTACGCTATACTTACATACATACATATATGTCTAGTTTTGAAAAGGTGGAATTTGAATACAGTCCGTCCGGCCGATCAAGCATAACAACAACAACGGGAAGATAGCAGTTCGATGACTGTCCCAGTTATGCTGTTTAGTTATTATACCAACAACGTTAATGCATTAGTCCTACTGTTGTGTAATACGATATTCTTTTATATATGACGTGCATTAATATGATCGTTGGCGAAATGGAATAACATTAAATATTCTTGTTGGCATGACGGAATATGATTCATGCTGCATAACACTCTGGAGTCAACTTATTACAGCCAATCATGATGAGAATAATTGTTATACTGTTCATTAGGCGCAGCTTCAATGAG
Organism: Polietes domitor; assembly: GCA_947397865.1. Classification (NCBI taxonomy): domain Eukaryota; kingdom Metazoa; phylum Arthropoda; class Insecta; order Diptera; family Muscidae; genus Polietes; species Polietes domitor. The sequence goes on from OX377621.1 coordinate 123,159,182, forward strand.
ATATGTTCACACCGATTTTGTTTGTGTATGGGCCCATCAAATGCATAAATAACATAGTTCAAAAGATTTTCATCATTTTTACCATATTCGTTAAATTTTACTAAAAATTAATTACTGTATAATTTATATGAACTAAATAAAATCGCCCCAAAAACAACATGGGTTTAGTAAGTAAATCGGGGTATATACGCAGGGAGTGGTGTAGGTTATAATATAGTCGGCCCCGCCCGACTGTAGCCTTTCTTGTTTTTTCCTTGTTTTTTGTTATATTTATTAACAATACTAATGTTCTACAATTTAATTATTATTAAAAGATGAAGGCAATTTTGATTTTTAAAATGAACTACGTTTTTTAATTATTCCACGGAAATCTTAGAGTAAGGTTAGCATGATCATCGTGGGTTATCCAACAGATTTCCAATGGGTAACATAAGTAGGGTGTGTATTAACCGAATTAGGTACATTACATCTACATTCTCTTCGTTTTTCCATACTTTCTTCCCTTCTTGCTTTCCTTCTATATTTCTTTCATTCGTTTATTTTATTGTGTGAGTAATATCACTCCGGGTTTTTAGCTACCTAATTTTGGATTTCTGTAGTGTGTTTTAACCTACTTTCCAGGACCAAGGACATCACCATATTTTCCCCGAGCACGGCCGGGGAAAAGACAGCAAGCAGGTTTTGGGAAGGTAGGGCATGAGTCGGGCCGTTACAATGCGAAGAAAACATTTTATTTTTTTGTATTACAGATTTCCCCCTTCTCAGATTTTGAAAATTGATAAAACCTAATTTCTTTTTTTGACTTTGTCGAAGAGATTTTGCACTCAATTTTTTTACTAGAAATTGTGGTTTTGATTTAGCAGACAAATCGAGTTACTGCATGAAAACTGCACATAGGCAGTACTGCAATTCATTCAGGAGTAAACATTGACATCGTTTTATTGATCGTATACTTAAATATCAATTAAAAGCAGATTAATGTCCCACAAATTCGAGAATGTTCTATTGTTTATTATTTAATTATATGTTTTTACCTGTTACATTTTAAAATTGCTACTTGTTACTTTTAACATGCTATATCCATTTTCGTAAAAAGTGGAAGTTTCTATCATATTCTGTTTTATTTGCATTATTCAACTAAACATGGAATCGTTCGGTTATAAAGAATTGGTGGAATAATATACGAAGAACCAGGAAATAGAAGATATTATAAATATAATTAAAAACAGAATACCATACGATTTGTTAACAACTGAATCAAGAGATACAATTAACGTGAACGTTTTCATGAACGTTCCAAGTAGTGGCTAGAACGCAAATTAATGATTCATTTGATGTGGAAATTAATTACAGCCTCTCGATCAAGAACAACGAGGTCTCTGAATAGTGTGCCTACACCAAAAGAGGAAAAGGAATTCAAAAAAATCAGAAGCCATACAAATATGACATTTGAAAATCGTCCTTATGTCATTTAAACTAGATTTCGCATGCAGTGTGACAAGGCTATTAAGTATATTTCTATTTTATAAGTAATGTATATAATTAAATAAGTAAGGAAAGGCTAAAGTCGGGCGGGGCCGACTATATGATACACTCCACTTTCTATCCGAATACAATTCAATTCGGTAAAATAATGAAAACGGAAAGGAGTAAAGGTATGAATTTCAAAAATTTGCTCGACATATGCACAACTTTGTCTATGGTAAGGTTTTTTCTTTTTTTTTTTTTGATTCTCAGAATTAACAAAACGGAATAAACAAAGGGTTATTTAATTTTTATGATTGCGTAAGCAAAGTAATAAACGCTAATAAATGTGCGTGAACAATTAAAAGGAAAAAAGGAAAGGGGACTTTTTTAATTATTTGGGGTTTCCGTTGGCTACCTGTATGATTTTTTTACAGAAATGCAACCCACATTTAAGGGTGGTCATTATTCGGAAAATTTAAGACTCACACATGGTGAAACAGGTATGTAGCCACCGTAAAAAAATATACACCCATTTATAAGTACCTGTCAGTAAAATACTAAACAATACACAGTATAAGTAGGTCTTCATTGATCGATTTTACTCATTCAACAAGTGTCGACGAACGCGATAGTTAAAATGAGCAAACGTTCGCGAGGATTTGAATGCAATACCAATCCAAGTAATTTTTGTTACATGTGCGGAGAATACGTTTCTGAAAAAAAACAAGCGTTGTTTTTCACCTAAATTGAGAGATTCATTTGAAGAGAGCTTCAATTTAAAGGTCTCAAACATAGATGAGCGGTGGACACCAAGTGCTCTATGTCCAAGGTGCTACGTACAGCTAGCTGACTCAAGGTAAGTGTAGATTACGAAATTCAAGAACATATATAACTTATTATTGAAATTCTTTCAGACGACAGCCGAGAATCATCATGCCAATGCTTTGGAGAGCTCCGCTTTGCCATGTAACAGATTGCTACTTCTGTCTTAGCAAAAAAACAGGCGTGGGAAAAAATATACGATGGACTTACGCTGCTGTTTCAACAGTGAATTTTCCAGTGCCATTTTCCGAAGAACCAGTGGACCCGCAACCGTCCGTTTCAAGATGGGCATCTAATAATGAGGCGATACATCCAACATCAGATCCGGAGACAGTAGAAACCACATCAGAATGCGAGTCAACATATACATTGCATGGAGGTCAACGCTTATGTTCCCAAGCAGAACTGAACGATTGGGTTAGAGAATTGAAACTCTCCAAGGAAGATGCAGAGTTGCATGCATCGCGCATGCAACAGTTCGGATTCTTGGCTCCTGGTGTGGTGACAACAATCTACAGGAAGCGTCATGAACCATACGCAAGGTACTACACAAAAAAAGACAACATCTGTTTTTGTAAGGACATTCCCGGATTATTTGGTGAACTCGGGTACTCTTACGATCCAGGAGAGTGGCGTCTTTTCATCGACAGCAACAAGCAGAGCCTTAAAGCAATTTTACTGCACAACGGCAACGAGAAACCTTCGATTCCAATTGCTCATGCCGTTGACACCAAGGAAACATACGAAGTCATGGACAATCTACTAAAGTGCCTTAACTATGAGAGGCACGATTGGAAAGTTTGTGCCGACCTTAAGGTTATCGGTATCCTTTGTGGATTACAAGGTGGATTCACAAAGTACTGTTGTTTTCTCTGCCTTTGGGACAGCCGCGATCGTCAACATCATTACACCAGGAGGAGTTGGACAGAAAGAGTTAACTTCATCCCCGGCAGCGACAACGTGAAATATACACCACTCATAAAAAAGGAAAATGTTTTTCTCCCACCTCTTCACATAAAGCTCGGACTCATAAAAAACTTCGTGAAAGCTATCAACAAAGATGGCGAAGCGTTCGCCTATTTAAAAACCATTTTTCCTCACCTTTCATCGGCAAAGATTAAGGAAGGCGTTTTCGACGGTCCGCAAATTAAAAAGTTGTTGCAAGACCAACAGTTTGAGCACATTTTATCACCAAATGAAGCTGCAGCTTGGAACTCATTTCGGCAAATTGTTTCCGGATTTCTTGGAAACAACAAAAGCTCAAATTACAGAGAGATCGTCGAACAACTACTCCAAAATTATAAAAAAATTAGAGCAAATATGTCGCTTAAGATACATTTTCTACACTCGCACTTGGACTTCTTTCCGTACAACCTGGGCGATGTGAGTGACGAGCATGGCGCACATGTAACAAAAATTACTTGGATTGGTATTGCATTCAAATCCTCGCGAACGTTTGCTCATTTTAACTATCGCGTTCGTCGACACTTGTTGAATGAGTAAAATCGATCAATGAAGACCTATTTATGCTGTGTATTGTTTAGTATTTTACTGACAGGTACTTATAAATGGGTGTATATTTTTTTACGGTGGCTACATACCTGTTTCACCATGTGTGAGTCTTAAATTTTCCGAATAATGACCACCCTTAAATGTGGGTTGCATTTCTGTAAAAAAAATCATACAGGTAGCCAACGGAAAACCCAAATAATTAAAAAAGTCCCCTTTCCTTTTTTCCTTTTAATTGTTCACGCACATTTATTAGCGTTTATTACTTTGCTTACGCAATCATAAAAATTAAATAACCCTTTGTTTACTCCGTTTTGTTAATTCTGAGAATCAAAAAAAAAAAAGAAAAAACCTTACCATAGACAAACTTGTGCATATGTCGAGCAAATTTTTGAAATTCATACCTTTACTCAATTGCGAATAAAAGCGAAACGCGTGCATCGATTTTCATGATCTTTGTCTCATTTTGCTCATAGGTTATGTGACTTTACGTAAAAGTAATAAGATTTGACATTTTTTTCATTTTGGATTTTTTATGGATTTTTTAAAAAAAAAAAATTAAAATAAGTTTTTTCCTTTATATATTCATTTTTAACTTGGAAACTGTTGCTTGTATAGGAAAACAATATATGAACAGATTAAGGGAATTGTAATTTTAAATTTTTTAAAATTTAATTCAATTAAATCGGGCTAGTGGTTCCCGAGTTATGCCGGACGAAACAAATTAACCAAAAAAAAATTTTTTAAATTAAAAAAAAAAAAAATAAAAAAAAACCAAACGAAAAAAAAAAATTTATTGCGTTTTTCGAGCTCATGTCAAGGTTATCTACACAGAAAAAATTATCGCATCCGGAGTACATGAAATTTTTTTCATTTTGTTGAGTAGTGTTATTAATAAGATACATTAATTGTGTTGTATTAAAAAAAATAAAAATAATTATATATAAATAATTTTATATATATATATATATATATATATATATATATATATATATATATATATATATATATATATATATATATATAAATATATATATATATATATATATATATATATATTTTTCTTAGTGTATGATATTTAGAAATATATCTTTGTAAAAAAAATGTATTTGGTTATTTTTTCATATGTATTAATATTTTGAAAATTTCTGTTTATTATTTTTTTTTTTGTGTGGAAGTAATATTCTTATTGTAATATATAGTATTAAAAATATTTAGCCAAGAGCGAGTAATCGCCTTCTGGCCTACTAGTGCGGACTTAGCGCACTTTGTTTTTAATATATTGATTGATGAGGTAGAATTCCTCATCTCGCGTCTAAGGCGGTGAACGTATCCTCATCGTCTTTTTTTCTAACGTACCGCAGGGATCTTCGGGGTTTCCTCTATCTATCTTTTGGTTGAGGTCCCTCCTTCAACAATCCCGGCATGGATCGGAACTGCCCGGATAGTTTGGCAGTGTCTTCTTTTATTTTTAGTTTTGCTTAACAAAAGCAAGGGTTGCTGCTTAAAAGCATGCCCTAAAACAAATTTATTGCTTTGTTAATTTAAAGCAGGACTGGCAGGATCGCCATGAACTAACCTTTTATCCTTTTAATTACTCTTGCGATTGAACGCAGTTTTATGATTGTAATTATGATGTGTTTTATTGGGGGAACCATTGGCGATATTTATATCGTAAATAAGATTATTCAGCAATAATCTATGGTTCCCAATATTCAATAATACATGCATGTTTATTTGGTATATTTTACTTACGCTATACTTACATACATACATATATGTCTAGTTTTGAAAAGGTGGAATGTGAATACAGTCCGTCCGGCCGATCAAGCATAACAACAACAACGGGAAGATAGCAGTTCGATGACTGTCCCAGTTATGCTGTTTAGTTATTATACCAACAACGTTAATGCATTAGTCCTACTGTTGTGTAATACGATATTCTTTTATATATGACGTGCATTAATATGATCGTTGGCGAAATGGAATAACATTAAATATTCTTGTTGGCATGACGGAATATGATTCATGCTGCATAACACTCTGGAGTCAACTTATTACAGCCAATCATGATGAGAATAATTGTTATACTGTTCATTAGGCGCAGCTTCAATGAGATATGTTCACACCGATTTTGTTTGTGTATGGGCCCATCAAATGCATAAATAACATAGTTCAAAAGATTTTCATCATTTTTACCATATTCGTTAAATTTTACTAAAAATCAATTACTGTATAATTTATATGAACTAAATAAAATCGCCCCAAAAACAACTTGGGTTTAGTAAGTAAATCGGGGTATATACGCAGGTAGTGGTGTAGGTTATAATATAGTCGGCCCCGCCCGACTGTAGCCTTTCTTGTTTTTTCCTTGTTTTTTGTTATATTTATTAACAATACTAATGTTCTACAATTTAATTATTATTAAAAGATGAAGGCAATTTTGATTTTTAAAATGAACTACGTTTTTTAATTATTCCACGGAAATCTTAGAGTAAGGTTAGCATGATCATCGTGGGTTATCCAACAGATTTCCAATGGGTAACATAAGTAGGGTGTGTATTAACCGAATTAGGTACATTACATCTACATTCTCTTCGTTTTTCCATACTTTCTTCCCTTCTTGCTTTCCTTCTATATTTCTTTCATTCGTTTATTTTATTGTGTGAGTAATATCACTCCGGGTTTTTAGCTACCTAATTTTGGATTTCTGTAGCGTGTTTTAACCTACTTTCCACGACCAAGGACATCACCATATTTTCCCCGAGCACGGCCGGGGAAAAGGCAGCAAGCAGGTTTTGGGAAGGTAGGGCATGAGTCGGGCCGTTACAATGCGAAGAAAACATTTTATTTTTTTGTATTACAGATTTCCCCCTTCTCAGATTCTGAAAATTGATAAAACCTAATTTCTTTTTTTGACTTTGTCGAAGAGATTTTGCACTCAATTTTTTTACTAGAAATTGTGGTTTTGATTTAGCAGACAAATCGAGTTACTGCATGAAAACTGCACATAGGCAGTACTGCAATTCATTCAGGAGTAAACATTGACATCGTTTTATTGATCGTATACTTAAATATCAATTAAAAGCAGATTAATGTCCCACAAATTCGAGAATGTTCTATTGTTTATTATTTAATTATATGTTTTTACCTGTTACATTTTAAAATTGCTACTTGTTACTTTTAACATGCTATATCCATTTTCGTAAAAAGTGGAAGTTTCTATCATATTCTGTTTTATTTGCATTATTCAACTAAACATGGAATCGTTCGGTTATAAAGAATTGGTGGAATAATATACGAAGAACCAGGAAATAGAAGATATTATAAATATAATTAAAAACAGAATACCATACGATTTGTTAACAACTGAATCAAGAGATACAATTAACGTGAACGTTTTCATGAACGTTCCAAGTAGTGGCTAGAACGCAAATTAATGATTCATTTGATGTGGAAATTAATTACAGCCTCTCGATCAAGAACAACGAGGTCTCTGAATAGTGTGCCTACACCAAAAGAGGAAAAGGAATTCAAAAAAATCAGAAGCCATACAAATATGACATTTGAAAATCGTCCTTATGTCATTTAAACTAGATTTCGCATGCAGTGTGACAAGGCTATTAAGTATATTTCTATTTTATAAGTAATGTATATAATTAAATAAGTAAGGAAAGGCTAAAGTCGGGCGGGGCCGACTATATGATACACTCCACTTTCTATCCGAATACAATTCAATTCGGTAAAATAATGAAAACGGAAAGGCTAATATGACCTGGCCCAATTTGTCAAATCGAGAATCCAAATATGGAATGAAGTGACTAACTTTCACAATACGTTCTTCCAGTTCAAGAATAACGTGTTATGCTCACTTTGAGAGAAATTCGGTGAAAATACCTGGTTTCTGGGGCGGAAAATATGGGAGATATAAATAAATCTGAACCGCTCTGACCTATTTGTACCATGGGTGTTTCTAGTTGAAATATAAGATTTGAAGAGCATCTGTTAAAATATGGTTGGTGGTTTATAGAGTGGAAAAAATTAAATAGAGAGTGAAATTTGTGTGGGAGCTATATATAAATCTGAACCGATCTGACCTATTTTCACCATAGGTAGTCCTAGTTTAAATATAAGATGTTTTGTCAAATCTGAAGACAATCTGACACAATATGTGGTCTCTAGAGCGGAACAGGTCAAATCGGGGAATGAAATTTGTATGGGAGATATAGAACCGATCTAGATACAGAACCGATCTAACACATTTTTAACACATGTGTTTCTAGTTGAAATATAAGATGATTTGCCAATCTTGAAGAAAATCTGTTGTAATATGTGGTATCTAGAGTGAAAAGAGTCAAATCGGGAGTGCTATATGGGGGCTATATCTAAATCTGAACCGATTTTTTTTTTCAAATTAAATAGGGTTCGTCTTTGTCCCGAAAAACTTCGTTGTGCAAAGTTTCATTTGGTTCTGTCTACAATTGCGACCTGTATCAAGATTACAAGAATAGATGGACGGACAGACAGACAGACAAACAGACGGACATTGCTAAATCGATTCAAAAAGTGATTCTAAGTCGATTGGTATAATGAACAATGGGTATATCTCCCTTCCTTTTGGGTGTTGCAAACAAATGCACAAAGACTATCGTGGAGTGTATAAAAATGCTTATTAAGTGTGAACATACATATTGAGGATAATTTATTTGATGTTCAGGTATACTTATTGAACGATGTCACTGTTTACTCCTGAATGCAGTAATTAGATTTGTCTGCTAAATCAAGCGTTATTAGGTTATTAGAGGATAAAGGAATTTTACTCATCTGTTTATCTATGCACAAAGTTTTCAAAAGTTAAGAGAAGAAAATGGGTAAATTGCGACGTGGAACTATCTCTAAATATTTATTACAAACAAACTATATTTGGCACAAACAACTTTTTGGCATCATAATAAGGTTAAGAAACCACAATTTCTAATAAAAAATTTGAGTGTAAAATCTCTTAAAATGTGTGAAAAATAGTTCGACAAAATGAAAAAACGGAAATTAAGTTTTTTCAAATTTCAAGGAAGGCGAAAATCTGTAACACAAAAAATTTAAAATTATTTTCGCATTATGAACAAATACATAGGTTTATATGTTAAAAAAACATAAAAACTAAAATTAAAAATATCTACAATCGAAAAATACGAAAAGTAGTCAACTTTGAGCCGATTTCTAAAATATGTCCGACTACCCGATTTTTAATGTTATCTCAAAATAATCCTTGGGTCCTTGTCTAGTTTTGTTTTTTTACAGAACTCAAAAATGTCTACTAGAACAATAGTTATTGCATTTTGGCCGATGGAATTTGATTCTGAACCGCACAGTGGTTAATGTTAAGTTTGAAGTTTGGTCGTTTCATGCACTTTTTGTCTACATAACGTATGCGAACCGTATTTCAAAGCCCAGGCGGCTAATTTCGATTTCTCTTTGAAATTTATCTGTGCTTGTAGCTAAAAGGACTAGATTGCCAGCGTAATCGATGTATTTGCTTTTTATGGCACTCAGTATCCAATGCTTATTGTGAATATATTGGAAACGACAAAATATATATCTTGCATTAAACCTAAATAAATAAGTAATAAATCCTATAAAATTGGAAACAAAGAAAGATTTCTTTGTTTTTTTTTTTAATTCAAAGGCGTACGAGGAAGCCCATATGCCTTTTTTACACACATTTAGACTTATTTGTTTAGATGACGGGACATGAAACTTTGACCTCGGGAATTCGTTTTATAGAGGCTATTGAATCAATACTTCGTTATGTAGAGGCTTTTGATAACTCTAACGACTTACTTAAAATATAATTATACTGATTTCGTTGCATATATGATTTAGAATGAAAACTTCGATATATAGAGGCTTTTTAACATAGCTATCGAGCATTTTTGTATGAAAAACTTTGCTAAAAAGAGGTTATTTCATGGAGAGTTTCACTATACTTACTTTCTTTGATGGGAACAAGAATTATACTACATTTAAAATGAATTCCCTTGATGATTTACGAGTAATGAACATGTCATTAATTTTGAACTACTTAAATTTTTTGCTGGGTAATAATATTAAACTATAACACTATTATAACTAGGAATAAGTGAATAACTAAAGAAATGAGTTCCTAAACGAAGAGAGACTTTATATTCCTGCACATGGTATCATGTTTATGGTTGAAATATAACGTGTGTTGCTCAATTTGAAGAAAAATCGGTTAAAATATGTGGTTTATAGAGCGGAAAAAGTCAATTCTGGAGCGACATTTATATGAGAGCTAAATCTGAACCCACTTTCACCACAGCTGTTTCCAATTGGTTAAAATTTCCAAAACGGAGCTATATTTAAATCTGAACCGACTTGACACTTTTACGTTGTGCCAAATTTGAAGAAAATCGGTTAAATAAGCGTTTTCTACAGCACAAATAGTGAAATTATGATTGACTTTTGTATGAGAGCAATACACAAATCTCAACTGATCTAATCCACCATAGATGATTGTAATTTAAATATAACGTGTTGTACCAAATTTGAAGAAAATAAACTAAAATAAATAATAGTTTTTTAAACATTTTCATATCCTCCACCATAGGATGCAGGTATTCTAAGTTTGTCATTCCGTTTATAACACCTTGAAATATCGATCTGAAACACTATAAAGTACATATATTCCTGATCTCATAAAATTCTAAGACGATCTACCATACTAGTCTACACGCCAGCATATAAACGAAAGGAGTTAGGACGTTCCCATTTTGCATGAATGTATCTTATAGTTGTAGAACGGTTGGGATTGTAAATGGCCAAAATCGGTCCACAGGGAAAATTTTAGAATATGTCTTCATATTGGGAATGCACATTCCCCTTTTAGCATAAATGTGCGCGATAAAGTAATTCTTATTTGGAACAAAAATAGATAAAACTGGTACCTACTTACATTGCAGTAATTGTGTAGATACGTCATATAAAAATCGTACTTTTAAGGGGTAAAATAGTACCAACCACATGCTTGCACCTAGAATAATGAAGTTCGGTGTATACATTCCTCTAACTACATAGATGCGCAAAATAAAAAGATTCTTCAAATTTCACGCTTTCAAGGGATAAAATGGGAACAAGGGGATAAAATGGATCCAAACAGCTACAATAATGAAATTCGGTTTGTACATCTCTCTAATTTCGTCGACACGTAAAATAGAGAAAAAGGAATAAAAATGGTACCGACCAGCTAGAATCCAGCAATTCGGTGTACACATTCCTCTGATTGCATAGATGCGCAAATTAGAAAATGCATACTTTTTTTGTTTTTAAGTAAAAATGGGAAAAGTGATAAAACTGAGTAAAATCATGAAATCAGGCTATCTTGCACTGTGAACACGGGAGATAATGGATATGGATAATCACTTACTTAAAGAGTCCGGATATTATGTTAGAAAGTCGCTGCGAACTGGCGAAGGCTTTCACAAGCCAAAAATCTTGATAGTGGTAGTGTGCACCCAAGTAGTAAATGTCACCATGCTATTTGTAAATAAATTTGCATTCTATAAAATATAGATGCAAAATGGTCTTGAGCAAGGAAAATATCCCAGTTCAAATCAAATACTGATTACAGGCCGAAATAAAACAAACGAATAGAACATTTTTAATTTTTCAATTAATCTCCAATTTTTCAATGCACTGTGCGCGCTAACGAACTGACACAAAACTGATGTGGAATAAAATACCTCCCATTATAAACTGCTCAGATCTTTTTGAATTATATGGACGATATCATGGTCAGAAAGCAGCATTTTAGAGAAAATATAATGTAGAATATGGAAAAGCTATGTGGACTACACAATGACAGTAGTTCTATTTGATAATATCTTCCCGGCTAGGGAAGCGTTGCAGAATTCGACTGAAACTGAAACTCTACTCTATTTTGAAACATGCAGAAATGTATGTGTGAATATATGTGATTTATTATAGTTTAGTCAATACTTACCTAATTCAGAAGCAATAATATTACATAAGAGTTTTTTGCCACTGTTTTGAGGACCAACAATACAAATAGATTTAGACTTGTCCACCATAAATTCTCCCAATCCAAGCATACATTCCTGAATAACCATTTTGATGTCGCCCGTTGTAGGTCCGATTGTTCTAAATTCGAAAATGAAGAGAAAGAGTAAAATCGAGAGTGACAGTGTGTATATATATATGTATATTAATATATATGTCCTTTATTTGTCACATAAATATAAGTACAAAGAATACATATATATTACATAACAAAAGTTCAGGTTGAACATAGGGCGATTTTGTATATTAAGGTGGACATTAAATATATAAAAGATTTTTTAATTTTTCTGGATGGTGTGGCTCGAGGTCATGAACAAATCAAAACACGTTGTTTTTAGTTTCTTCGACTGTTTTATTACTGTTTATTTATTACGTAAAAATATAAATAATATTATATATACAAAAAGACAAGACAAAATATCACAATAATTACATTTGAGCAAAACCAATGAACTTCTCTTTCCCGAAGTTATTATACACTTCACGAGAGTATTATGCCTTTGTGCATTTGTTTGTAACATCCAAAAGGAGAGGAGATAGACCCGTTGTTAATTATACCGATCGACATAGAATCACTTTTTGAATCGATTATCCGTCTGTCTGTCTGTCATTCCGTCTGTCTTGTCCATCTATTCTTGTAACCACAATACAGGTTGCAATTGTAGCCAGAAACAAATGAAACTTTGCACAACGAAGTTTTTCGGGATAAAGACGAACCCTATTTAATTTGAAGAAAGTCGGTTCAGATTTAGATATAGTCCCCATACGAATTTCACTCTCGATTTGACTTTTTCCGTTCTAGAAACCACATATTTTATCAGAATATCTTCAGATTTGGCAAAATGTCTTATATTTCAATTGGAAACACCTATGGTGAAAATAGTTCAGATCGATTATATGGATTTATATATAGCTCCCATTTATATTTTCAAAAAGAGTAAATACCATAAATATTGGTAGATAGTGGGTGCTACAGTTGGTTGTATTTCCATTCTATTTTAATTTGAAAATCCATTACCTGACGTACACAGTGCACGATAACCTTCATGCTGCAACCCATTTTTGCCGTAAAATTAAATGAGTACGAATTTGAAAAAAAACCTTTTATCTACGCAGTCAGAGGAATGTATACTCCGGATTTCATGACTCTATCTGCGGTCATTTGGTTGGTACTATTTTTATCCCCTTTTACCGTACCCAAAAAGTACTACGCAATCAGAGGAATGTATACATTGAATTTTATTATTCGAGGTGCAGCCGTTTGGTTGGTAAAATTTGTATCCCTCAAAAATACTTTTATATTATGTATATACTCAATTAGAGGAATGTACACAGCTGTTGTCGTTTAATATGTACCATTTTTATCCCTTTTTGCCCCATTTCACCCCTACGAAGAAAAATACCCCAGTACTTCTCATACAAAAAACTGAAATTGCACGAAAAATTACCAGAATAGAGAACACTGAAATTACTTCAAGTATAAACGCTGTGCATATGAAGGTGCTATCCAAGCAAGAACAATATTGAGCTTAATTTTGCAGTGTTTCGAGTTTTATCGAATGACTTGAGCGCTTTCGTGACTTCGAAAATAAAGTGAAACAAAATCGTTAAATTTAATTAAATTGAATACTCAGTTACGTGTTATAACTGGCGAATTATATTCGAAAATAAAAACAAATTGTATTCCAGTTTCAATTAATTTCTGCATTTCACAATGTTTATACTTCGTTAAACATAAATACATATAGATTACGGGAGAAATAACTCAAGATAAGATATAGACTGTCTGAAATAATATGTATATGCCTTGAAGGTTTTTAATAATGGAATAATTAAATTTTTTCGGAAGTTCATTCAAAAATCATTCACAATAATCATAAGCTGATCCTTTCTGAAAATTAAAATGTTATCGAGCCAATATAAAATTTCGTTAGCCTACACAGCGGTTCCGCCCATACTACAAAAGATATAAAAAAAAGTTTATGTCAGTATATTGCGGTGTAGCAATGTAAATAGTCTCTAATCCCATCAAAATAAATAGTTTTTTTTTTGTGATATCTATCGGCACTTCTTCAATAAAATCAAAAGAAGTGCAAGTTTGCATTAGAGTATTAGTTAGCTGAAAAAATGCGAAAAAAGTGATTACAAATAACAAGAGGACAAAAATAAATTTTAAAACTATAATTATTTTATAAATTATTTCGAGGTTTAGAAAAAAAGACGATCTTAATTAGAATGGTTTTGTCCATATATTACACAGTGCAACACGAAAAATATAACCATATACGGACTAGTGAATGGTAATCGAGGACAAGAATCGATTCTCGATTCCCGATCAACTATTTTAGAATCAGATTCTTAGAATCGAAGAATCGGACCTGAGAATCGATTCTTAATCGGAATCGGTAGAAATGTTTAACCATAAAACTCGAGAGGTATAATTTTAACTAACTAGTACAGAAAATGCCCACAATAACAAAGTTAGGGTACTTAAGAACGATATACACGCTGTCCAAATGTTTTCATAGCCTCTCCCTATAAGCGAGAGTGGACTTTAAATTTATTTAAATTTGCATAAAAATATCTCCAATCCATGGTGGAGAGTATATAAGAATCGCCATGGCCGAACATTACGTCTTTTTAATTGTTTTACACTAAGATACTCTTCCTTTATCGACTATTCTAAATAATATATAATATATATAGTTTTTGGAAAACGTTTTTCTTATAGATTTTTTCCGATCTATTGAATGATACCATCGCAAAAATATATAATTTAATGTTCACCTTTATTTTTAGGAATTAAAAATAAATTTAAAATTTCGAAATCTGCGGACACTTTTATTTTTTTAATATTTTTAGAAGAAAGTTGTCTATAAGTTGATCAAATTTCAAACTATTGCTTTTTGTTTCGTTTTTGAGATATTGAATTTTAAAGTTAGTTTCTCATTTTTTTCGCATAGACTATGTTTTGACATTTATCACTTATTTTGAGGTCTTTTAAGTACTGATGAATTCGATCAAGTTTTGTGTAATATTTCATCAAAACTAACACTTTCCAATTAACACTAACATGAAAACAACTATAAAAAGTTGTTGTAATGATAGTTTCATTAGTCAAATGCGATTTTAGCGACGACCGATGTGGTATGAATATATCAGATTTTCTCGAAGATCTTGATATTAAAATGTAAATGATATCCAAAAGTTCAGGAAATTGTATTGTTGGTAGTGAGCAATGATAAAGAAAAAATCGACTGAACTAATTCACCGTATTTTCAGTATATGTTATATTTTTATTGGTGTTACTAACAATTCGTGTTTATCTAACATATAATACTTTATTTCACGAAATATAAATAATATTATAATAGAAAACCATCTTGGTTTACGTGGCCGCTCTCACCATTTTGAATAAAACTTTCTACATGGATCAATTCTGTATATATAATATTTCCATAAGCACTTAAAAGTACTTTTCCATCGGCAGTTTTATTTATATATATTTATTTATTTATATTTTGTATAATATCTTAAATCATTATCGTCTACTACTTTATCCGATATTTCCATTACAAGCGATCTATTTATCATTGGGATGTATTTTTACGCAATAATTTAATTTTTCCAAATGCTTGGACTGTTTGGAGGTTCGACAACCCCAGTGTTTGTTACCACTTTCAATTTTATACCACTGTCAATTTTTTATATCAATTCCACACTTAGTGTCATTTTCCTCTTGTTTAATTAATAAAATTGCAGCTTTTAAATTTCACAACTTGTTACCACCAAAAGTACGTACAAAGTTAGTACTTACTTTTTGGGTGTTTTAAATAAATTAAATTTCGATTCCCAAGCATCGATAATCGATTCCAGTATAAAGTTGGACACATGTAGTCGACTCCAAAAGAATCGTTTTTGAGCCCTCAGAATCGATTCTCGATTAGAATCGGAATCGATTTACCATTCACTAATACGGACACCACTACGTGATAAAAAGTCCAAAGTCATGCACTTTTTTTATTAGCCCCCAAATAAAACTTTTTAAGGGAGCAAATATGAATCAGTTGTTAATGCTAAATTAATACATATAGATACATGAAATGTGAAGTATTTTAAACAGATATTTGTCTCTTTGATTTGATGTCCATATCGTTTTTGTAAGAATCGGAAAAGTACGATTATTAAAACGTCTATATCCTTTGGAAATTATAAGTCCTGAGAAAAGGAGGAAGGATAGTGCCGTTCTAACTAAAAATCTAATTTATATACTTTATTTTCAAATTGTATCACTTCTCAGAAATTCTGGAAGATTACTTCATGGAGAAATGTACGCAAAGTGGGCGTTATCGTTATGCGTTTTTACTTGTGTTCTCTATTTTGGTAAATTTTAGTGCAATTTCAGTTTTTTATATGATAACCCCTTTAAAGGAAAAAGATGGAGATCGGAGAAAATTTTGGTGAATAATGGTGTCTAATGGAAGTGTAAAATAATGGCAAAAGAACCGACTGATTTGTTTTGATGTTGCCAACATCAATTTATTTTCGGCTGTCATAATTTGTAGTAGCTATAATGGCTAGTGGAAATTCAATGCAGTAACTAAAGGTGAGTATCTGTCAGAATTTTGTATGGTGAGAAAAAAGTTTCCATTAGAAAGACGGCCTTTTGCGCAATTTTGTTCCCAGAGAACAACGAGAAGAAAAACGAAATGTTTTTGGTATAAGGATTTGATAGATGGAAAAGCAAATTTCTGTATTAATCAAACTCATTGAAGGGGGAAGTAAAAGAAAAAACACAAGTCATTTCTATTCACTGCCAGAGACACAAATTTAATTTGGTAATTGTCGTCTCAATCACTGACAGCGGAATCTATTGCGTCTTCATGACATTGCAATAAGCCAATAAACTTTAATGAGATGAGAGAAAAAGGTTGATAAAAATGTTTATATTTAAAAAATACTAGCTGACCCCTGCCCGCTTCGCCAGGCAAAATAAAAATCCCGCCCATTAGTTTATTGTCTAAGCAGGTTACAACTAAATTAACTCACATAACAATATAGGAATCTCGGTGTCGAATATACTCAAAAACAGGATTGAATTTCGTATGGGAAGGATCACTTTCTGCCCATCTAGGTGTCAAATATACTCTAAAACTGGTTTTAATTTCATATGGGAAGGGTCACGCCCACTTTCCACCAATCTTTGCACAACTGTTTACACTGGATCAACTCACACAAAGTTTAAGCACCCTAGGTGTCATAGAACTGACCATATTCGATAATATGTTTTAACTTCGTATGGGAGGTGCCACGCCCATTTTTGGCACAAGTACGGACATTGATGCTAGATGCACTTACACAAAATTACAGCACTCTAGGTGTCAGAAAACTGACAATACTCAATAATAGATTTTAACTTCGTATGGGAGGTGCCACGCCCACTTTTCCATTACCGCCCAGTTTTGACAGAACTGCGCAAGTTTATGCAAGATGCACTTACACAAAATTTCAGTATTGTAGCTGTCATAGAACAGAATATATTCCAAAATGGGTTTTAACCTCGTGTGGGAGGTGCCACGCCCACTTTTCCAATGCCGCCCCTTTTTGGCACAACTGTGCAGACTAATAATTAGTGAACTTGCACAAAAATCAAGACTCTAGCTGCAACAGTATTCCGAATATGCTAATTTATAAAAAACTAATAAATCCCCAATTTATGTGGGAGGTGCCACGCCCACTGACAATATATATTTTCACCACCGGTTCAGCATGAACATACTGTGAAAATTTCAAGAAGATCGGTTCAGTAGTTAAGGCTGCTATAAAGAACAAACAAACTTACAAACACAGATTCATTTATATATATATAGGTAGATGCAAAATGGATTTGAGCCAGGATAATATCCCATTTCAAGTCAAATATTGATTACAGACCAAAATAAAACAAACTAAATCACTAAAACATGTATCCAAATGTTTATAAACTTTTGCAACGTTGCAATAAGTCTTCCAATGAAAGAAGTTTTTCGCAATGCGTCGAATTAAAACTTGGCTAAGATACACCATGAATATTGTTTATTGGAGCTGCAGTATTAAAATACAATGGTTAATGTTACACAAATATAATATAAAATATATAAAAATATATAATAAAACAAAAAATTAATACAAAAAAAAAACTGAAAAATCAAAACAATCTTAAAAACTAAATTAAAATAACAATTATAAATACTATCAAAGAGAAAATTGATGCGCAGGAATGTGATGCAATAACGAGATGGGACAGGAACAGAAATAATTGTGGCAGGAATGAATATAGCACTGCAGAAGGAGTAAGGCAGGAACAAATGAGGCAAGAACGAATGATTAGGAACGGTGTTGTAGAAGCGAAGGGGAAACAGGAATGGGAAGGATGGAATGAGATATATCGGAAATATTAAAAACAGGAACTACAGGAACAGGAATGAAGAGGCACCAACAATGAGGTAATTACGATGCGGCAGAAATGCAATAACGAAATGGAACAGAAACAGAGATAATTGAGGCAGGAACAATGAAAGGTGATTGTAACGTTATATTGCTGGAGCTAATTATTAGTCAATATGTCAGGAACGATTATTCAGGAACAAAATTGGAGATTCTACTTGTCTCTCCAATATGACACAACTCTGACAACAACGGCAGGAATGTATCGAAAGGAATTAGTAAAATAGTTTGTAATTGCTGATGTATCTGGATCTGAATAAATACTCGAGCTCAAGGGTTACGTTTTCTGAATGATTAGACACATTTAGAAATTTAAGGCAGTTGGTATTCCAATGAGATATAATTGGATATTAAAACAAACAAAAATTGGATTGTAAACATAACCAGAACAGAAATTCCAGATGAAGTAATGTGACTACTCTTACATGGTAAAATATACATTACCACACCAAAGAGAAAATTCCTCATGTATTAAAACATTGGAGGAAAAACTAGAACAAGAAATAGCAAATGTGCAACGATGATAGATCGCTATCTAACTGGGATAAATATACTTTAAAAACAGTGGAAATATGCAAGAAATTTCTTATTACGAATAAAAACATTGTTATACTAGACGCAGACAAGGAAAGCGTAACAGTCGATATGGATAGAGCCGAATATGACGAACTTATGTACAAAATGGCGAATGACATGATGACCTACAAACGACCCTACAAATATCTACAAAAAAATAATAACGGACTGGTGAGGAATTATTCATGCAAAAAGTAATCAACGAAATGTTTAAAAGGAAGCTGAAGACGGAAACAACAATTTCGTCGAGAATTTACGGCTTACCGAAAATACATAAAGATAATTTTCCTTTTAGACCGATATGCTCCTCAGTAAATGCACCTTTGCAAATATGTTACCCAAAAAATACGCAAAATTACCGAAACCTCAAAGTATAACGTAATGAACTCAATGCACTTCAAACAAAAAATACAAAATACTGTACTAGAGGACGACGAATGTACGGTGTCTTTCGACGTGGTATCACTTTTTCCCAGTATACCTGTATTTCTTGCACTGAAGATTATAGAAGACAAATTTTGCAAAATAGAAAAATATATAACTGTGTAAGGACTTTATTTATGAAAATAGTAAAATTTTGTATACAGAACAGTCGATACTTTAAATATAAAGATAAACTATACCAACAAAAGAGAGGACTACCCATGGGATCACCAGCATCTCCAATCGGAAGAACTATTAGATGAATGCATCAATAACTGTGATATTATACCTAAGATCAATCATCACATTAAATTCACTCTGGAACAAGAGAACTAGAAGAATATTGTATCTGGACACACTTCTAGTCAGAAAGGTGAGAAACATAAAGATGAATTGGTACCAGAAACCAACAAACTCAGGAAGACTAAATTTCTACTCAAAGTACTCGAAGCGTATTATATTAAAAAAACAGTTTTCCCAAAACAACTATACAGAAAATGGCATCCAACTACATGTACAATAATACTATAAGATAGAGAAAGAGAAAGAGAGTCCGTAATATTTAAATCGATTACATATATTCCAAAAGTTTCTGAAAGATTTAAAAAATCAGGATGCCTCGACGACATCTTACATAGAATAGCCCCAAAAACTAATTACATATTGGAAATTCTATTTTCGAATTTCAAAAATAGATATTATGGAAAAAATCCAACCTAATATACAAAATTAATTGCATGGGTAATGAGACAACAAAATGCGACAAATGTTATATCGGCACGACCAAAAACAAATTAAAAATACGACTAGCAGTTCACAAGTCCGAGTTCAAATTGAGACACAACAGAACAACAGAAAAATCACAGCAAAACTCAGACAACTATATTTCCATACAACTACTCCCCACAACGACTACCAAATCGGTAATTAGTATTCAAAATAATGTTAAATATCTAGGTGTGTATCTGGACAAGAAACTCAATTTAGCAAAGCATATCAACGAAACTTGTAAGAAATCTCTTAACATTTTTAGATCCCATACTGAACAAACGTTCGACACTAAGTAAAAGTTTGATATACAAAAGCGCCATAAAACCAACAGTGACGTATGCAAGTCCCATTTGATACAAAGCTACATAAATGCATCACAAGAAACTTCAGATTATCCAGAACAAATGCCTAAAGATTATAAATAACAAACATTGGAGATACTCCACGCAACTATTACACAACGAAACAGATTATGAACTAATATACGACTTTGTAACGAGATTAAATAATAAATATGACAACATCGAGAATTACTCTTATCATCTGATAAAGCAATGTAGGGAGTCGGCTTGGGAACAGTTTTAAAACTTAAATTTTAAAATCAAACCAAATAGAAAATTAAATCAATGGCTTATGAACCAGTGACTATGAACCATTTTATCAAAAATGAGTTTTTGATGCCAAACTATTCTAAGATTTGGATGTCATCTGTCATATAAATTTGGAGAAGAATTTTTTTCTAAAGCCATTTTTTCTGATTTGGCTATCCACTCACACGTTGAAATAAATAAAATAGTTCAAAATGGGGTAGCATAAAGACGAATGTTGGATAAATAGCCATATTTCCCCCGAAAATGAAAAATTTTCAAAAAAATATCCAATTTGTATTTTTTGTTTACAGTGCCCACAGTATCCACTTTTTGTAAAACAATTGGAGAAAGGGATAAAAATGGTACCAATCTGACGGACGAAGCTGGAATCTTTAAATTCCCAGAAAATGCCAAAATTTCATGAAATACGCTATTTCAACATTCATATTGCTAAATTTTTTTACCTTCCACCTCCAGGATGGGGGTATACTAACTTTTTCATTCCGTTTGTAACACATTGAAATATCGACCTGAGACCCTATAAAGTATATATATTCTTGATCGTGATAAAATTCTAAGACGCTAGCATCTAAACTAAAGGAGCTAGGACGTCCAAATTTTCCATAAATGTCGGTAAATGATCGGTTGGGATTGAAACTGGGCGAAATCGACCAAAGCAAATTTTTTCAATATGTCTGCTTGTACTTGATATTGGGTATGCGCATTCCCCCTATAACAAAAACGTATTACTGCACTTCTACGAAAATCGGCAGCCTCTGTGGAATACAATCCATGGTGGAGGGTATATAAAGTTCGGCCCGGCCGAACTTAACGCCCTTTTTACTTGTTAAACCTGCAAAAGTGACTATGAACCAAAAAACCGCGGATAATAGGGAATTTTGAAAACTTTTCAATCTTAGCATTTAGTATTCCTCTATAGATTAAACTGTAGAAGAATGATTAATAATTACTCTTAAAATTAAGTCCGAAATATTTTCACATACAACTTGTTTGTATTGTTTTTGTCCCGAAGAACCATCACATCCCCATTTACAAAAAAAGAATTAACCTTGTGTTTCCATATTTCTCATTCCTGTTATTGATTGTTGCAAGCGGTCGGCTGTGTGATCAAGTAGAGATTGTAGTTGTACCTCTGCCGAAATTGGTGTGATTGTAATAGTGTCCTTTGTAGCAGCGGTTAAGGATACATATTTTAGCCTTTTTCAATCGCACGCAATCTGAGCTGAATATATTGCTGTTTTTTTTTCAAATCCAGAAATAATGCTAATGCATCCTCATTTGTGAACTGTTTTGCATCGCTCGGAGTTGGTATACTTTTAAGAATCCGTTTTGTTCTCACTGGACTAGCTTACACAACTTTTTCAATGATGTCCACTTTTGTTAATTGGTTCAGTGATCGTAATTGATATAGGAAAGATTCTTTTATACTTGTACAACCAATAGCAACGTTAACATCTTTAAGTTTCCGCCTCTTAGATCTATCGCTGCAGTTGTCCAATGATTTGCGTGGTCTTCCAGCCTTATCTTGCTTTGCTGTTTCTGTAGCGACAGTAAGTTGGCTTTCTAACCAGTTTGCATTTTTATACACTCCACGAGAGTATTATGTCTTTGTGCATTTGTTTGTAACACCCAAAAGGAAGGGAGATACCCATTGTTAATTATACCGATCGGCTTAGAATCACTTTCTGAGTCGAAGTTTTTCGCGACAAGGACGAAAGCTATTTAATTTGAGGAAAATCGGTTCAGATTTAGATATAGCCCCCATACGAATTTCACTCCAGATTTGACCCTTTTCACTCTAGATACCACATATTTCAACAGATTTTCTTCAAAATTATCAAAACATCTTATAGTGTAACTAGAAACACCTGTGGTAAAAATGTGTTAGATCGGTTCAGATTTATATATAGCTCCCATACAAATTTCGTATTCCGCTTTAGAATCCACATATTTTAACAGATTTCCCTCTAAATTCGCAAAACACCTTATATTTCAACTGGTAACACCTGTTGTAAAAATGTGTTAGATCGGTTCAGATTTATATATAGCTCCCATACAAATTTCGTTCCCAATTTGAAATTTTCCGCTCTAGAATCCACATATTTTAGCAGATTTTCTTCAAAATTTGCAAAACACCTTATATTTCAACTGGAAACACCTGTGGTAAATATGTGTTAGATGGGTTCAGATTTATATATAGCTCCCATACAAATTTCGTTCCCAATTTGATTTTTTCCATGTTTGGATATAGCCCCGATACAAATATTATTCTCGATTTGACAAGTTGGGCCAGGTCATATTAGCCTCTGATTAGGAAACATAAAAAATTTTTTCCCGTTTTCACTTTTTTACTGAATTGAATTGTATTCCGATTGAAAGTGGAGTGTATCATATAGTCCGCCCCGCCTTTCCTTACTTGTTTATATAAAACTTTTGTTAACTGTAGCTAACTTCTGTGTAGCGTTTTTTAGTGCTTTGACGAAATTACATAATTGCTCTTGTATTTCGGTGCTACACGAATTTAAGTTTAATTTTATTTTAAAGTAACTAAGAACATCTTCCTGGTTATACACTCCACGAGAGTATTATGTCTCTGTGTATTTGTTTGTAACACCCAAAAGGAAGGGATATAGACCCATTGTTAATTATACCGATCGACTTAGAATCACTTTTTGAATCGATTGTCTGTCTTTCCATCTATTCTTGTAATCACGATATACAATACTTGAATCCACATATTGTATACGATTTTCTTTAAATTTGGCTCAACATCTTATAATCTAATCCAACTATAAGCACATATGCAGAAAGTGGGTAAGATCGGTTAAGATTTAGATATATCCCCCATACAAATATCGCTCCCGATTTGACATTTCCCGCTCTAGAAACCACATATTGTACCCGATTTTCTTTAAATTTGGCACAACATCTTATAATCCAACTAGAAACACCTATGCAGAAAGTGGGTAAGATCAGTTCAGATTTAGATATAGCCCCCATAAAAATGTCGCTCCCGTTTTGACTTCTGCCGCTCTAGAAACCACATGTACCCGATTTTCTTTAAATTTGGCACAACAAAAACACCTATGGTGAAAGTGGGTAAGATCGGTTCCGATTTAGATATAGCCCCAATACAACATTTGTATTGTTTAACTGATTTGGCCAAACTATATATATTATATTTCACCTATTTCGTTCCGATTTAACATTTTTTGTCAAACACATACATTTACAGGATACAAAAATCCTTCCCGATTTAATTTTTTTAACAAATTGAATTGTAATGACATAGAACGTGGAGTGTATCATATAGTCGGCTCCGTCCGACTTTATCCTTTCCTTATTTGTTTTATATTCTGAATATGATAAAAAGTTACGCGGGTTTTTCTAAAGATACTTTTCACAATTTTTGACTTTACAGCCACTATTATCCTATTTTAGCCTGATAACTTGGGAACCAAAATGCTATTAACCACATAATAATGGAATTTTATAGTACGATATGCCCTAAATCTAGAATAATGTTTTAAACAAAATCGTTGTAGCAAATTACAACCTTCGGTTATATGTTGCTCCATTTTTGAACTATATTTTTCATATTATTTTTATGTTCATAGCTACTTTTGCAGTCACAAATTAACGTGGCTTTAGAAAAAAATTTTCTTCTCGAAATTTATATGACAGATGACATCCAAATCTGGGAATAGTTTCGCATCAACAACTCATTTTCGATAAAATGGTTCATAGCCACTTATGAATATAAGCCCTTGATATGTTTGCTGTAGAACCTATTGTGATAATTTTACAACTTATTTTTTGCTGATCAAAACAAATCCATAAAACCATTTCGCAGGTATTATATTTAAATATTTTAGTTTTACGTAGTCTAAAGTGAAAACATATACTTTTAGGCAAAATTGGAGAAATAGCAACAGTTTGGGTGAAATATATAGACGGTTGGCATTGAAACTTGTTATGGGTCAACAATGTTAAAAAATATAAAGTTATTTATGAACCTATCACTGATGTCACGTCATCATGTCAAGTTACACGAGTATCAAATTTGCGAAAAGTAGTGTATATTGTGAGTTTTATGGGGATTCATGTGAAATTTTCATTCAAATTCAAATTCATTCAAATAAGCACACACATTTATGGATTCAGAAAAGGTTTATAAACTAAATTTGAGGGAAGTAGTGTATATTTTGCGAGATTTATTGGAGTTTAAGAGAATATTTTGTGGAATTCATCTATGGGGACTTGGTCCAAACATGGACCGATTTCGGTCAAACTTAGGGCACTTCTGTTAGGGCGCAAAAAATTTTCGGAGTCCAAATTTGAGTCAGATGTCGTATATTTTGAGAGTGTTATGGGGATTTAAGTAAAAACTTTGGGATGCCCTTCTATGGGGACTTGGTCCAAATATAAACCGATTTCGACCAATTTCAATTGGGTTCGTCCCTAGGCCAATACAAACTTAAAATCCAAATTTCATTATAAGCTATAAAATACCTAAAGCACAAATTTAATACACCATTGTATACGAGTACTTATAGGACTGTTTAAATTATCGTAATTTGATTTCTTTAGAATACAGTTGAACTTCGATTAACCGTGATGCTCGGGACCGGGCTAATCACGGATAACCGAAAATCACGGTTAAAAGTGGTAAAATTTTACATGTATAAATTTTATTATTTTTATTTATTTTTGACAAAAACATGTAAATCTGCGTCTATAAATAACTTATCACATCTCTGTCTTATGCTTTTAGCTTTTGATTGTTCTTCCAACAAATGAGTTTGTATGCGATATATTTGCATTTTATCTGGTTCTGAAATACTTGGACAATTAAAGTTTTCTAAAAAACCTATCAAAATACTACTAGCCTCTATTGCCTGAGCCAATGTAAGCGTTTCGTCCGCATTTCCTCCATATGATTCCTCGGAATTTGAATCAAGCTCATCTTCTTGGCTTTGGGTAACCATGTCTACGATTTCGTCTTCATATATAATACCAAACGGAGCGACATCAGAGTCGCACACCATCCACTTTTCGACAGCATCAATCGTACATCCAGACGGTATGGTTATATCTGTTTGTATCTCAACAAGGCTATTTGGAGCATCTTCATTATGAGATAGTAAGTTATTCCAAACTCTTTTTAAAACTTGTGGAGTTACAGAGTCCCACGAAGCTGCGGCTGCCCACAAAGCTGTCTTAATATTCAAAGATTTAACGAACTCACGTCTGTCATTAGAACCAACAAGTTTTTGAACGATCAGTTTACGGTAGTGACATTTGAAGCTCCGAATTACTCCTTGATCCATAGGCTGAATCAAGGACGTGCAATTTGGTGGGAGATATTTTACTGTAACGTTTTCAGATATCATAGCATTTACATCTGGGTGTGCTGGACAGTTGTCTAATAGTAAAAGTATTTTACAGTTATTTTTGAGACCGATGCGCCGTTGATGTTCCTTTGCTTCTGGTACAAAATTTTGATTAAACCACTCCAGAAATAGCTATTGTGTTACCCAAGCTTTCTTATTAGATTTATAAATCACAGGAAGGTGTTCAACGTTTTTTAAAGCTCTTGGATGGGCACTTTTTCCTATTATCATCAATTTACACTTGTGAGTTCCTGCAGCATTTGAACAAACTAGCACTGTGATTCTCTCCTTGGATTCCTTGTACCCTTCAATAGAATATTCATTACCACTAGCCAAAGAACTCTGAGGCAAACACCTCCAAAATAGACTGGTTTCGTCTGCATTGTAGATCTGTTCAGTTGTGAGTTGTTCGTTTTTAATGATTTCATCCAAGTCGTCCACAAACATCGTAGCAGACTCATAATCAGCACACTCCTTTTCTCCCGTAGATTTCAGTCGACGGATTCCATGACGTTTTTTGAATTTATCCAATCAACCAAATGAATAAGTGTTTAACTTCAAATGGAACATTTTTGCCTTTTCGACAATCATTTCGCCTGAAGTTCAGAAGCAAATTTCAGTTTAAGTTCATACAATATCTCGATTTCAGTTAACTTACCTGAAATTGGACTTCCCTTAAATCTTTCTTGCCGAAACCATTCATATGTTGCGAAATCAACTTTTGGATTTTCGGATGTTTTTAGTGTATATCTGTGTTTAAGGACAAGCATTGAATCAGCAAAATTTTAAAATCCGATCTTTGTTTTTTATTAAATCGGATACAGTTTGAATGCCAACTCCATATTTTTCAGAGAACATTTTAAAAGGTACTTTACGTTTTGAGTATTCATTAATCGCTCCATTTTTTCTTTAATTGAAAGAACCTTTCTTGCTCTTTTCGCGGATTTAGTTTTTGACGGTGGCATGATGTAAGGAAAACACGTCTTGACAGATCAAATTTCACAATGTTGAATGAATATGAAATTTGATATGAAAATTACACTTTCATGAAAAAGGGGAATCACCGAATTTTAATATGAGAGATGTGTGTGTATTATACGAAAAAAAAAAAAAACAAACAAGCAGTCACATGGACATGTGCATCACGTATAATAGAGGTAAACAATGGAGTGAGAAATGAGACGAGAGTAGACGTGTTTTTTCGGCTGTCCATAATATAGCGTAAATACAGTGAAATGAGGTGTTCCAGCAATACAAAACTGATAGAGAACGTGTTGTAAAGTTTGCTCATAATGAATTTAACTGTGGAAACAATTGATACCAAACCATTAATCCAATTAAATTGATTTTATGAAAATTGAAAAATCTCAATGACACATGTATAAAAAGATGAGCACAGAAAACATTTTATACATGTAATCTCTTATACGGTGCGAATCTAAAATAAAATCTAAACAATATATAAAGGAATTAACGATTGATCGGTCTGTTGTGAGATAAAAAGAGACGGATATACATATCCATACATGTGCTGTAATAAATTATAAAGAATGACAGTTTAAAACTCATCATCACAATAAAACAAAACAAGTGGAAGTGTAGTAAAGAAAGTAAAAAAACTGACAATCGAAAAGAGAGTGAAATTAAGAATACTGTCATAACAGATGAGACAAACTATTCTCTTATACTTATACTTGCATTATATTTACTTACATGTACATATGTATGTACGTGTCTACGTTGTTTGTTTTATTTTGAGTTTCATGACATTTATCACTTGCTTGTAACAATAATAGTGACTATTGTAAGGTTAACTTTTTTCTATAAAATTGCTAATTAACCATGGCCGCTCAGCAACATTGCGGCGAGTGCGAAAAAAAGCTTCAAGGATCCAATTTCTTGACTTGTGGAATGTGTGACCTTCCTTATCATATGAAGTGTGCTTCTTCTAAAGTTCCTAGCCTTACTGAAGCAATGATAGACATGATAAAAAGAGTAAAGGTGGACTGATGTTCAAGTGTTTTTCATGTCTTAATTCCCCGAAGAACAATTCTGAAGTTACGTGTGAAATTTCTTCGTCAGCTGACATTACATCCAAGCTTACGGGACTGGAAGCCAGTATAGAGAAGTTGTCCAAAATTGTTGCGGAAGACGATATGTCGAAACTAAAAGACATCAAAGATGAGGTTGCTAGCTGTTCAACAAAAACAAAGGAGACGGAAAGCTATGTGAAAGCTAAAGTTCAACAGTTGGAAGTTGAAAACAACGGATTGAGGAGGCAGTTGAATAGGGGTGATATCCTAATCAGTGGCCTTCCTTCCAACTTGTCAGTTGATGGGTTGTATAAGGCCTTATTTAAAATCGGAAATGTTTTTGGCGTTGACATACAACATAATGATGTAAACATATGTACATACATTAGAAGAAAAAAGGTCGTAATCGCTAAATTCAATTGTATTTTCAAACGTGATCTTCTCTTCAGTAAATATATGGCCGATCAAAACTTGAAGCTGAACCAAATTATCGATTGCGATATTGAATCGAGAATTTATATTAACGACAACCTGACACCATTGGCAGCTAAAATGAATTTTATGTGCCGAAGGCTAATGCAGCACAAGAAAATCAAAAAATTTAAACTCATTAACAAGAATGTTCCTGAGGTCAACATTGCATTTAATGATGGGACAGATCATACACTGAATTTTGAGAAGTTACTGGCTGTTATAAAGGAATCTGCTGTTGAAATTGCTGATAAATAATTCCTTATAGTATTACTTGTTTTTATATTTTATTTTCCTATTAAATTTCTATTAAAATTAAAACTGTCTTTACTAGTTTAGAGAGCTATGACAAACTAAATTAACCAGTTACATATATGTTCTAGTAGAATTGAATTGCGACTAATTTATGGTTTGGTTGAGTGAGAGTGGTCCAGGTTCACTTCTGTCATACAATGTGAACTTGTTTTCAATAGCGGTAATGATATATGGTATAAAATGCAATCAAATCTGCAACACAAACCGTTTCCTATTTTTTCTTGAACTACTATTATTGTAGCCCGCATATATACATAAGTGCGTTATACCAGCTTTTTCCTTCGCTTGATTTTTCCCTGCTGTTTTTGCGACCTTTGCTATAGCTATACGAAATCCCATTCCCATTTCCCAAGGGTCGTAAAGGTAGCTGGAAATTGTTTAGAGAACTTTAATTTATCGAATTGCATAGATTTGTACTAGGAAGGTTGTACGTCCAAAGGACTGGGAAATGTCACAACAATTAAAATACACATAAACCAATTTAAAACAAAGAAAATACATATCAGTTATACAAATTTTATTTGTTCACCTTGAGCCACAAAGAATTTTTTTATCTTCATATCCACTTTTACCGGTTTTGGATAAATGATTTGAACTGCATATGAATGCATATATGTATTTTTCTACTAGTATACAAATGGAAAATGCATATACATACGAGAACTTATATTATTGTGTTTTCTTTTCTGGAGAAAATGTTTGGAAATGCTGCCTGTACTCTTGAAATACGTCGCATTTTTATTGAATACAATTTAAAACGAAAACCCCCTTTCACAAAACAGAAAAACGTCGTATGTGATGTAAACATACTTAAAAATAACAGGAAGACATAAATCTCTTAAAACTTTATTAAGGTTGGTTGCTTAAAGAACGCATAACATGTTTGCACTCTCGGATAGCAAAGTTTTTAGAAACCATTTTTCAAGGTCTTATTATTTCACAACCTTCCCGTATTTTCTAGTGTGAGAATTTTTTTTCGAATACTCGTTTGAATTGATGACCTGTAATCTGGTTAATTGTTTGTCGAAACAATACTTATGAATTTATTTTACGTAATAACAGTTTTGTTATTTTTTTCCACTTATATTTTTATATAATTTTCACTGTTTTTGCAGTAATTTTATTATGGATTGCTAATTTCTGCATTTAAATGGAGATTTTTGAATTAAAATTACCGT
The DNA here is from genome assembly GCA_947397865.1 of Polietes domitor. Lineage (NCBI taxonomy): Eukaryota > Metazoa > Arthropoda > Insecta > Diptera > Muscidae > Polietes > Polietes domitor. The sequence continues at coordinate 123,189,331 of OX377621.1, forward strand.
ATTTTCATTCGGTTAGCTTTAAGTTTAGCTTTTATCTTATATTAAAACGTCACTTCTTAACACGAATATGGACGTTGTTGTATATTAAATATGGATAATGACTTAGGTCCGACCATTAACAGCAATGCGATTAGGAACTTGCTTCAGAATAGCGCAAACCTAAACATAATTCATTTTAACGCTCAAAGTATGGTGCCTGGACCTGGTTCTGGAAAGATTGATGAAATTCGTTCTATTTTTGGTGAGTGTCTTTTTGATGTTATAGGAGTATCGGAATCGTGGCTGAAAAGTTGTGTATTGGACAATGCTGTTAATATAGAGGGTTACCGCCTATATAGAATGGATAGAGCAGTAGGTCGTGCTGGTGGGGTGTGTGTGTATGTTAAAAAGTCGTTAAGATCGAAGGTAGTATGTGAAATTAAGAATTATTGTGTATCGGAGGGAATATTTGTTGAGATTGAGGCAGAAAATAGGCAGAAGATTTTGGTGGGTTCACTGTATCTTCCATACGGTAATATTTTAAGCTGTGAGGATGTCATAGCAAGTCTTTCTTCTCAATATGAAAACACTATTTTAGTTGGGGATTTTAATATTAACCTTTTTGAGAGAAGTATGGAAATGCGAGATTTTGGTAACTGTTATGGGCTCGATATTGTACATAACGTCATTCCCACTCACATTTGTGTTCAGTATCATACAAGTTCGTTAATTGATTATTTTTTTGTAAGTGACAGCGATTTAGTTGAGTCGAAAGGTCAATTCTTATTTCCCGCATTAAATTCACATCACGCGGCAATATATATTTCATACAATGTTATGAAGTCAACGTTTTCCCATGGCAGACAAGTCCGAGATTACTCGGACCTGAATATTAACGACTGTCTCTTGGATTTGGAAAATTCTAACTTCACGAATATTTATGATACGAATGAACCAAACATTCAATTGAATACTTTTAATGACATTGTTCTCCGAATATTTAATCGCGAACTCGTAGACTGGATCAATAAACCATGCATTACTGGTGCACGCGAGTTAAGAGATTTTGCATATAGGGCGTTTTTGGAGAATAGAACTCAGGAAAGCTGGCAAATATTTTGCAGGTATAGAAACCGTCTAAAGAGCAAAATCAGGAGGCAGAAAGCACGACATTTACATCGATTTTTTGCTGCGGCATCATGCAAGGAGATGTGGGCCGAGTTAAGAAAACATGGCTACTGCGAGAATTGCCCTGAGGTATGCAACATAGATCTTCGATCTTGTAATGAATTTTTTACGTTAAATCGGCTGGATAACCCGCCATCTATTATTTTCGAGGATATATCTGTTGCTACGGATTTAGGTTTTTCTCTAAGAAACGTGGACGTGACTGAAGTATGGTCTGCCATTTCTCGTATAAAGTCTAATGCAGTTGGGGAAGACGGCATACCTTTAAAATTCATAAAGATAGCATTTCCCGCGATATCACATCACTTAACTCACATTTTTAATACCGTTCTAACTACTTCGACGTTCCCTAGTGTTTGGACTTGTGCCAGAGTGATACCGATACCCAAAGTCAAATGTCCTCAACATTACTCTGACTATCGTCCTATTAGCATACTCCCTGCTCTTTCAAAAGTTTTGGAGGTACTTGTGAACATGCAGGTGTCTTCATATATGTCGGAAAATTCGCTCCTCTCTGAATACCAGTCTGGATTTAGAAAGGGACACAGCACAACTACACTAATGGTTGATCTGGTTGATGATATTAGAAGACATATAGATGATAGAAGAATTGTAGCCTTGGTAAGTTTAGATTTCAGTCGTGCATTTGATTCGATAAGTCATGAGGTCTTATTGAACAAGTTGTACCAATCCTACAGGTTTTCTTTGAGTACATGTCGTTTAATTAAATTGTTTCTCTTTGGTAGAACTCAGTATGTTCAGTGTAATGGCGACAGATCCCCATTGCGTACTATATTTCGTGGTATTCCGCAAGGGTCAATTTTGGGGCCTTTGTTATTTTCAATTTATATAAATGATATATTTGAGCGTATTTCAATTACGAAGGGTCATCTCTACGCGGATGATCTACAGTTGGTTGGTCATGGGTCTGAAGGTTCATTATCACATTTTCAGGATAGCGTAAACGCGGAGCTACTGCGGATACATAATTGGTGCCAGGATAATTTTATAGAAATAAATATAGCAAAGTCGAAGTCGATTGTGTTCAACACTGCGCCTGGTAGAATTCTTAATTTCAACCTAAATGATTCCATTATTGAGAATGTAAGCTCATTAAAGATTTTAGGATTTTATGTAGATGATCGCCTTCGTTTTGATACTCATATCAATAGGATAATTTCAAGAACGACATTTATGCTACGAAGGGTATACAATACGGGATCTTCTCTTCCTCTTAGTGTACGCATGCTCATAGCAAAATCTTTGCTGATGCCCCATATAACTTATGGGTTGGAAGTGTTTTCTGGCACACGAAGAGGTAGCCTTAATAGGTTAAAAATTTGTTTCAACCGTATTGTTAGGTATGTACATAATTTAAAATATTATGACCACGTAACACCGTATGCAGTGGAATTTTTGGGGTGTACTTTTGAAAATTTTGTTGATATGAGGATCATTCTTCTCTTTTACCGAATCATGAAGTTCAGAAATCCCATTTATTTGGTTTCCAAATTTATGTTTGGTATTTCAGGTAGAACACAATCGCTATTAATTCCACGATTTCAGACATTAATGATGCAGAATTCGTTTGTAGTTCGCGCGGTAAGGATATGGAATAATCATATTCCATATGATATTAGGCGCTTTTCATGGCCTTGTAGTAAGTTTAGGGAATTGGTGTTACCATGCTTATGAGTTGTTTACCTGCTTCGCAGTTGTTATGGTCCTAGAATATTCATATTATATATTTGTCCATATTCGTGTTAGAAGATTTTTAATTATATTTAAAAATAGTGTTAGAATTTAGATGTAAATTAAATCACACTTATTGTATAACATAATGTCTCTAATGTTGTTCTACATAATCAACTTGGCCATATGTGGCTTTTGGATTATGCAAAATAAATAAATAAATAAATAAAATAAATAAATAAAATAAATCACGGTTAAGAGAGGTAAAAAATCAACCACTCAGCTTCACGGTTAATAGATAATCACGGTTAATAGAGTCACGGTTAATCGAAGTTCAACTGTAATTTCAATGAAATGAAAAAAGTGTTCTACCCGCGGGTTGTGGCGGGTGCAAAAGTATATATAGGGTTAAGAGGACACTTTCACCATTCTCCGGGTGGTATACGTTTCTTGTTCTGTGATGACGAAAGTCCAGGAGTCGTTTTCGCCAACACCAATAGTTTAAGAATAGCATTAAGTCATTGAAATTATTGAACTTAATATATGAATTATTGAAACAACTAAAAAAAATGTTAGTTAATACATTTGGCAGAAAACCGAAGTTAGCATATTTGGCATCTCATCGTGGCGGCGGACAACCACAACAACAACACACAACCATCTGGTGGTTGTTTGTTTTCGCGACCATTCGGCGTAAACAAGTTACCGTTACCACGATGAGATGCTGAAATATCATCAAGCAGCACGTGTGGGGCTGCGACAGCGGGTAATGATCATGAAGAAAACATATTATAGATTTTTGTGATAAACAACATTCCGTTATCCCGATGCAATGTGGGAAATATCACCAGCATGCATTGGGACGGCTATAAAAAGCAAGGACAGAGAGCAGCAAGGGACAGTCGATCAAGAGGGACAAAGCCGAGTGGACAAGCGGTGAGTAAATGGTGTCAGTGATAGTGAAAGTGCCTACTTAGGTTCCCGGTTTAGCTAAGAGCCGTGTTACCAAGTGAGTCGTGTGTCGTGCCTATCGAGGTATCACGCTGACTATTCCGTGCCGTGTTTTCAAGTGAGTCGTGTGTCGTGCCTATCAAGGTATCACGCTCACTATTCCGTGCCGTGTCCCCAAGTGAGTCACGTGACGTGCCTATAGAGGTATCACGCTGACTATCGCGTGTTTTGTCCCAAAGTGAGTCACGTGACGTGCCTATACAGGTTTCACGTCGACTATCGAGTGCCGTGTCCCCAAGAGAGTCACATGACGTGCCTATATAGGTTTCACGCCGACTATCGCTTGTTTTGTGCATAAGTGAGTCGTGTGACGTGCCTATATAGGTTTCACGACGACTATCGCGTGCCGTATTCCAAAGTGAGTCACGTGACGTGCCTATACAGGTGTCACGCCGACTATCGCGTGTGACGTGCCTATAGAGGTATAACGCCTAATATCTTATACCGTGTCTCAAAGTGACGTTAACTCTACCGCGCTTTCCCAAGTGAAGCGAAAAATCCAAGGCCCTACACCAGTACATATCACAGACGTCGTGCACATACCCGACGCATCTAGAGCTTCATACCCGCCGGGAACCAACGCGTGCCTAGCAAGGTCCCAACCACAGCATCCCACTTCCTCTACACTAAGTAAACTGTATTAAGTAAACAATAGGCTAAGAAATACTGTGTCGTACTATTATACAAGAAATGAGAACAATAAATAACGATCAAACTTAAAATTGCCGTGGTTTTCACTCTGTCACTTCCCTAAATAAATTTCTGTGGCGAACCCTTCCCCCGCGAGATGTACCCCAGCAACCAGAGGAAACTCGTCGTTACAGTGGCGCCCGAGCAGGGACTGAGGGTGGAAAAAAGTAAAATCGCGGTGATTTCTTGGATAATGTGTGCGTTACCGGTATTTCGACACGCGGCATCAGCATAAGAGAAAAATTAGACCAACAAGTACGGTAAAAACTCCCGATGGCAACAGACAAAAAACTTTCCCAAGAGATGACGGACACACTACGCGTAACCTGGGCCTACAGTCTGCACAAAGAGGACCTCAACAAATATCTGTCGGAATTCGGACGTGAGGTCGAAAGCACGGTTGAGGAGCAAAGCAAACGATTCGCATTGTTCCTGGTAGAATATCACGAACCTGCGCTGCGCCAGCGACTTCTCCAGCTTCAGGCCAAGCACTAACGGCCTAGCGGGGACGTTAAACCAGTCACTCCTCGGAAACATATGACAACTACGGTCGAGGCCGGGGAAAGCAAGTGCCCAACGCCGTCGTCACTGCTGATTTCGGGAGCCAGTACCAACGAGGGTTACGCAACGGCTGAGTGTTGCCAGGCAACGAATACGCTGGAAGTACCTGAGCCCGTAGTCCACAGGGTGCAGAATAGAGGAACCAGATCACAAACAACAACCGCGTGGATGGACACGTAGGGCATAGCGGACCAAGTACGAAAGTGGGGAATTAGCTACGACGGCGAATATGAGCCCTGGGAGTTCGTGGAGCGGCTGGAGGAATTAGCCGGCATGTATGGGATACCAACTAACAGGATGACAATTGTGATGCCTGAGGTACTCACCGGCAAGGCGCTGGTGTGGTACCGCAACAATAATAAGAATTGGGGAACGTGGACTGCGTTCCGCCATGATTTGCTGAAGTTCTTCTTACCCCCACGATATCTCGAACATCTAGAAGATGAGATCCGGAAACGTCGTCAAAAACCCAGGGAGACCTTCAAGAACTACATGCTGTACATGCAGAATCTTATGCGACATAGCGGGCTTAGCGTAGGCCAGAAACTCGAAAGGATTTTCAGGAATGCGTTACCCGAGTATCTCTGGTACATACGACGGAAGGACTTCCTCATCCTCGACGACTTACTGGAGATGGCTGAAGAGATGGAGAGTATTCCGACCTCGGTTCCAACACCCCGTGAGCAACATCGACGCATGGGCCCGGAGGAAGACCAACCACTACAAGAGCCCCGAATAAACCCGCAGACCGCCTGCCGTCGATGTGGACAAGATGGTCTTGTTGCAGCACGGTGCCGAAATGGGGGTCTGTGGGGTTTGTGGACGAGTTGGTGTGAGAACCGTCCAGTGCTGTCGACAACAGTCGGGAACCGAACATCGGGCCCGTATAGAACAAGGGGGTACGGGCCTCCAGCCAGCCACACCCCTGCATTAGAGTCTGCCCTCCGTTTTGAGCCAACACGACTGATCGCCACAATCAGGGTCGGGAATAAGTTGGCCGACGCTACAGTGGACACGGGGGCCACCCGATGTTTCATCAGCGAAAAATTTGCGCAAGCCATCGCTGCACACGGGGAACGGAAACCTTCTGACATCCGAATCACCCCGGCTGACGGTTCCCACCGACAGATTACCGCCGCCATTGCAACCACTATTCACTTCGGGAATCGTCACATACACACTGACGTCCCTTACTCCAGCCTTGGAGGACCGGAATCGACATCTCACAACACCCTCCGACGCACCGGAACCTACCGTGAATAACACCCCGATGCAAGAACTTGCCGAGGATATGGAACCTATCCTACCTGTAAGTGAACATAGCCCCATAGAGCAAAAACGAATTTCCCGGTTTATTGAGGGAGAGCTCCAGAAATTCCGGGAGCTACATGGACTATCCACGGCCGCCTCCCATCGTATCGTGATGACGGATGACCGGCCATTCAAACTTCGATATGCCGCGCGAAACCCAGCCATGAAAGCAATAATTGATGCCAAAATTAATGACTTGTAACCGGTGGAACCTTGGAAGGAAGAAAGTATTTCAGCGTCTACGAGCCGCCAACCTAAAAATCAGACCTGAAAAGTGCGAATTTTTCAAACGGGAGACAAAGTACCTTGGACATGTCGTCAGCGCGGAGGGAATTCACACTGATCCGGACAAAATCGCGGCTATCCAGGAAATGAACGCTCCCGACTCTTTAAAGGAATTACGCCGATTTCTAGGAGTCGTGTCGTGGTACCGCCGGTTCGTTCCAGACTTCGCTACCTTAGCTCACCCACTGACGGCCCTACTAAAGAAGGGGAAACACTGGCGATGGACGGAGGACCAACAAACAGTGTTTGAACTATTGAAGGCAAGACTGACTCAGGCTCCGATCCTGGCATGTCCGGACTTCACGAAAACGTTCACTCTACAGACGGACGCCAGCGATTACGGGCTGGGGGCTGTTTTAACACAGGAACTAAGGGAGAACGGGTCATTGCGTACGCGAGTCCGACATTAAATGGGGCCGAAAGGAATTATTCTGCAACCGAAAAGGAGTGTTTGGCCATAGTATGTGGCATACGGAAAATGCGACCATACCTCGAAGGATACCGATTCCACGTGGTCACGGACCATCTTTCGCTGAAGTGGCTGAACTCAATCGATAACCCTACCGGATGGGCTCTTGAGCTACAGCAGTATACATGTCGATTATGCACGCCGACGGATTTGCTGCGGATCGGATTGACTCGATCCGCACTCGACTCACTTTGTGAGGAAAATTGTATTATGTAATCCGTCGGATGACTGCATTACCAACATAAAGTCGATATTACATTACAACTGTCAAATTGACATTTATAAGCAAATGACAAACAAAAGTAACCAATAAAGTGCGCTGACATATTCTTAGATTTGAAATTAAATAAAATAATTGAAATTCTAACATTTTATAATGTATTCATCAATTGGTTTTTTTATAAATTTGGAAGAAAAAAGTGGCAATAGAAGACAGGTACGGAACAGGGCCGTAAGTGTTTTCAAGTTAACCGATGTAATGTAAGTAGAAAAATTCCTTAAGTGAAAAGTGAATAACTGCCAGACCCACGATGTCGAAAGAAAATCTATGCGAACGAAAGCCAGTCACTCACTTTCGCATCAAAAAGCGACCCACTATCTTCCGACTTTTCGTTCGCATAGCCCAAGGCGTATTAATACGCCTTGGCATAGCCTTACGTGTTGTGAGTGAATGAAAATATTGCCACAAATAATCCACAAATAATTGCAAATATGCCGAGAAAAAATCGTTAAATATCCAAATTCTAACACATAATAAAAAAGTTGACACAACTTTTTCTCCGGTGAAATAACTGAAAACAAAATTCAAAAAAATAATGTAAACAATCAATATTTGGGGTTGTTTTTGTGTGTTGTCGAAAAATATAAATTATTCCAACGCGCACATTTTTTTTTGTGAATGCTAATTTCTAGACCCCCGTAGGCAGCTTCTGGTCATCTCTAATGTTTTTGAGATGACCAGAATATACTAATTTCACATGTATATGCATATGCATATACATATACGATTGGGTTTCAGGAGGTAGGAGCCACAAATTAAAGCCATTCCTGAAGATCCCCTTTAGTAATAAAAGGAACACTATTGAAAGACCCTACAACAAAAACACTCCGGTGCACGGAGCAACGGAAAGTATAAATGCGTTCTGCACAATATGTGCCTCGACAACTCAATTGGTGCGTAGGAAGTTCGTGGAGAGATTATATCGAACGCCGAGGAAGAAGTATGAAATAGAGAGGAGAGCAATAAAAATATAAAACAAATTTGTTTTGTATTTTATTTATTTATGCTAGCGACAGACAAAACACAAGTGAGTGATTTTGACATTTTCATTCGCTTAGATGACAGAAGAAAAAATTAGTGGGCCCCGATTTTACACTGAAATGCTTACGTTTTCTTTCGCATAGATTTTCGTTCGCTTTGTCTTTCTGGTGCTTGTTAGTGGGTCCCAAATCAGCTGTTTGTCGCATGAGAGGCATGCGAACGTTAACGTTCGACATCGTGGGCCAGGCAGTAAATTTTATATATTTCCACAGGTTTGTGAAGCAATTTCGGTTAAAACAAATAAAAAACAACCAAAAAGTACTTTATCCGCATCAAGAAGTTTATTTCATTTCATTTCATTTCATTTATTCAGTCTATGGAAATACAATATTCCTTACAGACTACAATATAATACTAAAAATAAATTAAATCTAATATGTTACAAAAAGTAGTTAATGAATTCGAAAAATCTAAATTAAAATTAGATATACGATTAAACTCTTTCAAAGCCCTTGCAATTGGTTCAAATACAGAATAGTTAGATCTATGAAGCGGAATAAAAAATACATTATTATTTCTTAAAATTCGAGAAGGAACTTTAAAATTTACAAGTTCCAGTAATTCAGAACAATCAACTAAGCCACAAATAATTTTGAAAAGAAACACTTGCGAAAGGAGAGTTCTCCTATTCTCGAGGGTTTTCAAACCAATAAGTCTACATTTATCGACATAGGAAGGTTGAGGTTCAGTAAAATGAATAGAACGTAAAGCAAACTTCATGAATTTTTTTTGAATACGTTCAATTCTACATATATGGTTAGCACAAAAGGGATTCCAAACAATACAAGCATATTCCAACTTAGACCGGACTAACGATGAAAAAATTAACTTCGCCGTATAAGGATCCGAAAATTCCCGACAATTTATCTTCACAAAAGCGAGCAAAGAATATGCTTTAGGAATGATGACATTTAAATGATTAATAAACGTAAACTTGGCATCAAAAACAACACCCAAATCAACTATTTCATCTACAGATTTAAGTTGAAGGTTATTAATGAAGTAGTCGTAATAAATCATATTTGCCAATTTACCAAAAGAAACTTTAAAACATTTAGAAACATTAAGACACAAAAAGTTGTTTGAGCACCATTCCGAAACTCTGTCCAAGTCACTTTGGAGACGGAAAACATCTGCAATAGAGTTAATTCGCAAAAATATCTTTAAGTCATCAGCGTATAATAAAACATTCGACCATTTAACACAAGACGATATATCATTAATAAATAAAATGAACAATATTGGGCCTAAGATACTGCCTTGGGGAATACCAGAAGTAGCTTTGTAAGAAAACGAATCAACAGAGTCAATAGAAACAAAACAGGTTCGATCCTGTAAATATGATTGAATCCAATTTAAAAAGACTGAATGAAATCCAATATGACAAAGTTTATTAATTAACATAGCGTGTGAAACCTTGTCAAATGCTTTTGTGAAATCAGTGTATATTGTATCAACTTGACAGCCAAGTTCGAAGCTAGATATGCAGTACTGAGAAAAAATCGCCAAATTTGAGACAGTAGAACGACCCCTGACAAATCCATGCTGAGATGGAGAAATAACATGTTTAACAGCAAAGTATAACTTATCAAAAACAATATGCTCAAAAATCTTTGAAATGTTGCATAATTTGGCAATAGGTCTATAATTTAAAATATTATTCTTAGCACCAGATTTGAAAATGGGAGTTATAGCAGTAACTTTCCACATATCAACAAAGAAACCTTCTTGTAATGACATATTGAAAAGGAATAATAGCGGCACAATTAATGACTTTGAACAATTTTTTATAAAAAATGAGCAAATACCATCACTATCCAATCTAAAAGTAGGTTTGAGCTTAGTGATTCCACTTTACACATCAACATCTTTTAACTGTAGCATTCCAAAATTCAGAGAAGAAGATAAAAAGAAATTAGAATTTCCTGAAGAAATGTAAGGCGAAAAATTACTACTAAAAAACTCGGCAAACAAATTAACAGTCTCCGAAGTTGAATTAGATATTTTATCATTATAAATCATTCGAGATGGATATTCCGAGCTTTTTCTTTTGGAATTAATAAAAGTCCAAAATGATTTAGGATTCCTCTTAATATTGTTTTCAAAATTAAGTATATACTGCCTATACAAAAATTTATTTAGAAAATTGAACTCCCTTAAATAATGTTCATACATTGACTTATTGTATAAATCATTTGTGGCTTTAAAAAGTTTATAGAATTTATTTCGCTGATTTTTCAATTTCTTAAGGCCTTTGGTATACCAGGGCAATTTGTGAATTCTGGGCTTCAAAAGAGGAATATTACAACAACAAATTTGATTAATAACAGCAATAAATCTATCATAGCAAACTGTTAAATTATCAACTCCAAAAATTTGGAGCCAATTTATGTCACTAATACACTTATTTATAATTTCAAAATTACAATTTTTGAAGTCGAAACCTAATCGGCTATCACTTACTTTAGGAAACAAATAAAATTCTAAAGTAATTTCAAAAGTTACATGATGCATATCTGATTTGCAAAAAGGGTGAAGACATTCATTTATAATAAATTTTAAATCCTGATCAAAAAAGACAAGATCCAAAATTTCCCTTAACCGGTTACACTAGTCAACAAATTGAAAAAAATTTCATGTACTCGGGATGCGATAATTTTTTCTGTGTAGATAACCTTGACATGAGCTCGAAAAACGCAATAAAAATTTTTTTTTTCGTTTGGTTTTTTTTTATTATTTTTTTTTTAAATTTTAAAAATTTTTTTTTGGTTAATTTGTTTCGTCCGGCATAACTCGGGAACCACTAGCCCGATTTAATTGAATTAAATTTTAAAAAATTTAAAATTACAATTCCCTTAATCTGTTCATATATTGTTTTCCTATACAAGCAACAGTTTCCAAGTTAAAAATGAATATATAAAGGAAAAAACTTATTTTTTGCCTAAAAATTTAAAATTTTTTTTTTTAAAAAATCCATAAAAAATCCAAAATGAAAAAAAATGTCAAATCTTATTACTTTTACGTAAAGTCACATAACCTATGAGCAAAATGAGACAAAGATCATGAAAATCGATGCACGCGTTTCGCTTTTATTCGCAATTGAGTAAAAGTATGAATTTCAAAAATTTAAAAATTTTTTTTTTGGTTAATTTGTTTCGTCCGGCATAACTCGGGAACCACTAGCCCGATTTAATTGAATTAAATTTTAAAAAATTTAAAATTACAATTCCCTTAATCTGTTCATATATTGTTTTCCTATACAAGCAACAGTTTCCAAGTTAAAAATGAATATATAAAGGAAAAAACTTATTTTTTGCCTAAAAATTTTAAATTTTTTTTTTAAAAAATCCATAAAAAATCCAAAATGAAAAAAAATGTCAAATCTTATTACTTTTACGTAAAGTCACATAACCTATGAGCAAAATGAGACAAAGATCATGAAAATCGATGCACGCGTTTCGCTTTTATTCGCAATTGAGTAAAGGTATGAATTTCAAAAATTTGCTCGACATATGCACAACTTTGTCTATGGTAAGGTTTTTTCTTTTTTTTTTTGATTCTCAGAATTAACAAAACGGAATAAACAAAGGGTTATTTAATTTTTATGATTGCGTAAGCAAAGTAATAAACGCTAATAAATGTGCGTGAACAATTAAAAGGAAAAAGGGAAAGGGGACTTTTTTAATTATTTGGGTTTTCCGTTGGCTACCTGTATGATTTTTTTACAGAAATGCAACCCACATTTAAGGGTGGTCATTATTCGGAAAATTTAAGACTCACACATGGTGAAACAGGTATGTAGCCACCGTAAAAAAATATACACCCATTTATAAGTACCTGTCAGTAAAATACTAAACAATACACAGTATAAATAGGTCTTCATTGATCGATTTTACTCATTCAACAAGTGTCGACGAACGCGATAGTTAAAATGAGCAAACGTTCGCGAGGATTTGAATGCAATACCAATCCAAGTAATTTTTGTTACATGTGCGGAGAATACGTTTCTGAAAAAAACAAGCGTTGTTTTTCACCTAAATTGAGAGATTCATTTGAAGAGAGCTTCAATTTAAAGGTCTCAAACATAGATGAGCGGTGGAGAGTGGCGTCTTTTCATCGACAGCAACAAGCAGAGCCTTAAAGCAATTTTACTGCACAACGGCAACAAGAAACCTTCGATTCCAATTGCTCATGCCGTAGACACCAAGGAAACATACGAAGTCATGGACAATCTACTAAAGTGCCTTAACTATGAGGGATTTGGAACGAAGGATTTTGGAACGAAGCTATGATGGGGGACTATATCTGGTTCCTGATAAGAGAAACAGACCCACAACAATATAAAAGAAAGACAAAAGCACATAATTATTTTTAATTTGAAGGTTTTTATTTTTGTGTTTAGATATTTTTTTTTTTAAACTTTTTTATAATTAATTAATGTTGATATCCTTAGGATAATTTCTTGTACATATATCGAATTGTTTTTTAATTTAAAGTCATATATTTTTGTCACCCAAAAATTTTAATTTTTTTTGTAATAAAAAAGAAAAAACCTTACCATAGACAAAGTTGTGCATATGTCGAGCAAATTTTTGAAATTCATACCTTTACTCAATTGCGAATAAAAGCGAAACGCGTGCATCGATTTTCATGATCTTTGTCTCATTTTGCTCATAGGTTATGTGACTTTACGTAAAAGTAATAAGATTTGAAATTTTTTTTCATTTTGGATTTTTTATGGATTTTAAAAAAAAAAAAATTTTAAATCTTTAGGCAAAAAATAAGTTTTTTCCTTTATATATTCATTTTTAACTTGGAAACTGTTGCTTGTATAGGAAAACAATATATGAACAGATTAAGGGAATTGTAATTTTAAATTTTTTAAAATTTAATTCAATTAAATCGGGCTAGTGGTTCCCGAGTTATGCCGGACGAAACAAATTAACCAAAAAAAAATTTTTAAAATTTAAAAAAAAAATAATAAAAAAAAAACCAAACGAAAAAAAAATTTTTTATTGCGTTTTTCGAGCTCATGTCAAGGTTATCTACACAGAAAAAATTATCGCATCCCGAGTACATTTTGACTGTTGACTAGTGTTATACAAATTATTTACTTGGATCAAATTCAAACTGAAGAAACCATCAATAGTATTGATTTCAAACAAATTATTAACATTAGAAGGCACGATAGACATAGAACTTTCATCGGAAGTCCAAACAACTTTACTCAAATTAAAATCACCAACAACAATTAATTTACTATTAACAAGAATGTCAGCCAAATCAATAACGTTATTCACATGTGCATCATATAGAATTTCAGAACTGTTAGGCGGAATATAGGAAACAGCTAAGATAATATTACCATGAAGACCCAATATTGAAACACACAGCTGTTCAATTAATGGATCATTATTGGGAAGTATACAAATTGACGAAATTAGGATTCTCTTAACAGCAATTAGCACCCCACCTCCTTTTACGCAATTGGCTCGACCATAATCTCTGTCTTTGCGGTAAACAGTGTATTGCGTAGCATTAAAAAACTCCTCACTTTTGAAATCCTCATTCAACCATGTTTCCACCAATACAATGACATCATATTCATATTGTACAGAAGCTGCATAAACGTTATTTGATTTTGATCTCATTCCGCCCATATTTTGGTAATACACTTTGAGATTATGGAATTTAACAGCGGCAGTACTCAGAGGCCGTTCACTCCCATTCGGTGTTTTTGAAAAAAATCAAATGGGCGAACACGAACATCTGATGGCCATAGCGAAGATTTAAAAAGCTCATCATAGAAACCAGCAGATACTCCAAGTTTAAAAGTAACACTTTTTAAAGAATTTATATCGGCATCCCTCTTAACCAATCTATAGCATTCCATATTATTTCGTCCAATTTTAGTATGTTTTTCAACATAACTAAGCACATTATCTGCAGTAACAGCAGGCTTGAAAGAAGATAAATGCACCCATTTCTTACTGGCAGCAACGTCAAGCTCATTGTTATCATTAGCACCGAAAACTACTCGTTTGCGCCTTTTATTTTGAATGCTACGATTCCCTTTCAAATTGTTTGCTGGGATATCACTTTCTGCATGCGATGTAACGGAGGCAGCATAATTAGCAGCAGCATGAAGAGACTCTGAGTTTTCACTCTCCACGTTTCCCACAGAACCAACAACAGCATTTGAACATCCATTAGCGAGAATCAATTCATCGTTAACGATAGCACCAGCATTAGCAGCAGAAAGAGCAATGCAATTGTCAACATCACTCACTCTCACAGGCGAACCACGAACAGAAGACACATTTACAACAACATCATTAGAATTAGCACACACAGCAGACGAAGAAGTGGAGGCAAAATGCGAAGTTAAATGACTCTCTTCCTCTTGTTGAAGCGACTGAATGTGTTTTTGTTTTTGCGAAACACAAACATCTTTATTGTTGTTAACGAACAAAAGAAACTGACTTTGGAGAAGTTTGATTTCATTTGACAGTGACGAAACAACAGCAACCAAATCACTGGCAGCACCAGCACAACCATTGCAATTAAAAACAATGTTTTTAGAAGTTTTTAATAATTTATATTCCACTTCGCTTTCAATTCCGGCACACATCTTATGAAATTTGGAACAACAAATTCTGCATTTAATGAAAATATTGCCAACCAAAGGTTTAAAGCATTTAGCGCAGAACGACTTAGGCGGAGACGACATAGCAAAGAAAATCGACTTGTTCAAACGAGAGAGCAAACTGAACTGATTTTCAGCGATGATTTTCTGTCGGATATTTTTGTATGTGAAGTGAGTCGCATGAGGAATACATAATACGAATTTTTCCGCAACGGCATTACCATCGGCTTATATAATACCAAAATACTCAACTGCGGAAAAAATCCGATCCGCAGCCATCCGTCGGCGTGCATAATCGACATGATAGTTTTACCATACAATACCGGAAAGGTAAGCATAACGTGGTGGCAGACGCTCTGTCATGTCAACCACTGGAGGCTTTACATCGCGCTATTACTGATACGTCGGATACCTGTCCGTGGCTGCAGAAGAAGATGGACGGAGTCACTCGGCAGCCACAGAAGTTTTCGGACTATTCCATTGTCGGCTCACAACTTTTCCGACATATCCCTAGACACCCCAACGACGAAGATTGCACGCCATGGAAGTTGTGTGTGGCCACCCATTTACGGGAACGCGTACTGCACGAGAATCACACCCAGCCATCCGCAGGACATTTGGGCATCCGGAAAATAGCTAACCGAGTCTGCAACCGGTACTACTGGCCAGGAATGATTCGCGACGTCGCCAAATTCGTGGGGAGTTGTGAGTCCTGCCAGATGTACAAACCCAGTCAGGTTGCCCCAGCCGGAGAAATGCTGGTAACCATTCCGGAAGAACCCTGGGCAACCGTTTGCGCAGATTTTGTAGGACCTCTACCCAGGACCAAACACGGCAACTCTATGCTCTTGGTGCTGTTCGACCGTTTCTCAAAATGGGTCGAACTTATACCCCTCCGTAAGGCAACTGCCGAAAGCGTCGTGAAGGCTTTCCGGGAGCGAATACTGGCCCACAAGGTCCTTATAACCGACAACGGCAGTCAATTTGTAAGTAGGGTTCTACAGAAATACATCCGAGAAGTCAGAGTTCGGCAACAGTTTACCGCCCCGTATTGTTCTCAGGAAAATCCGACGGAACGGGCAAACCGCACAGTTAAGACCATGATCGCGCAAATCGCCCGCAATCAGCATCAGAAATGGGACGAACACTTACCCGAGATCAGCCTGGCTATCAACACCAGTACGTCGGTGTCCACCGGATATAGCCCTGCATACCTTCTTGCGATATGGGATATCACGGAAAAGAATCAGTGACAATGGAGTCAAATTTATCTCGGCCGTCATGCAAAAGGTCGTATTTTGCTTCAATACAAATCATACACTAATTCCGGCTTATCACCCTGAGGCCAATCCTGTGGCATAACTAGCCATTTTAGTTGGAAATAATCACCATTTATGGGATGACACGTTTGTATACGGCTGCATACCTTACCTTTGGTCTAGAACTACGAACTATAGACGACGACCAGCGAACGAAGAGGACGACCGCGGAAATAATCACCAGAACGTTATCGGCATCAGAGGGGGAGACTGAAGCGGCATATTATGTACATATTTGTTTTTATTTATTTTTCCATTCATACATGAATTAGACGTTTCTGTTTTACTTTACCTTATTGTACAACTATGTATATTAAAACTGATCAGATCGTTTAGAAATGTATGAAAGGAGCATCGCTCACGCTTTTGAGTCATCCTCCAACATAGTATAAGTATTTGTATATACCCTAGAAATTGAGTACAAATGTTAGTCGTAAGATTATACTCAATTGTTTAAGTTTTTGGGATAAATAAAATCTGAATCTGCTTTTGAGTCACTCAGCTTTCTGAAGTCAACCAAGCTAGTTCTTTGTCTAGGCTATTATTAGTACCTGACGTTAACTGGCACAATTGAATTCAGAAAGAGGAAATAAATAATTTTTAAAAACATTAAATGCGATTTTTTTGTTTAATGAAAAAACACAATCTTCGGAAAAGAATCAGGTTTCATATTGATTTTTCTCGTTATCGGTAATATATGTACCAATTATAATCAAGGTACTTCCCATAAGAGTAGGAATATAAGTGGTATAATACCATCCCTGAACTATTTTAGACCCCCCCCGCAATTTCTGATAGATTATTTTTATATTTTTATTATTTTGTACAATCACAATGTGCAATGTACAATCACTATTTTTATTATTTTTTTCGCTCCTTATGTCAATTGCACTATACTATCAGTTGCATTGTCATTGAATGGCAAGACTGCATTTTCGGAATTGCAAAAGTTATTCACCAAACTGTCAAACTGAGGAAAAGCATTAATAAATGTAGCTAGCTTCCTTCTTTCTGATCGAGCCATTGGCGTGAAAAGACATCAGCAGCTAATGTAAAGTAGTAAAAATTTTAATTTATCCATTAAAATCTCCGATCTAACATAATTAATCAAAAATTAATCGACAAAATTGGAAGGTAATATCTCTTAAAGTTCTGCCAAATGCTGAAAAGTAGAAGAAAATTAACTCGACATTTCAGGTGCCGAATTTCACATAAGATTTTATTTACGACATAATAATAACAATAATAATTTCTTAACTAAGACAGGGAAAATATCACAGCGATGAAATGAATCCCCTTGGTTAATGTTATTGTCCCTGGTTTTGTGTTCATTTCAACAAATTCATTTTTTTCTTAGGTTCTGAACGTCAATACAAAGGTATACTTTCTTGTTTCTTCTTTAATATGCAGTTGCATTAATTTCATGTCCATGTACTTTGAATTGTTGGTCAGAGGAGGGCGGAATTTATTTCTCTCGTGGAAGGCATTTTTAAACTACGGAGAACACAGCCTGGAAATCTAGTTTCCAAATATAAATTTCTGTCTCACACCATCACTCAGCATAACTGACCTTCGTTAGTTACCGACAAAGCGTCGAACAATTAAAATCGAGTTACATATTCTTAAATTTTGATTAGTCAGTGAATATCAATAACATATTTTTTTCATGAAATAATTTAATTATATTTAAAAAAAATGTTCGGTTAGAATAATTGTATTAATTAATTAATAATAATATTGAAAATTAAAGTATTGTTGAACGTGGTAGTGGACAGTGGAGGGTGAATGAGAATGAATATTTAAAAATTCAATTCTAATTTAATATTTTTAAAATAATCTAAAAAGAAATAATAAAATTCGTAAAATAGTTGTGTTTTTTATACTTCAATTTTTAAATTGAGAGATATTGATCAACACAAAATTAAAATTCTTCGCGCTAGATGGTGAATCGGAACACTGTTCATATGTACATGTCAAAAAAAAAAACTCAGATAAAAAAAGAAAGAAAGAAAGTGAAGGCAAATCAGATTAAGAAAAAGGGAGACACAACGTATATTGGAAGAATCCCGAAATAAATAATATTCACTCATATGTACAACAACACCAAGCTGCGATTGATGGAAGGCCTTTCAACGACATCGTATTTGCATGTAAGTTATTTCATTCTTAACTACAACTTTCACTCTTTTACGTCTATGTTTTTCTAATGTAAAGTCAGTTATGTTAAAAACATGGTCAATGTTACTAACATAAACAAAAAGAAGAAAGCGTAGAAAAGCATAGACATTCACTCTTTTTCTTTCTTTAATAATTTCATTGATATCGTGATTAGGAAGTAAAAAAGGGATATGCAATAAATGAGTATTAAATAATTTATTGTCTGACCCATTTGATTCCGACGAGAAATGATTTTCACAGAAAATTTTTTGTTAATTCTAACGCCATTTTTTTCTTATGATCGCGAGTGTTTTTTTCGCAACATTTATTTTGCAACATTTGGATTATTTAGAAGCATTTCTTTTGGTTTGAAATAAATTAATACAGAGAAAAAGATAAATTAAATAAATGCGTTCTCTTTTCATCTGTGCAAACTACTACTACTACTTTTTCGAGTTTACTAAATCGTTTTTATATGAATTTTGTTTTACAAATTAAATAATCGAAATAATTAGCACCATTAACATTTCATCATCAATATTTAAGATATAAGCATTATGTTTAGATATTCATGATTTTTTATAATAATATTCATCGTTAATATGGAGTAAATAATTTACTGGGTTAGGCATAAATGGGTTAGGATATCCTTTTATTGGGGTTCTTTATATGAAATCTTGCCAAAAAAGAACACGGCAGCTTGACAGCTGCTTCCTTAGACGAGCTTATAAATGAAATACCACCAGCTAAATTTCAATGCACAATAGATATTTGTTTATACCTGGGGTTAGTTTCTGGTCATGATTTTCATTTAATTTTTTCATATAATTTAATTTATTTTTTTAGCAGCTATATTAGGCACCGGGACTCTTAAATAAATTCTGTAATGATCTCGTTTTTTGTGTGGAAGTAAAGAACCACCCCAACCGCTGATTTTTCTAGCCGAAAGAAATATACGGGTCCCGACAGACTCTTCATCACAAAAAACATCTGAGGGATTTCTTTGTCATCAGAAGGGAGGCATTTTAATCCTACCTAATAACAACCAATAGATTTTTCGTATGTGGTAAATAATTTAATACGAACGATCAATGCAGGAATTACATTACACTTGTGATCTAATTCAGTGCTGTATGAAAGGAAAAGGCGTTTTGTTTCTTATGTCGCAAAGAGTATGGGGAAGAAAACGAAATTTTGATGTAAGGATTTGATAGATGGAAAAGACAAACTCATTACTTAAAAATCGTGCGGACTTTTCTCATTGAAGGTGGGAGAGGCCAGGTGTCTTGGTAATTAATATAAGATTTTCAATTAATTCCGAAGTAGAAGAATGATTCTTAGGTTTCGTAGATTGTTTTGTAAGTAGAGATGCCGATTATTTATATACATTATTTTGATTTTTTGAAAAAATGATGGAGTACATTCCAATAGTCTATGATGGTGCAAATGTAATGTCGGGCTACAACGAAAATATAAGAAAAACATATTCAATTTTTATTCAATGTCTGGCACACAAATTAAATTTGGTAATTGTCGACTCAAGGAATCGCTGACAGCGGAAACTTGCGCTAAAAATGTCTTCAAGGCATTGCAATCAACTTCAATATGTTGAGAGAAAATGTTGATAAAAATATTTATCCAAATAAAAGAAGTTTTTCGGTGATGCGTCGAAGTAAAACTTGGCTAAGATCCACCATGAACTAAGATCGATTTTTAAATTTGTCAAACTTAAATATAGGAAAGGAATTAGTTAAATAGTTTGTAACTGCTGATGACAATTTTACGCTAGTGATCAGCAGACCTCGGATTTTTTGCATATCTTTGGCATAATTGCTTTGCTTTTGTTTTTCTTATTTTCCCATGTTATCGAATATTTTATATTTGGATGATACAACTTCTAAATGCAAAGTTGATTTCAAATCGGATCAAAAATGAAAAATATGCAAAAATCTGAGGTCTAGCAGAAATCTATTGCTACGCCCCTGGTACTTCCCTGATATACTAAATAAATAGATATGTTCCATGGAAAACATTGAAGAACAGAAGGTTAGTTTACACAGAATAAAGGAAGAAATCTCACAATCAAATTGATTTTTGGTTGAGTGTGATTATTATCGTTTCCATTAACAAAACAAAAAGCTTCCTTCGTAAGAAGAAAGCTAAAAAATCAATATAATTTCCGTTTTCTTGACTTAAGTCAGCTTTTAACGAATGGACATTTCTTTCTTTTTACCTTTATTTACTATTGTGCTAAGAAATTCCAAAGAAAACGTGTAATTCTACAAAATTCAAATCCAAATTTCCCCATCTTTTAAATCCCGGTTCATGCTAGATGCACTCACACAAAAATTCAGTACTCTAGATGTCAGAGAACACACTATATTCGATAATAGATTTTAACTTCGCATGGGAGTTGCCACGCCCACTTTACAAATACCCGTATTTATAGCACAACTACGTACGTTGATGCTGCATGTACTTACACACAAGTTCAACACTCTAGATATCTTAGAACTGAATATATTTGATAGTAGGTTTAACGTCGTATGGGAGGTCACACGCCCACTTTTCGAAAACCATCCATTTTTGGTACAACTACGCACGTTGTTGCTATTTGCTCTCACACGTAATTTCAGCACTCTAGGTGTAATAGAACTGCCTCAAGAGCAAGACGGGCGCTATTTCAAAACAAAAAGGTCTTTTCAATAAACTCTTAACGTACGCCCACATGTAGCAGGTACATCCAGCCAGAACAGATTCAGCGTATTGTCAGATGAAAGTGATATGGATATAAATCACGAATCAAACATTACTTCTAGTGTAACGCCACCGAAACCTCCATCAATTGTTGCAGATATCTCTATTCCATTTAGAGAAATCCATCATTTACTAGGAAATGACTGCACATACAAACGCACGTCGAACATTCAATTCAAAACATACTATTTACTGTCTTTCTATACGGTTTGCCTCGAATCAAATGCGAAGACATAACTAATGATTTAAGTAGTCGATTGGACAACCGGCCGCACTATACATTACAGAATAAATTCGTTCTACGCCCGTACTATCCGTATGTGGAATCGACTTCCGGCAAACTTCCTCTCCATGTCAAGTATTTTTACGTTCTTGAGATCTGCTCTGTGTCCCTTCTCCCGTCGTAATAAGTTGAAACGTTAAGTTCTGTGATATTAGTATTAAGCTCTACTGTGATTTTTACATTTAGTTATTATTATTTATTTTAATTATACTTAATTGTGCGT
The DNA here is from genome assembly GCA_947397865.1 of Polietes domitor. Lineage (NCBI taxonomy): Eukaryota > Metazoa > Arthropoda > Insecta > Diptera > Muscidae > Polietes > Polietes domitor. Next base: position 123,211,223 of record OX377621.1, read on the forward strand.
GATGTCCAGTTTTTTATAATAATATGTAATAATGACAGCTGTAATGCAAACTAAGTGGAATTAATACTGTGTTAGAACAACAACATATTTGTAATTGAAAAATTTATTTGGTAGGATTTTCAAATAAAAAGACCCCTGAAGAAGCTGGAAGAGAGAAACGTGGGCTAAAAAATTAAATAAATTAGTTTCATTTCAATAAAAAGTTGACCAAATTAGCCCGTACAAAATTTAATTCATCATGCTTTAATTGCAAGAAGAATGGGGAAGAGATCATTCAGCAAACGATGTGAGGTGTCCCTTACGTGCTCTTTATCTTGAAGCCAGAGAACGAGCTTCGTCACGTAATCAATCTAAGAGAGGCGTACCTAGACGTCAGATCTCTTACGTTAATAATCAATCTCATTACCCCGCTGTAAGTGGACACTCAAATAATAATGTGAGATACAAACACAACAATCGTCGTTCTTACTCTCAACAAGTAAAATACAACAACAATTATCTATTCAATATTGATGAACTCTTCAGAATATTTACGTCAGCACTGGACGATCTAAGCAAATGTACATCATCTAAGATCTAAGCAAATGTACAAATAAAGGGTGTTTTTTATTGAGGTATAGAACTTCGAATTGAAATAAAACACAAGAAAATCGTTTTAATGTCCATCAATTTGGTTTTATTGGAAGGATAATTTTATGCCATTAATGTTTAAATATGATTTCGGGCATGTGGCCGCCGCGGCTGGCTCGAATATAGCCAATTCTACAGGTCAAATTTTCAACCACTTTTTCGAGCCACATTCGTGGCGTTATTGCCACATTCGTGACGTCCTCTTCAACACTTTGCTCTACAGCGGCAATTGTTTCTTCGGTGCGCACTGTTCGACGTCTCTGCGGATGCGTATTATCACATAGAGTAAACGTAGTGCGAAAACGATCCATGGTTAACCGAATTAATTGCTCTGATGGACGATTATGTCGACCATAAAATGGACGGAGCTTGCGGTGAACTTCGCGAACTGAACCATTACTTTCGAAATAAATTTGCACGATTTGCAAGCGTTGTTCTTTTGTCAACCTGTTCATGATGAAATGGCAAACCAAACTAAATATTAATCACTTGACAGCTGAAAAAATGGCCGCCAGTTAAAAAAGTGATGCCAACTTAAAGTTCTATACCCCAATAAAAAACACCCTTTACAAGTAGTAATGTCGTTGGTTAAGTATGCATATGACTTCAAATAATTCCTACAATTTTGGACAATATTTCATTGGAATGCTAATGGAATATCAAAAATTTCTTATCTAAAACAACTAGAATGTCTATTAGAAAAATAAAATATTCAAATTGCTTCGTTAAACGAGACCTTCTTGAAGGAGAATCACAGGCCGTTTCAATACAACAATTTCAAACTTTTTCCAAAATTACGGGGTTCTGACAATAAATTCTGAAAGAGGAGACTAAAAAAAATATACGTATATCGGCGTTTTTTAGCTCATATTGGAATTTCATTTTATAGACGATTAAAGTTTCCCAACTCTGGCCTCTTCTTGCAGCATCTCGGTGTATAAAACTATGTTTTCTTTACATCTGAGGCATAGGGTAGGTTCAGCAACTTTGTAGATAATGATATGGCGAATATTTTTGTAGAACATATTAACCCTCTAACTACCCCTCATAACGGCTTTATTTCACCAAATTGTAAAAATAGCACTTAATAACTTACAACAGACCAGCAACTTTTTTGTTTATGGTCCTAACAACCACACCTTATATCCTCATCAAAGAAATCGACGCCCATCTACTGTTGATTTAGTTGTGAGTAACTCACCCATGTAAATGAGACTGTCAACATTAGGTTATGAAATTCCTTCCGATCATCGTCCAATAATTTGTTGCGTAGCTTGCACCTCACTCCAAATGGTGGAAAACACCCATTTCAATTATCAATCATATACATCTAAGCGTGCTATTGACCAAGAAGTCGATAATTTTGTCAAACTTATTTTAACCACCAACCAAATCCATCGAAGTATCCTACCTGGTGATATAATGATATTCATTGGCGAAAGAAAAAAGTACAATCACAACGAGCAACAAACACACAGCAACAACATTTTTATGATCAGAGTTCAAAATTTCTAATTAAATTGATAAACAGACGCATTTACGCTGAAAGAAATGAAAAGTGGTCTAAGCTCTTAACCACTATGAAGCAAGGCGATAAACGCTTCTGGAAATTGAGTCGAAGTTTGAGGGGAAAATCAAGTAACCAAATACCCCACCTTGTGGACTGGTATCAGATTCCGAAAAAGCCGAAATATCACATATCCTTACCAGTAATTATACCCATTTATTTGACAACATAGTTCATAGAACAGTAGCCAAATTGAAAACAGTAGTGAAACAGTAGCAGTGAACTATGCAATATTATATCAAATCTGAAAACATCGAAATCACCTGGAATTGATAATGTACCAAACATTCTACTTAAAAAACGCCGTTAAATTACTTACTTAACACAAGACGATATATCATTAATAAATAAAATGAACAATATTGGGCCTAAGATACTGCCTTGGGGAATACCAGAAGTAGCTTTGTAAGAAAACGAATCAACAGAGTCAATAGAAACAAAACAGGTTCGATCCTGTAAATATGATTGAATCCAATTTAAAAAGACTGAATGAAATCCAATATGACAAAGTTTATTAATTAACATAGCGTGTGAAACCTTGTCAAATGCTTTTGTGAAATCAGTGTATATTGTATCAACTTGACAGCCAAGTTCGAAGCTAGATATGCAGTACTGAGAAAAAATCGCCAAATTTGAGACAGTAGAACGACCCCTGACAAATCCATGCTGAGATGGAGAAATAACATGTTTAACAGCAAAGTATAACTTATCAAAAACAATATGCTCAAAAATCTTTGAAATGTTGCATAATTTGGCAATAGGTCTATAATTTAAAATATTATTCTTAGCAACAGATTTGAAAATGGGAGTTATAGCAGTAACTTTCCACATATCAACAAAGAAACCTTCTTGTAATGACATATTGAAAAGGAATAATAGCGGCACAATTAATGACTTTGAACAATTTTTTATAAAAAATGAGCAAATACCATCACTATCCAATCTAAAAGTAGGTTTGAGCTTAGTGATTCCACTTTACACATCAACATCTTTTAACTGTAGCATTCCAAAATTCAGAGAAGAAGATAAAAAGAAATTAGAATTTCCTGAAGAAATGTAAGGCGAAAAATTACTACTAAAAAACTCGGCAAACAAATTAACAGTCTCCGAAGTTGAATTAGATATTTTATCATTATAAATCATTCGAGATGGATATTCCGAGCTTTTTCTTTTGGAATTAATAAAAGTCCAAAATGATTTAGGATTCCTCTTAATATTGTTTTCAAAATTAAGTATATACTGCCTATACAAAAATTTATTTAGAAAATTGAACTCCCTTAAATAATGTTCATACATTGACTTATTGTATAAATCATTTGTGGCTTTAAAAAGTTTATAGAATTTATTTCGCTGATTTTTCAATTTCTTAAGGCCTTTGGTATACCAGGGCAATTTGTGAATTCTGGGCTTCAAAAGAGGAATATTACAACAACAAATTTGATTAATAACAGCAATAAATCTATCATAGCAAACTGTTAAATTATCAACTCCAAAAATTTGGAGCCAATTTATGTCACTAATACACTTATTTATAATTTCAAAATTACAATTTTTGAAGTCGAAACCTAATCGGCTATCACTTACTTTAGGAAACAAATAAAATTCTAAAGTAATTTCAAAAGTTACATGATGCATATCTGATTTGCAAAAAGGGTGAAGACATTCATTTATAATAAATTTTAAATCCTGATCAAAAAAGACAAGATCCAAAATTTCCCTTAACCGGTTACACTAGTCAACAAATTGAAAAAAATTTCATGTACTCGGGATGCGATAATTTTTTCTGTGTAGATAACCTTGACATGAGCTCGAAAAACGCAATAAAAATTTTTTTTTTCGTTTGGTTTTTTTTTATTATTTTTTTTTTAAATTTTAAAAATTTTTTTTTGGTTAATTTGTTTCGTCCGGCATAACTCGGGAACCACTAGCCCGATTTAATTGAATTAAATTTTAAAAAATTTAAAATTACAATTCCCTTAATCTGTTCATATATTGTTTTCCTATACAAGCAACAGTTTCCAAGTTAAAAATGAATATATAAAGGAAAAAACTTATTTTTTGCCTAAAAATTTAAAATTTTTTTTTTTAAAAAATCCATAAAAAATCCAAAATGAAAAAAAATGTCAAATCTTATTACTTTTACGTAAAGTCACATAACCTATGAGCAAAATGAGACAAAGATCATGAAAATCGATGCACGCGTTTCGCTTTTATTCGCAATTGAGTAAAAGTATGAATTTCAAAAATTTAAAAATTTTTTTTTTGGTTAATTTGTTTCGTCCGGCATAACTCGGGAACCACTAGCCCGATTTAATTGAATTAAATTTTAAAAAATTTAAAATTACAATTCCCTTAATCTGTTCATATATTGTTTTCCTATACAAGCAACAGTTTCCAAGTTAAAAATGAATATATAAAGGAAAAAACTTATTTTTTGCCTAAAAATTTTAAATTTTTTTTTTAAAAAATCCATAAAAAATCCAAAATGAAAAAAAATGTCAAATCTTATTACTTTTACGTAAAGTCACATAACCTATGAGCAAAATGAGACAAAGATCATGAAAATCGATGCACGCGTTTCGCTTTTATTCGCAATTGAGTAAAGGTATGAATTTCAAAAATTTGCTCGACATATGCACAACTTTGTCTATGGTAAGGTTTTTTCTTTTTTTTTTTGATTCTCAGAATTAACAAAACGGAATAAACAAAGGGTTATTTAATTTTTATGATTGCGTAAGCAAAGTAATAAACGCTAATAAATGTGCGTGAACAATTAAAAGGAAAAAGGGAAAGGGGACTTTTTTAATTATTTGGGTTTTCCGTTGGCTACCTGTATGATTTTTTTACAGAAATGCAACCCACATTTAAGGGTGGTCATTATTCGGAAAATTTAAGACTCACACATGGTGAAACAGGTATGTAGCCACCGTAAAAAAATATACACCCATTTATAAGTACCTGTCAGTAAAATACTAAACAATACACAGTATAAATAGGTCTTCATTGATCGATTTTACTCATTCAACAAGTGTCGACGAACGCGATAGTTAAAATGAGCAAACGTTCGCGAGGATTTGAATGCAATACCAATCCAAGTAATTTTTGTTACATGTGCGGAGAATACGTTTCTGAAAAAAACAAGCGTTGTTTTTCACCTAAATTGAGAGATTCATTTGAAGAGAGCTTCAATTTAAAGGTCTCAAACATAGATGAGCGGTGGAGAGTGGCGTCTTTTCATCGACAGCAACAAGCAGAGCCTTAAAGCAATTTTACTGCACAACGGCAACAAGAAACCTTCGATTCCAATTGCTCATGCCGTAGACACCAAGGAAACATACGAAGTCATGGACAATCTACTAAAGTGCCTTAACTATGAGGGATTTGGAACGAAGGATTTTGGAACGAAGCTATGATGGGGGACTATATCTGGTTCCTGATAAGAGAAACAGACCCACAACAATATAAAAGAAAGACAAAAGCACATAATTATTTTTAATTTGAAGGTTTTTATTTTTGTGTTTAGATATTTTTTTTTTTAAACTTTTTTATAATTAATTAATGTTGATATCCTTAGGATAATTTCTTGTACATATATCGAATTGTTTTTTAATTTAAAGTCATATATTTTTGTCACCCAAAAATTTTAATTTTTTTTGTAATAAAAAAGAAAAAACCTTACCATAGACAAAGTTGTGCATATGTCGAGCAAATTTTTGAAATTCATACCTTTACTCAATTGCGAATAAAAGCGAAACGCGTGCATCGATTTTCATGATCTTTGTCTCATTTTGCTCATAGGTTATGTGACTTTACGTAAAAGTAATAAGATTTGAAATTTTTTTTCATTTTGGATTTTTTATGGATTTTAAAAAAAAAAAAATTTTAAATCTTTAGGCAAAAAATAAGTTTTTTCCTTTATATATTCATTTTTAACTTGGAAACTGTTGCTTGTATAGGAAAACAATATATGAACAGATTAAGGGAATTGTAATTTTAAATTTTTTAAAATTTAATTCAATTAAATCGGGCTAGTGGTTCCCGAGTTATGCCGGACGAAACAAATTAACCAAAAAAAAATTTTTAAAATTTAAAAAAAAAATAATAAAAAAAAAACCAAACGAAAAAAAAATTTTTTATTGCGTTTTTCGAGCTCATGTCAAGGTTATCTACACAGAAAAAATTATCGCATCCCGAGTACATTTTGACTGTTGACTAGTGTTATACAAATTATTTACTTGGATCAAATTCAAACTGAAGAAACCATCAATAGTATTGATTTCAAACAAATTATTAACATTAGAAGGCACGATAGACATAGAACTTTCATCGGAAGTCCAAACAACTTTACTCAAATTAAAATCACCAACAACAATTAATTTACTATTAACAAGAATGTCAGCCAAATCAATAACGTTATTCACATGTGCATCATATAGAATTTCAGAACTGTTAGGCGGAATATAGGAAACAGCTAAGATAATATTACCATGAAGACCCAATATTGAAACACACAGCTGTTCAATTAATGGATCATTATTGGGAAGTATACAAATTGACGAAATTAGGATTCTCTTAACAGCAATTAGCACCCCACCTCCTTTTACGCAATTGGCTCGACCATAATCTCTGTCTTTGCGGTAAACAGTGTATTGCGTAGCATTAAAAAACTCCTCACTTTTGAAATCCTCATTCAACCATGTTTCCACCAATACAATGACATCATATTCATATTGTACAGAAGCTGCATAAACGTTATTTGATTTTGATCTCATTCCGCCCATATTTTGGTAATACACTTTGAGATTATGGAATTTAACAGCGGCAGTACTCAGAGGCCGTTCACTCCCATTCGGTGTTTTTGAAAAAAATCAAATGGGCGAACACGAACATCTGATGGCCATAGCGAAGATTTAAAAAGCTCATCATAGAAACCAGCAGATACTCCAAGTTTAAAAGTAACACTTTTTAAAGAATTTATATCGGCATCCCTCTTAACCAATCTATAGCATTCCATATTATTTCGTCCAATTTTAGTATGTTTTTCAACATAACTAAGCACATTATCTGCAGTAACAGCAGGCTTGAAAGAAGATAAATGCACCCATTTCTTACTGGCAGCAACGTCAAGCTCATTGTTATCATTAGCACCGAAAACTACTCGTTTGCGCCTTTTATTTTGAATGCTACGATTCCCTTTCAAATTGTTTGCTGGGATATCACTTTCTGCATGCGATGTAACGGAGGCAGCATAATTAGCAGCAGCATGAAGAGACTCTGAGTTTTCACTCTCCACGTTTCCCACAGAACCAACAACAGCATTTGAACATCCATTAGCGAGAATCAATTCATCGTTAACGATAGCACCAGCATTAGCAGCAGAAAGAGCAATGCAATTGTCAACATCACTCACTCTCACAGGCGAACCACGAACAGAAGACACATTTACAACAACATCATTAGAATTAGCACACACAGCAGACGAAGAAGTGGAGGCAAAATGCGAAGTTAAATGACTCTCTTCCTCTTGTTGAAGCGACTGAATGTGTTTTTGTTTTTGCGAAACACAAACATCTTTATTGTTGTTAACGAACAAAAGAAACTGACTTTGGAGAAGTTTGATTTCATTTGACAGTGACGAAACAACAGCAACCAAATCACTGGCAGCACCAGCACAACCATTGCAATTAAAAACAATGTTTTTAGAAGTTTTTAATAATTTATATTCCACTTCGCTTTCAATTCCGGCACACATCTTATGAAATTTGGAACAACAAATTCTGCATTTAATGAAAATATTGCCAACCAAAGGTTTAAAGCATTTAGCGCAGAACGACTTAGGCGGAGACGACATAGCAAAGAAAATCGACTTGTTCAAACGAGAGAGCAAACTGAACTGATTTTCAGCGATGATTTTCTGTCGGATATTTTTGTATGTGAAGTGAGTCGCATGAGGAATACATAATACGAATTTTTCCGCAACGGCATTACCATCGGCTTATATAATACCAAAATACTCAACTGCGGAAAAAATCCGATCCGCAGCCATCCGTCGGCGTGCATAATCGACATGATAGTTTTACCATACAATACCGGAAAGGTAAGCATAACGTGGTGGCAGACGCTCTGTCATGTCAACCACTGGAGGCTTTACATCGCGCTATTACTGATACGTCGGATACCTGTCCGTGGCTGCAGAAGAAGATGGACGGAGTCACTCGGCAGCCACAGAAGTTTTCGGACTATTCCATTGTCGGCTCACAACTTTTCCGACATATCCCTAGACACCCCAACGACGAAGATTGCACGCCATGGAAGTTGTGTGTGGCCACCCATTTACGGGAACGCGTACTGCACGAGAATCACACCCAGCCATCCGCAGGACATTTGGGCATCCGGAAAATAGCTAACCGAGTCTGCAACCGGTACTACTGGCCAGGAATGATTCGCGACGTCGCCAAATTCGTGGGGAGTTGTGAGTCCTGCCAGATGTACAAACCCAGTCAGGTTGCCCCAGCCGGAGAAATGCTGGTAACCATTCCGGAAGAACCCTGGGCAACCGTTTGCGCAGATTTTGTAGGACCTCTACCCAGGACCAAACACGGCAACTCTATGCTCTTGGTGCTGTTCGACCGTTTCTCAAAATGGGTCGAACTTATACCCCTCCGTAAGGCAACTGCCGAAAGCGTCGTGAAGGCTTTCCGGGAGCGAATACTGGCCCACAAGGTCCTTATAACCGACAACGGCAGTCAATTTGTAAGTAGGGTTCTACAGAAATACATCCGAGAAGTCAGAGTTCGGCAACAGTTTACCGCCCCGTATTGTTCTCAGGAAAATCCGACGGAACGGGCAAACCGCACAGTTAAGACCATGATCGCGCAAATCGCCCGCAATCAGCATCAGAAATGGGACGAACACTTACCCGAGATCAGCCTGGCTATCAACACCAGTACGTCGGTGTCCACCGGATATAGCCCTGCATACCTTCTTGCGATATGGGATATCACGGAAAAGAATCAGTGACAATGGAGTCAAATTTATCTCGGCCGTCATGCAAAAGGTCGTATTTTGCTTCAATACAAATCATACACTAATTCCGGCTTATCACCCTGAGGCCAATCCTGTGGCATAACTAGCCATTTTAGTTGGAAATAATCACCATTTATGGGATGACACGTTTGTATACGGCTGCATACCTTACCTTTGGTCTAGAACTACGAACTATAGACGACGACCAGCGAACGAAGAGGACGACCGCGGAAATAATCACCAGAACGTTATCGGCATCAGAGGGGGAGACTGAAGCGGCATATTATGTACATATTTGTTTTTATTTATTTTTCCATTCATACATGAATTAGACGTTTCTGTTTTACTTTACCTTATTGTACAACTATGTATATTAAAACTGATCAGATCGTTTAGAAATGTATGAAAGGAGCATCGCTCACGCTTTTGAGTCATCCTCCAACATAGTATAAGTATTTGTATATACCCTAGAAATTGAGTACAAATGTTAGTCGTAAGATTATACTCAATTGTTTAAGTTTTTGGGATAAATAAAATCTGAATCTGCTTTTGAGTCACTCAGCTTTCTGAAGTCAACCAAGCTAGTTCTTTGTCTAGGCTATTATTAGTACCTGACGTTAACTGGCACAATTGAATTCAGAAAGAGGAAATAAATAATTTTTAAAAACATTAAATGCGATTTTTTTGTTTAATGAAAAAACACAATCTTCGGAAAAGAATCAGGTTTCATATTGATTTTTCTCGTTATCGGTAATATATGTACCAATTATAATCAAGGTACTTCCCATAAGAGTAGGAATATAAGTGGTATAATACCATCCCTGAACTATTTTAGACCCCCCCCGCAATTTCTGATAGATTATTTTTATATTTTTATTATTTTGTACAATCACAATGTGCAATGTACAATCACTATTTTTATTATTTTTTTCGCTCCTTATGTCAATTGCACTATACTATCAGTTGCATTGTCATTGAATGGCAAGACTGCATTTTCGGAATTGCAAAAGTTATTCACCAAACTGTCAAACTGAGGAAAAGCATTAATAAATGTAGCTAGCTTCCTTCTTTCTGATCGAGCCATTGGCGTGAAAAGACATCAGCAGCTAATGTAAAGTAGTAAAAATTTTAATTTATCCATTAAAATCTCCGATCTAACATAATTAATCAAAAATTAATCGACAAAATTGGAAGGTAATATCTCTTAAAGTTCTGCCAAATGCTGAAAAGTAGAAGAAAATTAACTCGACATTTCAGGTGCCGAATTTCACATAAGATTTTATTTACGACATAATAATAACAATAATAATTTCTTAACTAAGACAGGGAAAATATCACAGCGATGAAATGAATCCCCTTGGTTAATGTTATTGTCCCTGGTTTTGTGTTCATTTCAACAAATTCATTTTTTTCTTAGGTTCTGAACGTCAATACAAAGGTATACTTTCTTGTTTCTTCTTTAATATGCAGTTGCATTAATTTCATGTCCATGTACTTTGAATTGTTGGTCAGAGGAGGGCGGAATTTATTTCTCTCGTGGAAGGCATTTTTAAACTACGGAGAACACAGCCTGGAAATCTAGTTTCCAAATATAAATTTCTGTCTCACACCATCACTCAGCATAACTGACCTTCGTTAGTTACCGACAAAGCGTCGAACAATTAAAATCGAGTTACATATTCTTAAATTTTGATTAGTCAGTGAATATCAATAACATATTTTTTTCATGAAATAATTTAATTATATTTAAAAAAAATGTTCGGTTAGAATAATTGTATTAATTAATTAATAATAATATTGAAAATTAAAGTATTGTTGAACGTGGTAGTGGACAGTGGAGGGTGAATGAGAATGAATATTTAAAAATTCAATTCTAATTTAATATTTTTAAAATAATCTAAAAAGAAATAATAAAATTCGTAAAATAGTTGTGTTTTTTATACTTCAATTTTTAAATTGAGAGATATTGATCAACACAAAATTAAAATTCTTCGCGCTAGATGGTGAATCGGAACACTGTTCATATGTACATGTCAAAAAAAAAAACTCAGATAAAAAAAGAAAGAAAGAAAGTGAAGGCAAATCAGATTAAGAAAAAGGGAGACACAACGTATATTGGAAGAATCCCGAAATAAATAATATTCACTCATATGTACAACAACACCAAGCTGCGATTGATGGAAGGCCTTTCAACGACATCGTATTTGCATGTAAGTTATTTCATTCTTAACTACAACTTTCACTCTTTTACGTCTATGTTTTTCTAATGTAAAGTCAGTTATGTTAAAAACATGGTCAATGTTACTAACATAAACAAAAAGAAGAAAGCGTAGAAAAGCATAGACATTCACTCTTTTTCTTTCTTTAATAATTTCATTGATATCGTGATTAGGAAGTAAAAAAGGGATATGCAATAAATGAGTATTAAATAATTTATTGTCTGACCCATTTGATTCCGACGAGAAATGATTTTCACAGAAAATTTTTTGTTAATTCTAACGCCATTTTTTTCTTATGATCGCGAGTGTTTTTTTCGCAACATTTATTTTGCAACATTTGGATTATTTAGAAGCATTTCTTTTGGTTTGAAATAAATTAATACAGAGAAAAAGATAAATTAAATAAATGCGTTCTCTTTTCATCTGTGCAAACTACTACTACTACTTTTTCGAGTTTACTAAATCGTTTTTATATGAATTTTGTTTTACAAATTAAATAATCGAAATAATTAGCACCATTAACATTTCATCATCAATATTTAAGATATAAGCATTATGTTTAGATATTCATGATTTTTTATAATAATATTCATCGTTAATATGGAGTAAATAATTTACTGGGTTAGGCATAAATGGGTTAGGATATCCTTTTATTGGGGTTCTTTATATGAAATCTTGCCAAAAAAGAACACGGCAGCTTGACAGCTGCTTCCTTAGACGAGCTTATAAATGAAATACCACCAGCTAAATTTCAATGCACAATAGATATTTGTTTATACCTGGGGTTAGTTTCTGGTCATGATTTTCATTTAATTTTTTCATATAATTTAATTTATTTTTTTAGCAGCTATATTAGGCACCGGGACTCTTAAATAAATTCTGTAATGATCTCGTTTTTTGTGTGGAAGTAAAGAACCACCCCAACCGCTGATTTTTCTAGCCGAAAGAAATATACGGGTCCCGACAGACTCTTCATCACAAAAAACATCTGAGGGATTTCTTTGTCATCAGAAGGGAGGCATTTTAATCCTACCTAATAACAACCAATAGATTTTTCGTATGTGGTAAATAATTTAATACGAACGATCAATGCAGGAATTACATTACACTTGTGATCTAATTCAGTGCTGTATGAAAGGAAAAGGCGTTTTGTTTCTTATGTCGCAAAGAGTATGGGGAAGAAAACGAAATTTTGATGTAAGGATTTGATAGATGGAAAAGACAAACTCATTACTTAAAAATCGTGCGGACTTTTCTCATTGAAGGTGGGAGAGGCCAGGTGTCTTGGTAATTAATATAAGATTTTCAATTAATTCCGAAGTAGAAGAATGATTCTTAGGTTTCGTAGATTGTTTTGTAAGTAGAGATGCCGATTATTTATATACATTATTTTGATTTTTTGAAAAAATGATGGAGTACATTCCAATAGTCTATGATGGTGCAAATGTAATGTCGGGCTACAACGAAAATATAAGAAAAACATATTCAATTTTTATTCAATGTCTGGCACACAAATTAAATTTGGTAATTGTCGACTCAAGGAATCGCTGACAGCGGAAACTTGCGCTAAAAATGTCTTCAAGGCATTGCAATCAACTTCAATATGTTGAGAGAAAATGTTGATAAAAATATTTATCCAAATAAAAGAAGTTTTTCGGTGATGCGTCGAAGTAAAACTTGGCTAAGATCCACCATGAACTAAGATCGATTTTTAAATTTGTCAAACTTAAATATAGGAAAGGAATTAGTTAAATAGTTTGTAACTGCTGATGACAATTTTACGCTAGTGATCAGCAGACCTCGGATTTTTTGCATATCTTTGGCATAATTGCTTTGCTTTTGTTTTTCTTATTTTCCCATGTTATCGAATATTTTATATTTGGATGATACAACTTCTAAATGCAAAGTTGATTTCAAATCGGATCAAAAATGAAAAATATGCAAAAATCTGAGGTCTAGCAGAAATCTATTGCTACGCCCCTGGTACTTCCCTGATATACTAAATAAATAGATATGTTCCATGGAAAACATTGAAGAACAGAAGGTTAGTTTACACAGAATAAAGGAAGAAATCTCACAATCAAATTGATTTTTGGTTGAGTGTGATTATTATCGTTTCCATTAACAAAACAAAAAGCTTCCTTCGTAAGAAGAAAGCTAAAAAATCAATATAATTTCCGTTTTCTTGACTTAAGTCAGCTTTTAACGAATGGACATTTCTTTCTTTTTACCTTTATTTACTATTGTGCTAAGAAATTCCAAAGAAAACGTGTAATTCTACAAAATTCAAATCCAAATTTCCCCATCTTTTAAATCCCGGTTCATGCTAGATGCACTCACACAAAAATTCAGTACTCTAGATGTCAGAGAACACACTATATTCGATAATAGATTTTAACTTCGCATGGGAGTTGCCACGCCCACTTTACAAATACCCGTATTTATAGCACAACTACGCACGTTGATGCTGCATGTACTTACACACAAGTTCAACACTCTAGATATCTTAGAACTGAATATATTTGATAGTAGGTTTAACGTCGTATGGGAGGTCACACGCCCACTTTTCGAAAACCATCCATTTTTGGTACAACTACGCACGTTGTTGCTATTTGCTCTCACACGTAATTTCAGCACTCTAGGTGTAATAGAACTGCCTCAAGAGCAAGACGGGCGCTATTTCAAAACAAAAAGGTCTTTTCAATAAACTCTTAACGTACGCCCACATGTAGCAGGTACATCCAGCCAGAACAGATTCAGCGTATTGTCAGATGAAAGTGATATGGATATAAATCACGAATCAAACATTACTTCTAGTGTAACGCCACCGAAACCTCCATCAATTGTTGCAGATATCTCTATTCCATTTAGAGAAATCCATCATTTACTAGGAAATGACTGCACATACAAACGCACGTCGAACATTCAATTCAAAACATACTATTTACTGTCTTTCTATACGGTTTGCCTCGAATCAAATGCGAAGACATAACTAATGATTTAAGTAGTCGATTGGACAACCGGCCGCACTATACATTACAGAATAAATTCGTTCTACGCCCGTACTATCCGTATGTGGAATCGACTTCCGGCAAACTTCCTCTCCATGTCAAGTATTTTTACGTTCTTGAGATCTGCTCTGTGTCCCTTCTCCCGTCGTAATAAGTTGAAACGTTAAGTTCTGTGATATTAGTATTAAGCTCTACTGTGATTTTTACATTTAGTTATTATTATTTATTTTAATTATACTTAATTGTGCGTGATGTCCAGTTTTTTATAATAATATGTAATAATGACAGCTGTAATGCAAACTAAGTGGAATTAATACTGTGTTAGAACAACAACATATTTGTAATTGAAAAATTTATTTGGTAGGATTTTCAAATAAAAAGACCCCTGAAGAAGCTGGAAGAGAGAAACGTGGGCTAAAAAATTAAATAAATTAGTTTCATTTCAATAAAAAGTTGACCAAATTAGCCCGTACAAAATTTAATTCATCATGCTTTAATTGCAAGAAGAATGGGGAAGAGATCATTCAGCAAACGATGTGAGGTGTCCCTTACGTGCTCTTTATCTTGAAGCCAGAGAACGAGCTTCGTCACGTAATCAATCTAAGAGAGGCGTACCTAGACGTCAGATCTCTTACGTTAATAATCAATCTCATTACCCCGCTGTAAGTGGACACTCAAATAATAATGTGAGATACAAACACAACAATCGTCGTTCTTACTCTCAACAAGTAAAATACAACAACAATTATCTATTCAATATTGATGAACTCTTCAGAATATTTACGTCAGCACTGGACGATCTAAGCAAATGTACATCATCTAAGATCTAAGCAAATGTACAAATAAAGGGTGTTTTTTATTGAGGTATAGAACTTCGAATTGAAATAAAACACAAGAAAATCGTTTTAATGTCCATCAATTTGGTTTTATTGGAAGGATAATTTTATGCCATTAATGTTTAAATATGATTTCGGGCATGTGGCCGCCGCGGCTGGCTCGAATATAGCCAATTCTACAGGTCAAATTTTCAACCACTTTTTCGAGCCACATTCGTGGCGTTATTGCCACATTCGTGGCGTCCTCTTCAACACTTTGCTCTACAGCGGCAATTGTTTCTTCGGTGCGCACTGTTCGACGTCTCTGCGGATGCGTATTATCACATAGAGTAAACGTAGTGCGAAAACGATCCATGGTTAACCGAATTAATTGCTCTGATGGACGATTATGTCGACCATAAAATGGACGGAGCTTGCGGTGAACTTCGCGAACTGAACCATTACTTTCGAAATAAATTTGCACGATTTGCAAGCGTTGTTCTTTTGTCAACCTGTTCATGATGAAATGGCAAACCAAACTAAATATTAATCACTTGACAGCTGAAAAAATGGCCGCCAGTTAAAAAAGTGATGCCAACTTAAAGTTCTATACCCCAATAAAAAACACCCTTTACAAGTAGTAATGTCGTTGGTTAAGTATGCATATGACTTCAAATAATTCCTACAATTTTGGACAATATTTCATTGGAATGCTAATGGAATATCAAAAATTTCTTATCTAAAACAACTAGAATGTCTATTAGAAAAATAAAATATTCAAATTGCTTCGTTAAACGAGACCTTCTTGAAGGAGAATCACAGGCCGTTTCAATACAACAATTTCAAACTTTTTCCAAAATTACGGGGTTCTGACAATAAATTCTGAAAGAGGAGACTAAAAAAAATATACGTATATCGGCGTTTTTTAGCTCATATTGGAATTTCATTTTATAGACGATTAAAGTTTCCCAACTCTGGCCTCTTCTTGCAGCATCTCGGTGTATAAAACTATGTTTTCTTTACATCTGAGGCATAGGGTAGGTTCAGCAACTTTGTAGATAATGATATGGCGAATATTTTTGTAGAACATATTAACCCTCTAACTACCCCTCATAACGGCTTTATTTCACCAAATTGTAAAAATAGCACTTAATAACTTACAACAGACCAGCAACTTTTTTGTTTATGGTCCTAACAACCACACCTTATATCCTCATCAAAGAAATCGACGCCCATCTACTGTTGATTTAGTTGTGAGTAACTCACCCATGTAAATGAGACTGTCAACATTAGGTTATGAAATTCCTTCCGATCATCGTCCAATAATTTGTTGCGTAGCTTGCACCTCACTCCAAATGGTGGAAAACACCCATTTCAATTATCAATCATATACATCTAAGCGTGCTATTGACCAAGAAGTCGATAATTTTGTCAAACTTATTTTAACCACCAACCAAATCCATCGAAGTATCCTACCTGGTGATATAATGATATTCATTGGCGAAAGAAAAAAGTACAATCACAACGAGCAACAAACACACAGCAACAACATTTTTATGATCAGAGTTCAAAATTTCTAATTAAATTGATAAACAGACGCATTTACGCTGAAAGAAATGAAAAGTGGTCTAAGCTCTTAACCACTATGAAGCAAGGCGATAAACGCTTCTGGAAATTGAGTCGAAGTTTGAGGGGAAAATCAAGTAACCAAATACCCCACCTTGTGGACTGGTATCAGATTCCGAAAAAGCCGAAATATCACATATCCTTACCAGTAATTATACCCATTTATTTGACAACATAGTTCATAGAACAGTAGCCAAATTGAAAACAGTAGTGAAACAGTAGCAGTGAACTATGCAATATTATATCAAATCTGAAAACATCGAAATCACCTGGAATTGATAATGTACCAAACATTCTACTTAAAAAACGCCGTTAAATTACTTACTTATATTTTTTACAGCTGCTTCAAATTAAATTCCTTCCCAACTGCATTCAAAAAAGCAAAAGTTATTGCCATAAATAAACCGAACAAACCAAAAAATAACCCCAACAGCTACAGACCCATAAGTTTACTAAGCAATCTGGGGAAACTACTGGAAAAACTTATTCATTGTAGAATTACTGATTTCACCTATACCAACGATCTAATGCCGAAGGAGCAATTTGGTTTCAGAAAAGAACACAGCACTATTCAACAAATAAGCCGCATCAAGAAAAAAAATTGTCTCCAACAAGCGAAATAAAAAATCCACAGGTATCCTCTTGTTAGGTTGTGAAAAGGCTTTCGATACCGCATGGCATACCGGCTTAGTTTATAAATTAAATACAGTACATATTCCCAAACATCTCAGTAAAATTGTTGCCGATTTTAATTGAAAACAGAACATATTAATGATAATTATTCATCTCCAAAATCTATACCAGCTGGTTTACTCCAAGGCTCCGTACTTTTACCATTGCTGTATTCCATATACATATCAGTTTTCACACCACATAAATTGTCTGATATTGAATATTATGCAGATGATACAGCTCTGATATCATTCAGCAAACTAACGACAGCACTTCTTAAAAAGATGCAGAAAAGTTTAATAGCCTGTAACAAATACTTCAAAAAATGTAAAATTAAAAACAACCATAGTAAAACACAGGCTATAATTTTCCCTTTCAAGAAGTCACCCAAAATACTACCGAGACGAACCCTCAGATTTGATGGCAAATCTATACAGATACAGTCATTCAGAGCTCTGTGGCCATTGTTAAATCGACGTTCGATGCTCAACATTGAGCCAAGACCAAGATATTTGACATTATTTTTACTAGGAATTACAGATCCATTCAGCAACGCGGGAGGACAGTTATCCTTCCTTAACGTAAATGGGATATGGTGTAATTTTTTGTATTAACTATAATGTTCCACTTTTTAAGCCAATGTCGTAAATGGTCGAGTTGTAATTGCAATATTCTGGAGGCTTCAATTGTCGATTGGTGTGAACATAGAAATGCTGTGTCATCTGCATATGTTGCAACTGCAACATCATCTGTTGTTGGCATGCCAAATGTGAATAAGGTATACAAGACTGGATCTAATACGTTACCCTGAGGGATGCCAGCTTCGATATGATGTATATTGGATATATCATTATTGATTTCAACGTAAAAACATATATTGCTTAAAAACGGCAAGAACATGTATAATGGGGAAGAACTTTTTTTAATTTATACAGTAACCCACGGTGCCAAACTTTATCGAAAGCCTGCTGTATATCCAAAAACACAGCAGAACAGTACTTTTTATTTTCAAACGAATCAGTTATTGTTTTAATTATGCCGTGGCATTGCTCCAGCGTTCCATGTTTGTGGCGAAATCCAAATTGATGATCAGGAGCAATGCAATTCTTTTCAATAAGTGGTTGCAAGCGCTTCAGGAGAAGTCTTTCAAATATCTTGGAGGACATTGGAAGTAAACTAATTGGTCTATATGAAGGAACTTCTTTTTTTTGGTCGCCATGTTTTAACACCATGATTATTTCTGCACATTTCCATTGCGAGGTAAAGTGTTGAAATCATAAAATGGAGTTGAATAGCAATGTTAGCTAGAGAATTCCTTTAAATGGTAGCGATTTTATGGCTTTAGCATCAATTTTGACATATCCGATTGACTTCTTATTATTTAAACTGTTTATTTCCGTTTATTTCCTTTGGGGTTATATGCTTTAGTGGTAGGAAATTAAAAATGTTACTGTCATCTTCGTTAGTACTTTGTGGTTTAAAGGTATCTTCCAAGTGCTCAGCAAAGGCTGCCGATTTTTGTAGATCAGATATACACCATACTCCATTAGAATTTGTTATAGGAGCGTTTCTTTTTACAGGGCGTTTGAGATATTTAGTGGTTTTGAAAAGCTCATTTTCTTTGTTTTTATTCTGAGGCTTTAATTTACTGAGGTAGTGTCCGGTACTTTCATTTCTCTCTCTAGCTATAACTTCCGAGCAAAGTTTAATGGAAAGGTTCCAGTTTCTTTTGTCTCTTGGATTTCTCGTACGATGCCAAATCCTCCTTAGTCTTCTCGATTGTCTGATCATATCTCTGGCCACAGCAGATGTACGAACTTTTAAACCTAATTGTTGAAATGAGATGTCCCAGATGTTGAAAATGCCATTTTCGAATTTCGAAAAAACAAAAGTTGTGCTGAATTGTGCTAGGTTTGTGCCGTAAAAAGTTTTTCGAAAAATTGAAAATTGACCAAGATATTGCGAAAAAACTTTGGGCACAAACCTAGCACAATTCAGCACAACTTTTGTTTTTTCGAAATTCGAAAATGGCATTTTCAACATCTGGGACATTGAAATGAGGTTCAATTTATTTTCTATCCTTTCACTAAATATGTTCAATGCTGTCTGGAGCCCCACCAAGGGTGTTTCGCGTTAAAATCCCCAGCAACAATGAAATAAGGTCCTAATCTTTTAAAAAAGTGCTCATAATCCTCATTTTACCGCTTGTTTTGGAGGAAAATAAATCGCGTAAATGATGACAGGTCTTTTATTGCAAACCAATTTTATACCAGCAGCTTGAATATAATTTTTCTGAAGTTCTTCAGCAATTTCATATCGAATTGTGGATTTTATGAAAAATCCAGTTTCAGCGTGAGCTATTCCATGCGGACGGTTAGTGAAAAAAAAATCATATCCTTTTATTTTTACATGCCATCTTGAGTTTCCGAAATAAGAAAAATGTCAATGTGTTCATCTCTCATAAAAAAATCAATTTCATTCAGTCTATTTGTTATTCAATTCGAATTCCAAATTATTCTTCTCATAAAAATATTCGACACACATTTTTGGAAAAAAAATAAATTTTGTTTTGAAGGTAATTTCAATTATCTGGTGTGTTATAACAGGGTTAGTTTTTTAAAGTTTCTGCAATTTTAATTCATATTAAATAAATATTTCGCTAGGTTTCCTATTGTCATTTCTACCGAACAAAATGATTTGCTTTAGTTATTCAGCACTCAGAACAGAGGATGGCTAAGATGGTTAGAGTGCCGTATTAGCAACAATAAGGTCCGCTGTTCTACCCCCTGTATCGGCGGACTTTTTAAAGCAGGAATGGAAACTAGTGAAAAAGTGGTTCCTTTGCTTGCAGTACTTTAAAATAACTTTTAAGTCTTTTAAAATAACGGACATCCCTCCTATGACAACTCCATGTTAAATTCATTGGTGAGGATTCGCCAAATGTTTGTAACACCAAGAATTAATTGAGCTAGACCCACCTTAAAGTACACGGATCGGCTAACAATCACCAGCTGAATCGTTCATCCGTCTGCTGTCCATCTAAGCTTGTTCCAATGGTTCTTCGATTTTCAGGAAATTTGGCAGAAGTAAGTTTTTTGGCCAAGGACGATCGATATTGAATTTGAAGGAAATCGGTTCAGATTTAGATATAGCCTCCATACAAATATCCCTATAATTTACACTATTACTGCTCTAGATAACACATTTTACATGGGATCATGACAAAATTTTCAGGATCGTGTTATATATGAACGAGAAACAGCTGAACGGAAAGTGGACCACACGGGTCCGTTTTTATACCCTCCACCTCCAGGATGGGGGTATACTAACTTTGTCATTCCGTTTGTAACACCTTGAAATATCGACCTGAGACCCTATATAATATATGTATATATTCTTAATGGTCATAAAATTCTAAGACGAACTAGCTATGCCTGTCCGTCTGTTGAAAGCACGCTAGCATCTAAACGCCCAAATTTGCCACAAATGCGTCTTATAGTCGTAGATCAGTTGGCATTGCAACCCCTAATCCCTTATATTTTACAGTATTTGGGCATGTTTTTTTGGTATGTACGTTCCTCTAATTGAGTGGATACATAATAATTTTTTTTGCTAATTTTGGGTTCTGCTGAAGACTTCGGCACAACCTATGGTCTTAAACCAAAAGTAAATGACAAGACATACAACATAACAGACCAACTATTCATACAAACAACAACAATACACACGAGGTACAGTGAAGACGGGACATACCGTACAACAACAACCTTTGCATTGTTGCGAGCGATGCGAGCACATGCACAACATTGAATTGGCAAAGTGAGATTTTTAGTGTGTCGACTTAGTTCGGTGGAATATTTTGTTTATCAGCGTTTCTCATTTGAAATATGTGACCGCTGGTACTAATATGAACCCTGATTTAAGTCAAAGACATACATTCGTTGCGAAAGTTCTGATGAGATGAGGTAGGGCCCATCGAAACTGCGCAGTCAACTTTTAGCTGCAACAATAAAGGTCTCACTTTGCCTTTTTTGCTAATTTTGGGTTCTGCTGAAGACTTCGGCACAACCTATGGTCTTAAACCAAAATAAATGACAAGACATACAACATAACAGACCAACTATACATACAAACAACAACAATACACACGAGGTACAGTGAACAACAACAACCTTTGCATTGTTGCGAGCGATGCGAGCACATGCACAACATTGAATTGGCAAAGTGAGATTTTTAGTGTGTCGACTTAGTTCGGTGGAATAATTTGTTTATCAGCGTTTCTCATTTGAAATATGTGACCGCTGGTACTAATATGAACCCTGATTTAAGTCAAATACATACATTCGTTGCGAAAGTTCTGATGAGATGAGGTAGCGCCCATCGAAACTGCGCAGTCAACTTTTAGCTGCAACAATAAAGGTCTCACTTTGCCTTTTTTGCTAATTTTGGGTTCTGCTGAAGACTTCGGCACAACCTATGGTCTTAAACCAAAATAAATGACAAGACATACAACATAACAGACCAACTATACATACAAACAACAACAATACACACGAGGTACAGTGAACAACAACAACCTTTGCATTGTTGCGAGCGATGGGAGCACATGCACAACATTGAATTGGCAAAGTGAGATTTTTAGTGTGTCGACTTAGTTCGGTGGAATATTTTGTTTATCAGCGTTTCTCATTTGAAATATGTGACCGCTGGTACTAATATGAACCCTGATTTAAGTCAAAGACATACATTCGTTGCGAAAGTTCTGATGAGATGAGGTAGCGCCCATCGAAACTGCGCAGTCAACTTTTAGCTGCAACAATAAAGGTCTCACTTTGCCTTTTTTGCTTATTTTGGGTTCTGCTGAAGACTTCGGCACAACCTATGGTCTTAAACCAAAATAAATGACAAGACATACAACATAACAGACCAACTATACATACAAACAACTAAAAGTATTTTTTCAAAATTCGTACTTTTAAGGGGTAAAATGGGAAAAGAGGGATAAAAATGGTACCAACCAAACGACTGCACTTAAAATAATGAAATTAGATGTATACATTCCTCTGATTCCGTAGACACGTAAAATAAGAAGATTTTTCGAAATTCGAACTTTTTGGGGTTAAAATGGAAAAAGGGGATACAAATTGTACCAACCAAATGACGGCAGCTATAGTCATGAAATTCGGAGTATACATTCCTCTGACTGCGTAGACACGAAAAATAAAGGGAATAGAGGGATAAATATGGTACCAATAGACGGCTACAGCTAGAATGATGAAATTCGATGTGTACATACCTCCAATTGCGTATATAAATAATATAAAGGGATTTTTAGAAAGCCGTACTTTTAGTGGGGTAAAATGGGAAAAAGGGATAAAAATGGTACCAAACAAATGGTCACAGATAGAACGACGGAATTCGGTGTACACATTCGTCTGAATGCATAGACAAGCAAAATAAAAATATTTTTCAAAATTCAATTTTTCAAATTGACGTGAGAAATAATGCATTTTCAAATTTTGTACTTTTGGAATTAAAATGGATGTAAAAACAACCAACTGTAGTGTTTAAGTTTTATTGAAGATTGCTGGCTTATATTTACTTTTTGAATTGACTTGAAGTATTATTTCGATATATATTATAAACGTATTGGTAGTCTTGCTTATAAGCGTGGTTTCAAATAATAAAAATTTTATATTTATTTACAAAATTATTTTTTCAATATTTGTATTTGTTTTGGTTTGGCTATAATAAAAAAAATTGACATTGGCCTGTAATGCTACTGCACTTCTAGGAAAACCGACAGCCTCTGTGGAATACTATCCATGGTGGAGGGTATATTAAGTTCGGTCCGGCCGAACTTAACGTCGTTTTTACTTGTTTGATATAGCCCCCATACAAATGTGCCTTCGATTTACAATATTACTGCTCTAAATGCACCTATTGTGAAAACCAGCTATATAGGTCAATTCAAATGACCCCCAGTTTACACTATTATCGCTATAGAACCTACATCTTATTGGATCTTGATAAAATTTTGCTGACCATGTTATATTTCAATAAAGAATACCTACTTTAAAAGTGATCTAGAAGGGCCCATTTTTTAATGTAGCGCCCTTACAAATGGCCCCCATTTTAATGATTACTCATCTAGGATCCACATCAGAAGTTTTTCAAATTTTGCAGATTATATTTATTTCAACTAAGAATACATATTATGAAAGTCAAATATATGTGTCCGTACTTTGGTATAACCGAAATTCTACTCTATTACAACTCTAGAAACTACATCTTACATCGGATGATATATTTCAATTAGGATTACCTACCGCGAATGAGAAATATATGGACCAGGCCCCAAGTGTTGTTATAGGCCCCCTTCAAATGTCGGTCCGGTTCATCCTATTACCACTGTATAATTTGTATTTGTCATTGGATCTTAATCAATATTTCCACTTAATGTTACATATACTTTACTCGGAATATCTACCGGAAACTTGGATCAATTACCATATTATATAATTAATATCCATATTATATTTATAGTATAGTGGTAATAATCAATTACCATATTATATTTATAGCATATTGTATAATTTATATGAACTACATAAAATTGCTCCCATGAAACAATTGGGGTTAGTAATCAAAGTGTGGTATATACACAGGGAGTAGCTTTTCCTTACGTGTTTTTATGTATTTGTTTTGGGTTTGGTAAGAAAATAGTTTTGAATGTGATTCGACATAAATACTGGATATAAAATCAAATCTCCGCATATAAGTTATTTTTTCGAGTTCCGCCAAAATGTCTTTCCTTCTAAAACTATCTGTTGATTTTAAATTTGAAAAATGTTATCCTTTGAAACACTGTAGTGCTTTAAAGGTAAGAAGATGATGAAATGAAAAACTGAAAAAGCCAATAAACTCCATTTCGTCCATAGTTTAATATGTATATATATTATTATTATATATCGAGGTCTTATATTCATAAGAGGCTATGAATCATTTTCTCGAAAATTAGTTTTTGATGCCAAACTATTCCCAGATTTGGATGTCATCTGTCATATAAATTTGGAGAATATTTTTTTTCTAAAACCATTTTTTCCAATTTTTCTGATTTGGCTATCTACTCACACGTAAATTTGTGACTGCAAAAGTGGCTATGAGCATAAAAATAATATAGTTAAAAAATGAAGCAGCATATAACCGAATTCGCTACAACGATTTTGTTTAAAACATTTTTCTAGATTTAGGGCATATCTAAGGTGACCATCCATCCCGCTCTTCGCGGGACTATCCCGCTTTTTGATGTCCAGTCCCGCTTAAATTTTCCATCCCGCATAATCCCGCTTTCTTACAAACAGTCCCGCTTTACAATATTTTTGATTTTAGTTTTAAGGAAACATTTAACATTATTAATAGTAATTTAATCAATACTTTGATAATTCAATGTTGCGTTGTTCAATTCATTTAAAACAAGTATTAATTTTAGTTTTTCATTTCCTCATACTGTTGCCCCTTCACAGGACTACGTTATATACGTGTTCGCACCCTATGATAACGATATTAGTGTCAAATTAAAGAGTAAAATATCTTTTAAAAGCATCTATTTCAAGTTTACCTCTTAGTTTATTCATATATTACTTTTTAAGAGACAAAAATTTAAATGGTTGTTAATACTAAACTAATACTGATAGAAGCTTGACATTTAAAGTACTATTAGCACATATTCTATTCTATGATTTGGCATATATGTATACCGGTGTTATAGGATACGAATAAGTATTAAACATAATTTTTGAAATAATTTGAAAATTTGAAGTCCTTTTAAGGGGTAGCAGGATGAGTAAATGAAAAACTAAAAACGCCAATTAACTCTATTTCACCTATAGTTTCAGATGTATGTCATGTGGTTCAAGTGTAATATGGACTATCGGACAGTGTAATACATGACATAGAATGTCAAACAGTTTATGAAAAGAAACCATAATGATACTAGCTGGTGTAAAAATCCCTTTCAATAAGTTCGGACACGCCTTTTTACTGTTTGAAATAAATTGTAATGTTTCTTTGGTTATTTATTGCGAATTAAAATAATTTTAAAGAACACTTCGTAGCAAACTTCAAAAAATGTGCTTCAATACCCTAAATATTGCTTATTTATTTAGTTATTTGCAGTCCTTGTCAGGGAAAAACTTTATGACTCTCTACCAATCTTTACTGTTTACAATCCTAACAGTCTACACAATCAAAGTAGCCTGAAGTTCGTGATTCCTGATATAGCCGTTTGATTGGTACCATCTGTATCTTTTCCCATTGTGACGCTAAAAGTACGAATTTAGAAAAATTCATTTTTTAATTTTGCACGCCCACAAGATCAGTCAGTCGTATTCTAAACACAGCCATTTTAATTTATAATACAGTATAAAGCTTAGTTTTTTATATTTACGTTTTTTGTTTACATTTTCACGATCCCGCTTTTTTCTACAAAAGCCCGCCAAATCCCGGTTTTTGAATTCATAAATCCCGCTGTTTGCCCAAAAAGAGATGGCCACGTTAGGCATATCGTACTATCAAATTATATCATTACGCGGTTAATAGCATTTTGGTTCCCAAGTTATCAGACTAAAATAGGATAAATATTGGCTGTAAAGTAAAAAATTGTGAAAAGTATCTTTAGAAAAACCCGCGTAACTTTTCATCATATTGAGAATATCAAAATATTTTTATAGTATATGATTGCTGACTTCATATTCGGAATATTTGTGTCAGAAAAGTTTCAGAATCCTGAGCAGAGAAATTTAAATATAAGCAATTGCAACCAGGAATTTTGGATTTTTCAACAATCATACAACAAAAATGTCATGAGTGAAAATCATTTTTGCCGCGAAAATGAAAATTTTCCAAAACATTTTCAAATTTGTATTTTTTGTTTACCGTGCCCTACCGCATTATCCACTTTTTGTAAAACATTTGGAAAAAGGGATAACAAATCTGACGGATGAAGCTGGAATCTTTAAATTCGCAGTGTACATTACAGAAAATGTGTTTTCTACAGAATATTGCCAACATTTCATAAAAAAGTCTAATTTATATATTTGAGCATTAATTATGTGCTTATTTCAAAATGCATAGTACTCAATTTTAAACTTGCAAAAGTGGCTATACAAAAACAACACTTTGATTGCCATTTTTGTTGTTTGTTAAAAACTGTCATACATACCTAAGCTCTGGGGGATACAAAGGTTATATTTGTCACAAAGGGGGTAAAAGCTCACACGCCAAACCTAAGGATATCATCTGCATTACCTTATTTCTTGTGACAACATTGGATATGTTTGTAAATGCCTCTCCTGAAGAAGGCGTTGATATCCACCCCTATCGCAAATAAAATTTCCCTGGGAACGAATTTTTCCCTTTAATTATGATTTTTGAAATTTTTTCAAGTTTGTTCTGTCTTCTTACTTCGATTTGATCATCTTATTTATTTGATCATTCTCATTATAAGTGAAAACTATTGTCGGTAAATATATACGTCCCCAGAAAATTCCATGTGAATAAATACCCTTTTGGTCGCGATAGGGAGAATAGACAACACGCTTACAACAAAAGCATAAGGAATATATATAAGTTGACATCGATAATATACAAAGTACGATAATAATGGCGTTGTCAAATCTTTCATAAGTGCTCGGATGTCTCTTCTTCCTCTGCGTTGTCGCAGCTACGAAGTAAT
Source organism: Polietes domitor (assembly GCA_947397865.1). Taxonomy (NCBI): domain Eukaryota; kingdom Metazoa; phylum Arthropoda; class Insecta; order Diptera; family Muscidae; genus Polietes; species Polietes domitor. The sequence goes on from OX377621.1 coordinate 123,238,525, forward strand.
CGTTGAATTGCAACGTCCCGTTAACACTGCGATCACTCTTGACACGTTCTTTATATTTTGGTTTTGAAGGTTATATTGAGGACAGGTTTTTGCGCTGTAAACAGATTGATGGCATTCCCCACATTGGTCCCAAATTCTTCATTGCGTTGCATGACCAAATTGAGTTTTTCTTGTTCCTTGTTCTCCCTTTTCTCTCGGCAGTATGCCGCCGTCAACGCAACACGCTTATGACATAACCCATTAACAATATTAGACCAGACAACTCAGTCTGTACAGCTCAAACACCTACTAATGTAGATTTTATAGGTTAGATCTAAGAGAAAAGAGGGTTGCTTGACACAATGACCTTTGGAACAATCCGTTTCATATTCGTCAGTTGGGTAACCCCATTCCCACTCCATCCTCGAATGGCTTTGTGAATGTCATCCTATCTGTGCTGTAGTCGGATGATGGTCGAAGTGTGTGAGGAAGTTTCTCAAGAATGGTGCCATGTCCGTATATTCTGCAGCATAGTGTTAACAACAACATTATCGTGGAACACTATGTAGTGCTTTCATACTCGTGAATAGCCAACAGACCAGTGCGCCAAAAATAATTGTAGGTCATATTATGACTGTATACATCCACAACACTATTTTTGGCTTGAGTTCCAGCGGCTACCAAAAATTTTGTGACGAGTGTAGTTTCCCGCAGTAGCTTTCATCACCCGATGTTCAGCGTTTCGCTTCCAGGATAGGACGGATATGACGAACCAATGTACCAGCATTTTCTCAATATGTCTGGTCTTGTTATTGGCAGTATATTAATTATAATAGAAACACATGACCCTTAGTCGAAGCGAACACCTTCGTCGCTGCCTTCTTTTGGCAGGACTTTTAGCATGCCTGGCGAAAGAAGGGAAGTAGGAATGAGTCACAGAATTTTGTTATCCGTTTACAACAAAAAGTTTGTAGAAAATACTCATCGATAAATCGAACACCTTCCGTGCTGCCTTCTATCGCCTTCTAGCATGCCTATCCGAAGAAGGCAAGCAAGCATGAGTTATGGATCGTGCAGCATCTAATGAGAAGGCCTTCTAAAATGCTTTTGCGTAGAAGGCCTTCAGGAATGGGTGTCAGCAATAATACAATATTCTGAAGAAATTATGAAGGATATGATAAATATTTTAGTAAAAAAGTAGGAACGTTTTTTTGTTTGTTCTTGAAGGGGAGTTAACTATTTTTCTGTTTCATCCCCGATAAATATATTGTAGTGGATGTTGGGCGTAAACATCTAAATAATAAAGGTCTAATTCCACTTTTTATAATTAATTCTACACTTTGTAACACAGAGAAATTATCAGAATGGTTTTGCATGCGCGAAGAAGGCCTTCTGAAATGCCTATTTTCAGAAGGCATACAGGAATGGGTTTTGGATCCGAAGAGAAGGCATTTTAGAAGGCCTTCCAAATTTTCCCGCTGGGTCTTTGTCAAAGAAAATAAAAACAACAACAAACATACCAAACATACAATACCCATTGCAGCCAACGTTTGAGAGTGTACTTACAAATATCACTACACACACGTACATACATATATTATCATAATCTTTCCCTTACTTATTAACCCTTATAGGGTCATTTTGGATTACATGTGAACATGGAGCAATGTTAAGGACATGTTCGATAAGTGTCTTGGGGCCTGTTTCTGTAACTTATTTTCGTTCGTTCGTCTTATTTTCTTCGGCGAACGATCAGAAATCACTCAATTATTACGTGAATTCTATAAAACTTATATAAGAAATATTTTAGCACGAGTTCTTCTTGTGTTTTTTAACATATAGGTTTTGATGTAGCATATAGGTTTTTCGTACGTGTCTTAGCTGCTATGAATAGGAAACTGGATGAACTTCGAGATCCGCTGAAGCCATCCCCTTCTACTCCGCCCTGTACTTCTATAGCTACAGATTCGGCATATCTCTTGGATTCTCCTTATGATCGATCGAAATTCATTATGGAGCAGCAGGGCTAATGTGAGAGTAGCAATAGTGTAGTTCACGGCCTTGCATTGCCGCCATGTGATACTGATATTTTCCATGGTGATTTCCTCTCGTGGCCAATATTTAGGAATATTTTTTCAGCGGTGTACATTTATAACTCCCGCTTAAGTGACATTGAACGGCTATGTCATCTCATTAGAAAAACGAGCGGTGAGTATCGTGAAATTGCACCCAAATTGTCTAGCCTTGAGGGATGTCTATGATAACTCTCGCATCTTGATGAACAACCAGCTCAAGATGCTTTTCGATCATCGATCCTTGATAGCGGAAGTAGCTTGGGTTTAACTACTGATGTCTTTCGGCAATATCCATTTATGACGTATTTAAAGATAACTGGGATCCTAGCTTTGTTGGAACAGAGTGTGAAGAATAAGTCGGCTTTGCCTGCTTGGAAAGATTTTGATCTCTTTCTTAAGGAAAGGATACAAACTCTGACATATCTTCGCGACATAAAGGGCAGCAGAGCAAAAACAATTTCAGCAACAACAAAATACAAGTAATTTTTTGAATGGTGAGCCATACTGTCAAAGCAAAATATATGGTATTTGACAGTTTCGGTTACTTTTGAATGAAAAAAATTTCAGTCAGCTGGGCTCCTGCTATCACCTTTATAAATACGCCTTGGTATCGATTCAATGGAAAAGTTCGAAGTTTGATGACAAACTATTCTCTGATTTGGGTGTCATCTGTCATATAAATTTGGAGAAGAAATTTTTCTAAAGCCATTTTTTTAAATATTTCTGATTTGGCTATGTGAATGAACGTTAGTTTGTGACAGCAAAAGTGGCTATGAATACTTTAAAAATGAAACAGCCGATGGTTGTAATTCTCCACAACGATTTTGTTTAAAATATTCTATATTAAGGGTATCGTATCAAATCGTACTATCAAATTCCATCATTTCGGATTTTGCTTCCCAAATTATCAGGCTGAAATAGGATAAATGTTGGCTATAAAGTCAAAACTTGTAAAAAGTATCTTACGAAAAACCAGCATAACTTTTTATCATATTGAGAATACCAAAATATTTTGTTGGCATATGATTGCATGCTTCAGAATCCTGGATAGGGAAGGTTAAACTATAAGCAATTGCAATTTTGGATTTTTTCTACAATTGCAGCGATTTTCGCGACTGACTTCATATATGTAGCAAGAGATATTACGGAACAAAAATGTCATGCATGAAAACCATTTTATCCATATTTCCCGCGAAAATAAACATTTTCCAAAAATATCCAATTTGTATTTTTAGTTTATAGTTTCAATATTCATTTTATGTAAAAAAATTGGAAAAAGGGATAAAAATGGTACCAATCTATCGGATGAAGCTGGAATCTTTAAAGTCTGTACATTTCAGAAAATGCGTTTTCTACACAACATTCCATTAAAAACGTTAACTAGTTTACAATAAATTTTATTTATATATTTGGGCATTGGTGGCTATGTGCTTATTTCAACATTCATAGTGCTCAATATTTAAACGCGCTATGAACCATAAAACCGCAATTAATAGGAAATGTTGATAACATTTTAAACGTAACAAATTAGTAATCCTCTTTGGATTGAACTGTAGAAGAATGATTAATAATTATTCTTAAAATTAAGGAGAAAATCATCATGAAAAGTTGTTGTTTTGCTCATAGCCACTTTTGAATATAAACCATCGATATATATTTTATAGGGCCTCAGCTCGATATTTCAAGTTTTTACAAACGGAATGACGTACTTAGTATAACGCCGCCCTATGGTGGAGGGTCTAATAAAGTACGAATGAGGGAAAATCATTTTTTATTTATTTATTAAATAATTATACTTACAATAAATTCTAAGTATAATGGAAAAAAGCTATGACTACAGATAGAGTGATCAAACCCAAGACCGAAAACCGGGTCAACCGCGTTTTTCATCTGGGACCGACCGCCGGGTTTTTTCAAATCGCGGTTTTTGGAAAACCGGTTTTTTATGTCAGTCTCAACCGGTCTTTCATAGTGCAAAACAATCATCTTTTTCGGTGCCTCGCAGAACGTTTTTTATTAGGAGCAGCAAATTAATTAAAAGCTTTACGAGAGAACGTCACCAGCGTATTCGGAAGGAAATTGAGGACTTGATTATTTTTTGACGTGTTTCCATTATTCATTTGTGTGATAGCAGCATTTTTTCCCGATCAAGCCTTATACGTATATTATTTTCATCCTTTTAGGTAAAATGACGTTTACCTTAGGTCAAAGTTTTTACTTTTTATGTATTTTAGCTTATTTTACTCTCTACAAGATATCAACCGTTTTTTTCATAAAAAAGCCGCGGAACCGGTTTTTTTGAAATCACGGTTTTCGGAAAAAACGGTTTTTTACAACTCTAACTACAGAGGTCTTAAGCTTTAACAAAATTTGTGAACTTAAATCTAGTTTTTGTATTTCTAATACATTTTTGTGTTAAGTAGAGTATATTTTAAATGGTTGAAGGTTAAATAATTATTTTAAATAAATTAAATAATTAATTTTAATTTTTTATATAAAATTATAAAGGTTGCTTTCTTTAGGAAATCAATAACAATTTTTTGTTACTGTCATTATCAAGATATTGTAGTAGAACCAATAAATTTTTGTCGGGTATGAGCCTTAGTTTCAGCTTATTTACTTGTGGGCAGGTCAGAAGAAACTGTTCTATGTTAGTTGTGTTTGCATTGCAGAAAATGCATGCTTAATTGTTTATCAATAACATGGAGGAAAATCATTTTATTTTGCACCTCTAGTTACAGTCTTTTGGTTGGTACCATATTTTTCCTTTTAGTCCTATTTGAACAAGAGTGATAAAAAACCCGGTTTTTCTGCAATGTAGGGCTTTCGGGTTTTTCGAAAACCGCGATTTAAAAAACCAGGTTGCCCGGTTTTCTTGTTTTGAAAAAAGCAGTCGGACCGGATATATTCGGGGTTTCTTAAAACAGTAAAATATGGGGAAAAATTCTCATTATAGGCTAATTCCAAAGATTTTGAGCCACTGTGGTTTTTTTTGACTTTCTTCAATATTGATGAAATATGATATTTTAGTCAATGTTAATGGAATTAAAATTCCTGACAGACTATATTAAATAATAAATATAAAATATTCAGTATATAATCATACTGACTATTTAAATATAGTGTCAAGAAATACTTTGAAGATATACAGTGGTGGACACGAATTTAGCACTTGAAACTTTATAAAGCAAATATTTCAACTTATTTTTATGTTTTTTGTCCGGTATTTTTTCTAAAATATTACGATAAGGTGACCATTTAACATTGTTTTTGTTCGGATCTTTTGTTGCATTTCAGTTTTATCCATCTAAAGTACAAATAATACGAAAAGTTATTGGACAGTAATTTAGCACAAATTAAAGGAAAGCTTTATTCAAACCGAAAAAAACTGAACTAACCAATACATTTTTATTATAAAATTAATTAATTGATTGGATATCCACTATTTTGAGTAATAGCTGTAAATTTTCCGGACATACTCTCCACTAGGACATAAAACGCCCCATTGGAATAGCATATCAGGAATTTTGAGTTTCATCCATGCCATAGATTTTCAACAGGATTGAGATCCGGTGACGGCGCTGGTCCATTTTTAGAAATCTATTCTATTCTGCTCCAAACAGTTCTTCACTGGTGTTAAGTGTGTTTTGGACGATTGTCGCACATAAAACGCTAACCAACAATAGGCATTTTTTTATCTAAATATGCTATCATAGTATCAACAAGTAGATTTTTGTAAACATACTGATCCATCAGTGCATCGATTTTTGTATGGGACCAACACCGTGTTCAGAAAACAGAAAACATTTTCGCCAACGAGCTTTACTGTCTCAGATTTGTACTTTGGGTTGTACTGCATGTTTGGAGGGTGCAATTCGTATCAATTCACATCAGATCCGAACCGACAAAAGTTCTATTCGCCAATCCAGACGGTATTTTCCCAAAAATCTTGGGTTTTCTAAACGCTCCTGAGCAAATGAAATTCGACACTGTAAATCATTTTTTGATACGTGTGGCTTATGTTGAACAAGTACATCCAACTAGTTTTTTTTTCACTGGTTCTTGAGGAAACGCTAGTGTCAATTTTTGCAGAAAGGTCTCAGAATCACAGTTGTGGTTTTATTTCTGGTTTGTTTTTCCCGGCATAGGACATTGTGCGACATTTTTGAAGCTCCCATAAGTTCCAATATGACTTAGTACATTGCACATAATCTGTCTGGATCAATGATTGTAATATCCCCAGCGGTACTTCCATTGCCGTTCAATTGCATAATAACCTGACGCTGCGCCTCAATGCACCATTTTCCTCTAACCATGTCTAATTATATATTTTGTTAAATAATAACTTCAATTTTTTTTTCACTGAACCAACACTCAGGGGATGTCCCCTATAAACGCAGTGCATTGCGTTGGTAGAAGGAAGTTAAGGTATTGGAAGGAGGAAAGAAAACAGACACTACTCCCGTCTGTTGACATCTGTTTTGAATCTCTGAATGTCGTAATTGGAGGGAAAGATATTTGCCGGAAGTCGATTCCACATACGGATAGTACGGGCGAAGAACGAATTTATTCTGTAATGTGTAGTGCGGCCGGTTGTCCAATCGACAACAAATGGGTGAGCGTTCCTGGAGAGTCGCGTATCTCTACCGAACGTTCTCACGGGCGGTATAAGATCACGAATTTCCGAAGAACAAACACCATGAAAGTATCGATAGAACAATGACACACAACCAACATTACGACGGTGTTCAAGGGAGACAATAGAATTGGATATCCTACCGTCACCTATCAACACCATCGCCCTCCTCTGGACACGGTCAAGTAGCTCCAGTGATGAAGCTGGAGCACCCGACCATATATGGGAGTTGTATTCCATCTTAGGTCTGATGTAGGTAGTGTAGATATTGAGAAGATCAGAGGGTGTGAAATATTTCTTACATCTTTTTAAAAAGCCTAAACATTTGAAGGCATCTTTCGACACATCAAATACATGTTTTGTCCAACGAACATCACGTTGTATTTTTATGCCAAGATCATCGAGATCCTCTGATTGCTCAATATCTACACCGTTATTAAAATCGACGACTCCGTTGGATCAGTGAATCGCTTGTGAGACAACAAGGAGCACTGGGTCTTACGTGCATTAAAATCTACTCTATTCTCTCGACCCCATTCAGAAATGGCTATCAAATCCTGGCTAAGTGACTCATCCATCAATCGCCTTTTATCCTCAATTTCTTGACGACTTGGTCTATCGAATGAGTATGAATGACAGAGGTTGCTGTCATCCGCGAATGAGTATATTGGATTCACTGTCCGATCCAAGAGGTCGTCGATGAAAATAAGAAAAAGGGAGGGGAAAGGACAGAGCCCTGTGGTACTCCTGCGGTTAACATATGCTCGTCGGATGAGAACACATCTACAACAACACGTATAGTGCGATCTCTGAGGAAGCTCGATATAAATCGAGAGAAGTCACTACCAACACCAAAAGCGATAAGCTTTGATATGAGTGCGCCGTGCCAAACTCTATCAAAGGCCTTGGAGATATCTAGAGCAACGACCTTACTCTCACCAATCTTGTGAATAGATCGATTCCACTTTTCGGATAGCAGTGTCATCAGGTCTCCCGTAGATCGATTCCTACGGAAGCCATACTGTCGATCATTAAGTAAGTCATTAATTTCTAAATACCTCACAAGATGGTGGTTAACCATACTCTCCATAACCTTCGAAAGCGCTGAGCAAATCGCGATCGGTCGATAGTTAGCAGGATTATTAGCCTCACCTTTTTTAGGGAAGGGCTGGATGTTCGCAATCTTCCAACGCGCTGGGAAAACCCCTGCACGGTATGCACGGTTGAAAAGATTACGAAGGGGACGGACAAGCGTCGAAGAGCACTTACATAGGACAAGTGCTGAAATGCCATCCGGGCCTGGAGATTTATTTACGTCTAGATTTGCGAGAACCCTTTTAACTCCACGTGTTCGAAAAAATATCTGAGGCATGGAACTAGATACATTTTCGATCACGGGGAGTGGTTGATTGCTTTCCGGCAAGGATGAATTCCTTGCAAACATTTCAGCCAATATGTTAGCTTTGTCAACCGGGTTAGTGAATATCTGGTCATCTTTAACAAGAGTTGGGATAGATGAGGAGTTATCCATTACTCTTCTCACAAATGACCAAAAGCTCTTACTTCCCCTGGGAGAAGCAAGAACTTTGGCACGAAGACGTTGTTCGTACAGAAACTTTTCACGTCTAAGTACCCTGGCACACATGGTTCTTGTCTGCTTGCGTAGCAGATCAGTTGTGGCATTTTTATTTAAACGCCATTTCCTGAATGCTTCGTCTTTGGATCTGACAGCAGCCTTACATGTTTGGTTAAACCAACTTTTATTATATGGTTTATCCGAAATAACTTTAATTGGAATAAATGACTTCATTCCAATCAAGATTATATTTTCAATCATTTCAGCCGCAGCATCTATATCGCCATTTCGAAAACAAAGTTTCCAATTGAAATGCTGGAAAAAGTTGTTGAGCTGGAGCCAACGTGCCTTTTCGTATATATATATATTGTCCGCTTTGGGGCTGGGGTCGAAGCGACACGAAGAACGGAATACGAAAAGGATGCTGAAACAATGCAGTGATCCGAATTACCAAGAGCTGCTAGAACGTTAACTTCATACTTTTCATACAACGCACACACTACGGAGAGGACATAAAATGTGTGGTCAGTGATGTGCAGCTGTTGTGGATGTTGCTGCAATGTTTTTGTTGTTCACGCTGATGTTATTGTTGTTAGGTAGTTGGGTTGTTTGGTTCTTTAATTGTTTTGGTCGGAGCGGCGCGGTTGTTGTTGTTGGTTGCTTTTCATTTTTTTTTTCATTAGTTCTATTTTGTTGTTTTTGATTTCTGCATTTTGTTTGCATTTTTTATTTTAACACAAAACTGAACGGCACACAACACGGACGACAGAGAAACACAAGTGCATCGGACGACGGACTGAAAAACACTGAGGAAAAATTACCAAAACATACCAATTAATTAATTTAAACGCAAAAGGAAACAGAAAATAACAACTTTTATCAAATGTGCTAAATTTGTGTCCAGCCCAGGTACGAATTACTTAAAAATACATAAGAGTACGAGAAAAAACCACAACAGAATATGAAAACAAATTACGGGGCATATTGATCACACCATAAGCAACACATAAAAACAAATGTTTGGCTTAGAGTTGATTATCAGAACATAGTATTTGCTGTTATAAACAACACATGTGAGGTGTGCTAAACTCGTGGCCACTACTCTACATAATGCCTGTTCAATTGGGCTTACTAGCTAAATTTTTGTATGGAAATTATTCGCTTAACAAGAAAGTAGCTTACTACTCTCTTAGAATTGCTGCCGGATTTTTCTGGTTAATTCATTTAAGAAAAACCACCTTATCAAGTCTCTTAATCATAAGCTAGTAAGTCCAATCGAACAGGCCTATAGTTTGATGTATATTGATCTGGCAATTTGTTTCCACTGTAATTTGTTTTCTGGGGGATATCTATTTTAGTTATTTTAGTATAAATAGTACGACTTTTTTGATCACTTTTAATTGGTTAGTAATTCGAAAGCTTAATAACTTTCATATTTAAAATGGCCAAAATTTCAAAATCAATTCATAATTTAAAAAAACACCACAATTAAACACCATATTTGTGATTATATTTATAAGGACAACAATAGGTATGATCATTTCCTTTTCGGTAACGTGTACTTTAGAAGAAGGTGTATGAACTACTCTCTTGATTAGCAAAAATGAATAAAGTCATGTAATGAAAGAACATAACAGAATTCAAGCAAATAAGTAAAACATCAAGATTTTCTTCAAAGTTAAGATCACACCATATTTAAAACGATAAGACATATTTATATTTGCTATAACATTCCGATTAGCCTGACGTTTTCAATTGGCAATATAGCAAAAGTATCACACCCATTCCAATGGAACCCTATTTTTTTGTCTTCAAAGACAAAGGTTGCCCCCGAAAGTTTGCAAGGCTTTTTTAATGTGAGGTTCCTAAAAGATATGATCGTGTTGCTTATAGTGTAACCAAATACGATGCTGTCTTCCAGTTTATTAGCACATACCCTGGGGAAGCCCCTAAATTAAAATTAATATTGCTGAACTTCACCAAACAATCTGGCTACATTTGCTCTCATATGTGTTCTTATGTGCCCATAAGAAATACTTGACAAACTTAGGATAAACGCCGCCATTTTAGAGTCTGACGTTTTTTAGCTAATAACTCAAAATATAGTACTGAAATGAAAACCCGGCGTAAAAATCCCGGGTTTCCCGTTTTTTTTAGAAAACAGGTTGACCCGGTTTTCGGTCTCGGGTTCGATCACTCTAATTTGAACCCATTAAGGTATGCATTTGGGAAAATAATTTTACTCAATTGAAGGAATGTACACACCGAATTTCGTGTTTCTACACTAAAAGAATTATCTTCATACTATTTATGATTTTGTCTTAACCTAAGTGAAAATTTTCATTAAAAAGTCGCCAAAGAAACACTTTATAAAATGTATGAAACATGTTTCATAAAGCACAAATCTATAAAAAGTGTCATAGAATTTGAGAAACATTTCTTAGAAACTATGAATTGAACATTTTCACAGATTTTATGAAGAAACTTCATTAATTTTATGAAAAGTTTCATAATTTATACTGAAGTCTCCAATATAAACTAAAAAGGTCTGACTTGTTGACTAACCAATCAACACACACCATCATTGCGAGAGTCTTCGCAATGAGTATGTGTTTGACCAAAATCAGGATAAATACTTATGTCAGAGCTAACAGAGGACAAATGAGAATTGCTAGCATTAAACCGAATAAAGTCGACACACTAAAATTGTAGTTGTAAGTTATGAAACATTTCATAAAAACTATGAAATCCTTCATTATATTTATGAAGGCATTTCATAACATAATTATTTTATTGTTTATGACATATTTCATAATATTTAAGAATTGTTTCTATAATAATAATATAATAATTGGCGGGAAAGATATTTGCCGGAAGTCGTTGTCTGTACCAATACGAAAAGAACTAATACTGCAAATCCGTTATGTTTCACGTCCACTGTTGATTGTATACACCTAATTTAATGACTCTAGCTACAGCAGCTTTCGTGTTTCTAGTTGTTTTAGTATAATTTGTATCCCTCTTTACCCCATATTAGACTCTAAAATTTTAAATTTACTTTTGATGCTTTCGCGCTACAAGAGGCAACGAATTTCTAGTGCATATAAAGCATAAATTAAATGATTAAATAATGCTTAAGAGGGTATTTTCAGTCCTTGTTACGGAAATTTTTTCCCCTCTGGGACCTTCAATTTCAACTGATCTGCAACCATAGAACACATTTTCAGAAATTTTGATCCACTTAGCTCATTTCATTCGGCAGCTAGGGTTCAGATTTAGATATAGCCTCCATACAGATGTCGCTCCCGATTTGACTTTTTCCGCTATAGAAACCACATATTTCACTCGATTTACTTCAAATTTAGCACAGTACCGTATAATTGGACTGGAAACTGCTATGGTGAAAATCGGGCAGATAGGTTCAGATTTAGATATAGCCCCCATACAAATGTCGATCCCGATTTGAATTTTTCCGCTCTAGAAACCACATATTTGACTCGATTTGCTTCAAATTTGGCACAGTGCCCTATAATTGAACTGGAAACAGCTATGGTGAAAATCGGTAAGATCGGTTCAGATTTAGGTTTAGCCCCTAAATTTGATATTAGAGCGGCTTCATTGTCCGTTCGCGAGCTGGACGCGTTCAAAATAACCTCTATAAATCAGGGTTTTTTTGAATAAAATTCACGGCGAGAATGGTATTTAGAAAAAAATTGCTAGAAATAAAAATTTGGTCCGAACCTTATCAAATCATATCAAAAACTAGTAAAAACTGAAATAGGGGGTTATTTGAATCATAAACACATTCTAGTCTTACAAAAAGCTAATTTTTGAAAAAAAACGTCTGAAATTTTGTTCTTTCAATGGATAAATTGGGAGAAAAACTTCACAACTTACAATAAAACCGTGCAACATGATGTCCCTCCTAACAACGAGATTATATAGAAGTGAAAATATAGGTCACTAATAGGAATTTCGTGGTCTTTTGTCTTTTTTACAGGACTTTTAATTTCCAAAGGCTGTAAATCAGGGCCGTGCGCAGGGGGGGGTTCAAACCCCCCCCCCCAGAAAGGTTTCGAACATATACTTCTTAAAACCTTCTAAACTTTCTGAAGCAATAAAATGTAGAATTTTTAAAGTCTTTTTAAAATAACTCGTCTGAAATGGTAATTTTGCACTAAAATCATGTAAATTACATAAAAAATCGTGGACACTTTCTTGAATTTCGGACAAAGGTTATGAAAAATACAAACAAACTAAACGAATTGTGCCAATTTAAAGATTGTGTAGCGCTAATTTCTCTAATGGACACCAAATTGTTCGGAAAATTTTCATTTTTATTAACCGCTACCACTTCTTGACATTCGACTATAGCTCTAGTCGAATCTTATGAACTTTTAATTGAGTACTGCAATAAAAGTTTGGAAATTTAATAACAAATCGTTTAGTAATTTTAAAAAAGTGTAGATAAGAATCACTATGATATCATAATGAAATCTAAAATATTCTTAATAAATGCAACTAATTTGCTTGATGCTTGTAGAGCGCTAAGATGTGACATTTGCGATTGGACATTTTTATGGAGCTGTATCTAAATCTGAATCGGTGTGTCCTATTTTCATCACAAATGCAACAACAACGGTTTCTGTTACTTCCAATGTTTTGGTAGTGTGCAACTATAATACAAATCCATTTCGACAAACGAAGAAAACTGTTTGATACACATAAACCTATTTCTCCTTGTTCATCTACAATAACTGATGACATGTTTACCGCAAACAAACTAATTTTTCCCACAAAAGAAACTCAAAAACGGTGTTAACGTGTTTAAAATTTCGTTTCTACGAAATACATTTTTTCTCTGCGTGTAGGTCTCTATTTTTAAATATACTTTAAAGTTGCGAAACAATAAGAAATGAGTTTTAACTTACTAAAATGTTTGTTATATTTATCACTTATGTCAAATATTTTTCAGAGTTAGTATTTTTTTGTACATATCTAACAAGTATTATTCAAAAGAGAAACAACAAATTCAGCAACTTGGATCTACGTAGGAAAACGAACTCTAAAATACCAATTATTTGGTTTTTTGGAATTAAAATTTCTAGTTGTTTCTTCTTGCATTTCATCGAATACAAAAAAAAATATGTATGTATTGAATTTATACACATTTAAGATTATAATAATGAAGAAATATTTCCAAATTTTTTTATTTAATCGGAATATGCGTATAAAGATTATGTGTAAACATCCTGTTACTCATGTCCTATATAAATTAAAAATCCCAAAACTCTTTAGACATCCTATTTAGACCCATACTTTGTCAAAAAGCATATGGAATTTTCTGCATTTATCACAGAAAAAATGCGGGACCGAAGGGTTTACCGCCGAGGAATTTGACCGTTTTTTGTGTAATATTTCTTCAAAATATATATCGAGGGCTTATGTTCAAAAGTTGCTATGAACCATTTTATCGAAAATGAGTTTTTGATGCCAAACTATTCTCAGATTTGGATGTCATCTGTCATATAAATTTGGAAAAGATTTTTTTCTAAAGCCATTTTTTTTAATTTTCTGATTTGGCTATCCATCCCCTCGCACGTTAGTTTGTGACTGCATAAGTGGCTATGTACATAAAAATAACAGAAATAAAATAGTTCAACAATGGAGCAGCATAAAACCGAAGGTTATATTTCGCTACAATGATTTTGTTTAAAAAATTTTTCTAGATTTAGGGCATATCGTACTATCAAATTCCATCATTTCGCGTTAATAGCATTTTGATTCCCCAGTTATCAGGCTAAAATAGGAAAAATGGTGGCTTTAAAGTCAAAAATTGTGAAAAGTATATTTAGAAAAACCGGCGTAACTTTTTATTATATTGAGAATACCAAAATATTTCTTTGGCATGTGATTGCTGACTTCATAGGGAATATTTGTGTATGAAAAGTTTCAGAATTATGAATGAAGAAAGTTAAAATATAAGGAATTGCAACGATTTGATTGAATTTTGGATTTTTCATCAATTGCAGCGATTTTCGCGACTGGCTACATATATGTTACAAGCGACCAATCTGAATGAAGCTAGAATCTTTACATTTATCACAGAAAATGAGTTTTCTATACAACATTGTCAAGATTTCATGAAAAAAGTTATGGAGTTTATAATAAATCTTATTCTTATTTCAACATTCATAGTGCTCAATTTTAAACATATAAAAGTGGCTATAAACCATGAAACCGCGAATAATAAGAAATTTCGAAAACTTTTTAATCGTAGCAATTAGTAATCCTTTTTAGATTAAACTGTAGAAGAATGATTAATAATTTCTCTTCAAATTAAGGCGAAAATTTTTCGCTCTCCTGAAAAGTTATGTTTTTGTTCATAGTCACTTATGAATATAAGCCCTCGATATGTATGTATGTAATTTCAAGCAACTATTTAAAAAAAGTTCTACACTTAGAGAACAAGTCTGTTTTTTGGCATAACAGCAGTTTTCTGCAATCTTACATCACCATTCACAATGCTAAAGAGTTTGCAGTCTGCTAAAATTGGCTGTTGTTAATTAAAATATAAAAATAGATAAACGTTCATAAGCGTGTTTAGCACGAATTTCCTTTTATATTAGCTTGGGGCAATATGCGTATCATATATATTGCTAAAAACAGCAAACAGCTGTTTACCATTTCAGCATATACAAATCTGCTGTCTCTTTTTTAACAGCAGAAATTCTGCTCTTTCAGTACACTTTCTGCTTTCTTTTACTGACATATTCCTTTGAGTGTACTGATGTTGGATTATTGAAATGCAATTTTGCCGACAATGTCTGTCGGACGAATGTATCAAAATATTTCTCGAAGATCCTGGCAATAACATATGAGTGGTTTCCAAACGCTCCAGTAAAAATTTCCTAAAAAGCTGGAAAATTAACTAAGTATGAGTAAAGTTTCCTTCTTTCAAAGCCATAGTAAATAGTTCATTTACTAGAAAAAAGGTAGTAGATTTACTTAAAAACATTTCTTTGGATCTAATAAAAAATTCTTACAATTGAGTAATTTCGTACTTATGTGGAAGAATATTTCCAAGGTTTTAAGTGAGAAAATCTGAAATTTGTTGTATGGAAAAAATTCCATTTAGGAAATTTTAACTTAAAAATGTGTTTCTTCCTAAAATTAAGTTAAAATGTTTACTAAAATTTATGCCGAGTTCTTCATACATTTAAGTATTAATGAACTTATAAAAAACATTAGAAATTGTTAAAAAAATTCTTGAATATTAAATTAAGAAGCAATTGTCGTTCGTTTGCAGAGACTTATTTCTTAAATACTTTATGAATCTTGCCTATCTTGCCTTCGCAACATTCATGGAGTAATAGCTCAACTCCTTATGGCATGAAACTTTTAAGAAATATTTCATGTTGTCATTTTTGTATCAGTTTTGCATACTCTGATGCAAAACTATTTGTTTGATTTTTTTTAGTTAAATTGAACTTATTTTAATTTCACCCTTTTTCCTTGTATAAAATAAAATTTTCCTCAGTTTAAGTAAAAATTTACTTGTTTTGCGGAAAAAAATCAGCAAAATTGTCCTTAGTTAGAGTAAATATTTACTTGATTTGAGTAAACATTTACTTAGTTTTAGGAAATTTTCAGCAAAATATTACTAAGATTTAGTAAAAATTTACATAGTTTAAGGAAAATTTTGCTTAAATTTAGTAAAAAATTACTTGGTTTTAGGACAATTTTTTTTAGATTTAGGAAAATTTCAGCAAAATTATATTTATATTTAGTAAAAAATTACTTGGTTTCCTAAATTTTAGTTAATTTTAACTCATTATAGGGTTAACTTTTTTATGAGTGTAGATGAAAACCCCCCCCCCCCAGGGAAAAATCCTGCGCACGGGCCTGCTGTAAATGATTCAATAATTTAGTTTCATACTTTTGCGTGGCATACAATGGCGCTATGGGTATCAAATGAAAGAGAAGAACATCTGCTAAATATACTTTTATTCCATGCGTCTAGCTATGTTAATTTAACATTAACAACCATTTGAATTTTTTTCCTTACTTACTTTCTTTCTTTCCAAAAATTACCTTTATATAAGACTAGAATGTGTTTACGATGCAAATAACCCCATATTACACTTTTTACTTTACATTTAACCCACTGAGTATTAACAGTTAGAAAAGCATTTGCGGCCCTTAATGGGTTAGAATAATAGAATACCTCTCCATCGACCCTATTTGCTCCTGTCGTAGACAAAGAGGCAATAATTACTAACATTAAGTGAATTCGAAAGAATTCACTTATTTTAGCCTTAAGGTTAATGAAAAACAATATGGAATTCGTGGAATTCAAAACAATGGGCCAATTAAGAACCAGCTTTATTGGCGGTTAGATAATAACTAAACTCAAAAAAACTCATTAAAATACAAAAACGTCCGCTTCAAGCGGGAAAAGCGAATAATACCAACAAAACTTACAAACTAAGAGTGACAAGGATGTCAATATAGTATAATATAGGAATGAATAGTTGTAGAAAAGTTTAAACAAAGGAAGAATAAAAAATAAAGAAATTAAATAAGTAAAGAGAGGTTTCTAAAGTTATTGAACGGTGCGTTCAACATTTTCCCGGGCCAGGACGGTGGAATCGTAGGAACGACCCTTCGAGAACAATCCCAAAAGCAGTTTCTTGTGCGTTCATGGAGGGACACTTCTCAAATGATATGGCAGGACCGTATTGCGTGTAACGCCATATGTCCGCTCCGATGACACCATCAATAGGTCCATACATATGTGGCTCAGGGTGAGCCAGTTTGCTCTTATCTTCAATCCATGTGAGAACGCGATAATCTCGGATTGATTGTGGAGTCGACTGGAGCTTATCGATGATGACAAACCAGTGATCTAAAATTCGTCCTGTACGTGTGTGGATTTTGAAATGTCCGAAAGCCATGTCATTTTTGTACTTCGTGATGTACGGCATGTTGCAGACTCTCTCATACAGGATATGGGACTTGGGTACAAAGGGGTTGATCAACAGGGTCACCTTTAATGTCTTCTTTCCCACACTTAGCTCGCAAGACACTACTGGAGCAACATATGGGGTACCAGGAGCCGCCTTCAGTCCACTAGACATGTCGGTTGTCGCCCATTGGCGTTTCGATGGTGGAATTGGTTCGGTAGCCAGGGGGGCACCTTCGTCTGTGTCCAATGTAGTGAGGGGCACAGGTGACAATTTAGGAGCCAGGAGGGCAACTTCGTCTGCGCCCGATGTAGTAAGCGCCTTAACTCCCTTAATTAGTTCATGGAAGTTCACATCTTCATACTGCTCTTCTATCGCCTTGATATTTACACCGAGAAGGGCCTCTACGGTTTGTGGAGGAGGAAGGTTCAGTCCGGAGCGTCTACCTGACACTGGGACTGTTTTCAGCGGCTCTAGTGCTTCAATGTTGGGTGATTTGCGTCCTGAATTGTCACGATGGATCATAGAGTGATGTGGATATCCGCATCTTTCACAGCGCTTCGGTGAACGGCACTTTGCTCTATGATGATCATTCCCAAAACAATTCAGGCAGAGGCCACTAACCAAGACTGTGTCATAGCGCTCGGAAAACAGCATTTTGCGGAAAGTCAGGCAGTACTTCAGTGGGTGATTACGGCCGCAAACGAAACAGTTGACCATGGTGTTTCTGATGAATAAAGAGAAAGAGAGGAAGAGAAAAATATGTACGATAACAAATTAGCACATTCTAATACAAACGATCAATTTTTAAATCTTTTTGTAAGTTTGGGTTAGTTTGACAGATTTTTTGTAGGTTGCTCTGGTGATTGATTCATTGGTGACGTTGGTAAAACGCAGAGTTTTACGACCGGGCGTACAACGGTACCGTTCAGCGTCTTAATTTCAGCTACACGAACATTGTTATCTTTGCCGCAAAAAACTTTAGTAATACGGCCTACGCGCCACTCAGTGGGAGGCAAAGCATCGTCCTTAATTATGACGAAGTCGTCTTCCTTTAAGTTGTTGCGAGAAGTTTTCCACTTGTATCTGCGTTGAAGCTCTGTCACATATTCAGACTTCCAACGCAGACTAAAGATATGTTGGATGATTTTTAGTCGTTTCCAGCGGTTAATATGAGACAAGTCGTCACGCGAAGGTTCAATAGGGGCTTCAGGGAGAGCCGTAAGTGGGGCGCCTCGCAGGAAATGACCTGGCGTCAATGGTAGGAGTTCTGACGGGTTTTGTGAAATCGGTGACAGTGGTCTTGAATTCAGAACTGATTCGATTCTGACCAGTAAGGTGCTAAATTCTTCAAAGGTAAAGGATAGATTATTCGTCAGCTTTTTTAAGTGGGTCTTCATACTTTTGACCGCTGCCTCCCAGAGGCCTCCCATATGAGGTGCATAAGGCGGTATAAATGACCATGAAAACCCGTGGATGCCATATTTTTCAGCAAGGCTCTTTTCAGCATTTTGAAGGAAGATGTTATGTTCCTGTAACAATTTATGACTTGCACCTACGAAATTTCGACCATTATCGGAGAACATAGTCTTTGGAAGTCCTCGACGTCCTGTGAAGCGGGTGAAGGCTGCTAAAAATCCATCAGCAGACAAGTCGGAGCATACCTCAAAATGAACAGCTTTGGTTGAGAAGCACACAAATACCGCTGCATACCCCTTTGTAAGTTTAGCGTTTCTCAAAGTTGAGGATTTAAGAATGAACGGACCCGCGAAGTCTACGCCAGCATATGTGAAGGGCAAAGAAAATGTTACACGTTCAGGGGGAAGTGCCGCCATAAGTTGATTTTGAAACTTACGTTTATATATGGTGCAAGCTTTACATCCTCGTATACATTTGCGAATTAAGTTTTTGAGTCTGGGTATATAGAAACCCTGTCTTATAGCTCGCAACATAATGTTGTATTCTGCATGAAGAAGAATCTGGTGAGTATATCTTACAAGAAGGTCGGCGAAATGAGATTTCTCTGGGATAATGACAGGATGTCTTTCTTCATAGCTAAGTCCAGCATTGTCAAGACGCCCGCCGACTCTCATCAAACCGTGTTTATCAATCATCGGCGTAACCGTCAATATATGACTTTTGTTGCTAATGCATTCACTATTACTGAGACGTTCATATTCAGATGGAAAATACTTTTTCTGGGCAATGGCAAGTAACCGATGTTTGGTCAGCGTGATCTCGTGAGTAGAGATGTCTGTACTCTCATGGCGACGGGTCTTGCGACATGCCTCTATATATCTAAAGACATAACACATTACTCTGAGTGCTCGATTGAGTGATGAAAATCTTGACATTACGTCATCGTTTATAGACAGGTGGAAAGTTGACACTTTTTTTGTTTCTAACTCTGTCGGAGTGAATGTAAGAGGCTCAGGCCATGCATCCTTTGGTTGTTGAAGCCAGGGAGGCCCATGCCACCAAAGTCGATTTGGTATTAAATTCTGTGGTATGGATCCACGTGTGCCTAAGTCCGCAGGATTTTCGTCAGTTTTGACGTGTTTCCACATAGAACAATCGGAAAGACTGAGTATTTCGGTGACACGATTTGCGACAAATGTTTTTAACGTCTGGGGGCTTTTCTGTAGCCATCCAAGAACGATGGACGAATCAGTCCACAAATATAACTCGAAATCGTGATCAAAAGTTTTTACAACGTTATGTACTAGATTTGCAAGCAACACAGCTCCACATAATTCCAGTTTCGGTATGGTAATACGTTTTATTGGAGCGACTCTAGTTTTCCCAACAAGTAGATGACTGGAAAATTGGCCAGAGTTATCTATCCTCATATACACAGCACCACAGTAAGCCTTCTCCGATGCATCACAGAATCCATGTATCTGGATTTTGTATCCAGGAGAAAAGTCTACCCATCGAGGTATTTTTAACGATTGGAGATGAACCAAGTTATCGCGGAACGTTGTCCATTTAAGGAACAGATGCGGTGGGACAGCCTCATCCCAATTAGTTTTCTCTTCCCATAGCTGTTGCATAAGTAATTTCGCCAGGATGACAATAGGTCCAAGCCAACCGAGAGGGTCAAAAAGCCGTGCAATGATCGAAAGGATTTGTCTTTTCGTTGCGACAGGTGTATTACTATTTGAGCCTACAATATAATAAAAGTTATCTGACATCGCGTTCCAGCGTATCCCTAAAGTTTTTGCTGTGCTTGAGTCATCAAAATTCAAAAATTCTTCATCCAGAAGATCTTCCCGGGCTATTTTTTCAAGTAAACCTTTTGCGTTTGCAGTAATCTTCTTCAGGGGGGAGGCAGCCGAAGTAAGAGTTCTTATTAATTCTTCTTGTTTTATCTTTGCTTCGTTTAAAGTATGTCCTCCTGACAGAACATCATCGACGTAAACTTCGTTTTTCAATATTTCTGAGGCTCTAATGCTGGTTTGCTTGCAGTCGATACTTAGCTGTTGTAGGGTTCGTATGGCCAGGAAAGGCGCACAGTTGACCCCAAAAGTCACTGTTTTTAATTCGTACGATTTAACAGCTTCATTAGGGATTGGACGAAACAATATTCGTTGATAAGGACGATCATTTTTATGTACTAGGACTTGGCGGTACATTTTCTGTATGTCGCCCGTAAACACATACTGGTAATAACGCCAATTTAGGATAATTTGAATAATATCAGCTTGTAAAACTGGGCCAGGGTATAAAACATCGTTCAGGGAGAAACTACTATTGGTCTTTTTCGACCCATTAAAAACTACCCGAACCTTTGTTGTTTTGCTTTCAGGCTTTATGACAGCATGGTGTGGTAGAAAAAACGAAAAATGTTTCTCAGCTGAAGTCTCAAAGTGATTTACTTGTTCCATGTGATCGAGATCGATATATTCTTTTAGAACTTGCTCATATTGACGCTTTAATTCAGGAGTCTTATCCAAATTTGTCTCCATCCGCCGATATTGTGCTAAAGCCATATTTCGCGATGGCTCAAGAAAAATTGTTTCTGGAAAATCTTGCCTGAATGGAAGCCGTACCACATAACGTCCGTCAGTTTGCCGGTAAGTGGTCTTTTTGTATAGTTCCTCACAATATTCGTCGTCTTCGGAGGCTGATCTTGGTTTTTGTACCTCTTCAATTTCCCAAAACTTCCTCATTTGCTCGTTGAGGGCTTTGTCATCAGAATCGGTAACGATGGTTGAAAATGATTGAACTTCGTTCGTCGGCAGGGAACCTGAGAGATGCCAACCGAAGTGGGATTCTCGAGCTTCTAGTCCCTTAACTATATGAGATAGAACTCCTTTCAAGTTGATGTATGGCAAGTAATCACTTCCTATTATCATATCTACAGCTGCTGGCTTGAAAAAACTCGGATCAGCCAAATTCAATTTCTGTAAATCAGGTAGATTTGTGATTCTCACACTTTTTGATGGCAAGAAATGGGATAATTTTGAAACTACAATCGCAGTAACCTTTATTGTAAAGTTGGATAGTCGTGATCTTAAGTTAACAAAACATCTACCATTTGAATTTCCCACAATGGTACCACCCAATCCGGAAATTTGAGAATGATGGTTGTCAACTGGAATCTTGAGACTGAATTCTCCTTGAAATAAAACTTTTTTCCGATCCCCCGTCCAAAAGTGCTCTGATTGTAAATAATTGGCCGGAATTCTCAATATTAATCAATGCCGTGGGCAAAATAGTTGTTCCTTCATTCTGAGAAAAATGTGCCTGTACAGAATCAACTTGTGAGTCGGAATTATCATCAGGAGGAGGCTCATTATTCACCGTCATTTGTTGTGAGTTCGATGGTCTTGGAACACCCCGATTACGTTGAGTGGAAACTTGACTACGATTGGATCTAATATGCAACAATGTATGATCACTTTTATTACATTCTTTGCATTTCTTTGTACATAGGCAGTTGCCCTTAAAGTGCCCTAACAACAAACAATTTGCACAAATTTTATTTGCATATACAAATTGTATACGATCCTTCACTGATAATGCTTTAAAATCCTCGCAGTTTCTGATTGTATGATTTTGACCACATTTCTTACACTTTGTGTGACTTCTTGACTCTATGTTTGACTGAAAAGCTTGTGCTTTATGATGAATGACTTGATTGTCCTTTGAATTGGTTTTTCGCATATCAGAAATCGTTTCTAAAATTTCTATCCTCTTTGAGAGATACTCATTCATCTGCTGCCAGGTAGGCAACTGTTTGTGATTAGTAAGTGAGTCTTCCCAAGCACGTAACGTCTCCTCTGGAAGTTTTGTTGAACAATGATGGACCAAGATCGGATCCCAATTATCAGTCTTGATTTTGTAAGACTTGAATATTGCTAAACTGTCATTTATACAGCGCTGAATATGTCGGATAGATTTTGGTGTTTCAGTTTGAGCCACTTGGATGCCAAAAAGATGTTTCATCTGTTGATGAACTAATATGCGAGTGTTCTCATATCGATTTTTAAGTGCATCCCAGGCTAGCTGGAAGTTTTCATCCACTAAATCGAATTTGCTAACTATTTGATAAGCCTCGCCTCTAGTCTTTCCTCTTAAGTGGAAGAGCTTTTGTGCCGGGGATAACTCAGGATGAGCCCCAAAAACTGCCCAGAAAATGTCTCGGAATGCTGGCCATTTCGAGTATCCCCCCTCAAAGGGTTGGGTATCGTATGGCGGCAATTTCAACGATGAAAACCCCTGATGACTAATTGTTGTATCATGTCGGAAGCTTTCGTCTGCTTTGGATGGCTGTTTCGCTATGATCATATCTGAAATTTTAGCTTTGCACGCATTATATTTTCTATAGACCTCTTTATATTTCCCAGTAGCCAATTTTAAAAGTTCCATGTCTTCTGCATTTTCTTCTGCTGTCATAACATCCTCATAATTGGCGACTAATTTCCCCCATCTTCTTTCGAGCTCGTTCTCTTCTATTTTTAAAACCGTCATTTTACAATCATCTGACGGCTTAAACTCTCTACAAAACGACGCAAGTTGTTCATAATCAAAAAGAAACTTTCTGCGAGCTGCCATTCTATCAATATCTATATGATTGAGGGTTTATTGTCTATAAATCTTTATTTTAAATTCTGCGACCAGAGTTGATGAAATTTTCTTTGTATCAGGTAGATCAAATTGCCGAACAAATTTATATAAATAAATTAAAAAGTCATTGTTGCAACCGTTGCAATTTGTTTAACAAAAAAAAACCAAAAATCTATGGATGTGCCAAAAAACTGTTTTTCGTTTCTTTTTAATCAATAAAATTTTTCTCAATTGTGTATTTAAATTTCAAAGTTTCATTTAAATTTCGTTTTTCTATGCCTTTTTTTTTAATCCCGATAAAAAAAATTGTATTTTGGAAATTTTTGAACAATCCCGACGGGTAGCTTTTTTTTTTGATCTGGCAACCCTGCACGATATGTATGTATGTAAGAGTGCAGCTGACCGTTCGCCAAATGTTTGTTGTTGTTATGTACGCGCCTACTGCAGTTATATTTATTTCTTCTTCCTTTTGTTTCGTTGGACAACCGGTATGTTTTGTTGTTGTTTATCAATGCCAGGGAGACAACAGTGTTTTTTTTTTTATTTAAAAAGAAAACACAAATCTATATTTTATTTGCAGTCGATAACTAGTATTTATTTAATCGCAATATTTTTTCCGTATCGGAAAAAATAGGATTAAGACGGAACACTTTTTCAATTTATAACCGCACAGTGTGATTTAAGTTGTCACCGTTTGATCTTTAAACAACTCTAACTTTGAAATAAAAAAACACGACCAATGTATTTGTATGCATATGACTGCACACAGTCTTTGCAACTATTGTTGTTGTTGTTTTCTCGACAAACATTAACGAGAGCATTAACCAACTCCTTTTGTTGTTGTAAATTCCGCACCGCTTTATGTTTTTGCTAGTTTATTTATTTAGTTGTTTAAATTCTTTATTGTTACAGAAAAAAACTCACCCTTAAATTTGTCGTTGTTTTGCTGAAGGTTTTTTTTTCTACCAGGAAGGCAATTGATCGTGTTGAACTTTTTTCTCAACACTTTTGCAACACTTTAAATTAATTTTGCACTTTATATTTGTTCAATTGTTTATTTTTTCTTGTAATAATGCCAGGAGGGCCTTTGATGTCGTTTTTATTATTTTCTTTCAGTTATACTGCACAATTTTCACTTTACTTAAACGTTTTTTCCGGGACTATTTTTTACGCGTCTTCACTGCTCACAAAATGTTTTCTTTTGCTTTGATTTTCTTCGTTTCTATTTTATGCGTGAAGTGATTGGTAAAACGATAGCACGAATATTAGTGATTTAGAAATCGAAACCGAGTACTTATTAGGTTTTATGTACTATGTAATCAACTATGTACGCGGGATTTTTTGCTTTAATTATCGGTTTTCTTTATGTTCTTTATGTACGTTGTTTTTAGGTTGGAGTTTCAAAATTTTTGCTTTATGGACCGAAACTTATTTTTGACCCGTTTTTTCGTAGGATTGTTTCTAAATTGATCGTAGTATCAAAAAATGCTAATCATCACCGCACCTACCTTTTCTCATCATCTTACTCTTTTGATGTGGAACTCCGTGGTAAAAGTAAACTTCTTTGTGTGCTTCCTGTTGGTACTGTTGTTGCTTTTCTTTGCTGAAGACATTTGGAACGACAAGACACTTATTTTGCGTGTGAATACACCCAGTAGTGAGCCGTGTTTTCAGGAAGAAAACTGGTAACGGCTGGACACTGTTTCAATGACTGGAATTCTTTCCTATCCTAGTCTTTACTAGGATTTTTCGAAGGACCAATGTTTGCTCCTGTCGTAGACAAAGAGGCAATAATTACTAACATTAAGTGAATTCGAAAGAATTCACTTATTTTAGCCTTAAGGTTAATGAAAAACAATATGGAATTCGTGGAATTCAAAACAATGGGCCAATTAAGAACCAGCTTTATTGGCGGTTAGATAATAACTAAACTCAAAAAAACTCATTAAAATACAAAAACGTCCGCTTCAAGCGGGAAAAGCGAATAATACCAACAAAACTTACAAACTAAGAGTGACAAGGATGTCAATATAGTATAATATAGGAATGAATAGTTGTAGAAAAGTTTAAACAAAGGAAGAATAAAAAATAAAGAAATTAAATAAGTAAAGAGAGGTTTCTAAAGTTATTGAACGGTGCGTTCAACAGACCCCTTAAAACATAAATCGAACTAAAAATGTGGAAGTTATTGCGGTTATTATATAAAATGCATCAAAAACTACACTAAAATAGTATAAATCTGTCCTTTATACTGGGTCATATTGCAAGTTTTTAATATAGTTTGATAAGGCTCGGGTCGGATTTTAATTTCTATCGTTTTTTTCTCAATACCATTCTCATCGTGAATTTTTTTCAAGAAAAACCAGATTTATAGAGGTAATTTTGAACGCGTCCAGCTCACGAACGGACAATTATAAAAGCGAAATATTTTGGGAGAACACATAAACCAATCTTTCATTTTAGTCGAGAACATCAACAACATTTTATCCTTTCTCACAAAAGAAGCCACTCTAATATATATATATAAGACAAGAAATCTCGCAAATTTATTGCTGTTGGGTCGCATATATATATATAGTAGGAACATAAATACTGTTACACACGTTTTATGCTGTAAAATAAAAAGTACTGAATGTTTTTTGGACCAAATATTTTTTAATATATTTATTGATTTATATTGTATCCTAAAATTTTCTTTACACACGCCTTAATTCGCACTGGCCAATCGTCAATAGCTGCACGAACCTCGTCCATTGGAAAATTGACAACAGCTCGAACCAAAGCAGTCTTAAGAGATGTTGGGGTATCTTTTGTGACAAACCTTGTCCTCTAAAACCGTCCACAATTTGTAATCCAATGAGTTCAAATCTGGACTGCCTGTTTCGAACCCAGGCTTGGGACGTTTTAGCCTTATGGGCCGGCGCAGAATCCTGCTGGAAAGTCCATGGCTAGTTTTGGAACAGGGAATTGTTAAGAGGCTTCACAACAGCTTCTAAAACGGTTTCTTGGTAAACTTTGGCCGATGTTTTGACTCCTCGTTCGCAGAAATGCAGGTCAGTGACCCCATCGTAAGAGACACCCCACCAAACCATGACTGAAGCTGGGTGATGACCCTTTTCCACCCTTGGGATCAGTTCAGATGCTTCCTTAGATGACCGCGCATACACTGTATCATTTGGCTTGTTAAATTTTTCCTGAACGGTAAAAATGTTTTCATCGGTGAACAAAATTTTTTGTTAGTTATCAGCGTGCTTCACCAAAAGACGTTTGTATTTCTCAATCCATTTTTTTTAAGCTGCAGTCAATAAATGCCCGGTACGTCGTTTGAAAGCCTCAAGTCCAAAGTCTTTTTTAATGATTCGACTCAAGGACTCTTGCGTGATATTCCTCATGATTTTCTGTTTTCGGAGCGGATTTCTGTGAATTCTTGATTTAACGGCTTTGATGACATGCGGTGTTCGAACAGAGCGAAGGCGGCCCGACCGGTGGCGGTCTTTTACATCTCCAGTCTCCTCAAACAGTTTTATGCATCCGTAGACGAACATGCGGCTAATCCCGAGTGGCCGGAGTGTTTTGAAAATGTCGCTTTTTTCATTTCACACTTGAAAAGCGCTATTACAGCGATACGGTTCTCATTATCTGACCACTCCATGATGCAAGTTGAAACCATTTTAAAATCCCGTTACAGACTAACGCTATTGAGGTTAGCTTTCAAACCCTTATGACATTAACGGAGTATGTTCAGTTCTACTGTTGAAATGGGTGTGTTCAATGTTAGTATATGTATGTATATAGAATGTATATGGATTAACTTTGGAATGTTTATAGAGTCTGCATAAAATTGGCAAAACAATGTCAAGACAATGAATGAAAGACACGGACGGCATAAATGCGAGTTATAGTGTTGCAATATCCTAACATTACTGTGATACTAAACCTTAATGGATAATATAATTTGAAAACTCAATTTTAATATAAGTGCAAAATAATTTGTGTAAATATAATGTATCAATATTTTATTCAAATTCGTGTAAATGTAAAATTAATGTATAAATATTTTATTCAGAAGTCAACATATATTGACGAAACGCTTTTTTCACTGAACCAACACTCAGGGATGTCCCCATAAATGCAGTGCATTGCATTGGCGAAGGGATCAGGTATTGGAAGGAGGAAAGGGGGAGTAGTGTCTGTTGACATCTGTTTAGAATCTCAGAAAGTCGTAATTGGAGGGAAAGATATTTGACGGAAGTCGATTACACATATGGATAGTACGGCCGAAGAACGAATTTATTCTGTAATGTGTAGTGCGGCCGCTTGTTCAATCGACAACAAATAGGTGAGCGTTCCCGGAGAGTCGCGTATCTCTACCGAACGTTCTCACGGGCGGTATAAGATCACGAATTTCCGAAGAACAAACACCATAAAAGTATCGATAGAACAATGACACACAACCAACATTAGGACGGTGTTCAAGGGAGACAATAGAATTGGATATCCTACTGTCACCTATCAACACCATCGTCAAGGATATCCAGGGAAAATACCAGAGCACCCGACCATATGTGAGAGAAGTGTTGCAGAAGGTGTGAAATATTTATTACATCGCTTCAAAAACCTAAACCTTTGAATGCTTCTTTCGTCACATAAAATACATGTTTTGTCCAACAAACATCACGTTGTATTTTCATGCCTAGAACATCGAGAGTATCGATTGCACAATGTCTACACCGTTCATTAAAATCGACGACACTGTTGGATCAGTGAATCTCGCTTGTGAGACAACAAGGAGCACTGGGTCTTAAGTGCATTAAAATCTTCTCTATTCACTCGACCCCATTCAGAAATGGCCAGCTAATCCTGGCTACGTGACTCATCCATCAATGGCCTTTTGTCCTCAATTTCTTGACGACTGCTGTCATCCGCGAATGAGTATATTCGCGGTTAACCTATGCTCGTCGGATGAGAGCCCATCTACAACAACACATATAGTGCGATCTCTGAGGAAGCTCGATATAAATCGAGAGAAGTCACTACCAACATCAAAAGCGATAAACTTTGATATGAGAGCGACGTGCCAAACTTTATCAAAGGCCTTGATAACTAGAGCAACGACCTTACTCTCACCGAGCTTGTGTATGGATAGATTCCATTTTTCGGATAGCAGTGTCATGAGGTCTCCCGTAGATCGATTCCTACGGAAGCCATTCTATTGATCATACGTAAGTCATTTATTTCTAAATACCTCACAAGATGGTGGTTAACCATACTCTCCATAACCTTCGAGAGCGCTGATCAAATCGCCAACGCGCTGGGAAAACCCCTGCACTTTATGCAAGATTGAAAAGATTACGAAAGGGACGGGCAACCGCTGAAGAGCACTTACATAGGACAAGTGCTGAAATGCCATCCGGGCCTGGAGATTTATTTACGTCGAGATTTGAGAGAACCCTTTTAACTCCACGTGTTCGAAAAAATATCTGACGCTTAATACATTTTCGATCACGGGGAGTTGTTGATTGCTTTCCGGCAAGGATGAATTCCTTGCAAACATTTCAGCCAATAGGTTAGCTTTGACAACCGGGTTACTGAATATCTGGTCATCTTTAACAATAGTTGGGATTGATGAGGAGTTATCCTTTACTCTTCTTACAAATAACCTCTGGGAGAAGAAAGAACTTTGGCGCGAAGACGTTGTTCGTACAGAAACTTTTCACGTCTAAGTACCCTGGCACGAATGGTTCTTGTCTGCTTGCGTATCAGATTAGTGGTGGCATTTTTATTTAAACGCCATTTCCTGAACGCTTCCTCTTTGGATCTGACAGCAGTCTTGCATGTCTGGTTAAACCAACTTTTATTAGATGGTTTATCCGAAATAACTTTAATATTATCATACCAATCAAGATAATAAAGGGTGTCCCAAGAAGAACGTAATTTTTAAATCTGGCAACATTCGAAGTGTCATTGTTTGACATTTGAACAATTGTTATTGTTTGTTAGTAGAAGGTACGAGGTTAGTAAAAATGGAGCGCTACACGAATGAACAACGCATTCTCATTGTGAAATTGTTTTACCAAAACGATGAAAGTTTTGCGGCTACAGTTCGCAAATTGCGATCAATTTGGGGTCACAATAATGCTCCAAAAGAGTCAACTGTAAAGAGATTAATGGATAAATTTGCCGAAACTGGGTCTGTTAGTGATTTGCATCTTCATGCATACAAAGTTCAATTGACTCAGGAACTGAAGCCAACTGACCATGGACAGCGAAGGGAGTTCGTTAATTGGGTATTGGAGAGACAACATGAAAATGCTGATTTTGCCGATAAAATCATCTTCAGTGACGAGGCCCATTTTCATCTTGATGGCTTCGTCAATAGGCAGAATTGTCGCATTTGGGGTGCGGAAAATCCTCGAGTGATTCACGAGAAGCAAATGCATCCTCAACGTGTCACTGTGTGGTGTGGTTTTTGGGCTGGAGAAATCATTGGACCTTTTTTTTATGAAAATGAGGCAGGTCAAGCGCAAACAGTCAATGGTGTTCAGTATCGTGAAATGATAACCAGTTTTTTCTTGCCTAGAATTGAAGAAATGAATGTGGAGGGCATGTGGTTCCAACAAGACGGCGCCACATGTCATACAGCTGCATCAGTCATTTCCCGGTCGTGTTATTTCGCGTTTTGGAGATCAGAATTGGCCGCCTAGATCGTGCGAAGTTTTTTGAAGTCGATGGTTTACGCGAATAAGCCGACGACGACTCAAGCCTTAAAAGACGAAATTGGACGCTGCATTAATGAAATACCGCAGCATTCATGCAAAACGGTCATTGAAAATTTCATTAAAAGATCGCGTGCATGCCAGCAAAGCCGCGGCGGCCATCTGCACGATATATTGTTCCATACATAACCTCATTCTGTCTACTTTACGATATAATAAAGTTTCACGATTTTTTCTTAAATATCTGTGTTTTATTTAAAATTAAAAAATTGCGCTCTTCTTGGGACACCCTTTAGTTTCAACCATTTCAGCCGCAGCATCTATATCGTCATATAGAAGCAAAGTTGCCAATTGAAATGCTGGAAAAAGTTGTTGAGATCGGCCCAATGTGCCTGTTCGTATATATATATATTGTTCGCTTTGGGGCCGTGGTCGAAGCGACACGAAGAGCGGTATACGAAAAGGATGCTGAAACCATACTGTCACTGTCAGGATAATCCTCTAAAATTTTTGTAATTGAATCGGAAAGGGCGTCAAAGCCATTTAGGGATACCTCCCTTTCCGCGTTTGGACTTCTATACACAAATCCGAAATGTAGTACGTGTGTTCCAATCTTGAATTTAATCCAATAAGTTATGCCGGCTCTGCAACACTATATCGTTACGTATGTATACCAAAAGACCTCTGTGGGGGATATAAAAAGAAAGGGTGTGATACCCAGGAATGTGAAAATCCTGTGGATCCGCACACACCTGCGTCTCACAAAAAGCAAAAAATTCGCTCTCAGCCCTTGTACATTGGCAAATTGTACTTTAAACTCGCCCACCATTAGAACAGACAAAACAAGTAAGGAAAGGCAAAAGTCGGACGGGGCCGACTATATAATACCCTACACCACTCCCTGCGTATATACCTCGCTTTAATTACTAAACCCAGGTATTTCATGGGAGAAATTTTATGTAGTTCATATAAATTATAGAATTAGAGAGACTATCAATTCATCTTTAGTCAAATTTATCGAAAAATGATCCAATTTTCCAGCAGATATTGCGAGTAAAAGAAATATAACATCATATGGAAAAATTGATCAAGATCCAATGATAAATACAGATTATACAGCGGTGATAGGATGAATCGGACGGACATTTGAAGGGGACCTATAACAACACTTGACACCTGTGCAAAAACATGCGCCAATATGTTTCTCATTCACGGTAGGTATTCCTAGTTGAAACATATAATGATCTGCAAAATTTGATGAAGATCCGATGTAAGATGTAGTTTCTATAGCTGGAATAGAGCAGAATGCGGCCCCATTTGGGTTATAGCAAATTATATGGACAAATGGGTATCTCCCCAACAAGTATGGAAAGGCTAAAGACGGATGGAGCCGACTATATGATACACTCCACTTTCTATCTCACTACAATCCAATTCGGTAAAAAGTGAAATCGGGAAGGATTTTTGAATCCTGTAAATGTATGTGTTGGACAAAAAATGTTAAATCGGAAATGGCATTTGTATGGGGGTATATTGAAACCTGGTATGTTTATTGGTAAAGTTTGGCTAAAATCGGTTAAAGATTCGGGAGCAAAATTTGTATTGGGGCAATATCTAAATCTGAACCGAGCTTACCCACTTTCATTTGTATTGGGGCTATATCTAAATATGAACCGATCTTACCCACTTTCACCATGGTGTTTTTAGTTGGATTATAAGATGTTGTGCCAATTTGAAAGAAAATCGGGAACAATATGCGGTTTCTAAAGCGGAAAAGGTGAAATCGGGAGCGACATTTGTATGGAGGCTATATCTAAATCTGAACCGATTTCCTCCAAATTCAATACCGATCGTCCTTGGCCAAAAAAAGTAACTTCTGTCAAATTTCTGTAGAGTGCGAAAAAGCTTAGTCGGACAGACATCGGTATATCGATTCAGCTGGTGATTCTAAGCCGATCCGTAAACTTAAAGGTGGGTCTAGCTCGATTATTTATTGGTGTTACAAACATATTTCCGAACAGCTCGCTGAAATGCAAATCTAATTCGCCACTAAGTAGAGTGTTTGTAAATTTGAATTTCTTCTATTAAATTTTTGAATTTTTCGTGTTTATATTCGAATGAGAAAATAAGAGCTAAATGTCAAAAATACATCAAATATGTTTACATTTTTCTGGATTGGATTGCTCGATTTTCCACACTGCTACATTGCATTAGCAGGTGGAGACTTGAAAATGTTAAAAACAACTCATCTTTCTATTAAACACTTCCACTCTACAGATCCAGATTGAAATGGAACAGGTTCGACCTGACATAATTTAAAGCATTTTTTGCTATTTTGTTAAAACAATCTTCTCGCAAATACAGTTTTGCATACGTTTAGGACGTGTGAAATATTTACATTACTTACACAAAATGTTCATCATTCCTGGTATCATCAGCTAGGAAATTGAACTCAGCCAAAAATGCTTCAAATGACTTATGAGTATGTTTTTCAATAACTCCTGATTCGTGCAGTTCTTGATACAGCGACCTTATACTTCTATAGGCAGTCGGATCCACAATTTTTCTTTTTTTCAACCCTTTTTTAATTTTTTGTTTCTTTTGTTTGATTTGTTTGTAGCTCTCTTTCTTGTCTAAACACCAAGCCTTTCTGAGTAATTCATATTCCAGTCTATACAAAATAGATATGTACAATTTTTGAATTATTACTGTGTACTTTAATCGACCTACCTCATATATTCATCGACGAGATATCGCAATTCCTTATGAATTCTGGCCAATTCGCTTTCGGTTACCCATTCCAGTATTGTATTATGAGTTTTGTTCAAGTATTCGTCTATATTTCTCCAATCAGTGGAATATAGCTGCATGGTTTGCTCAATTTTCCCTAAAATAAAAGTTCGCAAGTCTATTTGTATATAAATAATTGTACTTACTGATGTCATTATTAACTTTCAATTTGTCAGAGATATCATACATTCCTGCGTCTTTCAATTTCTTTCGTCTTTTGGCGTCTTTAATTTTTTGTTTTTTGATCTTTTCTTTATCTCTTATATTTTTCTCTTTTTGTTTTTCAGCTCTTACTTTTCTTTCCTCTTTAGACATGTTTTGCAGATTCTTAAATTCCTTGAACTCTTCCATATTCATGCTTTCGTCAGTGAGGACCAAAACAGTTCCTTGTTTTGCGGCATCAGGATATGGGTGAAAATCGCCAGATTTGTCATAACTAAAATGTAAATATTTCGCAATATATATATATATATATATATATACGAAAGCTGTATCCAAAAACGTCCATTAGCCAAAAACGTCCATTAGCGTCATGAGTCTCTTAAAAGCCTTTAACAAATTTGAAAAAGTTATTGGACACAACCCTACTTTAAACCAAACAATAAAATGAAATTTTGTCATTTCTAAAATGTGGTCTAGTAGGTAAAACTTCCGCTTTGCATTCATGCAGGGTTGTGAGTTCGAAACAGGAACTTCGATAATCGAATTTTGTTCCAAGGAGAAGTAAAATAGTGATAGCTCGAGGGTTATCGTTTCTCAAACTTTAAAAACATTAATTTTCAATTCCCGAAGATTGCGCGTTTCGAACTGAGAACCTCAGGAATGCAAAGCGGAAGTTTTACCTACTAAACCACAGAGACAGTTATAGAACACTGGCAAGTGTAGTATATAAATACGAATGAATTTTACATTCTATTGGCTTTGACAAAACATAGTGATGTACATACATAAAATGTAAACATATTCATGATTCGAATACTCTTCGTTTTGTCTTTGCCAAAATCCCGTGGAATGAAAAATATATAATTTTGGTTAGTTTCTTATTTCCAGACCACAGATAATATAATTTTGGTTGATTGAATTAATATTTTTGGAAAAAATTTAGATTAATCTTAGTTTATATTCGATTACTTTGTAATCGGAAACCGATTTATTGCAACACTAACAATAATATGTCAATTGAAAATAACAGAATTGTCATAAACAAATAGAAAATTACAGAAAGTCGTACAATGGCTAATCATTATAAAGAGTGATTTTTTTGAGGTTAGGATTTTCATGCATTAGTATTTGACAGATCACGTGGGATTTCAGACATGGTGTCAAAGAGAAAGATGCTCAGTATGCTTTGACATTTCATCATGAATCGTCTTACAAACGAACAACGCTTGCAAATTATTGAATTTTATTATCAAAATGCGTGCTCTGTTAAGAAAGTTCATTGCGCGCTTCCATTTTATGGTCAGTTTAATCGACCCACTGAAGCGGCTATTCGGGCTATTGTGACTAAATTTCGCACCAAATTTACATTGTTGGACATTAAACCACCAACACGCTTACGTAGAGTGCGAACTGAAGAAAATATCGCAGCTGTATCGGCCAGTGTTAATGATGACCACCAATTTTCGATTCGTCGCCGTTCGCACCAATTGGGTCTCTGTTACTCAAAAACGTGGAAATGCCAAAATTGGAATAAGCGGATGGACCACCTAAGACGCAGCCGCGGTCAACATTTAAATGAAATTATCTTCAAAAAGTAAATGTCATGGACCAATCTAACGTTTCAAATAAAGAACCGATGAGATTTTGCAAATTTTATGCGTTTTTTTTTAAAAAAAAGTTATCAAGCTCTTAAAAAATCACCCTTTACTACAACGGCAAGCATGACTTTTTTGCTACCATTTTACGGCGTTTTATTGGCTCAATATATACAGTGGCCGACAAAAGTCAACATACGACCCACATTTTTGCGATTTAGCGAGTTCCAAAACATATTTTAAAAAAGTAATGATGCGGTTTTGTTTGAAATCGTGTTTTATTCATATAACAATAACAAAATGCATTACTTCAATATAAACACAAAAGATATTAACAGAATATGCAGAAAAAACCTTGACAAAAGTCTACATACGGTTTGAGATGAGACATAAAAAATGCAATTTAACGTGACAAAATGATACTATTATATAATTTAATATTTTATTGGTCCACCATGAGCATCTACAACAGCCAGCAATCGTCTGGGCATTGATGCAACTAAGTTTTCCAATTCCGCAGGTGATATTTGTCGCCATTCCTCTTCCAGCTTGTTTTTTAGCGTTTGGGCGCTAGTTATGTGATGTTTTCGGATCCTGCGTTACAGAATCTCCCACACATGTTCAATAATATTCAGGTCGGGGCTTTGTGGCGGCGAATAAAGTTGTCTTGGAGCATGGTAAATCAGACAATCTTTAACAAATTGGGCTGTGTGCTTCGGATCGTTATCTTGTTGGAAAATCCAGCGCTCTCCGAGGTTTAAATTATCGACCGATGCCTTCAGATTTTGTTCCAATATGGATTTATATTGATAGCGATCCATGTTGCCCTCAATAAACGCAAGATTTCCAACTCCAGACGCCGCGACGGCACCCCAAACCATTACGTTGCCACCACCATGCTTTACCGTAGCAAGTAAATTCTTCATTGCCGTATTCGCTTTTCTCCATACTTTGGCTCTCCCGTCACTTCCAAATATATACTTCGACTCGTCCGTAAATAAAACCCGCTTCCAGAAGTCTAATCCCTTGTCCAAGTGTTGCTGGGCGAATTCAAAAATACATCAAATATGTTTACATTTTTCTGGATTGGATTGCTCGATTTTCCACACTGCTACATTGCATTAGCAGGTGGAGACTTGAAAATGTTAAAAACAACTCATCTTTCTATTAAACACTTCCACTCTACAGATCCAGATTGAAATGGAACAGGTTCGACCTGACATAATTTAAAGCATTTTTTGCTATTTTGTTAAAACAATCTTCTCGCAAATACAGTTTTGCATACGTTTAGGACGTGTGAAATATTTACATTTCACAAGGCGAAGCTTACGATTCTTTTCACTTATAAGAGGTTTTTTGCGTGGCGTTCTGCTTCGGAAACCATTATTATTCAGACTTCTTTGAATTGTTCTTGGATGTACAATTGTATCCGACCTTTCTGCGAGTTGTTTGGACAACATTGTAGCATTCACTTTCGGGTTTTCATTAACTTCTTTTAAAATAAAGCTTTCATCTCGTCGACTAAGTTTTTTTGGACGCCCACTTCTGGGCTGTACCAGTACAGTACCCGTATTTTCGAAGTTTTTGCATATAGTTTGGACAGTTGATTTACTTAAATTAACCATTTTAGCTATTTCGCCTAAAGATTTCCTTTCGTTTCTGCATTTTATTACTAAATTTCGAATATCAGTTGCAATTTCTTTACGAGAAGCCATTTTCGCGGACTAATGTTTCTTGAATTATATTTATTTAAAGATGAGCAAGCACAAGACAAATGACCATACAAATTTCGTCAATTCTCCTATAAAGTACATTATAAAAAATGACGTAAAGCATGGGATGCTATGTCGTATGTAGACTTTTGTCAAGGTGTTTTTTGTTTATTTTGCCAATATCTTTTAAGTTTATATTGAAGTAAAGCATTTTGTTATTGTTATATGAATAAAAAACGATTTCAAACAAAACCGCATCATTACTTTTTTCAAATATTTTTTGGAACTCGCTAAAACGCAAAAATGTGGGTCGTATGTTGACTTTTGGAAAACTCTTGTTCCTAAGAAGTGCAGAATTTCATTTTTTTCATAATAAATAAGGTTTTTTATTTCGTGTGCGTTTTATTGTTGTATTCGATTGTATTTAAGAGAGCTCACTTAACGAATACCATTTGTTTATGTTTATGTTTATGGTTTTGTTTTCTTTTATCTCTCTGAGAGAAAGAGTTATTCACAAAGAGTTTTTTATTTTGTTTTTTTATTATGAATTACAATACAAAGTAAATTTATATTCTCACAAAGAGTTAATCATTTGTGCTTGAATGTGTGTGTGCTTTGCTTCGATTTTTTGCGCATTGCGTTTATGTAGTATTATAAATCAATCAGATAAAATAAAGAGTTAAGTCAGAGGATTTCTTCGTAAATTTAGATGATTTTTTATGGTTTAGTGGATAGAATTTTTTAATAACGTGTTCTGATATGTTAAATTTGGCGGATTTTGCAACAAAATCCGAAGGGAAATCTTTGGTGTTACTGGTAGAAAATAATAC
Source organism: Polietes domitor (assembly GCA_947397865.1). NCBI lineage: Eukaryota > Metazoa > Arthropoda > Insecta > Diptera > Muscidae > Polietes > Polietes domitor. Next base: position 123,275,634 of record OX377621.1, read on the forward strand.
TTCATAACAAATTTTATCGGTAAACAAAATTTATTATAAAATAATAATTACATTATGGAATAAATGGAAAAATTACATAATACTTAATTTACTTCCATTTTTTGCGTACACATCACACTGGTAGACAGTTTTGTGTCCCAGTTTGTTGTTTTGCAAATTGATTTTTCAAGGATAAAGCATCAGTATTATTCTAATTGGAAGCGCCACGTCCCATAGTTGTACGGGATATATCTGATATGACTGACTGGATGTTTACAGAATACGAAAGAATCGGTGGATTTTGCAACTGTCAATTTGTGTGGGAAATCTGGTGGATTTTTTTTATTAAGACGTACATTATTAACATTTTATTTTTGTTGAGAATTTTAATTTTAGATGACTTCTATTTGTAATAAGTGGATTTTTGAGGGTTTAGAAAAAGAACACTGAACCGGCGGGTGTTTCTTCAACATCCAAACTGTTGCTGTTGCGTGATTGGCTGGAGCTTGAATCTTGCAATTGTGGTGTAAATTCCTCTTACAGCGTAGTGGTGTGGTGTCAGTAAACGCGCAAAATAAACGATTTTTATAGTTCAAATTTTTTCGATAAGAATGAGTAAAAAAGATACAATTGGTACCAACTAAACTGTTTCATCTTTAATAATGAAATTCGGAATGTGTTGACGACCATAATAGAGAGGATTTTTCAACTTCGTACTTACAGGGGCAACTGACACAAGAGACAAAAATGCATAAACTGCTGTAGCTATATTCAAAATATCAAAAAATTCGTACTTTGTACTTTTAGGGTAAAACGGGGAAAGGAGTACAAATGATGCCATCCAGATAGTTGTAGTTTTTATACCTACTACACTCTTTTAAGGGGCAACAATTCGCAAAGTATGATATACATTTCGAAAATATGTTCTGTTGTTGAAGACAATTGCAGACAGGACTATAATTCATTTATTAATTTAAAAAATATATTCATTTCTAGATTTAAATTCACACAATGTTTTTATTCACACGAAATGTTCTTTTATACCCTCCGCTAGGGTATTGTGTCTAGAACCACATATTCTGGTTACGAAAACGATTTTTCAGGATACTTTCAAAACATAAAAATGCAATTACATTATAAAGTAGGTCGGGTTCCATCATTGGGTCCACACAGTAAAAAACAAATATGTATTTTGGTGTAATGCATTATCATCTATTGAAAACTTAATTTTGGGTTTTTCGTATGTTTTGCCCTTTTGTATTTCAGGGGACGGTTTTTACTGCATATGAAGTTTAACATCGTCCACAATAAATTAAAAACATTTTTTGCAGAATTATCCCACTTCATACTCCTATGAAGCAGTTATTGTGCACAAGCATTGTTCAATGCAAGAATATAGAACTGAGCTCATACAGGCTGCGTCAATTAGGGCCATTTTCTCATAGTCCGGTTTAAAGATCGAATCGAAAAACTTGAACAGCTGGTGGTATTTTGCAAATGGTTTCCAAGGTGGCGTCCGAACATTTATTTCATAAAAATCATTTATGATAATTTTCCATGTAAAGGGATTTCCAATAGGTACTTGACAACTTTGAATTTGATTTTTCAGTAAACTCAACATTTTCATCATGGTAAAGTACACTAACGAACAACGAATGCAAATTGTGTTATTGGTTTGATGAAAATCCGCATGTGCTTCATGAATCACCACTTCATCCACAAAACATAACTGTTTGGTGCGGTTTCCATGCCGGCGGCGTCATTGGCCATATTTTCGTCGACAACAACGATCGTCACGTTACTGTGAATGGCGATTGTTATCTCGCCATGATTACCGATTATTTTTGGCCCGAATTGGAAAACATGGACTTGGACGACGCGTGGTTTCAACAGGATGGTGCCACAAGCCATAGAGCACACGTTACAATCAATTTATTGAAGAGTAAGTTTGGTGGGCGTGTTATCACAAGAAATGAACCAATTGGCCGCCTCGTTCGTGCGATTTAACGCCTCTAGACTTTTTTCTTTCAAATAATTGGTCTATGCCAACAAGCCGACGACGCACAGTGGTTCATAATCAAAATCCATCGGCCAAAATTCAATAACTTTTGATCAAATAGACATTTTTGAGTTCTGTAAAAAACAAATAAGACAAGAACCCAAAGATTATTTAGAGATAATATAAAAATCGGGAAATCGGATATATGTTAGAAATCGGCCAAAAGTTGACTACTTTTAGTAGTTTTCGCTTTTAAAGAAAATTAAAATTTTTATTATTTAACTTATTTTTTCGTATTTGTTCATAATGCGAAGAAAAAAATTTATTTTTTTTTGTATTACAGATTTTCACGTTTTTCAGATCTTGAAAATTGAAAAAAAAACTAATTTCTTTTTTAAAACTTGTCGAACTGGTTCTCACACATTTTAGGAGATTTTGCCCTCAATTTTTATACACTCCACGAGAGTATTATGTCTTTGTGCATGTGTTTGTAACACCCAAAAGGAAGCGGTATAGACCCATTGTTAATTATACCGATCGACTTAGAATCACTTTTTGAATCAATTTAGCAATGTCCGTCTGTCTATCTATTCTTGTAATTACGATACGGGTCGCAATTGTAGACAGAACCCAATGAAACTTTGCACAACGAAGTTTTTCGGGACAAAGACAAACGCTATTTAATTTGAAGAATATCGGTTCAGAATTAGATATAGCCCCCATACGAATTTCACTCCCGATTTGACTCTTTTCACGCTAGATACCACATATTTTAACAGATTTTCTTCAAATTTGGCAACATATCTTATATTTCCACTAGAAACGCCCATGGTAAGAATGGGTCAGATCGATTCAGATTTATATATAGCTCCTATACAAATTTCGCTCCCGATTTGACTCTTTCTGCTCTAAAAACTACATATTTTAATAGATTTTCTTCAAATTTGGCAAAATATCTTATATTCAAACTAAGAACACCTGTAGTAAAAATAGGTCAGATCGGTTCAGATTTATATATAGCTCCCATTCAAATTTCGCTTCCGATTTGACTTTTTCTGCTCTAGAAACCACATATTTTAACAGATCTTCTTCAAACTTGGCATAATATCTTAGGTTTGCACTAGAAACACCCATGGGGAAAATGGTTCAGATCGGTTCAGATTTGACTTTTTCTGCTCTAGAAACATATTTTAAAAGATCTTCTTCAAATTTGGGAAAATATCTTACGTTTCCACTAGAAACACCCATGGTGAAAATGGGTCAGATCGGTTCAACACCCATGGGGAAAATGGTTCAGATCGGTTCAGATTTGACTTTTTCTGCTCTAGAAACATATTTTAACAGATCTTCTTCAAATTTGGGAAAATATCTTACGTTTCCACTAGAAACACCAATGGTGAAAATGGGTCAGATCGGTTCAGATTTATATACCCGATTTGACTTTTTCTGCTCTAGAAACCACTCATTTTCAGAGAATTTCTTCAAATTGAGCATAACAAGCTATACTTTAACTGGAAGAACCTATTGTGCAAGTGGGTCACATCATCCCATGTTTGGATAGAGCCCCGATACAAATATTCTTCTCGAGTTTGACAAATTGGGTCAGGTCATATTAGCCTATGATTAGGAAGCACACAAAAATCATTCCCGTTTCCAATTTTTTACCGAATTGAATTGTATTCGGATAGAAAGTGGAGTGCATCATATAGTCGGCTCGCCCGACTTTAGCCTTGTTGTTTTTATTAGAAATTGTGGTTTATAGTTTGGTTGTAATGAATATTGTAAAAAATATCCTTTTTGAACAAATGCCTAATTTTTGACAAACACAACTTTTTTTTCAAAACTCTTTAACGAAATGTATACATATTTGTAAAGGTTGAAGGGTTCCCCGTTTTTGTAAGGTAACTTTTGCCCGCACGAAATTGTACCCTTGGATACATTTTTAGTTCCAATTTCATTTTCGTCTCATTAACTTCTGAAAATTAGGTACGCAGGTAAACAGGTGAGTACATTTCCTTTATCCTCATGCTAATTTTATAAAAATCGGATATGTATATATTTCGTCAAAGGCTTTTGAAGAAGAAATATAGTGTTGGTTCAAAGTCAGACATTTGTTCAATAATACTTTTTAAAATATTTATTACAGTTTTGACGTCATAATAAAGATAAGAAACCACAATTTCTAATAAAAATATTTGAGTGCAAAATCTCTTAAAATATGTGAGAAACAGTTGGATGAAGTCAAAAAAGAGACCTGTGTCAGTTTTCGTGCAGAAATTCGATTTGTCGGCTAAATCAGGTATTATTTTGGTTTTTTTTGGGCATATTTCCGGCAAATGAACTCCGATTGTTATAAAATTTAGCTGAGGATAAAGAAAATTTGCACTGTGAGACGTTGGAAAAACTCAGAGCCAACATTGAACGCGCAACAGCGGCCGTTACGGCCGAAATGTGTAACCGAGTCATCGAAAAATGGGTTCAACGCATCGACCGCTACCGACGAGCATGCGGTGGCCATATGAAAGAAGTTGAGTTATATTTATAAATGTTTTGATTGTATTTCAAGTCGATCATAAAGTTTTGGAAATATCTCAAATGGTTTGCGTTTTATTTTAAAAGAAGTTGTCAAGTCCTTATTGGAAAACACTTTACTTTCAGTCTTTTCACCTCGACACAAAGAACAAAAAAAATAAACAGCAGAGTTAACACATTTGATTTTCATTTTGGAGAATCGATTTAACTTTCAAACCGAACAGAGCTTTCATTTTTTTTTTCTGCTGCAAAATAAAATAAAAATAAATATATTTACATATATATTTCATATTTTTCGAATTTATATATACCGCTGAAATATGAATAAACCACCCAATATCCCAACTGATAAATCGAAGCAGGCTTCAACCGGAAAATCTACAGTCTACCATCTCAGAAAATCTTCTTCAAGCGATATCTCAAATGAAAAACATGCTACACTAAATGCTCAATCAGATAAAACCAATACATTAGAAGATAATCCACACACAACGGCAACATTACATTACATTTTCAAGCAAAGAATTTCTTGGGAGCCTCCCAAGAGAAATACAAAAGTTATTCAATGTTGACGTTGCCAACAATTGGGCCACATGTCACGGAATTGTAGCAGACCCTACGTATGTGTGAAATGTGACAAATATCATGATCCGGGATAATGCGAGTTCAAATCAGAAAAACAGAATTTGCCTTATTGCTCCAACTGCGAGCAACATGGCTACAGAGGATGCCCTGCGTACAAAAACATTTGGTAAACAGGGAAAAGATTAGGGCTAAAGGAAAATCAGGAAAACAGAAGTCTGTAAGTAATGTTATGGCTGCCATTCATAACTCTAACTTTATTCAAGCGGAAAAATCCTTCGCTGAACTATTTCGAGATAAGACAGACTCACAACAAAATTGTAAATCAAGGAATCCTTTAATTGAGGAATTCTTAGAAGTAGCACTCATACCAAGCTCATACCAAGGCTCAGCCAGAGACTATCACCTTAGAGGAGAAATTAAGGAAATTTATTCTAGAGTATAAATCACTCTCTAAAACGGAGGCACGGGAAACTTGCATTTCCCTCCTGAATGAAGTTAATAAGTTGTATGGTCCATAGATCGTTAAATCTTATGACTTTCAACGTTAGATCACTCATTCGTGTAAGTAGAAGAATAGAATTATTGAATATATTTAGGGCTAACCGGATTGACGTAGCAGTCATACAAGCTAATATAATGAGAACAACTCTCCAAAAATGTATAGTCCCGGGAGCAAGGACGTTTTAAGAATTACACCTACAACACGAACCGTTTAATATCCTTTCAGGATAAAGCATGGTGCTGTCCAAATTCTCATGTCAATTAAGACATTACATTATAATCTTAAGTTATCCTACAAATCACTTTTGTTATTCTTAAAAAAAATTTGAAAGGCTTATAAAACCAAAATCCAAACTTGATTTTCATTTAACATACTCACACATTTATCTGAGAACTATTGACACTTTAATTATCCTTAACACAATAATGAACATTGCAATTTATTGCCATCCGATATCTATATTTATAAAAGAGAATGCCGTCCGTGTGAACACGCAAAACTTTATAACGGATCGTCTGATTTTCACGATTTTGGGCTTGATGAATTCGTGTTGGCCCAAGGAAGGACATAGGATGTAGGACAATTTCCAGAAAAATATAAAATCCGGGAAGATTTTAACGAAAATTTTACTGTTTTTTTGTGAGTTTAACAAAACCAAATAATATTTCGAATGTTTTAAATTTTTTTTCATGTCAATGTCATTCCTTTTGTGTTTTCATATGTCGGTAATTATGAAACTCAATTAATTTCTTCGAATATTATTACATATTTTGGGTTTTCATTTTAGTGATCATGCCGCCAATAAGAAGGTCAAACCTTTCACGTCGCTGAAAATTGGAACCTATATATTACAAACCACGATAATATCAATATGATAAGATCAATATGAAACCTGATTTTAATTTTACCATTTGTATTTTGTCTGGCGAAGCGGGCGGGGTTCAGCTAGTACAATATAAACAGCGATCAATTTTTGGACTTCTTCTTCACACTAGACCTTTTGGGGTTCACGCAATTATTAAGTATGATGTCACAGCAAAACTAGACGTTATTTCTAGCAGTCAAACGAAACACTGGCCCTCTGACATAAACAAAATACTAGATTTAGCAGAACATAAACGTGACTAAATTTCCATAAATCTGTTGTGTTCTTTAAGTCCGTTTTATTAATCATCGATAATGATAAATTGTATAATTGTATCGATGACAGCTATTAAATGATTTGTAAAGGGTGATTTTTTAAGAGCTTGATAACTTTTTTTTTAAAAAAAACGCATAAAATTTGCAAAATCTCATCGGTTCTTTATTTGAAACGTTAGATTGGTCCATGACATTTACTTTTTGAAGATAATTTCATTTAAATGTTGACCGCGGCTGCGTCTTAGGTGGTCCATCCGCTTAGTCCAATTTTGGCATTTCCACGTTTTTGAGTAACAGAGACCCAATTGGTGCGAACGGCGACGAATCGAAAATTGGTGGTCATCATTAACACTGGCCGATACAGCTGCGATATTTTCTTCAGTTCGCACTCTACGTAAGCGTGTTGGTGGTTTAATGTCCAACAATGTAAATTTGGTGCGAAATTTAGTCACAATAGCCCGAATAGCCGCTTCAGTGGGTCGATTAAACTGACCATAAAATGGAAGCGCGCAATGAACTTTCTTAACAGAGCACGCATTTTGATAATAAAATTCAATAATTTGCAAGCGTTGTTCGTTTGTAAGACGATTCATGATGAAATGTCAAAGCATACTGAGCATCTTTCTCTTTGACACCATGTCTGAAATCCCACGTGATCTGTCAAATACTAATGCATGAAAATCCTAACCTCAAAAAAATCACTCTTTATTTCTAATGAAGTACTAAACAATATTAGGGATATCCATAGTTAAATACAACATCTCCTCTTATCTATTGTAATATACATACTTAAAATATATTCATATATATAACGGGGGGTATATTCATATCTATATATGTAGGTATAATTAACAATGGGTCTATCTTCCTAGCTGGGTCTAGCTTCCTTTTGGGTGTTACAAACAAATGCACAAATACATAATACTCTCATGGAGTGTATAAGCATTTTAAGCTATTGGCAATATAATAGGTAAATCAGAACGGAAAATAAATCTAATGCATCAAATTGAGACATTTCCAAATTTGCAAAATACCCACGTAAATACAGTTTTTCATTTCGGAGCGTAATATTGGACAGGAATATGATATAATTGGTGAAGAAAACTACAATTATTTAAATTCCCTAACTCACACAATAAATTATTATTACGCTTTTAATATAATGTTCCCCGTCAACTGTCACAGTCCATGGAGTTTTTAGTTTGGGTTTTCTACAAATATTATACCAATTCTACCCGTGGACCGAAAAAATATTAATTGTTTATAGAAAGTTAATAATTTTATTTCACAAGTATTAAAACCTTATCGTAACCCTCACAGTAAAAATTGAAACATTTAAAAATATTTATGTTTTATTTGCATATTTATTTTTATTACACATTGAATTATTATTTAATTATACCCTTCATGCGCTACCATGATGGGGGTATACTAACTTTGTCATTCAGTTTGTATATATATATATTCTTGATCGTCGTACAATTTTAAGACGATCTAGCCATTTCCGTCCGTCTATTGAGAGCACGCATCTAAACGAAAAGAGCTAGGATGTCCAAATTTTCCATAAATTTGTTTTATAGTCGTAGATCGGTTGGGATTTCATCTGGGCAAAATCGGCCCAAAGGGAACAAATTTTCTCTCACAAGGACTAAAAATACCCATAAGCATTTTTATACCCTACACAACTTCGTGGACTTGGGTATTATAAGTTAGTTTCGCGCCAAATGTTTGTAACACCAAAAAATAATAGAGCTAGACCCACCTTAAAGTATACGGATCGGCTTAGAATCACCACCTGAATCGATTTAACGATGTCTGTCCGTCCGTCTGCTGTCAATCTAAGCTTGTTCGCACTCTACAGGTCGCAATTGTGGTCCGATTGTCATGAAATTTAGCAGAAGTTACTTTTTTTGGCCAAAGACGATTGATATTGAATTTGGAGAAAATCGGTTCAGATTTAGATATAGCCTCCATACAAATATCCCTATAATTTACACTATTACTGCTTTAGAATACACATTTTACATGGGATCATGACCAAAATTCACGATCGTGTTATATTTGAACTAGAAACAGCTCACGGAAAAGTGGACCACATGGGTCTATGTTTTGATATAGCCCTAGGGTTCGTTTTTCCCGGAAAAAATTAGACGGGAATTCTAGGGAATAAATTTTCAATTTCCCGGGAATACGGGAAATATTAAAAAAAATAATTTATTTATTATGTTGATCAATAATTTAATGTTACTATATAAATTGTAATTTTTAGATGTATTTCAAATTCATATATGTATTTACATTACTGACAATAATGAGTATTTTTTTATATTATATTACTACAAACAAAACTTTTTAAATTCGCTAAATAGCCATTTTATGCGTAACCCAGCTAGGGGGAATAAAAACTTTTTGTGAGGCTATTTGCAGGATCTTTATTGTGAAATAAAAATATCATGCCGACAATACTATGGCTTACATAATGTAAATTTTCTTGTTTTCCTAGAAGAATCGAGGTGAATATCTTCTTTAAGAACAATTTACTTTACATATGTAGCCAGAAAGAAATGGTCTAAAAATAGGAATACAATAAAAATTGTTCGCCTGGAAACTTTCAAGAGAAATCTAATAGGAATATAAATATATCTACGGTGTATTTAAATGAGAAAATGTAATTTATAATCGGAATATGTAAGTTCACGATGAGAGATGTAAATTCATAACAGGAAATGTAAATTCATAATAGGAGCATGATAATTCATAATCAGCACTGTAAATTCGTAATGTGAAATGTAAATTCATATTGAGAAATATAAATTCATAGTAAGAAAATACAAATTGATAATGAGATATATAAATACAAAATGAGAAAATACGAATTGATAATGAGAAAATATAAATTCTTATTCAGGAATATATATTCATAAAATATAAATTTATAATAAGGAACTCTAAAATTTATAATCGAAGCTATGTATGTACGTTTTTCTATGGATATTTTCGTAGAAACATATATTTTATCAATGTTCTCATTATAAATTTACATTTTCTCATTATGTATTCATATTTTCTGAATATGAAAACGTATTTTCTGATTATGAATTTGGATTTTCTGATTACAAACTTCTATATTTCATTATGAATTGGTATGTTCCTATTATGAAATAATTTTTCTCAATGAATTATGATTTATATATCTCATTATGAATTAGCATGTTCCTATTATAAATTTACATTACCCTTTATGAATTTATATGTCCCTAATATGAATTTACATTTCTCAATATAAATTTGTATGTTCCGAATATAATCCTGAAAAGGTGTAGAGTAAAATATTTGTAAAATGAAAAATAATTTGTAAAATATTTTGACAATAACATTCGTTTTTAATTTGTAATATAACAGTATTGAAAAAAAACACACCAGTTATTACATGTTGATATTTTAAACCATATTGAACATACCTATAAATAAATTACTTTTTCTCGGGAATTCCCGGGAATTAAATTTTTCATTCCCGTTTTCCCGGGAAATGAAAAAAGTCCGGGAAACCCCAAACCCTATATAGCCCCCATGCAAACGTACATCCGATTTACAATATTACTGCTCTAAAATGCACATTTTATATCGGATCTTGATCAAATTTTCCACACAATGCAACATTTATACTAGAAACTCGAATATTGAAAGCCAGCTATATAAGTCCATGTTTTGATATAGCCCCTACAAATGGGCCACCGTTTACCCTTTTATCGCTCTAGAACCCACATCTTACATAGGATCTTGATAAAATTTTGCAGATCATGCTATATTTCAATAAAGAATACCTACTTTGAAAGTGATCTATATGGGCCCACTTTTTAATGTAGCTCCCTTACAAATGGCCCCCATTTTTATACACTCCACGAGAGTATTATGTCTTTGTGCATTTGTTTGTAACACCCAAAAGGAAGGGATACAGACCCATTGTTAATTATACCGATCGGCTTAGAATCACTTTCTGAGTCGATTTGGCAATGTCCATCTCTCCGCCTGTCTGTCCATCTATTGTTGTAATCACGATACAGGTCGCAATTGTAGCCAGAACCAAACGAAACATTGCACAACGAAGTTTTTCGGGACAAGGTCAAACGCTATTTAATTTGAAGAAAATAAGTTCAGATTTAGATATAGCCCCCATACGAATTTCACTGCCGATTTGACTCATTTCTCTCTAAATACCACATATTTTAACAGATTTTCTTCAAAATTGGCTGAACATATTATAGGTCAACTAGAAACACCTGTGATAAAAATGTGTTAGATCGGTTCAGATTTATATATAGCTCCCATTCAAATTTAGCTCCCGATTTGATTTTTTATGCTCTAGAAACCACATACTTTAACAGATCTTCTTCAAATCTTGCAAAATATCTTATATTTCAACTAGAAACCCCCATAGTGAAAATGGGCCACATCGTATCAGATTTACATATAGCTCCCATACAAATTTCGCGCTCGGATTGACTTCCCCCCAGAAACCACGTATTTTCACTGAATTTCTTCAAATTAAGCATAACACGTTATACTTGAAGTGGAAAAACTTATTGTGAACGTTAGTCACTTCATTCCATGTTTGTATATAGCCCCGATACAAATATTCTTCTCGATTTGACAAATTGGACCAGGTCATAATAGCCTGTGATTAGGAATCATACGACAATCGTATTTAGATATAGACCATACAAATGTCAAATGCCATATATTTTACCCGAATTTCATCACATTTGGCACAACATCTTATAATCAAACTAGAAACACATATGCTGAAAATGGGTGGGAACGGTTCAGATTTAGATATAGCCCCCATACAAATGTCGCTCCCGATTTGACCTTTTACGCTCTAGAAACCACATATTTTACCCGATTTTCTTTAAATTCTACACAACATCTTAAAAACTAATTAGAAACAACATCTTATAAACTAATTGAGCCAGGACAATATCCCAGTTCAAACCAAATATTGATTACAGACCAAAAAAATACAAATGAAAAAACTAAAACTAATTAGAAACACTTAAAATTAAAGCGGGTAAGATCTGTTCAGATTTAGATATATTCCCCATACAAATGTTGCTCCCAAATGTTTAACCGATTTTGGCCAAACTTTATATATTATAGTTCATCTATAAACAGGATACAAAAATTCTTCCAGATTTTAATTTTTAATCGAAATGAATTGTAATGACATGCATGATATAGTCGGCTCCGTCCAACTTTAGCCTTTCCTTACTTTTTTAATATTCTTTTTTGTTTGAGTAGTACGGGTTGGATGTCTAGTGAACAATTCCACAATCCAAACAAAATTTTTAGAAATAAATTGAGTTAAAAGAAAGCCCGTTATCGGCCTCCTTTAATCCAGCATTTAAAGGCCTCACTTCAATATATATAGAGCTCAAAAAGACCCGTACCAATCTTGTACCATGCATTTGAAACTACGTCAGCATTAAGTAAGTAAGCATCACATGACTTTTACTTTCAGGTCATCCATCCTTTAAATAATTTAAATTTGTTCGAAAATCTTCTTCTCTTTTATCATTTCAATATCACTTTAAGGTACACCTGAATGCTGTTTCAACTGAGTCTTAGAGAGGGCATCAGCAATGTACAAATATCTGCATGACTTGTATGTAACTAATAAATCATACGTTAATAGTAGCATTATGAAACTTAGTAGCATTGGCGGAATCCTATGCAATGGTTTTTCAAAAAGGGATACAAGAACCTTATGTCTATAAAAGTACTGATAAAATCTAATACAATCAAAAAGTATTGCGAAAAACTCATTGTTAGCCTGACAATATGTTAAAGATGACGACATACATATGTATATGCAATAGGACTTGAATTACTAATACTAAAGTATCAAAACGACACTTTTTTCCCACTATTTTTTTTTATGCTAATACCTTTTGAAATTTTCAAAGCTATCCTTAACGAAGGGTAAACTGACGAATAGGCTCAAAGTTCAGACCTGTGATGAAAGGGTGTCAGCTCTTGATTTGATAGATACTGACCTAGCTCAGAACTAATAGACAAATACAGGAAAAGAACTCACTATAATGTAATTGTGCATTTGTTAGTAACACTCAAAAGGAAGCGAGATAGACCCATCGTTAATTATACCGACATAGAATCACATTTTGATTCGATTTAGACATGTCCATCTATTTTCGTAATCACGATACAGGTCACAATTATTGTCCGATTCTGGCGAAACTTGGCACAGACGATTTTTGCACGTCGAAGACGGACGCTTTTTAATTTGAAGCAAATTTAGATATAGCCCCCATACAAATGTTGATCCCGATTTGACTTTTTCTGCTCTAGAAGCCACATAATTTAGGAGATTTTGATAACATTTTGCACAACACTTTATATATAGGTTAGAATCATCTGTGGTGAAAATGGGTCAAATCGGTTCAGATTTATATATAGCCACCATACAAATGTCGCTCCCGATTTGACTTTTTTTGATCTAGAAACCACATATTTCAACCGATTTTGATCAATTTTGGCGCAACACCTGATATTTCAACTAGAAAAATTTGTGTTAAAATTATGTCAAATCGGTTCAGATTTAGATATAGCTCCCATACAAATATCGCTCCCGATTTGAGGTTAAGCGCTGTAGAAACTTCATACCTTAACCGATTTTCTTCATATTCGGCAGGACATCTTATACTTACACTAGAAAGATTTATGGTAAAAGTGGATGAGATCGGTTCAGATTTATATATACAAATGTTGTTCACGATTTTCACCGAATTGAATTGTAGTGGAGTAGCAAGTGTAGGGTATCATGTAGTCGGCCCGACCGACTTTAGCCTTTCCTTACTTGTGTTACTGTTCTTATACTTTTGTACCCTATTTCAAGCAATTTTTTAAATAAAAAACGTTTGATAGTTTTTTGACACTTTTTCTTGAATATGAAAATAGTCACCGAATATGTTCTTCTGAACACGTCAGGAGCAAGTTTCAACTGAACCAGTCATAGAATAACTCTCAATTAAAGCAATCATACAAACCGCCAACATTTACAGAATTGATACACAGGTAAGATGAAATATTGATATCAACAAAAAACAATTCAAAAACTAAGTAATAACACCGAACGACAATTTTTAAAACAGTTGTTACACTTGAACGTCTGAAACTATATACAGCATGGACTACAAAATTTCAAAGGATAAAATGTTTTATATACTTATTTGTACCCTACTATGATATTATTGTCAAAATAAAGAGTAGAATATCTGCACAACTCTGTTACTCGAATATGTTCTTGAACTAAATTTGTCATACATTGCCGAACCATTTTAGATATGATACCGTTCTGCGCATATTGAACCTGTTCAGAGACAGGTCGTTCGTTTACCAGTTATAAGTCTGGTTTACTCAGGATAATTGGCACCACATTTCTCGTAAAGATTCTTCAAACGTTAAAACTATCATTCTGACATTCTGCAACGACATTAAATTAGCTTGGGACCCCGTAGACACCTGACAATTTACCATTTCAACATTCCTCAGAACATTTGGTTGGTTATTGTACCACGCCTACAATCATTTTCTTCCTCGTATACATAGGACTCGTTTTCTTCTTCATTAATTTCTTTTCCAGCTTGTCTTCTGTTCCAGCTCCTCTTCTGTTCCAGCTCATACTTTTACACATCATCGAAGGAGTTGAAAACATTTAATGCCTCTGGACCTACGTGGTGTAACAAAATGCATACTTTTCAGGCATCCGACGCCAGTCGGAAAATTTAAAATTGTTTCCCCAACTCCGCCACTCTAGTGGCAAGTTGGAATTCTTCACGTTGAAAAATGATAGACTGGCCGCGACAAAAAATTTCAAATTTTCTATTTCTATTTAATTTTTTTATTTTTATGGTCTTTAAGTCTCGTCTATAAATGGTGTACCTATTAACTATGACGGTGATTTTACTAATTTCATGATTGTATATCATGGTATCCATAAGTATATACAATTATATTCTTCATTTGTTCTATCTTCAGATCACTCCCATCAATTATGACATTGTTCAAGTCAGTTTTTACTGATATCGAAAAACCCTGCGAACTGCCCAAGAAACAAATTGAAGTGAGAAAAGAAAGCTTAGAAGGGAATTAATGGTATATCACTCCCCAGCTCTAAGAAGTAGATTCAAGTATTGTCAGAAATGATTAACGTCTGTCCATAAGGCAGATGAGGAATCAGCACTCAAAAATTGGATTCAACTGGAAGATCAAGTATGTGAAGATAAATTCGTCAGTTAAATACGTTCCACACGCAAGCTTGACGGATGTGCCGCATCTTGTGGGACGTATTCCAAAGAATTTTATGTATTTTATGCTAAAATTAATATAAAACAAGTAAGGAAAGGCTAAATTCGGGCGGGGCCGACTATATGATACCCTACACCTGCGTATATACCCCAAGTTGTTTATGGGGCGATTTTATGTAGTTCATATAAATTATACAGTAATTAATTTGTAGTAATTAACCTTTAATCAAATTTAACGAATATGGTAAAAATGATGAAAATCTTTTGAACCATGTTACTTATGTATTTGATGGGCCCATACACAAACAAAATCGGTGTGAACGTATCTCATTGAAGCTGCGCCTAATTAACAGTATAACAATTATTCTCATCATGATTGGCTGTACTAAGTTGACTCCAGAGCGTTATGAACTAAGCGGAAGGAGCATATGAGCGTAATGGTCCATGATAATATGAAGGTTTTAATGAAAATTGGTGGAGCAGTTGTATTTGAAATCATGGACCTATATGGACCCATATATTTGATTTTCATAGTGGCTGTTTCTACTTGAATTTTAACATCATCTAAAAAATTCGATAAACTTCTGATGTAAACTATGGGTTCTAGAGTGATAAAAGTAAAAAAAGATTTCAAAGTAGGTATTCGTAGTTGAAATAGAACATAATCTGCCAAATGTTATCAAGATCCAATGTAATATGTGGGTTGTAGAGCGATAAGAGGGTAAACGGTGTCCCATTTGTAGGGGCTATATCAAAACATGGACCTATATAAGTGCCTTTCAATATTGGCGTTTCTCGTCTAAATGTAATATGGTGTGGGAAATTTGATCAAGATCCAATGTAAAATGTGCATTTTAGAGCACATTTTAAATCGGAGGTACATTTGTATGTGGGCTATATCAAAACATGGACCCATGTAGTCCACTTTTACTTTAGCTGTTTCTAGTTTAAATATAGCATGATCCTGAATATTTGATCAATATTCCATGTAAAATGTGTATTCTAGAGCAATAATAGGGTAAATTGCAGGGATATTTACATGGAGGCTATATCTAAATCTGAACCGATTTCCTCCAAATTTAATACCGATCGTCATTGAACTAAAAAATACATCTGCCAAATTTCATGGCAATCGGACAACAAGTGCGACCTGTAGAGTGCGAACAAGCTTAGATGGACAGACGGAATATTTCTGGGTGTTACAAACATTTGACGAAAACTAACTTATAATACCCTATTCCACGAAGTGGTGTAGAGTATAAATATAATGAATTTTTTATATAATTACATAAATGTACTTTACGCCTTACCTTCAGTATTTCTACGTTTGCAACAATGGTGTTTTGGGTTCCTCCATTTGCACCTTACCAGCTAAAAATAACATGACGGAGAAGTCACTTCGTTCGAATGAGTACTTAGAAGCACATGTTCCATGCTTACATGACATTTTTTCATAGGTGAAAGTTATTAATATTTGGTTACATTGTTGGAGTTCTTATCTGAATTAAAGAAAATGGAGTGAAACAAATTTCTTATGTTTGGTATGGTGCGAGTCATATAATTGTCTGTGATTATATAAAAATGCGAAAACACACATTTTTATCTTAATTTTAGCATAAAAACACTAGACGGATATATAGGAATGCTCGCGTGTGGGACGAATTTATCTTCACTTACTTTGGGTGGTCACAAAACATATACGGAGCCCTATTGCGCATGACTTCGCTTGCAAAATGGAAGTTTGGCAAAGAGCACTGAAGAGGAAGTCATATGCCATTGCCATTTGCCAATTAATCCAAATAGTGGTTCATCTTCTGTCTGTCCACCAGAGGTAGACAATTACGTTTGCGACTTATAATCATAGAAGAATCTTTTAAAGATCATAAAACGAAAAATCTCCTAGTAATAATAGAATTACAGCAAAAATGATTAGAGAACTTTCTCATTCAGCCCTGAAAATTATTATATTTATTTTTATAGTATTTTGCGTACACAGTACTTCCCAATTCGGGTTGCGTAAGAGATCGATCGTTTGAAGTAAAACCGTAATGGTTATTATGTAGCTCTACGCAAATAACTGCCAGATGACACTGCTTTCATAAGAAAGATTCAAGAATTGCGACCAATTGAAAACTGGTTAGAGTAATGGTAATGCAATGAAGTGCATACATGTCACGTTTACCCTGAGATGTGACATTTGTTCACCAATTGCTATATCTTGGAATTCACTTCGACCGCCGTCTTGCTTCTAAAATAACTCAACTAAAGCAGAAATTACTACATCTCCAATGGCTTATTGGGCCACTGACTGCTCTAGGCCTGGAATATAAATTTCGTATAAACACATGTATTATAAAACCCATATGCACACGTTATATCCAGCTTTGGGGTTCAGCCTATGCATATTTAAGGACTTCCAGCAGTCTTCTAACAATATTTTTTAATCAAAATCAAACGATTTGTCACCATGGCATTTGTAAATAAATTTGCATTCTATTAAAAATAGATGCAAAATGGTCTTGAGCCAGGGCAATATCCCAGTTCAAATCAGTTATATAGTGTTACTAAAATGTTGCTGGGGCTTTTATCATTTAGTAACGGGAGTCGTATTAATATTATTGAAATGTTGCACAGAAGTTTTGTAAGAAAGGACCCGAACCCCCAACAGACTGATTTGCTGGCTTTTTGAAGGCTCACGCAGTCCTACTCTTATTCTTCTTCCATTCGAAGTTTCTTGTGTTTTTTAAGGTCATCAAAAATGGAAACATTCACAAGGACCTCATCATCCTAATGGTTAAAGAAGAACAAAGACGAATTCTGCGCACCAACACCCATCCAAATATACTCGCTAGAGAGCTGCTAAATTTGACATCTGAAGGAGAAAAAATACCTTAGATCTAATTTAGAAATTTATTATTATTCGTGTTTTGCAAACTTTGTTGGTTAAATAACCTTCAGAATATGTATCCTAGGTAAAAATTTGAATAATTATTGTTATTTTCACTAAGAGTGAAAGATTCATTAAATAATGAAATATCGAAAAAGTCAGAGAAGAAAATCAAGGGAACATTTTTTGTCAGTGAAACGTCGCGCGTAAACCGAAACAATATTTTTAAAAGACAGCGATGCACGCCAACGCTTCCAATAACTAATTTATCGGAACATCAAAGGAATTTGAGTTTGCCAACGTTGCAAGAAATTAACCTCGATAACTTGAACCACACTGACACTGTTACAATTGCCAAATGTACAGCCATGAAGCGGAACATTGAACCCAACATGCCAAATATAATACACAAAAGTTTCAAGTGTGTGAAGTTAAATACGTATTTAACTAGCCAAGACACACACCAATTGTAATAGATTAGGCAAAATCTAATTCGGGTATTTTCGGAAAAAACTAATTTTCTCGAAAACTATAAGGAATAGGACGATGAAAATTGGAGTATACGTACATAAGGTATGCGTGCTATGTAGTAAGGTATTCCCGTTTGCCAGATATGGCCAGTGATCCTGGCCAGAAATTCCCCTGAAAAGACCAAATTTCCATGGCCACTTTTTTGAGGTTAGAAATTGAATATGGGAAAAGTGTAAAAGTAGTTCGATAGCTCCTTCATGGGATTACTTACGGTATGCGTGCTATGTCGTAAGGTATTCCCGTTTGCCAGATATGGCCAGTGATCCTGGCCAGAAATTCACTTGAAAAGGACCAAATTTCCATGGCCACTTTTTTGAGGTTAGAAATTGAATATGGAAAAAGTGTAAAAGCAGTTCGATAGCTCCTTCTTAGGACTACTTACGGTATGCGTGCTATGTCGTAAGGTATTCCCGTTTGCCAGATATGACCAGTGATCCTGGCCAGAAATTCACTTGAAAAGGACCAAATTTCCATGGCCACTTTTAGAGGTTAGAAATTGAATATGGAAAGTGTAGAAGCAGTTCGATAGCTCCTTCCATGGCCACTTTTAGAGGTTAGAAATTGAATATGGAAAGTGTAGAAGCAGTTCGATAGCTCCTTCCTGGGACTACTTATGGTATGCGTGCTATGTCGTAAGGTATTCCCGTTTGCCAGATATGGCCAGTGATCCTGGCCAGAAATTAGCCTAAAAAAGACCAAATTTCCATGGTCACTTTCGAGAGGTTATAGAGTTTTTTGCACCAATCCTGGAAGTGGCTATTTGCTACGATAGAGTGCTCTCCTGGCAACGTATACTCCAATTTTCATCGTCCTATTCCTTCTAGTTTTCGAGAAAATTAGTTTTTTTCCGAAAATACTCAAATTCCTTTTTGCCTAATCTATTACAATTGGTTTGCGCCTTGGCTAGTTAAATACGTATTTAACTTCACACACATTAGGAAATATTAAAACAAAATAAGCACTTAGCGACATTATGTACATCAACTAATAACAATTGTGCAATTGGAAGCTTTGCTTTCTAAACAACGATATACATAAATGCTGCGGCTGAAATGATTGAAAATATTATCTTGATTGGTGTTTATCTGCGTTAAACAAATATTATTAAGAAATGAATTGTATAAATATGTTTTGAATTGTAGAAATCCGTTTTTGTTTGTAATTTAAGTAATGATGGCAACCCTTAGTCTGTTCCCCGCTCATCACACAGAAGAGCTTTCGCTCAATTTGACGAAGAGTTTCCATTTTGAGGAAAATTCCAATAATTTTGTTGCTGAATTATGTTTTTCTTCGGTGCATCGTTTTATTCACTGCCTCCAACAAGCACTTTTGCGGCAACTATCGGAGCGGTAGGAAGCACAGCACCTAATAAACCAACACTGAATTAGAACTGAAACCTGCCTTTCTGTCTGTTCTTTTATTTTTCCGTCTCTAAATTGGGAAACTGAAATTTTTTACAATTTGTGAGTCTACCAAAAATTTATACAGTCCACGTTCAGCGAAGATATCACTAAATTGTACATGGTCCTTCGAACCTTTACGAGGAACTCCAAGGAATTTACAAAAAAGGAAGAAAATCTTTACGAGATTTTGGAACTTCATATCTGAACACACATTAACGATGACAAACGGAGCAAGGTATATTAAGGTTTGATTTCAGTGTAATTATGGTTTGGTGTGAAATGTTGTTGGGAAAAGCTTTAATAAAAAGCATATGTACATAGATCGAATTTTGTCATGGAATAATCAAGACAACTCAAAAAGTGCAGTGTTTTGCTATCAAATAGAAGCTTCGACTAATGTGTTAAGAGAGAAGAAACTCTTCATTTCGTACAGATCTAGTACACATATCCATACATACGTACGCATATAATTTGATACAGTCACTCCATGAGAATCGACAAAGCAAAGTCGTGTCATACATATCTGTATTAAGCGACAGAGCTATATCGTAATACACTCTTCTCTTAGTCTTACAGGCAGACTCCCTGCGTAAAAGTGTGAGCTTTCAGTCACCATAGCTCAAGTTCGTTCTTCTCTTAACACTCTGTTAATCGTTTACAACTTTTTATCGAAAAGAACACACGCACACACAAACGTACGATTAGTCAAAAGTTCTTCGTGCTCTTCCCTTCCCAAGGTACATTGCGGTCGGCTCTTACTCTTTGTGAATCAAACATACATGCACATACCTAACTCTAAGAACGTAGATTTACAAGTCAAGTTCGGTGGCTGTCAAAAATTACAGCATTAGAAATACGACAGTTAAATCTAATCATTGAAGTGAGTAAAGGGAAAAATTTTGGTGCAAGTTTTATTTTAGTGCTTCGAGTCAAGTGGTGAAATTATTGTGAAACAATTAGTTTATTATTATTCAATATTTACATATTGAATTTAAATAATTAAAAAATCACGAAAGAAAGTATTTATATAGAAGTTTTGAGTGGTGTTCGTGGGGTTTTTAATCGCCCTTTAGTGTTTTCGAAAAAGAAAAAAAAACAGAGCCTGCCGGAGATTTAAATATGTGCGAAAGATTTAATAAAATTTGATGAAGGCTGAAAAGGAATAAAATTGAAAGTTACTTCGACAAGTGTTAGTGAAGACTCGCGGAAGATAACCAATAAATGTGAGGTTATACTTTGAAATAAGAAGAAAGTGTGTTACAAGTTGTGGAGGGAAGAAAGCGCGGGAAACCGTACGGTTTCAAAGAAAGAAGAATAATTGCAGATAAAGCACAAGAAGGAAGAATCGACTAGGAGGGAAGGTGAAAGAAATAAGAAGTAAGTGTAAAATATTTACATTTCATGTCGAAAATATAAAATAATTCGGGTTATTTGGTAATTTAGTCGGGCTGCTCACAGGTGTTGTGAAACATTGTAACTAGAACAATAACAAGAAGAGTAACGCAAGACAAAGAAAGCACAAAGATCGCCAAAACGAAAAAGGAATCCGAAAACAAAGGCAACAACACCAACCCTAGCAGGTCAGACGACAAGAGCACATTAGGGTGGTGCCGTTATTTTTTATTTTTTGTTTTATATTTTAAATGTGCGGTGGAATATTTTAAAATATATTGAAGGTCTGTCAAATTATTGGATTATTTATGAAGTTTTAAAACTTATAATATTATAAAACAGACAGAACAAGTGTTATATGCTCCTTTTGAGAGTTGTTAGCGGATTCGAGTTTAAACCGGATAAATATAAAACACAACAAGAGTAACAACATCCGTCCTAGCAAAGCAAGTGGTATGAGCACATTAGGGTGGTGCCGTCTCCTTGTCGATTACTTATGTTATAGGCAACGATATTTTAAACAAGTTTTGTGTTGATGCATATGAATCTTTGAAAATATATTTGTACATAAATTAAAAAATATATCGTTCAAAGACATTGATTTACACATCTTTAAAATATATCGATACATACAAATATTTTTTTTTGTATCTCTCGACGAAAACGGCAATTCAACTTCCCATCACAATGGTACATTTAGTATGAGTTTGAGAAAAAATGTTCTGATGTCAAATAAAAATTTCATAGTTTGGTTGTGCTTGCGGTCATCTGCGTACTTGAGCAGCAATTGATGCCTACATCTTCGTGAGCACCAGAATAATTACCATCACGTCAGCCTACTGACGCGCATCGTTCTCCATTCCCCAGTGCCTTAGACAGTGGCCCAAGGGACAAGACGGTTACCACGAATATGTTTATTAGGAACTTTGTCATTTTCCTACGAGGTTAATATGTATGTACAGAAGATTGTGCAGAAGGAGAATTCGTAATATTTGGCCACGAATATATGTATGTATTGAGGATATGACGATCTTCTAGAATATTAGGAAATAGTTACGGATACGGCATTACAGAACAAAAGTATTGAACTTGTGCTAAACAAAACAAAAAAAGATTGGACATGTTTTTCAAATACAAATGATTGGAATATAATTATTATCATTTTTTTCTTACACGTGACTAAAATACAACACTTTTTACTGCTAAAAGAATATAGAATTTTCAGGAATTTGAAAATTTTAACTAATATACACAATTTAAAACTGAATTTGAAATTTTAAGGCTGTATATTGGGAAAGTTTAAGAATACATACTAAGCAAAATATTAAAATAATGAGTAGATACTGAGAAAAGTCCTACCTACAAGTTCTTTATTTCTAAAATAATACAATTCTTCTAAAGTATTAAAAGTTTTCAACAACGAATAATTTAGAACGAAGACTGGAAATTGCTAAAATAAGGTTATCTTCTACAGATAATTGAAAGCTGAACTATGAATAATTTGAAAATTATTGAATTATTGGAAAATTATTGAGAGACCTTGGAAATCAGGGCTAGAATATTGTAATTTCTTCTGAACAATGCGAAGACATTGAAATCCTTCAATTTCAATTTGTTATACAGTTGTAACCAGTTTAGAGTTTCGGAACTACACGGATCTAGAATATCACAAACTTAAATATTTTTGAAATAATTGAAATACATTTTTTGAATAATTGAAACATATTGGAAGATATTATATTAAACAAGTACGAGAGTCTACACACTCGAAATTCAGTACGTCATGCAAGACGTACAAGGAGTGCAAGGCGTCGATTCTGGATTTACTTCAGATTGAAAGACATAAACTGTCCGACGTCTTGACAAAAGACAAGTCAGAGTCGAAGAAGTCCGATGATAGCTCGTTTTCCCTGAAGGTACCACCATGTGATACTGAGTTGTTCACTGGTGGTTACGATAAATGGCCCATTTTCAGAGACATGTTCTCTGCCATTTACGGCAATCACCCTAAATTATCGCCTACACAGAAATTGTTTCATTTGAAGGCAAAGCGCGGGGAGAAGCAAATCAGATAGTCAAAGGATTTGCACTGACTGATGCTAATTACTCATGGCTTGGGATACACTGAAACAACGTTATGAGAATAGACGAATCCTTATCAACCAGTTGAGGAAAATTTTCTATCTGGAGGTAATTTCTTCTGAAAAATCCAAATCCATGCGAAACCTCCAGTACACAATTAATAATTGTTTATCTGTGTTAAGGACTTATAACTTATCGGTCATATATTGGGACCCCATTCATGTCTTTTGGATTTCTTCTAAACTACCTGAAGAGACATTAACTGCATGGGAGAACTCTATAGGAAATCACAAAGAGATCAACTGAATGATTTTATTTCTAAAAGACTTGATTTCTTAGACTCAATCTCGGATATCCGAAAACTCCCTTCTAACCATTCTTCCACTTCACAAAAGTCCCAGAGCTATCACGTTAAGTCCGATACTACGTATCGACCATGTAGAATTTGTGACCAAAATCATGCCCTACGATTGTGTCCGAATTTCCAGTCTATGACACTGCATAAAAAGAAAGCCTTCGTTAAAGAACACAAGGTCTGTGAGAATTGCTTGTTATATGGTCATACTGTAGGAAATTGCAGAACTGGTAAAAGAAAATGTTAAAAATGTGACCAACCACATCACACCCTTCTGCATACTGAGTCTGTTTACGTCAATTCTACGAATCGGCGAGACAAGACTTGTCACGCCAGCGAATCGTTCACCTTGCTACGCAAGATAATGAACAGCCAACAGTGTCGCATGCTCCATATCAATCCACTCACGTGCAATCTCATTTCTCGGAATCGGGAGACACCACAATACTCACAATTCGCGCCTTCATTGATCAAGGTTCCCAGGAAACGTTCATATCTACCAGGATGATAAATCGGTACTATTCTGGAGAATTCAACAAAGATTTGTAATCTAAAGCTATGCTCCAGGAAATCTTCGTTCTCCTTGGAGACGACAGCAAAAGTGATTACAAATCTTAACCACCTCATGCCTTCCCCAACAACGCGAATTTCTGAATGGGATGGATTAAATCGATTAGTTTTAGGCGATCCTTTATTTTATAGACCAGCCCAAATTGATATGTTGATTGGAAGTGATATCCTTCCATTGATTATGAAATCGGGCGTTCAAAGAAATATTTCTGGATGTCTATTAGCACAAGACTCCGAATTCGGTTGGTTCATTAGCGGGCCACCCAATTCACGGACAGTCACGTCATTTGCGGCCTCGACGACCACGTCAACTTCGTCATTGAATGATGAAGTAAAAAGGTTCTGGGATGTTGAGGAGGTACCTGGGGAGCAGAAAATGTCCGACTCTGATCTTCAAAGATACCACAGTCCGTCGAGCCGACGGGAGATACGTCGTACGGCTAACGTTTAAAAATACATTCCCACAGGATATCTCTTTGGATTCTTCTAGACGCGTGGCTTTAGGGCAATACTTCAGAATGGAGAAATCGCTCAGAAACTCCCCAAGGTGCTCCAAGAATATTTGACTCTGGAACACATGACCCCGGTTCAATCCCCGGAAATATACGATAATTCACGGTATTTCTCTTATTATTTGCCACACCACGCAGTTGTAAAATCAGAAAGTACGTCTACCAAGGTACGTGTCGTTTTCAACGCTTCTAAGAAAACTACAAGCGGATTTTCACTGAATGACGTGATCTACACTGGTCCAAATCTCCAGAACGATCTAATGAACGTCATTCTTCGATGGTGGTTCTTTCAATACGTCTTCAATGGAGATATCCATAAGATGTACCGACAGATTCAAGTCGACGAACGTGATCATCAATACCAGAGAATCTTATTTAAAAATGCTCATACTGATCCTGTTCAGGATTTTGTGTTAAAGACTGTAACATTCGGTGTTAACTGCGCTCCATACCTTGCAATCAGAATCTTATTAAAACTGAGTGAAGATGGAAGAGACAGTCACCCTGCTGCTTCGGCAATACTGCGCCAACAAATATACGTGGACGATATACTGTCGAGAGGACATACCTTGACTGAAGCTAAGGAACACCTGCGGGAATTGATAGCCAGCAAGTCGCTTCACCAGGGTTTCCGTTGAAGAAAATCACCGCAAATCATTGTGTAATTCTTCAAGGCTTGCCATCAAAAGATCTGATCGACGAAGATTTTTTAAAACTGGAAGACGCAAGACGCGATACACAAACCTTGGGAATCAGGTGGAACGCAATGTCTGATACCTTTTATTACAAGGTCTACTCAATTAGAATTCCATCTGAGCAAATAACAAAGCGCATAATTTTGTCAATAGTAGCAAAATTGTTCGATCCGGCGGCTTGGTTAGTACCCATAATAATTACAGCAAAAAATACTTTTGCAACTTTGCACCAACTGGGATGAAAAAGTGAAACCGTATTCCTTAGAAAAATGGAACTCATTTCTACAAAACATTCCCGATATTCATCTTATCAAAATACCCCGATGGGTTCAGCACATTCCAAACAGGGAAGTTCAAATGCACGGCTTTTGTGACGCATCTGCAAAGGCATACTGCGCGACGTTATATATCTGACCCAATCATGGTGAAAACGGAATTTCTTCTCACTTATAAGTGTCCTAAAGTAAAGTAGCTCCATTGAAAACGATAAGCCTACCTAAATTAGAGCTTTGCGGTGCAGTCTTGTTAGCTCGACTCACAAACGCGACTTGCCAACATTTGAATTTCGAAATACGGGATATTTATTTATGGTCTGATTCAACCATAACTCTGGCTTGGTTGAGTAAACCCCCCTACCAATGGAAGACGTACATAGCAAACAGGGTCTCTAGAATTCTCGATCACGTTGGGAATTCTAGTTGGATGCATGTTGCAAGTTCCGACAATCCTGCTGATCTTGGAACAAGAGTTGAGGAATAACACACTGTGGTGGCATGACCCACATTTTTTAACCCATTTAAGGAAACCTCGTACTGGCCACATCAAGCAAAAGTTCAGGAGCATTCTCTGGAGAAGAAAACTAGTGCCTGTAGTGCCATGGCTGAGCGTGAAGACATTTTAGAAAGGTTCTCTTCTTATAATCGGGCTTTACGGGTTCTAACATACATGTTTCGTTTCATTCGAAAATGTCAACGAAAATTCAGCCCGCAACACGATGATTTGATTACTGCAGATGAAATAACTTTAACAAATTACCGATTACTGGAGATAGCACAAAGCACTCACTTTCCACACGAATATCAAGCCCTGCAATCGAATATACCAATAAGCTCCAAAAGTAAATTACTGACACTAAATCCATTTAGGGATGAAAACGGACTTTTACGCGTTAACGGTCGCTTATACAATTCTGACTTGAGCTATAATGAAAGACATCCGTTAATACTCCCTGAAAAATCCCGACTCTGCAAACTTTTTATTGAATTCACACATAAAATGCTTCTTCGCGCTGAACATCAAAGTATGCTACGTGCCATTCGTCACGAGTTTTATGTGATTCGACTGAAAAATGCTATAAAGCGCTGTATTCGGAATTGTAAAATCTGTATCGATTTCGCAGGACACTTTGATCTCAAAACGTCACGGCTCAGGAATGCGAAATTACAAAAAGTTATGCTGCGATTTTTGTATGTTTGTCTACGCGTGCTATTCATCTCGAGGTCTGTTCAGCACTGTCCTCAGAAGCATTTCTAGCAACATTCGACCGATTTGTTGGTAGAAGGGGACTTCCTACAAATGTCTTTTCGGACAATGGTACCAACTTCGTCGGAGCTAATCGAGTATTGAGTAACGAATTGAACCAATTTCTGAAAACAAATTACCGATTACTGGAGATAGCACAAAGCACTCACTTTCCACACGAATATCAAGCCCTGCAATCGAATATACCAATAAGCTCGAAAAGTAAATTACTGACACTAAATCCATTTAGGGATGAAAACGGACTTTTACGCGTTAACGGTCGCTTATACAATTCTGACTTGAGCTATAATGAAAGACATCCGTTAATACTCCCTGAAAAATCCCGACTCTGCAAACTTTTTATTGAATTCACACATAAAATGCTTCTTCGCGCTGAACATCAAAGTATGCTACGTGCCATTCGTCACGAGTTATGTGATTCGACTGAAAAATGCTATAAAGCGCTGTATTCGGAATTGTAAAATCTGTATCGATTTCGCAGGACCCTTTGATCTCAAAACGTCACGGCTCAGGAATGCGAAATTACAAAAAGGTTATGCTGCGATTTTTGTATGTTTGTCTACGCGTGCTATTCATCTCGAGGTATGTTCAGCACTGTCCTCAGAAGCATTTCTAGCAACATTCGACCGATTTGTTGGTAGAAGGGGACTTCCTACAAATGTCTTTTCGGACAATGGTACCAACTTCGTCGGAGCTAATCGAGTATTGAGTAACGAATTGAACCAATTTCTGAAAACTGCCGCCAAGCACCACACATGGGTGGGATATGGGAAGCGGGAGTAAAAAGCATGAAGGGACACTTGAAGAAGGTAGCATGCAATCTCAAATTTACATTTGAGGAATTTTCGACACTTCTGGGCCGAATTGAAAGTATCCTCAACTCTAGACCATTATCTCCCATTAGTGAATGTCCCACCGAATTAATTCCTCTGACACCTGGTCATCTCTTAAAAGGAGCCCCACTTGTGGCCATCCCTGAAGAATGTACAGATAATCTGTCTCTACTTAACCGATAGCAACGACTGAAAATATTACAACTCCATTTTGTTGAGCGTTGGAAAAATGAGCACATAACTGAACTTCAGAAGCGGTATAAATGGAAAACTGAACAAGGAAATCTTAAAGAGAACGATTTTGTAGTCACAAAAGACGATGCTCTACCTCCAACGGAGTGGCGGTTAGGACGCGTCGTAAGGGTTTTTACTGGTACAGATTCAAAAGTTCAAGTGGCGGAAATTCGCACTCAGAATGGTCTAGTGACACGACCACTGATTAAACTGTGTATTTTACCAATACAATAGGAAATAAAACAACAATTCAAAGAACACCAGACTATTATCTTACTCTAATCATAACCTTAATTTACATAGTTTCTTTCTTAGACATTCCAAATGTAAGGTCTGCCAAGGTGGACACACTTACGATTGTGCGCGTATTTCAACCAAATGACTGTACAACGACGACGACATCGTCAAAGAAAAGGGGTACACTCGTGAGTGGTGTCGTTCCCGCAACAAATGTGTAGTATGTAACCAAAACCACCATACAAAGCTGCATCTGGATAATCACAAGAGGGAAAATGTACGAGCCGATCGCTGTCGAGGCGATTGCCATCCACGGCGATCACCGCCGTGTAAATCACCACTCAAAGCTACTAGATCCCGAAATTGTACCGCAAGAGCTCCAAGCAATGTCAGTGGTCACCGATATTGCTCGAAAAAACACCATCCCAGCCGTAAAGAGTCGTCAATGTCCTGCTCTTCGTCAGGAGATAACAAAACCAAGTGCGTACGTGAACGGTTGAGCGGGCGATCGAGGACACATGTGTTCATGCCTACGGCTTTGGCAAGGATTCTTACCGCTGATGGTCCAGCTAAAACCCGTATGATACTTAGCTCGGGAGCAACACAGACTGTGATCTTGGAATCCCTAGTTCGACGGTTGCACCTCAAGACTACCAAGAAGGGCGGTAACGAATTTTGCACCGTTAACTTACAGTCATATCACGATCGTTTAGCGAAGCTACAAATTCATGGGGTTGTCAGACAACAGCTTAACACACCATTGCCCGAACATGCCACCCATAAGAAATTTGCTACCATTTATAATCACTTGACTGACCTTGCAGATCCGCACTTTCATAGTCCATCGGGTATTGAAATCGTAATGGCCAACGACCAGATGGCTAAAATTCTAAGAGCAGGATTAATTCAGACCTCGTCCAACATGCCACTCCTGCAGAGTACGATATTCGGGTGGACGATATCCGATTCTTGCTTGCTTCCTTAGAAAAATTGAACTCCTTTCTACAAAACTTTCCCGATATTCATCTTATCAAAATACCCCGATGGGTTCAGCACATTCCAAACAGGGAAGTTCAAATCCACGGCTTTTGTGACGCATCTGAAAATGCATACTCCGCGACGTTATATATCTGAACCAATCATAGTGAAAACGGAATTTCTTCTCACTTATTAGTGTCCAAAAGTAAGGTAGCTCCATTGAAAACGATAAGTCTACCTAAATTGGAACTTTGCGGTGCATTTGAATTTCGAAATACGGGATATTTATTTATGATCTGATTCAACCATAACTCTGGCTTGGTTGAGTAAACCCCCCTACCAATGGAAGACGTACATAGCAAATAGCAAACATAGCTCGGTCACGTTGGGAATTCTAGTTGGATGCATGTTGCAAGTTCCGACAATCCTGCTGACCTTGGAACAAGAGGATGTACTGCATCAGAGTTGAGGAATAATACACTGTGGTGGCATGTCCCACATTTTTTAACAAAGGAAACCTCGTACTGACCACATCAAGCAAAAGTTCAGGAGCATTCTCTGGAGAAGAAAACTAGTGCCTGTCATGCCATGACTGAGCGTGAAGACATTTTAGAAAGGTTCTCTTCTTATAATCGGGCTTTACGGGTTCTAACATACATGTTTCGGTTCATTCGAAAATGTCAACGAAAATTCAGCCCGCAACACGATGATTTGATTACTGCAGATGTAATAACTTTTACAAAGTACCGATTACTGGAGATAGCACAAAGCACTCACTTTCCACACGAATATCAAGCCCTGCAATCGAATATGCCAATAAGCTCGAAAAGTAAATTACTGACACTGAATCCTTTGTACAGGGTAAATAGCTGAATTGCAGGAACTTGTGGGAGCAGATTAGACCTGGATGGGCAAAGAAACCGTGGAACTCTCTTGAGCCGAAACAAAACCAAAGAATTGTATTTTCGTTGGTTTTGTAACTCCGTAGTAGTGGAAGATAAAGCAAAAGAAAAAACAACACAATTTATTTAGGATTTTGCTTGGGAATTTAAGATTTATTTTTTTGGACAAAATCTTACCAGTAGGTTTGAATGTTGTAGAAGAATAGACTTAAACCAGAAACAAGTTTTTCGGAAGCTGTATTTGCAAAATAGTAAGAATTTTTCAAAATCCACTTTTCGGGATGCCTTCATGTCGCAAGAGGAATGCCCCTACCAAATTTCAAGATTCTAGGCCCAGCCGTTTGGTCATTGCGGTGGTACCATTTTTAACCCTTAAAAGTACGAATTTCGAAAAACCCCGTCTTATCACACCTCTACACTGTAAGAGAAATGTACACACCAAATTTCATGATTCTAGCTCTAGCCGTTTGGTCTGGGAAGTGATCAGTCAGTCACTCAGTAACTCAATCAATTTTCGTAGAAGTGCAGCAATATTACAGGAAAATATAAATTTTGTAATATAGCGAAACCAAAACAAATACAAATATTGAAAAAAATAATTATATAAATAAATATAATATTTTAATCATATCAAACCATTATCTATTTCAAATCAAAAAATAAATATTCTTATATTTATATTTATATAGGATGTACTGTTTTGACTTAAACATCCATTTAGTGATGAAAACGGACTTTTACGCGTTAACGGTCGCTTATACAATTCTGACTTGAGCTATAATGAAAGACATCCGTTAATACTCCCTGAAAAATCCCGACTCTGCAAACTTTTTATTGAATTCACACATAAAATGCTTCTTCACGCTTAACACCAGAGTATGCTACGTGCCATTCGTCACGAGTTTTATGTGATTCGACTGAAAAATGCTATAAAGCACTGTATTCGGAATTGTCAAATCTGCACCATTTATAAAAATCGAATTAGAAACCAAATAATGGTTGCGTTACCTCCGGAGAGATGTACATTTTCTCTGCCATTTACCAATACTGGTATCGATTTCGCAGGACCCTTTGATCTCAAAACGTCACGGCTCAGGAATGCGAAATTACAAAAAGGTTATTCTGCGATTTTTGTATGTTTGTCTATGCTTGCTATTCATCTCGAGGTCTGTTCAGCACTGTCCTCAGAAGCATTTCTAGCACCATTCGACCGATTTGTTGGTAGAAGGGGACTTCCGACAAATGTCTTTTCGGACAATGGTACCAACTTCGTCGGAGCTAATCGAGTATTGAGTAACGAATTGAACCAATTTATGAAAACTGCCGAAAAAACCTTAGTAGACAAATACTACTTGCATGGCTTCTCGTGGCATTTTATATATGTGTAGTATGTAACCAAAACCACCATACAAAGCTGCATCTGGATAACCACAAGAGGGAAAATGTACGAGCCGATCGCTGTCGAGGCGATTGCCATCCACGGCGATCACCGCCGTGTAAATCACCACTCAAAGCTACTAGATCCCGAAATTGTACCGCAAGAGCTCGAAGCAATGTCAGTGGCCACCGATATTGCTCGAAAAAACACCATCCCAGCCGTAAAGAGTCGTCAATGTCCTGCTCTTCGTCAGGAGATAACAAAACCAAGTGCGTACGTGAACGGTTGAGCGGGCGATCGAGGACACATGTGTTCATGCCTACGGCTTTGGCAAGGATTCTTACCGCTGATGGTCCAGCTAAAACCCGTATGATACTTAGCTCGGGAGCAACACAGACTGTGATCTTGGAATCCCTACTTCGACGGTTGCACCTCAAGACTACCAAGAAGGGCGGTAACGAATTCTGCACCGTTAACCTACAGTCATATCACGATCGTTTAGCGAAGCTACAAATTCAAGGGGTTGTCAGACAACAGCTTAACACACCATTGCCCGAACATGCCACCGATAAGAATTTGCAAACCATTTATAATCACTTGACTGACCTTGCAGATCCGCACCTTCATAGTCCATCGGATATTGAAATCGTAATGGCCAACGACCAAATGGCTAAAATTCTAAGAGTAGGATTAATTCAGACCTCGTCCAACATGCCAATCCCGCAGAGTACGATATTCGGGTGGACGATATCCGGTGCATGCCAATACTAATTGCAATACTGCAAGAGGCGGCGGCATGTTTAACTGCGTTAAGCAAATTTTATTAAGAAATGAATTGTATAAATATGTTTTGAAATGTAGAAATCCGTGTTTGTTTGTAATTTAAGTAATGATGGAAACCCTTCGTCTGTTCACAAAGAAGAGCTTTCGCTCAATTTGACGAAGAGTTTCCATTTTGAGGAAAATTCCAATAATTTTGTTGCTGAATTATGTTTTTCTTCGGTGCATCGTTTTCTTCACTGCCTCCAACAAGCACTTTTGCAGCAACGATCGGAGCGGTAAGAAGCATAGCACCTAATAAACCAACACTGAATTAGAACTGAAACCTCATTCTCATTCTGTCTGTTCTTTTATTTTTCCGTCTCTAAATTGAGAAACTGACATTTTTTACAATTTGTGAGTCCACCAAAAATTTATCCAGTCAACTTTCAGCGAAGATCTCACTAAATTGTACAATTGGAATGAGGTCATTTATTCCAACTACAGATATTTCGGATAAACCATCTAATAAAAGTTAGTTTAACCAGACATGCAAGACTGCTGTCTGATCCAAAGAGGAAATGAAAGGAAATGGCGTTTGAACAAAAATGTCACCACTGATCTGCTACGCAAGCAGACAAGAACTATGTGTGCCAGGGTACTTAGACGTGAAAAGTCTCTGTACTAACAACGTTTTCGTGCCAAAGTTCTTTCTTCTCCAAGGGGACGTAAGAGCTTTTGGTCTTTTGTAAAAAGAGTAAAGGATAACTACTCTTCTATCCCAACTCTTGTTAAAGATGACCAGACATTCACCAACCCGGTTACCAAACCTCTTGGCTGAAATGTTTGCAAGAAATTCATCTTTGCCGGAAAGCAGTCAACCACTCCCCATGATCGATAATGTATCCAGTTCCATGCCTCAGATATTTTTTCGAACACGTGGAATTAGAAGGGTTCTCGCAGATTACAAAGATCCAGCCCATCCCTAAAAAGGTGAGGCTAATAACCCTGCTAACTACCGACCGATTGCGATTTGATCAGCGCTCTCAAAGGTTATGGAGAGTATGGTTGTGAGGTTTTTAGGGACTAATGACTTACTTAATGATCGACAGTTTGGCTTCGATCGATCTACGGGTGACCTGATGACGCTGCTCTCCTCAAAGTGGAATCGATCCATCCACCAGTTTGGTGACAGTAATGTTGTGGCTCTAGATATCTACGAGGACTTTAATTGCAGAATTCAGGATTGGGGTTTGTTGCTTGAAAATTGCTGGGGATACATTTTTCTCGATTTGATCACGGTAAATACGTTTGGATTAATCTATTCATCAGAACCTACATTAGTACCTGCAAATAGAAATGCAAACCCATCAGTTATTAATATTTCTAAAATAGCAATAAAGAAGTCAAAATCCATTCGATGGGCATATGTATACAACCTGAACGCTTGCACCTGAAACGCTTGCAAATTATTCAAAATAAAATTTTAAAAATTGTAATTTGCCGCACCTTTTTTCCTTAACAACCTTCACTAACGTAATTACTTACGTTTGGCTATGGATAAAATAGATGGTCTCTTATCGCCCGACTCCTAATTATAATAACAGTTAAGGGTTTTCTATTTGTCGAAATAAGAATTTTTTTATATTTTGGTAAAGATATATATATATTTCAGAATATGGCCAATTCCATTTCCTTTTGGCTGTTTCCATTCGGATGGGTGTTTCTCCTGTCCGTTCCCGCAAGTCTCTGTTTGAAATGACATCTGGCCAGAATATTTTCAGAATTTCCTGAATTCGTGGCGATCTCCAGACTTTTTGTAGCATTCCAAAATTATATGTTATAACTAAACTATTATGCATATATAAAAATTAAAAATAGGGTAAAAATTTGGATTAAGAAAAATTTGGATTACATATGTATATATATTTATAAGGCCACTTTTCTTAAAAATTTGCTTCATTGAGCAATGATGCATGTGCTCTCTTATGATAAAATATTTGTCGCCAATAATATGAAAGAATAGATTCAAGATCAGTTTGGCGCAAAATTTTGATTTGCTTTCATTGACCGTTCTAGCGTCTCATGTCCTGTAACAAATAACACTTTATGTCACATAATTTAAAGTCACGTGTGGTTCACGTTATTCACAAAAACTCTCATTACCAAGTAATGGACAAAAGGCTAAACCAAAAGTCTTCACTACTTATTTTTTGGATCCATTTCCAATTATTTTTATAAGGGATATAAGAAGAATGAGAAATTTATTTTCCAGCCATTTCGATGTTGCCGTCACTCGAAGATTAAAACTGTTTGCTATTTTCGATTGATGAAACAGATTTAGTTGCTTCGTGTCAATCTAAGCGTGCACAGTTACGCGGAATGTGAGTTATTTATGTCCAGAATCATAAAGTTAACTGGTAGAACTATGTTGGAATTTTATTTTATTTTACTTTATTGTTTAAATAGTATTATAATACTATCTTATCAACACAACAACCCAACAAAATTTACGATTGCAAAGAACCGGTTGATGAACAACTTGTACTGCCACAGAACTTGTTCTAGTTCTAGCATTGATTACACTAGTCAACAGTCAAAATGTACTCGGGATGCGATAATTTTTTCTGTGTAGATAACCTTGACATGAGCTCGAAAAACGCAATAAAATTTTTTTTTCGTTTGGTTTTTGTTTTATTTTTTTTTTTTAATTTTAAAATTTTTTTTTGGTTAATTTGTTTCGTCCGGCATAACTCGGGAACCACTAGCCCGATTTAATTGAATTAAATTTTAAAAAATTTAAAATTACAATTCCCTTAATCTGTTCATATATTGTTTTCCTATACAAGCAACAGTTTCCAAGTTAAAAATGAATATATAAAGGAAAAAACTTATTTTTTGCCTAAAGATTTAAATTTTTTTTTTAAATCCATAAAAAATCCAAAATGAAAAAAAATGTCAAATCTTATTACTTTTACGTAAAGTCACATAACCTATGAGCACGCGTTTCGCTTTTATTCGCAATTGAGTAAAGGTATGAATTTCAAAAATTTGCTCGACATATGCACAACTTTGTCTATGGTAAGGTTTTTTCTTTTTTTTTGATTCTCAGAATTAACAAAACGGAATAAACAAAGGGTTATTTAATTTTTATGATTGCGTAAGCAAAGTAATAAACGCTAATAAATGTGCGTGAACAATTAAAAGGAAAAAAGGAAAGGGGACTTTTTTAATTATTTGGGTTTTCCGTTGGCTACCTGTATGATTTTTTTTACAGAAATGCAACCCACATTTAAGGGTGGTCATTATTCGGAAAATTTAAGACTCACACATGGTGAAACAGGTATGTAGCCACCGTAAAAAAATATACACCCATTTATAAGTACCTGTCAGTAAAATACTAAACAATACACAGTATAAGTAGGTCTTCATTGATCGATTTTACTCATTCAACAAGTGTCGACGAACGCGATAGTTAAAATGAGCAAACGTTCGCGAGGATTTGAATGCAATACCAATCCAAGTAATTTTTGTTACATGTGCGGAGAATACGTTTCTGAAAAAAACAAGCGTTGTTTTTCACCTAAATTGAGAGATTCATTTGAAGAGAGCTTCAATTTAAAGGTCTCAAACATAGATGAGCGGTGGACACCAAGTGCTCTATGTCCAAGGTGCTACGTACAGATAGCTGACTCAAGGTAAGTGTAGATTACGAAATTCAAGAACATATATAACTTATTATTGAAATTCTTTCAGACGACAGCCGAGAATCATCATGCCAATGCTTTGGAGAGCTCCGCTTTGCCATGTAACAGATTGCTACTTCTGTCTTAGCAAAAAAACAGGCGTGGGAAAAAATATACGATGGACTTACGCTGCTGTTTCAACAGTGAATTTTCCAGTGCCATTTTCCGAAGAACCAGTGGACCCGCAACCGTCCGTTTCAAGATGGGCATCTAATAATGAGGCGATACATCCAACATCAGATCCGGAGACAGTAGAAACCACATCAGAATGTCAACATATACATTGCATGGAGGTCAACGCTTATGTTCCCAAGCAGAACTGAACGATTGGGTTAGAGAATTGAAACTCTCCAAGGAAGATGCAGAGTTGCATGCATCGCGCATGCAACAGTTCGGTTTCTTGGCTCCTGGTGTGGTGACAACAATCTACAGGAAGTGTCATGAACCATACGCAAGGTACTACATAAAAAAAGACAACATCTGTATTTGTAAGGACATTCCCGGATTATTTGGTGAACTCGGGTATTCTTACGATCCAGGAGAGTGGCGTCTTTTCATCGACAGCAACAAGCAGAGCCTTAAAGCAATTTTACTGCACAACGGCAACGAGAAACCTTCGATTCCAATTGCTCATGCCGTTGACACCAAGGAAACATACGAAGTCATGGACAATCTACTAAAGTGCCTTAACTATGAGAGGCACGATTGGAAAGTTTGTGCCGACCTTAAGGTTATCGGTATCCTTTGTGGATTACAAGGTGGATTCACAAAGTACTGTTGTTTTCTCTGCCTTTGGGACAGCCGCGATCGTCAACATCATTACACCAAGAGGAGTTGGACAGAAAGAGTTAACTTCATCCCCGGCAGCGACAACGTGAAATATACACCACTCATAAAAAAGGAAAATGTTTTTCTCCCACCTCTTCACATAAAGCTCGGACTCATAAAAAACTTCGTGAAAGCTATCAACAAAGATGGCGAAGCGTTCGCCTATTTAAAAACCATTTTCCTCACCTTTCATCGACAAAGATTAAGGAAGGCGTTTTCGACGGTCCGCAAATTAAAAAGTTGTTGCAAGACCAACAGTTTGAGCACATTTTATCACCAAATGAAGCTTGGAACTCATTTCGGCAAATTGTTTCCGGATTTCTTGGAAACAACAAAAGCTCAAATTACAGAGAGATCGTCGAACAACTACTCCAAAATTATAAAAAAATTAGAGCAAATATGTCGCTTAAGATACATTTTCTACACTCGCACTTGGACTTCTTTCCGGACAACCTGGGCGATGTGAGTGACGAGCATGGTGAGCGTTTTCATCAGCAAATGAAAGAAATTGAGCACCGATACCAAGGATTTTGGAACGAAGCTATGATGGGGGACTATATCTGGTTCCTGATAAGAGAAACAGACCCACAACAATATAAAAGAAAGACAAAAGCACATAATTATTTTTAATTTGAAGGTTTTTATTTTTGTGTTTAGATATTTTTTTTTTAAACTTTTTTATAATTAATTAATGTTGATATCCTTAGGATAATTTCTTGTACATATATCGAATTGTTTTTAATTTAAAGTCATATATTTTTGTCACCCAACAAATTTTAATTTTTTTTTGTAATAAAAAAGAAAAAACCTTACCATAGACAAAGTTGTGCATATGTCGAGCAAATTTTTGAAATTCATACCTTTACTCAATTGCGAATAAAAGCGAAACGCGTGCATCGATTTTCATGATCTTTGTCTCATTTTGCTCATAGGTTATGTGACTTTACGTAAAAGTAATAAGATTTGACATTTTTTTTTTTCATTTTGGATTTTTTATGGATTTAAAAAAAAAAATTAAATCTTTAGGCAAAAAATAAGTTTTTTCCTTTATATATTCATTTTTAACTTGGAAACTGTTGCTTGAAAACAGAAAAAATTATCGCATCCGGAGTACATGAAATTTTTTTCATTTTGTTGAGTAGTGTTATTTTTGTTCGAGTTTGTCCCAAAACAAACAGGTTCTTTTACGCAAAACTAGAACAGATACCTGTTCTATATTTTAAACTATTGTTGATTCAGATTGGATTCGACTGATATGAAAAATACGCGTACAGTCGATATTATTATACATACGTTACCTGAAACAATAGTTTGGGTTCCAGTCAATTGCTGGCACGGACAATCCAAGTCTGGCGAAATAATGAGTGAGAAGAAGCGGTTAACGTGGAAATACAATTTTTGTAAAAGGTTTTGTGCTAGTGACGAAAACATGATGTTTAGAGGTTATGTACGTCTTGTTACGACAAAAAAACTACTTTTTGCGTATAAATACATTCGCTTGCCGTGGTGTCGTTGTTCATCATACAAATTTTGAAATATAATGAAGTTGCAATAACTTAAAGTTGCTAGAAATGTTTTGCTGTGTGAGTTCAAACCAGCAACAACAACATTCAACAACGTCAACCAACATACTTACCAACCAGTACTTATTTATCAACTTTTTGCACGCGTGCGTGGAAGTACTTATTTCTTTACAATCCCTTGATAAAATAATTAGAAACGGATCCAAAAAATAAGTAGTGAAGACGTTTGGTTTAGCCTTATGTTCAACATTACTTGGAAATGAGATTTTTTGCTGGACTACACACAACTCACAAACTCATTATTACACAAAACATGGATGTTTAATAATGAGGTGTCATTACCATGCTTTTGCTAGGTAGGTTGTAAAAAAGTAAAAAAAGTTTTTTGACTCGCTAAATTTTAAAAGAAATTTAAGATATTCCAAATCAGTTAAAAAAGTATTATCACAAAAGTCTGACGCAATTCGCACTGCTGTGCGGTTTTTTAAACCGTCAACGTCTTTAGTAGCTAATAATTTAGGACAATGCAATTCAATTGTTTTGTTCTTTCTAATGATTATAGAGCTTCATATGTAGTCAGGGCCGTGCGCAGGGGGGGGTTTGGGGGTTCAAACCCCCCCAGAGAGGTTTCGAACATATACTTTTTAATACCTTCTAGACTTTCTAAAGCAATAAAATATAGAATTTTTAAGGTCTTTTTAAAATAACTCGTCTGAAATGGTAATTTTGCAGTAAAATCATGAAAACATGAAAATTACATAAAAAATCTTGGACACTTTCTTAAATTTCGGACAAAGGTTATGAAAAATACAAACAAACTAAACGAATTGTGCCAATTTCAAGAATATGTAGTGCTAATTTCGCTAATGGACACCAAATTGTTCGGAAAATTTTCATTTTATTAATCGATATCACTTCTTGACATTCGACTAGAGCTATATATTATGAACTTTTTATTTTCTACTGCAATAAAAGTTTGGAAATTTAATAACAAAACCGTGAAAGCAAATAATTTGCTTGATGCTTGTAGAGCGCTAAGATGTAACATTTGTGATTGGACATTTTTATGGAGCTGTATCTAAATCTGAACCGATGTGTCCTATTTTCATCACAGATGCAACAACGACGGTTTCTGTTACTTCCAATGTTTTGGGTGTTTGCAATTATAATACAAATCGACAAACGAAGAACACTGTTTGGTATACATAAACTTATTTCTCTTTGTTCATTTACAACAACTGATGACATGTTTACCGCAAACAAACTAATTTTCCCAAAAAAAAAAACGATGATCACGTGTCTAAAATTTCTTTTCCACGAAATGCATTTTTTCTCTGCGTGTAGGTCTCTATTTTAAAATCTACTTTAAAGTTGCGAAACAATAAGAAATGAGTTGGTAATTCGGATCACTGTATTGTTTCAGCATCCTTTTCGTATTCCGCTCTTCGTGTCGCTTCGACCCCAGCCCCAAAGCGGACAATATATATATACGAAAAGGCACGTTGGGCCGAGCTCAACAACTTTTTCCAGCATTTCAATTGGAAACTTTGTTTTCTAAAATATTATCTTGATTGGAATGAAATCATTTATTCCAATTAAAGTTATTTCGGATAAACCATCTAATAAAAGTTGGTTTAACCAGACATGCAAGACTGCTGTCAGATCCAAAGAGGAAGCGTTCAGGAAATGGCGTTTAAATAAAAATGCCACAACTGATCTGCTACGCAAACAGACAAGAACCATGTGTGCCAGGGTTCTTAGACGTGAAAAGTTTCTGTACGAACAACGTCTTCGTGCCAAAGTTCTTGCTTCTCCTAGGGGAAGTAAGAGCTTTTGGTCATTTGTGAGAAGAGTAAAGGATAACTCCTCATCTATCCCAACTCTTGTTAAAGATGACCAGATATTCACTGACCCGGTTGACAAAGCTAACCTATTGGCTGAAATGTTTACAAGGAATTCATCCTTGCCGGAAAGCAATCAACCACTCCCCGTGATCGAAAATGTATCTAGTTCCATTCCTCAGATATTTTTTCGAACACGTGGAGTTAAAAGGGTTCTCGCAAATCTCGACGTAAATAAATCCGGATGGCATTTCAGCACTTGTCCTATGTAAGTGCTCTTCGACGCTTGCCCGTCCCCTTCGTAATCTTTTCAACCTTGCATACCGTGCAGGAGTTTTCTCAGCGTGTTGGAAGATTGCGAACATCCAGCCATCCCTAAAAAAGGTGAGGCTAATAACCCTGCTAACTATCGACCGATCGCGATTTGCTCAGCGCTCTCGAAGGTTATGGAGAGTATGGTTAACCACCATCTTGTGAGGTATTTAGAAACTAATGACTTACTTAATGATCGACAGTATGGCTTCCGTAGGAATCGATCTACGGGAGACCTGATGACACTGCTATCCGAAAATTGGAATCGTTCTATTCACCAGCTTGGTGAGAGTAAGGTCGTTGCTCTAGATATCTCCAAGGCCTTTGATAGAGTTTGGCACGGCGCACTCATATCAAAGCTTATCGCTTTTGGTGTTGGTAGTGACTTCTCTCGATTTATATCGAGCTTCCTCAGAGATCGCACTATACGTGTTGTTGTAGATGGGTTCTCATCCGACGAGCATAGGCTAACCGTAGGAGTACCACAGGGCTCTGTCCTTTCCCCCTCCCTTTTTCTTATTTTCATCGACGACCTCTTGGATCGGACTTCGAATCCAATATACTCATTCGCGGATGACAGCAACCTCTGTCATTCATACTCATTCGATCATAGACCAAGTCGTCAAGAAATTGAGGATAAAAGGCGATTGATGGATGAGTCACTTAGCCAGGATTTGTTGGCCATTTCTGAATGGGGTCGAGTGAATAGAGTAGATTTTAATGCACGTAAGACCCAGTGCTCCTTGTTGTCTCACAAGCGATTCACTGATCCAACGGTGTCGTCGATTTTAATGAACGGTGTAGATATTGAGCAATCTGATGCTCTCGATGTTCTCGGCATGAAAATACAACGTGATGTTCGTTGGACAGAACATGTATTTGATGTGTCGAAAGATGCCTTCAAATGTTTAGGCTTTTTAAAAAGATGTAAAAAATATTTCACACCCTCTGATCTTCTCAATATCTACACTACCTACATCAGACCATATATGGTCGGGTGCTCCAGCTTCATCACTGGAGCTACTTGACCGTGTCCAGAGGAGGGCGATGGTGTTGATAGGTGAAGGTAGGATATCCAATTCTATTGTCTCCCTTGAACACCGTCGTAATGTTGGTTGTGTGTCATTGTTCTATCGATACTTTCATGGTGTTTGTTCTTCGGAAATTCGTGATCTCATACCGCCCGTGAGAACGTTCGGTAGAGATACGCGACTCTCCAGGAACGCTCACCCATTTGTTGTCGATTGGACAACCGGCCGCACTACACATTACAGAATAAATTCGTTCTTCGCCCGTACTATCCGTATGTGGAATCGACTTCCGGCAAATATCTTTCCCTCCAATTACAACATTCAGAGATTCAAAACAGTTGTCAACAGACACTACTTCCTCTTTCCTCCTTCCCATACCTGATCATCCTTCCACCAACGCAATGCACTGCATTTATAGGGGACATCCCCTGAGTGTTAGTTCAGTGAAAAAAAAATTATTTGGTTTTTTGGAATTAAAATTTCTAGTTGTTTCTTCTTGCATTTCATCGAATACAAAAAAAAAATTATTTGTTATTCGAATTTATACATATTTAGGATTATAAAAATAAAGAAACATTTCCAAATATTTTTTTATTTAATCGGAATATGCGTGTAAAGATTTTGAATAAACATTATTTTACTCATGTCCTATATAAATTAATTAGAAAATAATTATATAAATTAATTATAAATTAATTAGAAAAAATGCGGGACTGAAGAGTTTATCGCCGAGGAATTTGATCGTTTTTTGTGTAATATTTCTTCAAAATATATATCGAGAGCTTATATTCAAAAGTGGCTATGAATCATTTTCTCGAAAATTAGTTTTTGATGCCAAACTATTCTCAGATTTGGATGTCATCTGTCATATAAATTTGGAAAACATTTTTTTCTAAAGCCATTTTTTTTTAATTTTCTGATTTGGCTATCCCCTCACACGTTAGTTTGTGACTGCATAAGTGGCTATGAACATAAAAATAATAGAAAAAAATATTTTTCTAGATTTAGGGCATATCGTACTATCGTACTAGGAAAAATGGTGGCTGTAAAGTCAAAAATTGTGAAAAGTATATTTAGAAAAAAAAACCGGCGTAATTTTTTATTATATTGAGAAACCAAATATTTCTTTGGCATGTGATTGCTGACTTCATGGAGAATATTTATGAATGAAGAAAGTTAAAATGTAAGGAATTGCAACGGCGAATTTTGGATTTTTCATCAATTGCAGCGATTTTCGCGACTGGCTACATATATGTTACAAGCGACCAATCTGACGGATGAATAAACAATAATCTTATTTCAACATTCATAGTGCTCAATTTTAAACATACAAAAGTGGGTATGAACCATGAAACCGCGAATAATAGGAAATTTCGAAATCTTTTTAATCGTAACAATTAGTAATCCATTTTAGATTAAACTGCAGAAGAACGATTTATAGTTTCTCTTCAAATTAAGGAGAAAATCATTTTTTTCGCTCTCCTGAAAAGTTATGTTTATGAATATAAGGCCTCGATATGTATGTATATAATTTCAAGCAACTATTTAGAAAAAGTTCTAAACTTAGAGAACAAGTCTGTTAATAAAAGCAGTGATTGTCTGCTGCCTATCAGCAGAAACTTTTTTGCTATTACAGCTGTTTTTTGGCATAACAGCAGTTTTCTGCAATCTTACATCACCATTCACACTGCTAAAGAGTTTGCAGTCTGTTAAAATTGGCTGTTGTTAATTAAAATATAAAAATAGATAAGCGTTCATAAGCGAGTTTCTTTTATATTAGCTTGGGACAAATGCGTATCATATAATTGCTAAAAACAGCAAACAGCTGTTTACCATTTCAGCAGATACAAATCTGCTGTCTCTTTTTTAACAGCAGAAAATCTGATCTTTCAGTAGACTTTCTGCTTTCTTTTACTGACATATTCCTTTGAGTGTACTGATAGATGGATTACTGAAATGCAATTTTGCGACAATGTCTGTCGGACGAATGTATCAAAATATTTCTCGAAGATCCGGCAATAAAATATGAGTGATTTCCAAACGTTCCAGTAAAAATTTCCTAAAAAGTTGGAAAATTAACTAAGTATGAGTAAAGTTTCCTTCTTTCAAAGCCATAGTAAATAGTTCATTTACTAAAAAAAGGGTAGTAGATTTACTTTAAAACATTTCTTTGGATCTGATAAAAAATTCTTACAATTAAGTAAATTCAAACTTATGTTTAAGTTTTAAGTGAGAAAAAATCTGAAATTTTTTGTATGGAAAAAATTCCATTTAGGAAATTTTAACTTTAAAATGAGTTTTTTTCTAAAATGAAGTTAAAATGTTTACTGAAATTTATGCCGAGTTCTTCATACATTTAAG
Organism: Polietes domitor; assembly: GCA_947397865.1. Lineage (NCBI taxonomy): Eukaryota > Metazoa > Arthropoda > Insecta > Diptera > Muscidae > Polietes > Polietes domitor. The sequence continues at coordinate 123,319,627 of OX377621.1, forward strand.
TATTAATGAACTTATAAAAAAACATTTGAAATTTTTTAAAAAATAGTGAATATTAATCAAAGAAGCAATTCTCGATTGTTTGCAGAGACTTATTTCTTAAATACTTTATGAATTATTCTAAACAACCACTGCGAAGGCGCCTATCTTGCCTTCGCAACAATCATGGAGTAATAGCTCAACTCCTTATGGCAGATGTATCATGAAACTTTTGAGAAATATTTCATGTTGTCATTGTTTGTATCAGTTTTGCATACTCTGAAGCAAAACTATTTGTTTGATTTTTTAGTTAAATTGAACTTATTTTAATTGCACCTTTTTTCCTTGTATCAAATAAAATTTTCCTCAGTTTAAGTAAAAATTTACTCGTTTTGAGGAAAAAATCAGCAAAATTGTCCTCAGTTTGAGAAAATATTTACTTGATTTGAATAAACATTTACTTAGTTTTAGGAAATTTTAAGCAAAATTCTACTAAGATTTAGTAAAAATTTACTTAGTTTTAGGAAAGTTTTGCTTAAATTTAGTAAAAAGTTACTAGGTTTTAGGAAAAATTTACTTTGATTTAGGAAATTTTCAGAAAAAATTCTACTTATATTTAGTAAAAATGTTCCTAAATTTTAGTTAATTTTAACTCATTTTTTATGAGTGTAGATGAAAACCCCCCCCCCCAGGGGAAAATCCTGCGCACGGGCCTGTATGTAGTACAAAAATTTATATCCTCTACTATATAAATATAAAACTTCAAGAGTAATCAGAAAGACAACATGAGGCAGCAATCTTCAAAAATATGCCCTAAATATTAGGTGCATTGTCTGTCGTTATTAGGTAGAAACAATTTCCCTCATGGCCGATTTACCCATTTGAAATTTCTTGATTCCAGCTAATATTCAATTACTTGATTCCAGTACAAATATTGAAGATCCAATCTGTTTTGCGTTCTCAGTAGAATGTCCACACCCAAGTTTTCGATTTTAGCTACAACAATTTGCTTAACACCAGTTTTATTCTTTTTCCGCGTCTATGCAGTCAGACGAATGGTGCCAAATTCAATTCCATTTAGATCCTGAAGGTACGATTGTCGCGACAACGCAAAAAATACAGTGTAAGCAGCGAGTTTCATTATTTTAGCTGTAGCCGTTTGGTGCGTATCATTTGTATCCCCAATCGCTCCATTTTCCGTTTAAAAGTACTAAAGTCATTACAGTCAAATGAATGTCTACACCGAATTTCATGATTTCAAATTCAACGGTTTGGGTTTGGTTGGTACCAATTTCATCTCGAATGTCGAAAGATTTCTTTATTTTTTTAGTATTTTAGTCAGAGAAATACACATTACTATTCTAACCGCAGCCGTGTGGTTGGTACCATTTTTATCCCTCTTTTTCAATTTTATCCCTTAGAAGTACGAATTTCAAAAAATCCTTCTATTTTACGTTTCTACGCAATTGGGATGATGTACATACCGAATTTCATGATTCTAGCTGTTGTGGTATCATTGGTACCACTTTTATCCCATTTCATCCCAAAAGTACAAATTTTGAAAAATTCCTCTATTTTAGAGTTATTAATTATATAGAAATATTGCCTGTTTCCTGGTTCTACGTATTTGCTTCCGCCAAATCCTTATAGCCGAACGATGCCATGTTTAGTTGAATAATGACAAAAAAGGAAATTTGTATTTACTGATATTGGGTCCATGTATGACAGAAACTCCCATTTTAATGATAATTTATCTATCAGGTAAATAACAGTTATAAAATAAGTAACAGGTATAAAATCTAGAATTAACAAGTAAAAAGGCATTAAGTTCGGCCGGGCCGAATCTTATATAGGGTTCTCCATCTAACGTTTTTTTTCAACTATTCAACCGTTTGACTATTATTTGTGGGGTGCCCTCAGCAGCCATTTGAATGAAATTATTTTCCATTATTAACCGGAAGGATTGTACTTTCAAATAAAAAAAGAAATTTGAGAAAATATTCAGTAGTTTTTTCCATGCTTTATATAAGGTTACTTTCTATATATGTTTGTGTGCCACAAAATTTGAAATCAATTTTTGAAAGCTTTTTTCTCAACCAATTTTGCTCAAATTTTGCACACTTAATCATTTTCGATGACAATACAAGGAAATGGAAAAATTTGACCAATTGGACAAAGGGCCGTGGTACCTCCCATACAAACCACAAATTAAAAATCTATTATTTCTGCTCCTGATAACGGTATTTAAACAAAATTTGGTACGTCGGTTTGGTGTGCATGTTGTAAGTGCTGCTGCAAATATGGGCGGGATTGTACAAAGGGGCGTGGTACCTCCCATACAAACCACAAATTAAAAATCTATTATTTCTGCTCCTGATAACGGTATTTGAACAAAATTTGGTACGTCGGTTTGGTGTGGATTTTTTAAGTGCTGCTGCAAATATGGGCGGGATTGTACAAAGGGGCGTGGTAACTCCCATACAAACCACAAATTGAAAATCTATTATTTCTGCTCCTGATAACGGTATTTGAACAAAATTTGGTACGTCGGTTTGGTGTGCATGTTGTAAGTGCTGCTGCAAATATGGGCGGGATTGTACAAAGGGGCGTGGTACCTCCCATACAAACCACAAATTAAAAATCTATTATTTCTGCTCCTGATAACGCAGTAATTTTTCCTTCTACAAAAGATAACTAAAAAAGAATTTCTAGGCCCAATAGAATTCTGCTTGCATAAAGCATGGATTTGAAAAAAAAAAATTTTTTGATTTACTAGTTTATAGTATTTTCAAAAAAAAGTTATTTTGCGGACCCATATATACCCTCCACCACGGAGTGCATTCCATAGTATTAACGGTAGATTTGAGGCTGTAGACTTTACAGAGAAGTGAAGAAACATATTTTGAAGATTGTGATATTTTTAATGCGTATTACTTACTATATTTCTTTCTTCACAATATACTCATATTGTGCTTGTCTACGAAGACAGGCGAGCGTAACCACTGATTTTCATGATTCTAGCTACAACTATTTGCGTGGTACGAATTTTATCCCGTTTTGATCCTAAAGGTACGGATATCGAAATTTTTTTTCGACTCTACGCAGTCACAGCAATGTACACACCGAATTTCACTATTCTAACTGCAACCGTTTGATTGGTACCATTTTTATCCCCATTTATCCCTAAAAGTATTTCGAAAAAAAAAATCCTTTATGTTTCGCATCTAGACAGTCAGATAAATACACACACCGATTTTCATGATTTTATATTCAGCGGTTTGGTTGGTACCATTTGTATCCCTCTTTTCCAATTGTATCCTTTAACAAGTAAGAAGGCGTTAAGTTCGGCCGGGCCGAATCTTATATACCCTCCACCACGGAGTGCATTCCACAGTATTACCAGCAGATTAAAGGAAGTCGACTTTACATAGAAGCACAGTACCATATTACGAAAATTGTGATATTTTTATGCACATTACTATATTTGTTTACTATTTCAAACTATAATGTATACTTATGCGCACTGTTTAACATCGACTACTATATATAAATAAAATGCTGAAATTGTGAAAGTGAACATGCCGAAAATATTAGGCTATTGTCAGTCGCCATTAGAAAGAAGCATTTCCAGATACAGACAAAGTGATAAGAAAAGTATAAATTTTAAAGATATCCCCATTCGCCCCATTCCCCACCCAAATGTACAAATTTCGAAAAAACCATGATTTCAACTTCAGCGGTTTGGTAGGTTCCATTTTTCTCCCTCTTTTTAATTATATCCCTTAAAAGTACGAATTTCGAAAAATCCCTCTATTTTACGTGTCTATGCAATTAGAGGGATGTACACACCGAATTTCATGATTCTAGTTGTTGTCGTATCATTGGTACAATATTTTATCCCTTTTTGTCCCATTTCGCCCGCTAAAACTTTTATTTTCTTTGTGGTACTTCCAAACTACAAGAGGAATGTCCGTAACAAATTTTAACTGTATGAAAATAAGAAATTTAATTAATAAGCCAAGGCTACCAATATTTGTATACAATATATATATAATGGATATAATACTTCAATTCATAAAGTAAATATAAGGGAGCAATCATAAATACCCAAAATATTGGGGGATAGAGAGTGTACTTTCAGCTGCAGTCGTTTGGTTGGTTGTATTTCCATCCTATTTTAATTTCAAAAGTATAAATTTTGAAAATACCTTATCTCTCACGTACGCAGTATAAGACTTCATGATTCTACCATTTTGTGTCGTAAAAGCAACAAAATAAAGTACGAACTTGAAATAAAAATATTTTACGTGGCTATGCAGTCAGAGGAATGTATACACCGAATTCCATGATTTGTTGGTACCATTTTTATCCTCTTTTTCTAATTTTGCCCCCTCAAGAGTACGACTATCTAAAATCTCTTTATTTTACGTATCTACACAATTAGAGGGATGTACACATCGAATTTCATCATTCTAGCTGTATTCGTTTAGTTGGTACTATTTTTATTCCATGTAGCCATTGTATCCCTTGATAGTACGAATTTGGAAAAACCCGTTTTATTTTTCGTGTCTACGCAGTCAGAGGAATGTATACTCCGAATTTCATGATTCTAGCTGCGGTCATTTGGTAGGTACTATTTTTATCCCCCTTTTCCATTTGGACCCCAAAAAGTACGAATTTTGGAAAGTTCTTTTATTTTACGTGTATACGCAATCAGAGGAATGTATACATCGAATTTCATTATTCTAGGTGCAGCCGTTAAGTTGGTACTATTTTTATCCCCTGTAGCCATTGTATCCATTGATAGTACGAATTTGAAAAAAACGTTTTATTTTTCGTGTCTACGCAGTCAGGGGAATGTATACTCCGAATTTCATGATTCTAGCTGCTGTCATTTGGTAGGTACTATTTTTATCCCTTTTTTCCATTTGAACCCCAAAAAGTACGAATTTTGGAAAGTTCTTTTATTTTACGTGTCTACGTAATCAGAGGAATGTATATATCGAATATCATTATTCTAGGTGCAGCCGTTAGGTGGGTACTATTTTTATCCCTCTATCCCCATTTAACACCTTAAAAGTACGAATTTAGAAAAAATACTTTTATATTATGTATCTACTCTATTAGAGGAATGTGCACACCAAATTTCGTGTTTCTGTCGTTTGATTGTCGTTTGATAGGTACCATTTTTATCCCTTTTTGTCCCATTTCGCCCCCTACAAATAAAAATCACTCTATGGTGCCCTTTTATGCTATAAAGGGAATGCGCATTGCAAATATCAAGTAAATACAAGCTAATATGTTCAAAAAACAGGCTGAAATAATCTAAATATTAGGGGTATTTTCAGTCCTTGTGAGGGAAAAATTTTTCCCTCTGGGCCGATTTCGTCCACTTCAATCCCAACCGATCTACAAACATAAGACACATTTAGGAAAAATTTGAACCTCCTAGCTCATTTAGTTCGGCCGCTATCGTGCTTTCAACAGACAGACGGACATGGCTATATCGTCTTAGAATTTTACCACGACCCAGAATATATATACTTTATGGCGTCTCCGATGAATATTTCAAGGTGTTACAAACGGAATGACAAAGTGAATATACCCCCATCCTGGAGGTGGAGGGTATAAAAATACAAATTTCTACGTAATTATAGAGATGTACACACCAATTTTCATGTTTCTAGCTGTTGTCGTATCATTGGTACCATTTTTATCCCTTTTGTCCAATTTCATCCGCCAATTTTTTTCTACATTTGGTGATTACACGTTACTATAGGAAGGTACGAAACAAATTTCAAGTGTATAAAAGTCGGAAATTAAAAAAATGCTTAAATAGTCTAAATATTAGGGGTAGGGAAAAAAATTTCCCTCTGGGCCAATTACGCCCAATTTCAATCGCAACCGATCTGCAATCATAAGACTCATTTACGGAATTTTTCAACTTCTTAGCTCATTTCGTTCGGAAGCTAGCGTGCTTTCAACAGACAGACCGGCGGACATGGCTAAAACGTCTTAGAATTTTACCAGGATACAGAATATATATACCTTATGGGGTTTCCGTTGAATATTTCAATGTGTTACAAACTAAATGACAAAGTGAATATATACCCTCATCCTGGAGGTGGAGGGTATAATAAAAAAATAAAAAAACAATATTTTTAATATTTGGAAACAAACCAAAATTCGTACCACTCACTCTATTTCGAAAATATAATAATATTCAATTGCGTCTAAAAATGTATTTTTGGACAATATTGACCTTCAATACTCACGAACGAAACTACAAAATCAAATCGCTCACTCTGTGGAACCCAAAAAAAAAACTATTTCCATGAAACAATCAAAAAAATTAAATTCGAAACAGTTTTCTGATTTTTGCCCATGAAACAGAGCAGTGTGCACCGTGCCGAAAAATTGCAAAAGAATGAATCACATTTTTGTTGTGGTTGAACGCGATGATTCGAACGTTGGGGATTTGTAAACCGTTTGGAATACGCTAATTCGAAGAGTTATGGTTGAATTCACAGCTATTATTCAAAGGATGAAAGCTAATTTATGGAAATAAACCTGGTATTTCCAAAAATCTATGTTTATTACTGTATTCAAGCTTAGAAATGTTAATAGTTCGAAAAAGTTAATTACTCTTGGAACATTTCGGTTAACATTTTCGAGATTCTAATTTACATACATATTTTATTTACTTTCGTCATTCATAGAAAAGCAAACATTATTCGAACTTTTAATTTTCCCAAAAACCCAAACCTGGAATCTGCGGCTTCAAAGTTGTATGGTAAAACTAAACATGGTTCCGTTTAGTACACATTCAAAAGATTGCGTTATGGATGTGGATTGAAGTCGCGATCAATTCTTTGTTAACATCTGTTCAAATATAGACAGACAGAATGACATATATGGATGGATACAGAAAGTGATTGTAAGTCGACCAGCCCAGCAAAAAGAGAGCATCCGAAAAAGTGAAAAAGATGTTAATCAATTGATTCGGAAAATTGACCTCTAACCAATGAATTTAACATTTTGTAAGACACAAATGTTAAAATTATGTTGTGGTTAAGAATCCACTTTATAATATATATAAATTAAATTAGTATTAAATTAAGCAATGCTATTTAATGTTATTAATATTATGAAATATTTGAAGTGCATTAGTAAAACAATAAATTCATAAAATTGTTAAACAAAATTGTGTAAATTTAATTTGTTAAAATTATAAATAATTAGAAATTTGTTTTAGTTTTTTCGTTTGTATTTTTATACAATATAATAAAAAAAAAAACAAAAAAATATCCCGAGATCCGATTCCCACAGTTTCTTTTATAAACTGTTACGGGATATTAGCATATTATCATTTTTTTGGTAGTTGTTCAAAATAGCTTTGTCAAATAAGGGCAATATTCACATTGGAATTGTGGTGTTTTAGTAGTTCATGAAGAACAACCTTAAACAAGTTATGGCTCTCATCCTCGCCAGAATAAATACTTAAATTTAGAAATAACGGAATCTGGAAAGAGAGTTTACATCATTTGATAGGTCCTTCTTAGGACTACCTAGTAGGGCGTATCGATATAATCGTTTTGTAATAGCATGAGTAGGTTGAAGGCATATGTAGGTACACGGGAAAAAATATTGGGCCAACATATTCAAGCAAACATTTTATTGAAATCAAATTTTGTTTTCAATAAAATCTTAATTGAATCAATTAATTTGTATACATTCCACGAGAGTATTATGATTTTGTGCATTTGTTTGTAACGTCCAAAAGGAAACGAGTGATTTATTATACATATCGTTGTAATCAAAATACAGGTCGCAATTATAGGCCGATCTTAACAAAAATTGGCACAGAAAGTTTTGTGGATCAAGGACGAACGCTCTTTAGTTTGAGGCAAATCGGTTCCGATTTAGATATAGCCCCCATACAAACGTCGCTCTCGATTTGACTTTTATAGTCGGACTTTAGCCTTTCCGTACTTGTTTCACTTAGTACAATGCTCCCTTGGACCAAAAAATTAAAACTTTGATCCACTGTAAAAAGAAACTCAAATGTCGTTCCCGATTTCACTTTTTCCGCTCTATAAAGCACATATAGTACCCGATTTTCTTCATATTTAGCTTAACACTTTATAATTTAACTAGAAACACCTGTGGGGAAAGCGGGTTAGATTACTTTTTCCGCTCTATAAAGCACTTATAGTACCCGATTTTCTTTAAATTTGGCACAACATCCTAAAATCCAACTAGAAACACCTATGCCGAAAGTGGGTAAGATCGGTTCAGATTTAGAAATAGCTCCCATACAAATTTCGCTCCCTATTTGACTTTTTCCGCTTTAGAAACCACATATTATACCCGATTTTTATACCCTACACAACTTCGTGGCTATGGTAACGCCAAGAAATAATCGAGCTAGACCCACCTTTAAGTATACCGATCGGCTTAGAATCACCAGCTGAGTCGATTTAACGATGTCTGTCTGTCCGTCCGTCCGTCCGTCTGCTGTCCATCTAAGCTTGTTCGCACTCTACAGGTCGCAATTGTTGTCCGATTGTCATGAAACTTGGCAGAATTTATTTTTCTGGCCAAGGACCATCGGTATTGAATTTGGAGGAAATCGGTTCAGATTTAGATATAGCCCCCATACAAATGTCGCTCCCGATTTTACATTTTCCGCTCTAGAAACAACATATTATACCTGATTTTCTTTAAATTTGGCAGAACATCTTATAATCCAACTAGAAACACGTATGCAAAAATTGGGTAAGATCGGTTCAGATTTAGATATAGCCCCCATACAAATGTCGCTCCCGATTTGACATTTTCCGCTCTATAAACGACATATTTCTTTAAATTTGGCAGAACATCTTATAATCCAACTAGAAACACGTATGCAAAAATTGGGTAAGATCGGTTCAGATTCAGATATAGCCCCCATACAAATGTCGCTCCCGATTTTACATTTTCCGCTCTAGAAACGTCATATTGTACCCGATTTTCTTTCAATTTTGCAGAACATCTTATAATCCAACTAGAAACACGTATGCAAAAATTGGGTAAGATCGGTTCAGATTTAGATATAGCCCCCATCAGGCCCGTGCGCAGGATTTTCCCCTGGGGGGTTTTCATCTACACTCATAAAAAAGTGAACCCTATAATGAGTTAAAATTAACTAAAATTTAGGAAAATTGAACTTCGTATAGCGCTAAAGCAAAATTTCCACAAATCAAGTTCAAACTTTTTCTTCAAATAAGTACATGCTTTGAACTTGATTCTAGTTAAATTTTCCTCAAACCTGTAAATATTTTCTCAAACTGAGGAAAATTCCAGTAAGTTTTTCTTCAAACCAAGTACATTTTTACTAAATCTAAGTAAAATTTTGTTGAAATTTTCTTAATCTAAGTAAATTTTTCCTAAAACCAAGAAATTTGTACTTAATTTAATTAAAAATTTCCCTAAACTAAATGAATTTTTACTCGAACCAAGTAAATTTTTACTAAATCTTAGTAAAATTTTGCTGAAATTTTCCTAAAAGTAAGTAATTTTTTTACTAAAATCAAGTAAATATTTACTTAAACTGAGGTCAATTTTGCTGATCTTTTCCTTAAAACAAGTAATTTTTAATTCACTGAGAAACTTGATTCAAGGAAAAAAGTGAAATTAAAATAAGTACAATTTAACTAAAAAATCAAACAAATGATTTTGGAAAACTTGTACAAAAAATGATACCTCTGCCATAAAGTGCTGAGCTCTTACTCCATGATTGCTGCGAAGGCAAGAGAGACACCTTCGCAGTGGTTCTTTAGAATAATTCTTAAAGTATTTAAGAAATAAGTCTCTGCAAACGATCGAAAATTGCTTCTTAGATTAATATTCAAGAATTGTTTAAACAATTTCAAATGTTTTTTTATAAATGTATGAAGAACTCGGCATACATTTCAGTAAACATTTTAACTTCATTTTAGGAAAAAAAACATTTTTAATTTAAATTTTCCATACAAAAAATTTCAGATTTTTTCTCACTTAAAAGCTTGGAAATATTCTTCCATATAAGTATGAATTTACTCAATTGTAAGAATTTTTTACTAGATCCAAAGAAATGTTTTTAAGTAAATCTACTACATTATTTCTAGTAAATGAACTATTTACTATGGCTTTGAAAGAATGAAACTTTACTCATACTTAGTTAATTTTCCAACTTTTTAGGAAATTTTACTGGAGCGTTTGGAAACCACTCATATTTTATTGCCAGGATCTTCGAAAAATATTTTGATACATTCGTCCGACAGACATCGCCGGCAAAATTGCATCATCATATCAGTACACTCAAAGGAATTTGTCAATAAAAGAAAGCAGAAAGTCTACTGAAAGAGCAGATTTTCTGCTGTTGAAAAAGACAGCAGATTTGTATCTGCTGAGATGGTAAACAGCTGTTTGCTGTTTTTAGCAATATAGAAAAAAACTTTAAGCATATGGAAAGAACAGTATGACCACTTAGATATACATGTTAACAACACTTTTTTGAATAGAAGTTATTATAAATTAATTTATTACCACGGAAAGATATTGCGATTGTCTTTTTAATGATACGCATATTGTCCCAAGCAACTATACGCTTATCTATTTTTATATTTTAATTAACAGCAGCCAATTTTAGCAGACTGCAAACTCTTTAGCAGTGTGAATGGTGATGTAAGATTGCAGAAAAACTGTTGTAATAGCAGAAAAGTGTCTGCTGATAGGCAGCAGACAATCGCTGCTTTTATTAACAGACTTGTTCTCTAAGTGTAGAATTTCTTTTTTTATAGTTATATATACATATGCATTACATACATACATATCGAGGACTTATATTCATAAGTGACTATGAACAAAAACAAAACTTTCAGGAGAGCGATAAAACTCCTTTAATTTGAAGAGAAATTGTTAAATATTCTTCTAAAATTTAATCCAAAAAGGGTTACTATTATTCGCGGTTTCATGGTTCATAGCCATGTTTAAAATTGAGCACTATGAATGTTGAAATAAGCACATAGCCATTTATGCCCAAATATATAAATAAGATTTATTGTAAACTCAATAACGTTTTTCATGAAATCTTGGCGATGTTGTATAGAAAACGCATTATCTGTGCTGTACACAGCGTATTTAAAGATTCCAGCTTCATCCGTCAGATTGGTACCATTTTTATCCCTTTTTCCATTTTTTTAGAAAAAGTGTATATTGCGGTAGGGCACGGTAAACAAAAAATACAAATTGAATGTTTTTTGGAAAATTTTCATTTTCACGGGAAATATGACTAAAATGATTTTCATGCATGACATTTTTGATCTAGCCAACGAATCCGGCTGAATTTTTGTTTGTGTATTAAGAACCAATGTCGCTTGTAACATATATGTAGCCAGTCGCGAAAATCGCTGCAATCGATGAAAAAATCATAATTTGAGGTTGTAATTGCTTATATTTTAACTTTCTTCATCCAGGATTCTGAAACTTTTCTGACATATTCTCCATGAAGTCAGCAATCACATGCCAAAGAAATATTTTGGTATTCTCAATATAATAAAAAGTTACGTCACTTTTTCTAAAGATACTTTTCACAATTTTTATTTTAGCCTGATAACTGGGGAATCAAAATACTATTAACGCGAATTGATGGATTTTGATAGTACGTATAGTGTCGTTGTAGCGAATTATAACCTTCGGTTTATGCTGCTGCATTGTTGAACTATTTTATTTCTATTATTTTTATGTTCATAGCCACTTATGCAGTTACAAACTCACTTGTGAGTGGATAGCCAAATTAGAAAATTAAAAAAATGGCTTTAGAAAAAATTCTTTTCAAATGTATATGACAGATGAATATGAGAATAGTTTGGCATCAAAAACTCATTTTCGAGAAAATGGTTTATAGCCACTTTTAAATATGACCCCTCGATACAAATTTAGAAGAAATATTACACAAAAAACGAGCAAATTCCTCGGTGCTTAACCCTTCAGGCCCGTATTTTTTCTATGATAAATGTAGAAAATTGGATATGCTTTTTGACAAAGTATGGGTCTAAATAGGATGTCTAATGAGTTTTGGGGGTTTTAATTTATATAGAACATGAGAAACAGGATGTTTACTCAAAATCTTTATACGCATATTCCGATTAAATAAAAAATATTTGGAAATGTTTCTTCCTTTTTATAACAGATTTTTGTACTCCATGAAATGCAAGAAGAAACACCTACAAATTTTAATTCCAAAAAAAACAAATAATTGGTATTTTATTTTCGTCTTCATACGTTGATCCAAGTTACTGAATTTGTTGTTTCTGTTTTAAATAATACTTGTTACATATGTACAAAAAAATACTAACTCTGAAAAATATTTGACACAAGTGAGAAATATAACAAAAATTTGAGTATGTTAAAACTCTTTTAAAATTGATAAAAGATTTTGTTATTACATTTCCAAACTTTTATTGTAGTACACAATTAAAAGTTCATAAGATATTGCTCTAGTCGAATGTCATGAAGTGGTATCGGTTAATAAAAATGAAAATTTTCCGAACAATTTGGTGTCCATTACCGACACAATCTTGAATTTGGCACAATTCGTTTAGTTTGTTTGTATTTTTCATAACCTTTGTCCGAAATTCAAGAAAGTGTCCACGATTTTTTTTATATAATTTTCGTGTTTTCACGATTTTACTGCAAAATTACTATTTCAGACGAGTTATTTTAAAAAGACCTTAAAAATTCTATATTTTTTTGCTTCAGAAAGTCTAGAATGTTTTAAAAAATATATGTTCGAAACCTCTCTGGGGGGTTTGAACCCCCAACCCTCCCCCCTGCGCACGGCCCTGGCCACCATACAAATGTCGCTCCCGATTTGACTTTTTCCGCTCTAGAAACCACATATTGTACCCGATTTTCTTTAAAATTGGCACAACATTTTATAATCGAACTAGAAACACCAATGCTAAAAGTGGGTAAGATCGGTTCAGATTTAGATATAGCCCTCATACAAATGTTGCTCCCGAATGTTTAACCGATTTTGGCGAAACTTTACATATTATATTTCACCAATAAACATACATGGTGAAAGCGGGTCACATCGTTCCTGGTTTCGATAAACCCCCATACAAATGTCCTTTCCGATTTAAAATTTTTTGTCAAACCAATACATTTACAGGATTCAAAATCCTTCCCGATTTCACTTTTTGAATGAATTGAATTGTAGTGAGATATATAGTCGGCTCCATCCGTCTTTAGCCATTCCATACTGTTGGGGAGATGCCCATATGTCCATACTTTGGTATAACATAAATGGGGCCCATTCTGCTCTATTACAGCTCTAGAAACTACATCTTACCTCGGATCTTCATCAAATTTTGCAGATCATTCTATGTTTCAACTAGTAATACCTACCGTGAATGAGAAATATATTGGCGCATGTTTTGGCACAGGCCTCAAGTGTTGTTAATGTCCGTCCGATTCATCCAATTACCTCTGTATAATCTGTATTTGTCTTTGGATCTTGATCAATTTTTCCAGATCATGTTATATTTACTTTACTCGGAATATCTGCTGGAAAATTGGATCAATTACTTTATTATTTACCATATTCATTAAATTTGACTAAAGATGAATTTATAGTATAGTTTATACGAACTACATAAATTGATCCCATGAAATACCTGGGTTTAGTAATCAAAGCGAGGTAAATACGCAGGGAGTGGTGTATGGTATTATATAGTCGGCCCCGCCCGACTTTAGCCTTTCCTTACTTGTTTTTAATTGGCATAACATCTTATAATCCAATTAAAAACACCTATGGTGAAAGTGGGTAAGATCAGTTAAGATTTAGATATAAATTTATTTATATATATATAAATGTTTAACCGATTTTGGCCAAACTTTACATATTATATTTCACCTATAAACATACATGGTGAAAGTGGGTCACATAGTTCCATGTTTCAATTTACCCCAGTATACCCATACAGATGTCCTTTCCGATTTAACATTTTTTGTCAAACACGTACATTTACAGGATACAAAAATCCTTCCCGATTTCACTTTTTTACCGAATTGAATTGTAATAGGATAGAAGTGGAGTACCATATAGTCGGCTCCGTCCGACGTTAGCCTTTCCTTACTTGTTTTCACGTGTATTAGGAGAAAAAAAGCTTACAATTTAATTTGCAGAGTTATGTGCATTGCAATATTCACAAAAATAAAAAATCCTGTTTACAAATGTATATTCAAACCCTTGCATTTGCAATTGAATTACCTTCTTATAAAGGCATAAAGGCTTCAGGAGTACTTTAATTCTATTGAATTATTTATGACCATTCCGTTTGCGTTACGTTTTGCAAACAGTTAATAATTGATATGACCAATTAAAGGTAATATTGCGATTTTCACATAGATACTTTTTTTTTTGGAACCATCTCCAAAAGATCAATAAAAAATATTTAAAAACCAGTACTATCCTGACTTTAACTGCGGCCATTTGGTTGGTACAATTTTTATCCCTCGATTCCCATTTTACCCCTTAATAGTACGAATTTGGAAAAAATAATTTTATATTATGTATCCACTCATTTAAAGGAATGTAAACACCGAATTTCGTGTTTCCAGTTGTTGTCGTTCGATAGGTACAATTTTTATCCCTTTTGGTCCCATTTCACCCTCTACAAATAAAAATCACTTGTACATATTTTTGCTATAAGGGAATGTGCATTCCAAATATCAAGTAAATATAAGCAATCCCAACCGATCTACAACTATAAGATGTATTCATGCAAAATTTGGACGTCCTAGCTCTTTTCGTTGAAAGGCTAGCGTGCTTTCAATAGACGGACTGACGGACATGGCTAGATCGTCTTAGAATTCTATGACGATCAAGAATACATATCGTTACCAAAATATAAAAAAGACTCCACTAACATTTTTTTCAAATCGATATTTTTGTTGTTGTTGTGTTTTGTTAAAATAACGAAAAATCTCGATTTGCAAAAAAAAATAGTTGAGCCTTTTTATACACTCCACGAGAGTATTATGTCTTTGTGCATTTTTTTTACTGAACCAACACTCAGGGGATGTCCCCTATGAATGCAGCGCATTGTGTTGGCGGAAGGAAGATACGGTGTTGGAAGGAGGAAAGAGGGAGTAGTGTTTGCTGACTTTTGTTTTAAACTTCTGAATATCATAATTAGCTGGGAAGATATCTGGCGGAAGACGATTCCACATACGGATAGTGCGATGAACGAATTCATTCTATAATGTGTGGTGCGGTCGGTTATCCAATTGATAACAAATGGGTGAGAATTCCTGGAAAGTCGCGTATCTCTACCGAACGTTCTCACGGGCAGTATAAGATCACGAATATCCGAAGAACAAACACCATGAAAGTAACGATAGAACAAGGACACACAACCCACATTACGACGATGTTCAACATCAACACCAACACATCTGGACACGGTCAAGTAGCTCCAGTGATGAAGCTGGAGCACCCGACCATACATGACAGTTGTATTCCATCTTTGGTCTAATGTAAGTAGTGGTCTGATGTAATTGAGAAGATCAGGGGGAGTGAAATATTTCTTACACCGGTTTAAGAAGCCTAGGCACTAAATGCTTCCTTCGACACTTCAAATACATATTTTGTCCAACGGACATCGCATTGTATTTTCATGCCTAGAACATCAAGAGTATCTGATTGCTCAATATCTACACCGTTCATTAAAATCGACGACACCGTTGGATCAGCGAATCGCTTGTGAGACAACAAGGAGCACTGGGTCTTGCGTGCATTTAAATCTACTCTATTAACTTGACCCCATTCGGAAATGGCCAGTAAATCCTGGCAGAGTGACTCATTCATCAAACGACTCTTATCTTCAATTTCTTGACGACTTGGTCTATGATCGAATGAGTATGAATGACAGAGGTTGCTGTCATCCGCAAATGAGTATATTGGATTCGAAGGAGTCGATGAAAATAAGAAAAATGGAGGGGAGAGGACAGAGCCTGTGGTACTCCTGCAGTTAACCTATGCTCGTCGGATGAGAACCCAATTACAACAACACGTATAGTGCGATCTCTGAGGAAGCTCGATATAAATCGAGAGAAGTCATTACCAACACCAAAAGCAACAAGCTTTGATATGAGTGCACCGTGCCAGACTCTATCAAAGGCCTTGGAGATATCTAGAGCAACAATCTTACTTTTACCAAACTGATGAATGGATCGATTCCATTTTTCGGATAACAGTGTCATCAGGTCTCCCGTAGATCGATTTCACGGAAGCCATACTGTCGATCATGAAGTATGTCATTAGTTTCGAAATACGTCACAAGATGTTGGTTTACCATACTCTCCATAACCTTCGAGAGTGCAGAGCAAATCGCAATCGGACTGTAATTAGCAGGGTTATTAGCTTCACCATTTTTAGGGATGGGCTGGATGTTCGCAATTTTCCAACTGGCTGGGAAACCCCTGCACGGTATGCAAGGTTGAAAAGATTGCGCAGTGGATGGGCAAGCGTCGAAGAGCACTTACATAGGACAAGTGCTGAAATGCCATCAGGGCCCGGAGATTTATTTACGTCGAGATTTGCGAGAACCCTTTTAACTCAACGTGTTCGGAAAAATATCTGAGGCATGGAACTAGATACATTTTCGATCACGGGGAGTGGTTGATTACTTTCCGGCAAGGATGAATTCCTTGCAAACATTTCAGCCAATAGGTTAGCATTGGCAACCGGGTTGGTGAATATCTGGTCATCTTTAACAAGAGTTGGGATAGATGAGGATTTATCCTTTACTCTTCTTGTAAATTACCAAAAGCTCTTACTTCTTTGGATCTGACAGCAGTCTTGCATGTCTGGTTAAACCAAATTTATTAGATGTTTTATCCGCAATAACTTTAGTTGGAATAAATGACTTCATTCTAATCAAGATAATATTTTCGATCATTTCAGCCGCAGCATCTATGTCGCCATTTAGAAAGCAAAGCATCCAATTGAAATGCTGGAAAAAGTTGTTGAGCTCGGCCCAACGTGCCTTTTCGTATATATAAATTGTCCGCTTTGGGGCGGGGTCGAAGCGACACGAAGAGCGGAATACGAAAAGGCTTCTGAAACAATACAATGATCCGAATTACCAAGAGGTGCTAAAACATCAACTTCATACTTTTCAGGGTGTGAAGTTAGAAAAAGATCAAGAATATTTAGGTTTTTCCCTTGGACACACGGAATGTGAGTCGGTTCTTTCACTAGTTGCGTCAAATCATTATGCGCGGCAAAAAGCTCGGCGTATTGGCCCTCCGGTCTTATGTGACTCAAATGAGCAATCCAAGAGGAATTATGGACATTGAAATCGCCAGTATTTCACTGTCAGGACAATCCTCTAAAATTTTTGTGATTGAGTCGGAAAGGGCGTCGAAGCCATTTAGGGATACCTCCCTTTCCGCGTTTTGACTTCTATACACAAATCCGAAATGTAGTACGTGTGTTCCAATCTTGAATTTAACCCAAAGGGGGTTAAATTCTAGATTTTCTGAGTTTAAGTTATGCTGGCTCTGAAACACTATATCGTTACCTACGTATACCACGAGACCTCTGTGCGGGATAAAAAGAGATAGGGTGTGATACCCAGGTATGTGAAAATCCTGTGGATCAGAATCCTCACACACCTGAATCTAACATAGAGCCAAAACATCAGGCCAATGAAAATGTACATGAGCGTACACGGCAAAAAAGTTCGCTCTAAGCCCTTGTATGTTGGCAAATTGTATTTTAAACTTACCAACCATTAGGACACACAGAAAAAAAAACAAAGTCAAATTATGTAACCACAATTGTCAGACCTCACTCCTTACCGTTGCTGTACTCGTCCAATGCCTAGTGTTATGCCTTAAGCATTGGGAGAACAACGGCAATGGCTAATGGATTCCAAACTGAATTTGAACAATCATATTATTACTATGGTTAACAAAGCATATGGTGTTCTTGGTTTCATTAAGCGATGGGCTAAGGAGTTCTCTGATCCTTACGTGACGAAGCAACTATTTACATCGCTTGCCAGGCCTATTCTGGAATATGGTTCCGTAGTGTGGGATCCTCAGTATGGTATCTATATTGATAGAATTGAGTCAGTTCAGAAAAATTTTTTGATTTTTTCATTAAGACACTTACATTGGAATAGTGATTTTGTTCTTCCCCTTATACTAGTAGATTGAATTTGATCGACTTGCCATCCTTAAAAAGCAGACGTGTTATGTTAAATACCGTGATGGTTTATAAGATTATAAATGGTGATTTCTCTTATTTACTATTATTTCTAGGATTAAGTGGACACACTGCGAAGAAGACATAAAATGTGTGGTCAGTGAATGCTGTTGTTGTTTTGTTGATGATGTTCCAGCCTATGCTGCCGCTGATGTGATTGTTGTAGTTATTGTTGGTTGGTTGGTAGAATTCGCGCCGCGCGGTTTTCGTTTGTTATTGGATGTTTTTCTTGTTTATAGTCGGAGTGCATTATTGTTGTTATTATTAAAGTGCATTCGAGTTTTATTTTATAAAAACAGAGTAGATGGTACACAACACGGACGACAATATTTAGTCGGCCCGCCCGACTTTAGCCTTTCCTTACTTGTTGCTATTGACTTATACCTTTAAGTTAGGTATCACATAATAAATGAGTGCTATTATATGTCTTAGAGATCCTTTACTGAGGATCCTATCCTTTCCGTCTTGATTGAAGTGGTATGAACCCGTGCATATCTGGACGTGTTTCTCTGCATCAAAAATTCTATAGATTGGTTTGGACATTTTCACGATGCGACTGAAGTTCATCCAACATCATACTCTTCCTATACCATCTCATGAATAGGTATAGGATGGGACAGAGGAAATTATGTTGCATCATCAAACAAAACAGACTTTTATGAGGTTCGACTATAAAACAGAAGCAATTCATTGTTTTTGTTTTCGTTTCGCCACAACGAAGAATTTTTTTTCACTGAACCAACACTCAGGGGATGTCCCTATAAATGCAGTGCATTGCGTTGGTGGAAGGAAGATAAGGTATTGGAAGGAGGAAAGAGGGATCAGTGTCTGTTGACATCTGTTTTGAATCTCTGAATGTCGTAATTGGAGGGAAAGATATTTGTCGGAAGTCGATTCCACATACGGATAGTACGGGCGAAGAACGAATTTATTTTGTAATGTGTAGTGCGGCCGGTTGTCCAATCGACAACAAATGGGTGAGCGTTCCTGGAGAGTCGCGTATCTCTACCGAACCTTCTCACGGGCGGTTTAAGATCACGAAGAACAAACACCATGAAAGTATCGATAGAACAATGACACACAACCAACATTACGACGATGTTCAAGGGAGACAATAGAATTGGATATCCTACCGTCACCTATCAACACCATCGCCCTCCTCTGGACACGGTCAAGTAGCTCCAGTGATGAAGCAGGAGCACCCGACCATATATCGGAGTTGTATTCCATCTTTGGTCTGATGTAGGTAGTGTAGATATTGAGAAGATCAGAGGGTGTGAAATATTTCTTACATCTTTTTAAAAAGCCTAAACATTCAGGACAATCCTCTAAAATTTTTGTAATTGAATCGGAAAGGGCGTCAAAGCCATTTAGGGATACCTCCCTTTCCGCGTTTGGACTTCTATACACAAATGCGAAATGTAGTACGTGTGTTCCAATCTTGAATTTAACCCAAAGGGAGTTAAATTCTGGATTTTTAGAGTTTAAGTTATGCCGGCTCTGAAAAACTATATCATTACGTACGTATACCAAAAGACCTCTGTGAGGGATAAAGAGAGATAGGGTGTGATACCCAGGAATGTGAAAATCCTGTGGATCAGAATCCTCACACACCTGGGTGTCTCAGCGAATGCAAATTGTACTTTAAACTTACCCACCATTATAACAGACAAGCACGAAAAAACAAAACAGAGTCAGTATGCAGCTACAGTTGCCAAACTCCTCTCCCTGCCGTAACTGTATTCCCCCAATGCTCAGTGTTATGCCTTAAGCATTCGGCGAACAACGACAGAAAGAAAAGAGTGTCAACTGCACTGCACGAATGAGAAGGGGTACACACTACGGAGCGGACATAAAAAGTGTGGTCAGTGATGTGCGGCTGTTGTGGATGCTGCTGCAATGTTTTTGTTGTTCACGCTGATGTTATTGTTGTTAGGTAGTTGGGTTGTTTGGTTGTTTAATTGTTTTGGTCGCGTTATTGTTGTTGGTTGTTTTTCATTTTTTTTTTCATTAGTTATATTTTGTTATTTTTGATTTCTGCATTTTGTTTGAATTTTTTCTTTTTTATTTTAACACAAAACTGAACGGCACACAACACGGACGACAGAGAAACACAAGTGCATCGGACGACGGACTGACAAACACCAAATTGTTCTGATGCGCTGTCAAGTGCACTAAATTACGAGAGTTTTCCACTTCTAACCCAGAAAAGAGAAACTCCTGGTCTTGCATAATTTTACCTGTGTATTGTGTTTGCATAACTTAACTCTGCCCGGTGCATCTGTGACATAATTTAGTCCATTGTGATGTGGAGGATAGATGTGATCCTTCGACCATAATGTCATACGCCCATCAAACGACGACTTTTAAAGAAAATATATACCCTCTAAAGCACAGCATACACCCCAAATCTTTAGATTTCGAACTATAATTTTCAATGACTTCACAACATTTTATACTGCAAACTTAGGAATCATTTTTTTTATTTTTATACCCCCCACCTCCAAGATGGGGGTACACTAAGTTTGTCATTCCGTTTGTAACACCTTAATATATCGACATTAGACCCTATTCTTATATATAAACTTAAATAAACGTGCACCATAAAGTGATTCTTTTTTGTAGAGGGTGAAATGGGCCAAAAAGGGATAAAAATTGTGCCTATCAAACGACAACCGATAGAAACACGAAATTCGGTGTGTACATTCCTATAATTGAGTAAATACATAATATAAATGTATTTTTCCCAAAATCGTACTTTTAAGGGGTAAAATGGGAATAGAGGGATAAAAATGGTACCAACAAAATGGCTGCACCTAGAGTCGTGAAATCCGTTTATGCATTCCTCTGATTGCGTAGACACATACAATAAAGGGATTTTTCGAAATTCGTACTTTTAGGGCGTACAATGGAAAAAAAGAGGATAAAAATTGTAACCAAATGGCCGCAGCTAGAGTCATGAAATTCGAAGTAAACATTCCTAAGACTACGTAGGCACGTAAAATAAAAAGGGTTTTACAAATTCGTACTTTCGAGGGATACAATGGGAAGACAGGGATTAAAATAATTCCAACTAAACGGCTACAGTTAGAATGATGAAATTTGGTGTGTACGTGCCTCTACTTGTGTAGACACGTAAAGACTTGTACTTTGTACTTTGAATGGGGTAAAATGGGGAAAAGGGAATAAAAAGGAACCAGTCAAATGGCCGCAGCTGGAATCATACATTCTTATGACTGCCAAGAATCGCAAAACAAAAAAAAATCAAATTCGTATTTTTTTACTTTTACGACAAAAATGGGTTAATCATAAATTTAAGTAATCTTTCACTGAGCTCTCACGTACTCATGTACAATGGATTTTTAAAATTTGTTATTTTTGGAATTAATGATGGAAATACAGCCAATCGGCTGTAAATGAAAATGTACACTCCCAATATTTAGGGTATTTATGTTTCTTGCAGATTGCTTCCTTATATTTAGTTTTTGAATCGAATTGAAGTATTATTTTAATATAAAACAAGTAAGGAAAGGCTAAAGTCGGGCAGGCCGACTATATGATACACTCCACTTTCTATCCAAATACAATGCGATTCGGTAAAAAAGTGAAAACGGGAAGAATTTTTGTATGTTTCCTAATCACAGGCTAATATGGTCCAATTTGTCAAATCGAGAAGAATATTTGTACGGAATGAATTACATGGAATGAAGTTACTATCTTTCACAATAAATTCTTCCAGTTCAAGTATAACGTGTTATGCTCAATTTAAGAAAACCAAATTGAAATAGAGCAGTAAAAGTCAAATTGGGAGCGCAATTTGTATGGGGGCTATATCTAAATCTGAACCGATCTAACACATTTTTACCACAGGTGTTTCTAGTTGGACTGTAAGATGTTTCGCCAATTTTGTAGAAAATCTGTTAAAATATGTGTATATAGAGTGAAAAGAGTCAAATAGGGAGTGAAATTTGCAAGGGGGCTATATCTAAATCTGAACCGATTTTCTTAAAATTAAATAGCGTTCGTCCTTATCCCGAAAAACTTCGTTATGCAAAGTTTCGTTTGGTTCTGGCTACAATAACGACCTGTATCGTGATTACAAGAATAGATGGACAGATAGACGGACATTGCTAAATCGATTCAAAAAGTGATTCTAAGTCGATCGGTATAATTAATAATTGGTCTATTTCCCTTCCCTTTGAGTGTTACAAACAAATGCACAAAGACATAATACTCTCGTGGAGTGTATAAAAAGGCTAACTATTTTTTTTTTGCAAATCGAGATTTTTCGTTATTTTAACAAAACACAACAACATCAGTCATAATAAACAAAAATATCGATTTGCATAAAAATGTTAGTGGAGTCTTTTTTATATTTTGGTAACGATATGTATTCTTGATCGTCATAGAATTCTAAGACTATCTAGCCATGTCCGTCTATTGAAAGCACGCTAGCCTCTCAACGAAAAGAGCTCGGACGTGCAAAGTTTGCATGAATACATCTTATAGTTGTGGATCGGTTGGGATTACTTATATTTACTTGATTCCCCTTATAGCAAATATATGTACAAGTGATTTTTATTTGTAGAGGGTGAAATGGGGCCAAAAGGGATACAAATTGTACCTATCGAACGACAACAACTGGAAACACGAAATTCGGTGTTTTCATTCCTTTAATTGAGTGGATACATAATATAAAATTATTTTTTCCAAATTCGTACTATTAAAGGGTAAAATGGGAATAGAGGGATAAAATTTGTACCAACCAAATGGCCGCAGCTATTGGTTTTTAAATATTTTTTATTGATCTTTTGGAGATGGTTCCTAAACCACGGTATCTATGTGAAAATCGCAATATTAACTTTAATTGGTCATATCAATTATTAACTGTTTGCAAAACGTAACGCAAACGGAATGGTCATAAATTACACAGTGCGACAAATTGCAGTTTAATCTCTGCAATTCAAGCACCACTATGACGGTTCGTTAGTGTATCCAAAATGATGACGATTGCCTAAAGGATTTTTTTCCTGAGGTACCCGTTTTCGCGGGACGCCCTGGCGCGCTCCTCCCACCCACTTTTGTTATCTTATGGTCTTTTGTTTGTCATAACTCGAGAACGGCTGTCCCGATTTAGGTGAAATAAATGTTGAAAAATTAAGAATTATAATTCCTTTAATCTATTCCTATGCTCTTTCTCGATATTTTAAACAGTTTCGCAGATATAAATAAATTTATGAAAAAAAAAATTGCGGGACTGTTTCTGTTAATGTTCAGTCTGACTACATTGCGTATGAGTGATATTACCCTCAATAACCAGTAAGTATACGTTACCTACACACACTACATTATTTTTCTGTCTCTAGAAAGAGTATCATAACTAGGGTATCCAATTATTCCGACTTCTAAGATATTCGATTAATTGTTTATTCGAAAGCTAAGAATTTCCAATTAATCGAATAAACGCCTGAAGAGATAATCATCAAATAATTGCTCAACTCATTAAAACATAATTAATATAGGTTAAATAGCTAGAACATTTTATTTTAATGTTAGTCACTACTTTTCCATATTTATGTGTAAATACATTTCGAAATAAAACAAGAGTTTGCGGGCATTCCTTTTCTATATGGTAATAAGCCTTGACATATTTTTCCGTTTTGAATTTTTTATGATTTTTAAAAACAAAAAATTTAAATTTTTTAGGGAATTTTTTTTTTTCATAAATTTATTTATATCTGCGAAACTGTTTAAAATATCGAGAAAGAGCATAGGAATAGATTAAAGGAATTATAATTCTTAATTTTTCAACATTTATTTAACCTAAATCGGGACAGCCGTTCTCGAGTTATGACAAACAAAATACCATAAGATAACAAAAGTGGGTGGGGGGAGCGCGCCAGGGCGTCCCGCGAAAACGGGTACCTCAGGAAAAAATCCTTTAGGCAATCGTCATCATTTTGGATACACTAACGAACCGTCATAGTGGTGCTTGAATTGCAGAACCACTGTTGCACTGTGTTATTCAATAGAATTAAAGTACTCCTGAAGGCCTTTATAAGAAGTTAATTCAATTGCGAAACAGGAATTTTTATTTTTGTGAATACATCAATGCAGATAACTCTGCAAATTAAATTGTAAGCTTTTTTCCCCTAAGACACGTGAAAACAGGTAAGGAAAGGCTAAAGTCGGACGGAGCCGACTATATGATGCACTCCACTCCTATCCTATTACAATTCAATTCGTTAAAAAAGGTGAAATCGGGAAGGAGTTTTGTATGTATGTATGTGTTTGACATGTATGTATGTGTATGATAAAAAATGTTAAATCGGAAAGGACATCTGTATGGGTATATTGGAACATGGAACGATGTGACCCACTTTCACCATGTATGTTTATAGGTGAAATATAATATGTAAAGTTTGGCCAAAATCGGTTAAACATTTGGGAGCAACATTTATATATATATATATAAATAAATTTCTATCTAAATCTTAACTGATCTTAGCCACTTTCACTATAGGTGTTTTTAATTGGATTAAAAGATGTTATGCCAATTTAAAACAAAAACGGGTATAATATGTGGTTTCTAAAGCGGAAAAAGTCAAATAGGGAGCGAGTATAGGGGCTATTTCTAAATCTGAACCGATCTTACCCACTTCCGGCATAGGTGTTTCTAGTTGGATTATTGGATGTTGTGCCAAATTTAAAGAAAATGATATAGGGACTATATCTAAATCTGAACCGATCTAACACATTTTTACAACAGGTGTTTCAATTTTGAAGAAAATCTGTTAAAATATTTGTATATAGAGTGAAAATAGTCAAATAGGAAGTGAAATTCGTAAGGGGCTATATCTAAATCTGAAACGATTTTCTTCAAATTAAATAGCGTACGTCCTTGATCTACAAAACTTACTTGTGCCAATTTTTCTTTAGATCGGACTATAATTGCGACCTGTACAACAATAGATGGAGAGACGGACAGACGGGCATTGCTAAATCGACTCAGATAGTGATTCTAAGTCGATCTGTATAATAAACGATGGGTCTAACTCGTTTCCTTTCGGGTGTTACAAACAAATGCACAAAGACATAATACTCTCGTGGAGTGTATAAAAACTAACATTTTCCTCTGTGGAATGGAAACCATGGTGGAGGGTATGTAAAGTTCGGCCCGGCCGAACTTATCTCCTTTTTACTTGTTTCACTTAGTATAATGCTTCCTTCGACCAAAAATTGAAAATTTGATAAACGATAAAAATAAACTCAGACCAGCTGGTCTATAAGTTTATTCTCCAAAAGTATCTACTCAACAACAAAAATGCTGTTGGACAGTTTTTTTTGGAAAAATATAGATCAACACTACTGTATAGGGTTATATTATTGCAACACAAATTTTGCAACAACGACGTTTATATATTTATTTTTGGATGTCATAACCGAATTGTGTGACATCAATGCAGAACATGAGAAGGAGAAAATGTATCTTTATTTTTGTTTTATTTACAAATTATACTTATAATTAAAATTAACAGTAAATATAGAGAGCTATATCAACTGTGGCCTTGAGCTCGAGAAATATTGTGACTTCGATTTTATGAAATAATTAATACAAATATTGACTATTACCAATTTTAGATGGTATTGTGAAATATGCTTGCAATTTGAAATATATTTCATGACAGGGTCATGTCCACAAAATGGGCACTGTTAGTAAGTTTTTGTCAAATATATGACTATGGGTAATTTGTATGTGGCCTAACTTTAAACGGGTTAATATTATTTCATCTATTCTTGAAATTATTTTGCTGTCTACTTGTTTCAAGTATTAGTATTAACTTTTTGGTAGTATAATTTCAATGGTTAAGTTTTAGCTGATTGAAAGAAAGTTCGTTTAATATAATTTCTTATGTCCTCTGGTGATAGGTTTCGGGTTGTGATAAGGGGGAATGATAATGGAGCTTTGGCAGCAATATCTGCAATTTCATTGTCATGAATTCCTGAGTGTCCGGGAATCCACAATAATTTGATGGTTGGATGTTTTTCAATAAGTATTTCAATTTCAATTTATTTATGCGTTGAATGAGAAAACCAAAATGATTAACAGGCACTTTATCGCTTCGAAAAATTAATGTCCCGGTTTAATCGGACTATGAGAAAATGGCCCTTAGAGTATCGACTTCTGTGATTGTTGTGTTGTTTGTGTATAATGGAGATGTTTGCATTTATCAAGAGATAGTTCGGCTCGAGAATGCGAACACCAGGCCTGGATATCTGGGATTATATTGTTCAAATTTATATCGGAACTTTTCCATTCTTCTAATTGGTCAAGAATTGTATGCAATCCAATTTTTTCAAATGTTTTTTCGAAGTCCAGTGAAATTATAGACAAGTGTTGCTTTCTATGTAACGATATACTTGTTTTACAATCAATGTAAGTTAAAGGGTCAGTTATACCCCTTTCCTTAATAAAGCCGTATTGATATTTATTTGATATAACAAACCACCAAAGCCTGTTTGCAATGATTTTGTCTAATATCTTAGAACAGCATAGGTTTAGAGAAATAGGACGGTAATATGTAATTTGATTTTTATCACAACTAGGCTTGAGAACGGGTGTAACCATATTGGTTTGTACATTTGTGGAACATAGCTTTCTAGGATGCTGTTGTGAAGAGCATTTCATATGAAATCCCATCCAAGCCAGGGGTTTTACCTTTCAAAGCGCATTTCACATTGTATGAAACGTTTGTTAATCATTGGGTATGAAATCCCATCTAAGTCAGTGGTTTTAACTTTCAGCATGCATAGGGCAACAGAGCATGTTAATAGTTCCATCCATTGAAGATGCACTTTTGATAAAAATAGTTTTTATTAAATGTAGGTGGGAAACAGTTATCGTCTGATGATTTGGACCAAACATCAAAAAAGATGTTTACAATCTTGTTTTTGTCGATGACTCTATTTGTGTTAGAATTTGAAGATTGTATGCAATGTATAGGGAATTGGTTTTAAGCCGCAGAATTTTCGTATATTGCACTACAATTTTCCCGAAGGGGTGGAATTATCAATTTGTGTAGTAAAGGAAAGATTTCATTTATGGACGCTTTTTTGTTTTAATGTTTCTAAAGCCTTAGACCACCATGCCACTGATTGCACTTTGAATGATTTATTTTTGTAAATATGCGGCTTCTTTATTTATGTTGATACTTTTTGGTCAAGATGAACAGAAAGTATATGGCAGTTTTCTAAATGTATACCAGTTCGATTGAAATGAGACCTTAAGTTGGGAATATGAGAAGTGATAAATCTGTTTCAATTTCCGAATCTGAATATATGGCCGTCTGTCTGTATGTTGAAAGCACGCTAGCTTCCGAACGAGAGCTAAGAGGTTCAAATTTTCCCTAACTTATGGTTACAGATCGGTTGGTGAAAATACCCCCTAATATTAAGACTATTTTTTGTAAAGTTCTGCTTTAAACATTTAAACTTTGTTGTAAACATTCTTCTTGTAGCTCTTGAAAACGCAAAAAAATAAATAAATAAAAGTTTTATTGGGCGATATGGGACAAAGAGGGATAAAAATGGTACCAATGATACGACAACAGCTAGAATCATGAAATTCGGTATGTACATCAATCTAATTGCGTAAACACGTAAAATAGATGGATTTTCGATATTCGTACTTTTGGGACAATACAATTGAAAAAGAGGGATAAAAATGGTACCAACCAAGACCTGTTCACTGGCCTCATCGTTCCTGCGATTTAACACTTCTAGATTAATTTGTATGGGGCTATATAAAGCCAGTGGTTATGCCGACAAACCAGCAACTTTTGAAGCATTGGAATCAAATATTTAAGCAACCATTGAAGCCAAATGAACATATTTATTGGAAAAAGTAGTAAAAAATGGACTGATCGAATGGACCATGTAACTCATAGAAGCGGCGGGCATATGCCGGAAATCATATCTAAAAAAATGTCAAGCAGATAGTAATAAAAAATAATAACTATATTTAAGTTTTGTATTTTCACTTTAAGTTCTCTCTCTCTTAAAAACACCCTTAATATATAAATAAGCTAATATAAAGCAGAACTTGTAATGCATCCGTAACAGTTGTCCTTATGGCTCCGCTTATGCTAATGCATGTTATTATCTGCACCATTTTTAGTAGCAAGTCTTTTCAAAACACCAAACCAAGACTCCCTACGGCGATTCTGTAGAAATTCACTAAGAGCTGTAGCATGTGTTGAGGAGTCAGGTTTATCTCACTCTATGTTACACATCTGGATATCCACCTGGACCGACAGTTAACATGTCGAAGAATTCCAGGGAACTCAAAATTACCATTGTCCGCTTAACCCAAACCGAAACTAGAATACAAGACGTTGCTCTACGACAGCGTGATAAAAACAATTTAGCACTACGGCACTCAATTATGGGGCAATGCATTCTCAAGCAATATCGGAAAATCCAAAAAAAACCGGGACATTAGTTTTTCGAAGCGATACACATTTTAGTTTTCTCATTCAATGGTTAAATTGTTCTCAGACAAATTCGTGAGTGTGGCAACATAATTATCAACCGAAATGAGAATCAAATGACAATGCTATGCCACCTCAGCTGTTCCTTTTATTGTTGTTTGTGTGGAAAATTATCAAAAAAACAACGATGAAAACATGCTTCATAGGAGGTGACAAACCTACTTCCTAGGATGAGGAGCACAAGTGTATATTAGGAAATATATAATACGGAACAGAAGCTAAAAGCAAAAAATGTAAGTTCAATACAAATTGATGGAAAACATTTTTAATTACAACAACAGCAAAATACCACGACGATAAACGACTAACTGGCGGACGAGTGCAGGTTAGCGTTTAACGATCGTGTAAACGCTAAATTAACATTGAGAAAATGAAAGTGTGGTAACCAGGAGTATATCGTTATGATAAGTTTTAACCGGAATATGAAATAAGGATGATTACCGGCGTACCTTACGTACGAAAATATTCACTGAAACCTAAACATCGTCAAAAATGAAATTCAAATCATCAACAGAAGCTTCAACGTCATGTGAACATCTTGGCAAGAAACTTTCTAAATGCCCACGGTTTCAATTTTTCTGTTTTCTTTGCTGATGAACTAAATTCGTTATATGCTTTAATAACAATGTTTTCTACAGATAAAATATTAAGACCATATTTGACACAATTGTTTATTACGTGACAATTGCTATTTGCTTTAATAATTTGCTGATTTTCCTTTTTAAGTTTTTGAAATACAGAATTATGTATACCATAGTTAACCGATGCATTATCAGCGCTATATGCAGTAATTTGGTCAATATTTAGGTTATTATCGATAGTTATTCTTATAATGTTGTCAAAAATATTGTTGGAAGCTTCTTTAGGATCTTCATAAAAATCTAAAATTTGTTTTTTTATTCCGATTTTGGCATAAAAATACTACACAGCATACGGATACGTCGTGACATTTCCCATATTTGATCCATCACCAAAAATAAACTGCTTTCTTTTAACGCATTAGAAACTTTTTGTTGCGCATACGGTGCCAATACGATTCTGGTTATCGCTGCAGCTTTGGTACGTCCACAACTAATTTTATTGACAATTTTGCTGTCGCTGTATAGAGAAGAACTTAATTTAATTTGACAGTCTAAGCTATTATAACTTAACATGTGAACTACATTGTGAAACACACACATTAATTCAGAGCTTGAAACATTTGCTTCAGATTCTGTTGAAACAACGTAATTGCAATGCTCTGCGACAACTTTTGCGACGACACCATTTTGGCATGCTTTTTTGATCCCATATGTTTACATAACGCCCGAATTCCTTCATACTTGATTGAAATTTCGACTTGACATAATTTGCAAATTGACGTGTATTCATCTTTCTTTTTTATACACTGGGAATAATCTGGTGCCACAAGCCACTTGTCGGAAAAGTTGTAAAATTAGCTTTTTTAGATGGCCCAGCTTCATAGTGGTTCTCCATGTCTATGGACAGAATTAATGAATATTGAATTATGTATGTGTGGTCCTAAATAAAATTATTAAGTTCCATTAAATGCTTGAATTAAATAAATCGGTAAACTAACCTTTACTTTTAAAAATTTTGCCGATCAGTTTTTCTGCTTCGCTGACATGTGATAGTATTTGCCAATCAGCTGTTTGAATACATACTGTCAATTATCAGAGTTGGGTTGAGAAACAAATCAGTGTTGAGTAAAGGGGGAAAATACCAATTTTGGTACTAAGCTTTCTGTTATTATTAATTTTCCAAGAACATTTATGATCAATTTAAGATTTTTACATAAAGCTCGAATTCCTTCATACTTGATTGAAATTTCGACTTGACATAATTTGCAAATTGACGTGTATTCATCTTTCTTTTTTATACACTGGGAATAATCTGGTGCCACAAGCCACCAGATTAGCTTTTTTAGATGGCCCAGCTTCATAGTGGTTCTCCATGTCTATGGACAGAATTAATGAATATTGAATTATGTATGTGTGGTCCTAAATAAAATTATTAAGTTCCATTAAATGATTGAATTAAATAAATCGGTAAACTAACCTTTACTTTTAAAAATTTTGCCGATCAGTTTTTCTGCTTCGCTGACATGTGATAGTATTTGCCAATCAGCTGTTTGAATACATACTGTCAATTATCAGAGTTGGGTTGAGAAACAAATCAGTGTTGAGTAAAGGGGGAAAATACCAATTTTGGTACTAAGCTTTCTGTTATTATTAATTTTCCAAGAACATTTATGATCAATTTAAGATTTTTATTCCTCTGGAAATTAAAATATACTTAACTAGCAAATACCCGCTACTTCGTACGCGGAAATTTTTCAAATGGGTTGGTATTGACAGTATTTTGCCTCGGTATTCAAACTGATTTTTATATTTTGAAATTGCCTTAGTCTAAGGATATCACTTTCAGGGCAAATCGTTTGTAAACGCTCACAACTTTTGAAAAATCGTTTTACTTTGCGCTACGTATTCAGCGGTATATATTCACACTAACTTTTCGATTCGATTTATACACCTTGTACAAATTAAAAAAAAAATCCATTTACACTGTGTCATCCATTTATACGTAGTCAATAGTCATGGATTTACTTCAGATTGAAAGACATAAACTGTCCGACGTCTTGACAAAAGACAAGTCAAAGTCGAAGAAGTCCGATGATAGCTCGTTTTCCCTAAAGGTACCACCATGTGATACTGAGTTGTTCACTGGTGGTTACGATAAATGGCCCAGTTTCAGAGACATGTTCTCTGCCATTTACGTCAACCACCCTAAATTATCGCCTGCACAGAAATTGTTTCATTTGAGGGCAAAGCGCGGGGAAAAGCAAATCAGATAGTCAAAGGATTTGCACTGACTGATGCTAATTACTCCATGGTTTGGGATACACTGAAACAACGTTATGAGAATAGACGAATACTTATCAACCAGTTGAGGAAAATTTTCTATCTGGAGGTAATTTCTTCCGAAAAATCCAAATCCTTGCGAAACCTCCAGTACACAATTAATAATTGTTTATCTGTGTTAAGGTCTTATAACTTATCGGTCATATATTGGGACCCCATTCATGTCTTTTGGATTTCTTCTAAACTACCTGAAGAGACATTAACTGCATGGGAGAACTCTATCGGAAATCACAAAGAGATCAACTGAATGATTTTATTTCTAAAAGACTTGATTTCTTAGACTCAATCTCGGATATCCGAAAACTCCCTTCTAACCATTCTTCCACTTCACAAAAAGTCCCAGAGCTATCACGTTAAGTCCGATACTACGTATCGACCATGTAGACCCTTCGTTAAAGAACACAAGGTCTGTGAGAATTGCTTGTTATATGGTCATACTGTAGGAAATTGCAGAACTGGTAAAAGAAAATGTCAAAAATGTGACCAACCACATCACACCCTTCTGCATACTGAGTCTGTTTACGCCAATTCTACGAATCGGCGAGACAAGACTTGTCACGCCAGCGCTAATAGTCGTCGAGACCTTCCTACAAATTCTGAATCGTTCACCTTGCTACGCAAGATAATGAACAGCCAACAGTGTCGCATGCTCCATATCAATCCACTCACGTGCAATCTCATTTCTC
Source organism: Polietes domitor (assembly GCA_947397865.1). NCBI lineage: Eukaryota > Metazoa > Arthropoda > Insecta > Diptera > Muscidae > Polietes > Polietes domitor. The sequence goes on from OX377621.1 coordinate 123,352,064, forward strand.
GTAATCGGGAGACACCACAATACTCCCTACGGCTTTAGTGGACCTGGAACATCTGGGGAATTGTTTTACAATTGATCAAGGTTCCCAGGAAACGTTCATATCTACCAGGATGATAAATCGGTACTATTCTGGAGAATTCAACAAAGATTTGTAATCTAAAGCTATGCTCCAGGAAATCTTCGTTCTCCTTGGAGACGACAGCAAAAGTGATTACAAATCTTAACCACCTCATGCCTTCCCCAACAACGCGCATTTCTGAATGGGATGGATTAAATCGATTAGTTTTAGGCGATCCTTTATTTTATAGACCAGCCCAAATTGATATGTTGATTGGAAGTGATATCCTTCCATTGATTATGAAATCGGGCGTTCAAAGAAATATTTCTGGAAGTCTATTAGCACAAGACTCCGAATTCGGTTGGTTCATTAGCGGGCCACCCAATTCACGGACAGTCACGTCATTTGCGGCATCGACGACCACGTCAACTTCGTCATTGAATGATGAAGTAAGAAGGTTCTGGGATGTTGAGGAGATACCTGGGGAGCAGAAAATGTCCGACTCTGATCTTCAATGTGATCTTCAAAGATACCACAGTCCGTCGAGCCGACAGGAGATACGTCGTACGGCTACCGTTTAAAAAAACATTCCCACTGGATATCTCTTTGGGTTCTTCTAGACGCGTGGCTTTAGGGCAATACTTCAGAATGGGGAAATCGCTCAGAAACTCCCCAAGGTGCTCCAAGAATATTTGACTCTGGAACACATTACCCCGGTTCAATCCCCGGAAATATACGATAATTCTCGGTATTTCTCTTATTATTTGCCACACCACGCAACCAGAAAGTACGTCTACGAAGGTATGTGTCGTTTTCAACGCTTCTAAGAAAACTACAAGCGGATTTTCACTGAATGACGTGCTCTACACTGGTCCAACTCTCCAGAACGATCTAATGAACGTCATTCTTCGATAGTGGTTCTTCAGTGGAGATATCCAGAAGATGTACCGACAGATTCAAGTCGATGAACGTGATCATCAATACCAGAGAATCTTATTTAGAAATGCTCATACTGATCCTGTTCAGGATTTTGTGTTAAAGACTGTAACATTCGGTGTTAACTGCGCTCCATACCTTGCAATCAGAATCTTATTAAAACTGAGTGAAGATGGAAAAGACAGTCACCCAGCTGCTTCGGCAATACTGCGCCAACAAATATACGTGGACGATATACTGTCGGGAGGACATACCTTGACTGAAGCTAAGGAACACCTGCGGGAATTGATAGTCAGCAAGTCGCTTCACCAGGGTTTCCGTTGAAGAAAATCACCGCAAATCATTGTGTAATTCTTCAAGGCTTGCCATCAAAAGATCTGATCGACGAAGATTTTTTAAAACTGGAAGACGCAAGACGCGATACACAAACCTTGGGAATCAGGTGGAACGTAATGTCTGATACCTTTTATTACAAGGTCTACTCAATTAGAATTCCATCTGAGCAAATAACAAAGCGCATAATTTTGTCAATAGTAGCAAAATTGTTCGATCCGGCGGGTTGGTTAGCACCCATAATAATTACAGCAAAAATACTTTTGCAACAACTGTGGATCGATGGCATCAACTGGGATGAAAAAGTGAAACCGTTTTCCTTAGAAAAATGGAACTCATTTCTACAAAACATTCCCGATATTCATCTTATCAAAATACCCCGATGGGTTAAGCACATTCCAAACAGGGAAGTTCAAATGCACGGCTTTTGTGCCGCATCTGCAAAGGCATACTGCGCGACGTTATATATCTGACCCAATCATGGTGAAAACGGAATTTCTTCTCACTTATTAGTGTCCAAAAGTAAAGTAGCTCCATTGAAAACGATAAGCCTACCTAAATTAGAGCTTTACGGTGCAGTCTTGTTAGCTCGACTCACAAAGGCGACTTGCCAACATTTGAATTTCGAAATACGGGATATTTATTTATGGTCTGATTCAAACATAACTCTGGCTTGGTTGAGTAAACCCCCCTACCAATGGAAGACGTGCATAGCAAACAGGGTCTCTAGAATTCTCGATCACGTTGGGAGTTCTAGTTGGATGCATGTTGCAAGTTCCGACAATCCTGCTGACCTTGGAACAAGAGGATGTACTGCATCAGAGTTGAGGAATAACACACTGTGGTGGCATGGCCTACATTTTTTAACCCATTTAAGGAAACCTCGTACTGGCCACATCAAGCAAATTGTTCAGGAGCATTCTCTGGAGAAGAAAACTAGTGCCTGTAATGCCATGGCTGAGCGTGAAGACATTTTAGAAAGGTTCTCTTCTTATAATCGGGCTTTACGGGTTCTAACATACATGTTTCGTTTCATTCGAAAATGTCAACGAAAATTCAGCCCGCAACACGATGATTTGATTACTGCAGATGAAATAACTTTAACAAAGTACCGGTTACTGGAGATAGCACAAAGCACTCACTTTCCACACGAATATCAAGCCCTGCAATCGAATATACCAATAAGCTCGAAAAGTAAATTACTGACACTAAATCCATTTAGGGATGAAAACTGACGTTTACGCGTTAACGGTCGCTTATACAATTCTGACTTGAGCTATAATGAAAGACATCCGTTAATACTCCCTGAAAAATCCCGACTCTGCTAACTTTTTTTTTTGAGTCGTTGGAAAAATGAGCACATAACTGAACTTCAGAAGCGGTATAAATGGAAAACTGAACAAGGAAATCTTAAAGAGAACGATTTTGTAGTCACAAAAGACGATGCTCTACCTCCAACGGAGTGGCGGTTAGGACGCGTCGTAAGGGTTTTTACTGGTACAGATTCAAAAGTTCAAGTGGCGGAAATTCGCACTCAGAATGGTCTAGTGACACGACCACTGATTAAACTGTGTATTTTACCAATACAATAGGAAATAAAACAACAATTCAAAGAACACCAGACTATTATCTTACTCTAATCATAACCTTAATTTACATAGTTTCTTTCTTAGACATTCCAAATGTAAGGTCTGCCAAGGTGGACACACTTACGATTGTGCGCGTATTTCAACCAAATGACTGTACAACGACGACGACATCGTCAAAGAAAAGGGGTACACTCGTGAGTGGTGTCGTTCCCGCAACAAATGTGTAGTATGTAACCAAAACCACCATACAAAGCTGCATCTGGATAATCACAAGAGGGAAAATGTACGAGCCGATCGCTGTCGAGGCGATTGCCATCCACGGCGATCACCGCCGTGTAAATCACCACTCAAAGCTACTAGATCCCGAAATTGTACCGCAAGAGCTCCAAGCAATGTCAGTGGTCACCGATATTGCTCGAAAAAACACCATCCCAGCCGTAAAGAGTCGTCAATGTCCTGCTCTTCGTCAGGAGATAACAAAACCAAGTGCGTACGTGAACGGTTGAGCGGGCGATCGAGGACACATGTGTTCATGCCTACGGCTTTGGCAAGGATTCTTACCGCTGATGGTCCAGCTAAAACCCGTATGATACTTAGCTCGGGAGCAACACAGACTGTGATCTTGGAATCCCTAGTTCGACGGTTGCACCTCAAGACTACCAAGAAGGGCGGTAACGAATTTTGCACCGTTAACTTACAGTCATATCACGATCGTTTAGCGAAGCTACAAATTCATGGGGTTGTCAGACAACAGCTTAACACACCATTGCCCGAACATGCCAACGATAAGAAATTTGCTACCATTTATAATCACTTGACTGACCTTGCAGATCCGCACTTTCATAGTCCATCGGATATTGAAATCGTAATGGCCAACGACCAGATGGCTAAAATTCTAAGAGCAGGATTAACTCAGACCTCGTCCAACATGCCACTCCTGCAGAGTACGATATTCGGGTGGACGATATCCGATGCTTGCTTCCTTAGAAAAATGGAACTCCTTTCTACAAAACTTTCCCGATATTCATCTTATCAAAATACCCCGATGGGTTCAGCACATTCCAAACAGGGAAGTTCAATCCACGGCTTTTGTGACGCATCTGAAAAGGCATACTCCGCGACGTTATATATCTGAACCAATCATGGTGAAAACGGAATTTCTTCTCACTTATTAGTGTCCAAAAGTAAGGTAGCTCCATTGAAAACGATAATTCTACCTAAATTGGAGCTTTGCGGTGCATTTGAATTTCGAAATAAGGGATATTTATTTATGATCTGATTCAACCATAACTCTGGCTTGGTTGAGTAAACCCCAGGGTCTCTAGAATTCTCGATCACGTTGGGAATTCTAGTTGGATGCATGTTGCAAGTTCCGACAATCCTGCTGACCTTGGAACAAGAGGATTTACTGCATCAGAGTTGAGGAATAATACACTGTGGTGGCATGGCCCACATTTTTTAACAAAGGAAACCTCGTACTGACAACATCAAGCAAAAGTTCAGGAGCATTCTCTGGAGAAGAAAACTAGTGCCTGTCATGCCATGACTGAGCGTGAAGACATTTTAGAAAGGTTCTCTTCTTATAATCGGGCTTTACGGGTTCTAACATACATGTTTCGGTTCATTCGAAAATGTCAACGAAAATTCAGCCCGCAACACGATGATTTGATTACTGCAGATGAAATAACTTTTACAAAGTACCGATTACTGGAGATAGCACAAAGCACTCACTTTCCACACGAATATCAAGCCCTGCAATCGAATATGCCAATAAGCTCGAAAAGTAAATTACTGGCACTAAATCCATTGTACAGGGTAAATAGCTGAATTGCAGGAACTTGTGAGAGCAGATTAGACCTGGATGGGCAAAGAAACCGTGGAACTCTCTTGAGCCGAAACAAAACCAAAGAATTGTATTTTCGTTGGTTTTGTAACTCCGTAGTAGTGGAAGATAAAGCAAAAGAAAAAACAACACAATGTATTTTGGATTTTGCTTTGGAATTTAAGATTTATTTTTTTGGACAAAATCTTACCAGTAGGTTTGAATGTTGTAGAAGAATAGACTTAAACCAGAAACAAGTTTTTCGGAAGCTGTATTTGCAATATGGCTCCGTAATGTAGATAAATGTAATGCAGTAAATTACTTCGATTATTTTACTGCACTGGCGTTTGGCGATTTTACACTCAGATACATTTTAAATTGGGAATTCAGTTTAAATGAAATAGGAATTTACGGCGTACAACTTAAATATAGGGATGTACTGTTTTGACGTAAACATCACCGCCCGCCTTGCAGGATATCTGTAATTAGTGAAAAGGATAGAGAGTCATATCGCAGATACAGAAGGAAAATAATAATGGAAAAAACGTTTAAAAGTAGTGAGGTAACAATTTTCAGAATTCAGGTCACATTTTTAATTGTATTGGAATTGTAGTTAAAATATATTAATTTACAAAACTTTTTTAAAAAATATATGTAAAAAATAGTATATGCATAGTAATGAAATTCAAGTAGGTAATTTAATTATGTTATACTTAAATGTAAAGAATTCATTAGTGCGTTTATATTTTGATTTAATTCCATTGATAGTGCCAATTATAACATTATTTAAACTATTACATGTTAAGGTAAAGAAAAAATACCATATAAAACTGGGAAGACCTGCTCGTACAAAAATGCCTTCTGAGATGACGCGCGAATAAATATCAACCCCTAGAACAATGTCGATCGACGACGCTTTGTGGAAATGGTTGTCAGCCAGAACAAGATTTTCAAAATTGGATTTTATGGATTCGGGTAAACTTTCTGTAGGAGTTACTGTGCTGATTCTATTATGTACCCGCAACGTTGCTTCTACTTTGTCAGTGGAATCAACACAGGACCATAGACCGCTTCGAGATACTACTTATTCTGGATGCGTTATGTTTACCATCTTTAGCGTTTACCTTTTATTGCGGTGAGCGACGTCGTACTCGGTTGGGGTTGTCTACTTACACATTTTTAATTGTATTGGAATTGTAGTTAAAATATATTAATTTACAAAACCTTTTTAAAAAATATATGTAAAAAGTATTATATGCATAGTAATGAAATTCAAGTAGGTAATTTAATTATGTTATACTTAAATGTAAAGAATTCATTAGTGCGTGCAAAATATAATTTGCTTTAATTCCATTGATAGTGCCAATTATAAAATTATTTAAACTATTACACGTTTGGCTCGCTGGTATACACGAAAACTCTGGAAGGGACTTAAAGAATTTATTCAAACTCTGCGCATAGTATTTTTTCCCAGACTTAGTTTAAATTCGGAGATGGGGGAAATTGATATACATCTTATGTTACCCCCACACGCATAGTCGATATTCCAAAATAAACGACCCGTACATACATAAAATTAAACCTAAATATTATATGTAGCATTTTGCGTTTGAAAGCATTTTCAGGGATATACATGCTTACATGATTCCAGCCCCATCCGTTTAATTAGTACCATTTTTATCCCCTTCTACCTAATTTCACCCACATAAAGTACGAATTTTGAAAACTATTTTCTTAACCACATTCGTGTTGCAAAAGTAATGCCCGTTCCGAATTTCATGATTCTAGGCCCAGTCGTTTGGTCTGGGATGTGGTACAATTTGTATCCCATTTAATCCCTTAAAAGCCCAAATTTCGAAAAATGCCTTCTTGTCAGTGATCTGCGCTGTAAAAAGAATATACACACCGTATTTCAATATTTGTTGCGTCATCCGTGTTGTTGGTACCTTTTTTATTCCCTTTTACCCGTTTACCTATTAAAAGTACGAATTTCAAAATATTCGGTCATTTTCAGTTTCTAAGCATTTTAGGTATGTTCTCACCGAATTTTATGATTCCAGCTCCATCCGTTTAATTAGTACCATTTTTATCCCTTTTTACCCGATTTCACCCACAAAAAGTACGAATTTTGAATAATATTATCTTGGTCGCATTCGTGTTATAAGAGTAATGCCCATTCCAAATTTCAAGATTCTAGGCCAAGCCGTTTGGTCAGGGCGGTGGTACAATTTGTATCCCATTTAATCCCTTAAAAGTACAAATGTTGAAAAATTCCTTCTTATCAGTGATCTGCGCTGTAAAACGAATATACACACCGAATTTCATAATTGTAGCGTCATCCGTGTTGTTGGTACCTTTTTATCCGATTTCACCCCAAAAAAGTAAAAATTTTGAAAAATATTTTCTTGGGCGCGTTAAAGCTAAAAGATGAATTTGCGTACCAAATTTCAAGATTTTAGGCCCACCCGTTTGGTCATTGCTGTGGTACCATTTTTATCCCTTTCAGCTCCATTTTATCCCTTAAAAGTACGAATTTCGAAAAACTCACTTCATATCTGATCTTTACGCTGTAGGAGAAATGTACACACCAAATTTCATGATTCTTCAGTCGTGTTGTTTGTACCATTTTTGTCCCTTTTTACCCCATCTAACCCCCCAAAAGTACGAATTTTTCAAAATCCACTTTTCGGGATGCCTTCATGTCGCAAGAGGAATGCCCCTACCAAATTTCAAGATTCTAGGCCCAGCCGTTTGGTCATTGCGGTGGTACCATTTTTATCCCGTTTTACCCCTTAAAAGTACGAATTTCGAAAAACACCGTCTTATCACACCTCTACACTGTAAGAGAAATGTACACACCAAATTTCATGATTCTAGCTCCAGCCGTTTGGTCTGGGGAGTGATCAGTCAGTCACTCAATCACGCAACTCTTTTATATATACAGATAGAACAACCTTAACATTTTTAAATTACGTTTCAGCTTGAATCTTGACGGACTTAGAATATCTTGAAAATCAAACTCATTCCAACCCATGTGGCAAACCTAAATGAGTGTCTAATGTACATAAGGTTTACACAAAACAAGTCTATATAAAACAAGTAAAAATGGCGTTAAGTTCGGCCGGACCGAACTTTATATACCCTCCACCATGGATTGCATTCCACAGAGGTTGTCGGTTTTCGTAGAAGTGCTGTAATATTACAGGAAAATATATTTTTTTAATATAGCCAAAACAAATACAAATATTGAAAAAATAATTTTATAAATAAATGTTATATTTTAATTATTTCAAACCATTATTTATTTCAAATCAAAAAATAAATATTCTTTTATTTATATTTTCAAAAAGCTTAAATACCATAAATATTGGTAGATAGTGGGTGCTACAGTTGATTGTATTTCCATTCTATTTTAATTTCAAAAGTACAAATTTTGAAAATCCATTATCAGACGTACATAGTGCAAAATAACCTCACTTCATGAATCAACCAATTTTTGCCGTAAAAGAAAAATTACGAATTTGGAAAAAAACTTTTTATTTTACGTGTCTATGTAGTCAGAGGAATGTATACACCGAATTTCATGATTCCAGCTGCGCCCATTTGGGTGGTACCATTTTTACCGCCTTGACGTTTCTACGCAATTCGAATTTCATCATTCTAGCTGTAGTCGTATAGTTGGTACTATTTTTATCCCTCTGTACCATTGTATCCCTTGAAAGTACGAATTTCGAAAAATTCGTTTATTTTCCGTGTCTACGCAGTCAGAGGAATGTATACTCCGAATTGCATGACTCTAGCTGCGGTCATTTGGTTGATACTATTTGTATCCCCTTGTTCCATTTTAACCCCAAAAAGTACGAATTTCGAAAAATCAGTTTATTTTCCGTGTCTACACAGTCAGAGGAATGCATACTCCGAATTCCATGACTCTAGCTGCGGTCATTTGATTGGTACCATTTTATCCCCTTTTTTCATTTTAACCCCAAAAAGTACGAATTTCGAAAAATCAGTTTATTTTCCGTGTCTACACAGTCAGAGGAATGAATACTCCGAATTTCATGACTCTAGCTGCGGTCATTTGATTGGTACTATTTTTATCCCTTTTCATTTTAACCCCAAAAAGTACGAATTTTGAAAAATCCGTGTGTTTTACTTGTCCATGCAATCAGAGGAATGTATACACCGAATTTCATTATTCTACATTTATCCCTTTATTCCCATTTTACCCCTTTAAAGTACGAATTTGGAAAAAATACTTTAATATTATGTATCTACTCAATTAGAGGAATGTACACACCGAATTTCGTGTTTCTAGCTGTTGTCGTTTGATATGTACCATTTTTATTCCTTTTTTGCCCGATTTCACCCCCTACAGATAAGAATCACTTTATGGTGCACGTTTTTGCTATAAGGGGAATGCGCATACCAAATATCAAGCAAATATACAGACATATTGAAAAACATGCTTAAATACGCTAAAATATTAGGGATTATTATGGGTATATTTAGTTCTTGTGAGGGAAAATTTTTTCCCTTTGGGCCGATTTTGCCCCGTTTCAATCCCAACCGATCTACGACTATAAGACGCATTTATAGAAAATTTGAACGTTCTAGCTCCTTTCGTTTAGATGCTAGCGTGCTTTCAACAGACGGACGGACATGGCTAGATCGTCTTAGAATTTTATGACGATCAAGAATATATATACTTTATAGGGTCTCGGGTCGATATTTCAAGATGTTACAAACGGAACGACAAAGTTAGTATACCCCCATCCTGGAGGTGGAGGGTATACAAATTATTGATAATAACGAAATGTTAATTTACGCTATACAATCGAGAAGCATACAACCGATTTAGTACTCACGACATTGGACTTTGCACATTCTTGACATAAAACAAGCACATGCAGTTTTTAATTTCATTTCCATCCGGCTTTTGAAGTGTGCACAAGTTTTCTTGGCTTATATCTAGTTTACCACAAGAGCTCCAATTTGTCCAAAAATCATACCATGCGTACAACTTTTTATTCTTATCAAAATAAAAAAAATTTTGGCGGCGGCCCATATTTCCCGAGTTATGGGCCCTGAAAGTTCGTATATATATTCCTCGATATCTTCCATGTTTTTCATCGGATCGGGTCAATATGGGTATCATTAGAAAGCGCAACACCTTTAAAACGATATATATATGTTTTTTCGATCCGATAACCCATTGCGAGCCAAATTCAATATTTACGATTTTTAGTCGAACTTTCTACAAAAGAGCTTATTATCTGGAAATATTACTGATATGGCGATACGTATTTTACATCACACACATGCAGACAGGATAATGCGCAATAAAATGAGCCCCTTCAGGGGTTGTTTAAACCTTCAAATACCAGAGATATTACAAAACAAAGTGGTGCAAATGAAAAAAAGTGAAAAATTATTTAAAAAAATCGCGCGATTTTTTTTAAATAGTTTTTCGCCTGCGGCGCTTTTTTACAGTAACGAATAATGACACAGAGAAAAAATGACAAATTATTTTATTCCAATTCATATTTATATCATATACGTAAATTTCTGAATTGCATAAGGTAAATATAAGTGATGTTTTCTTAGAAAAGAATTATTAAAAAATCTAAAAACCAATTCTTAGGTCAGTGAAACTACCAAGAAAAGACCTCTGCATTCATTCGGAACTCTCAATTTTACCTTTGAAGGCAGCTGGTTGACAACTGTGTGGAATACAGTCTTTGCAAGCCACTGCAAGAGGGTTGTACTGTAAACAGATTCTACGCCACCTAAGTGACTCCTGCTGGAGCCACTAGCGATTCGGCTGAGCTGTTTCAATAGACAATTACATTTCGCCACACACCAAATAATGACAACCAAACATTTGCTTTGCTTGAAAAAAAAAAACAATCCATCACCCGATTTATAGCTCTTTAATTAAGAGCTTCATCATTTCATATGTCAATCCGGCAACTAATATCATATCATCGAGCTAGCGTACACCTTTAGGCCCTAGTCGAAATCCAAGCAAAATGGATGAGAAATTATTCATTGGTATGTGGACAGGAACATTCCTAAGAAATTCTGACCATTCATCGTTTAAAATCATGGAGATGCCTATATTACTTTGAAACCAATATGATCATCATTCGCCAGCAAAAACAACAAATTGAGAATTATATTTAAGTCACAACCAACTAACGCAAGTTTGAACGTTTGAAGTCTCATTATAATAAGCATAGATCACCATCGAACCACATGTTTGACGAGGCCTCTTCATATGGCGGTTGCGGTAACCTTTTGCTGAGTTTTTAATATTGCCCATCGTATTTACATTGAATTTTGATTGTCGTGGGTGAGAAGAAGCAATGATTAAACAAACATCATAATGATCTTGACTTACACGAGTTTTTGTTAGTGTAAAATCTTTTGCTTTTTATCTTGTTCCTTTTTGGTTTTGTTTAATAATTGCTTGATAATGAGCTACGTTTGTGTGATAACAGGTTTGTAACAGTTCGATTAATAACTACTGGAATCTACATATATGCAAGTTTTTTTCTAGTTGATATGATCATAATATCATCGGTAATATTTGATTATTAGTATTGTTAGCAGGTTGTACATAGTACATATATTTTAGGACAAATATTATTTTTTAATCCATTTATCTTTCTATACATTCATGAATTAATACTAAGATTTCTTCCTGAATTTTCTCAATAGTTTTAATATTTTAGATTTACTGTCCATAATGGATATCAAAATTATATTGAATGAATAAATATGTTAATAATAACACAGTGGAACATTTTTGGGGTTATTGTCTGGGGGGTGAGAAATTCCAAATCAGGGTGATGGTACTAGGTCAGTATATTAAAACCCTCAAAGGGTTTTGCGTTCGTATGTGCCAGTTTTTTTTTATGACCTTTTACATTTTTATACACTCCACGAGAGTATTATGTCTTTGTGCATTTGTTTGTAACACCCAAAAGGAAACGAGATAGACCCATTGTTAAATATACCGATCGTCTTAGAATCACTTTCTGAGTCGATTTAGCAATGTCCGTCCGTCTGTCTGTCTGTCTGTCTGTCCGCCCATCTATTCTTGTAAACTTTGCACAACGATGTTTTTCGGGATAAGGACGAACGCTATTTAATTTGAAGAAAATCGGTTCAGATTTAGATATAGCCCCCATACGAATTTCACTCCCGATTTGACTCTTTTCACTCTAGATACCACATATTACAACAGATTTTCTTTAAAATTGGCAAAACATCTTATATTGTAACTAGAAACACCTGTGGTAAAAATGTGTTAGATCGGTTCAGATTTATATATAGCTCCCATACAAATTTCTCTCCCGATTTGACTTTTTCCGCTCTAGAGACCACATAATGTATCAGATTGTCTTCAGATTTGGTAAAACATCTTATATTTCCACTAGAAACACCCATGGTGAATATCGGTTCAGATTTATATATAGCTCCCATACAAATTTCGCTCCCGATTTGACTTTGAAACCACATCAGATCAGATTGTCTTCAGATTTGGCAAAACATCTTATATTTAAACTAAGAACATCTATGGTGAAAATAGGTCAAATCGGTTCAGATTTAGATATAGCCCCCATACAAATGTCGTTCCCGATTTGACATTTTCCTCTGTAGAAACCACATATTGCACTCGATTTTCTTTAAATTTGGCACAACATCTTATAATCTTACTATAAACACCTATCACTCCCGATTTGACTTTTGCCGCTTTAAAAGCCACATATTGTGCTCGATTGTCTTTAAATTTCGCACAACATCTTATAATCTAACTAAACAAAACTATGGTGAAAGTGGGTAAGATCGGTTCAGATTTAAATATAGCCCAAATTCAAATGTTGCTCCCATAAGTTTAACCGATTTTGGCCAAACTATACATTTTATATTTCACCTATTTCGTTCCAGGTTTCAATATATCCTCATACAAATGTCCTTTCCGATATAAAATTTTTTGTCAAACACAAACATTTACAGGATACAAAAATCCTTCCCGTTTTCACTTTTTCACCGAATTGAATTGTATTCGGATTGAAAGTGGAGTGTATCATAGAGTCGGCCCCGCCCGACTTTAGCCTTTCCTTACTGGTTTCCTTATCTTGATGTTTTTTCGCTTAGTTGTAAAATGTTGACAAAAACGTAGTTTGACATAACTCGAGAACGACTAGTTCGATTTTGCTGAAATAAATTGAGAAAAATTAATTATTACATTTTCTTTAATCCATTAATATACTGTTTCTCTACCAAATCAACATTTTTGCAATTAGAAATAAATTTATGAAGAAAATTTTGCCAAAAAAAAAAAAAATTATTTTTTTTAAACATATAAATCCCAAACGGAAAAACGTGTCGAGTCTTATAACTTTCACGTAGTCACATAACCTATAAACAAAATGCGACATAGATCATAGAAATCGATTAACGCGTTCTGCTTTTATTTAAATTAAGTGAAGGTATCCCATTTTGACAAGAATATTGATATATGTTTTTATTCAAAAAGTGTCATTTATCGCCTTTTTTATAAATTTTCCCCAATAACTCCAGACTTCTGGCCATAAACTATTAAAAAAATAATGTACAAATTTTTATAATTTTTTATTTTTATTTTATTTATTTATTATTATTTATTTTAATAAATATTGCCTAGACTTTTTCGATGGTGGTTGTTCGGGACTAGTGGCATCGCATTCATCGCTGTCATCAGTTTCTGAACCACACATAATGTCAATGTGTGACTCCACTGCTGGCCCTTCTGCACCTCCTGAAAATTCTTTATCATCAGGATCATCCTTGTCTTGGCACACAAGCTTACTCCACCAGCAAATTTCCGCAAGTATTGCACTCGGCGATTTTTTCCCTCTATATCTCATTTCAAATGGCATAGCAACTTGATGATAGCGTTCGCCTTGTTCATCAGATTCGGTAGCCAATTGTTTGCTGAAGTAGTCCAGATGATGATGTAAATAATGGATTTTCATGGACATGTGGACACCAATTTCCGAGAACGATCTTAACATCCTTGCGACAGAAACATCGTAGTTGGTAGAACGATGCTTTCCCAACAATCCTTCTATTACTTCTTTGATTGCCTGCCATGCGTCCAATTCAGCGTCAATCAAAATATTGTTGAATGCGCCACTTTTAATCAGCTTTCGTATATCTGGACCATTTAGTACACCTGATTGGAAAAAATGAAGTTGTTAAGATGGAAAATCATGGGAAATGAATGTGATATTATAATTTACCTTCTTTAATTTTACTTTCGCTGAGTCTCGGGTAAATTAGTTTCAAACACAAGAAAACTTCATCTCTTTTGGCGACAGTTTTGATGAAATTCTTAACAATTCCAAGTTTAATATGCAGTGGAGGCAGCAATATCTTCTCCTTCGGCACTAGAGGCTCACGACTAATATTGGCGTTTGTAACCTGCTGTGCTCTCTGAGTTTCCATCCGTGGCATGCATATTGGTCACCGGAAAATCGTGTGTCCCAATCGCACAAAAAACACATATATTTTATATAGCCGCTTTGAAGGTCGCAAAGCATAGCTACAACTTTTAAATCGCAGCATATGCTTGGCGTAGTTAACCATTTTTAAAATATTTTCCAGTGCATCATATGTTTCTTTCGTTTCTGTACTATAGGCGATTGGAACTGAAGGTTTTTTATTGGTCTTATGCAGTAAAACCGCCTTCAAGCTGAGTTTTGAACTGTCAATAAATAGCCTCCAGTCATCTGCTTCATATTTTATTTCCATTGCGTCCATCAATTTTCCTACATCCGGGCAATATGCAGAAGTTTTTTCATCATTCACAAGGAATAAAGTTTGGAGTGTTGCCTGACGACTTCGATAAGCTGTGACTTTCACACCGGGTGCCAAAAGATTGTTTGATTTCATAAAAGAAGCCAGTTCTTCTGCTTTATGCTGTGTTAGTTCCAATTTGGCAACAATTGAATCAAGGCTATTTTGATTTACTAAAATAGGCTCATTGGACACAGATGGTTCGGGATTATATGAGGTATCATCACTTAAACCGTATGCTGCTGCAAAACTCGGAGCGGTCATAGAAGATACAATATCTGGGCTAGAAGCTTTTGGCACAGGAATGTGGTCCGAATGAGGCAATGGTGTTGCGGCACTTGCAACACCAACGTAATTATACGATTTTCTTATCCTTTTTACGGCTCCTTTATTCGCACATGCATAGCAATTCAATGGATTGTGACCTTCGCCAGGATTAGTCCAAGTCATTAGGATACCGAATGGGATAGTTTCACGACTTCTATTTTTCCAATCCATTAGACGGTTGTTGCAGCTTTTACCCACTCATTTGGTACCCAATTTTTGTTCAGTATAACATTTCGGTTGAAGTACATCTCGTATATTTGAACAAAAGCAGTACTGAAATTTCCCCTTTTTTTTATGTGTTGAGACATATTGACCACAGCAGTAGCAGAAGCTATTTATATCTGGCTTGCACAGTTCCATATTCTATTCACTTTTGTTCACTTTTAAAAAACTGGAGGGAAAATACTTGTTCTCTTCGCGTTCGTCGGCACTTGTTTAATGACAAAAAACGAACAATGAACACCTATTTATACTATTTCATTTTCATATTTTTTAAATATTTTACCGACAGGTACTTATGAATTGGCACATCTTGCAACGTTCTAAAACATGACCATTCATGAATGTGGGTGGAATTCGTGTAAAAAAATCATGCAGGTAGCCAACAGAAAAAACCCAAATAATTACAAAAGTGCCCTTGCTTTTTTCCTTTTAATTGTTCACGCACATTTATGACCGTTTTTTAGTTTGTTACAGCAACCATAAAAATGTAATAACCTTTTGTTTATTACTCTTTTTTTTAATTCTGAGAATCATAAAAAAGTCATCAACCTTTTTTCCAAGGAATTTTGAGCATATCTCGAGCAAATATTTGAAATTCATACCTTTACTTAATTGTAAATGAAAGCAGAACGCGTTATTCGATTTCTATGATCTATGTCGCATTTTGTTTATAGGTTATGTGACGTGAAAGTTATAAGACTCGACACGTTTTTCCGTTTGGGATTTATATGTTAAAAAATTTTTTTTGGCAAAATTTTCTTCATAAATTTATTTCTAATTGCAAAAATGTTGATTTGATAGAGAAACAGTATATTAATGGATTAAAGAAAATGCAATTATTAATTTTTCTCAATTTATTTCAGCAAAATCGAACTAGTCGTTCTCGAGTTATGTCAATCTACGTTTTTGCCAACATTTTACAACTAAGCGAAAAAACATCAAGATAAGGAAAAAATGTAAAAGGTTATAAAAAACTGGCACATACGAAAGCAAAACCCTTTGAGGGTTTTAATATACTGACCTAGTACCATCACCCTGACTTGGAATTTCTCACCCCCCAGATTTGCTGTTGTACTGTGTAATGGATAGACGAATGTATTTATAGAGTTTTCTTACATTATATGAAAAGGGAAGCGTAGCGTTAGGCAAAGGCATTTAATTTGCGTCGCTAAAATCAAGGTAGGGCGGGTATAGAGACGCAGGGCTGCATAACATCTGGGGTTTTAGAAATGTCAGTGTTTCTATAAGCTAGTTGACCTTTTTCCAATACAGTAATTATGATTGACCGAAACGAGGGATTTCCATTAACATCTAGTATGATACAGGTCAAACTTGGTCCATTCAATTGTTTATATGTCAAGGAGTCTATAAAATTTATTTATGTTTGAAAAGTCATGTACCGGCCAGATATATTGGAGTGAACAAGAATCCCTCCCTCCCGACTGAACGCTAGCAGTATCAAAGGCCGTAGCATGATCGTTAATGTTAAAAGGGTTCTTGCAAATCTCCAGGTCCGGATGGTATTTCAGAACTTGTCCTATGTAAGTGCTCTTCGACGCAAGCTCGACCACTTCGTAACCTTTTCAACTTTGCATACCATGCAGTGGTCTTCCCAGCGCGTTGGAAGATTGCGAACATACACCATAAAAATGGTGAGGTAATAATCCTGCTAATTACCGCCCGATTGCGATTTACTCAGCGCTCTCAAAGGTTATGGAGGTATTTAGAGACTAATGACTTACTTAATGATCGACAGTATGGCTTCGATCGATCTACGGGTGATCTGATGACGCTGCTGTCCGAAAAGTGGAATCGATCCATCCACCAGTTTGGTGAGAGCAAGGTTGTGGCTCTAGATATCTCCGAGGCCTTTGATATAGTTTGGCACGGCGCACTCATTTTCTCTCGAATTTTATCGAGATTCCTCAGATATCGCACTATACGAGTTGTTGTATATAGGTTCTTATCCGACGAGCATAGGTTAACCGCAGGGGTATCGCTGGGCTCTGTCATTTCCCCTTCCCTTTTTCTAATTTTCATCGACGACCTCTTGGATCGGATTACAAATCCAATCTACTCATTCGCAGGTGACAGCAACATCTGTCATTCACAAGCGATTCACTGATCCTACGGTGTCGTCGATTTCTATAAACGGTGTAGATGTTGAGCAATCGTATACTCTTGATGTTCTGGGCATAAAGATACATTATAAGGGAAATCCCCTGAATGTTGGTTCAGTGAAAAAATATATATCAATAGGAAAATAATTGATTAATATCGACTGTACCAGAATTAGTCTTTTCTGCCCCATGGATATTTTGACCACCGTGTTATATTTGCGATTTTCGAAACGTACGAAGTCTTTTTAGCGCTCGATACCTGCTTGAGGCTTATAGGAACGATGAGACGGCAAATCGCTACCGCTGTGACTGAAGTCGGTTCGTACGGCACAGCTTACGCAGCGATGCAATTTTGTCATGTCGCTTCAGTCTGAATGGGCTTTAACCCATTAACGCCCAGCGTTAATCTCATTTATTTAAATTACTTTCAAACATTTTCGTAATAGCAACCTTGTTTTGTTCCTTCCCGATCACTGGTTTATAGTTTATTATATATCCTGCAATTCCTATAAGGAGCAGGGCCGCATCATACAGTTTAGTAATAAAGAATTACATTCATATTGAAAAGTATCTAAAAATCACGAAAAACGCGAAAATCTTGGAATTGTATCCCTACGTAAAAATGAACTGTCCCAGGACCAGTCCCTGGTGGGTGAGGACCGATCCTGGTTCTAACCCAAATATTTGAAGGGGATTCCGCTGTATGTTCTAAACTACCAGTTTAAACACTCAACTGGTAAAACCTCAACCCGGTCTCAAAGGACATGACTTGGACCATACTTCAAAAGACATGTCCTAGAATCGGTCTAAAAGGACATGATCTGAAACCAGTCTCAAAGGAATCGGTTTCAAAGGACATGACTTGGACCGCACCTCAAGAGACAAGTCCGATGGCTTTTGTATAGACAAGTCTTAAAACCGATTTCAAAGGACATGAATTTGACCTCAAAATACATGTTCAGTTTTCGTCCAATAGTACGAGTCGAATGTTTACGGACAAGTTAATCCGAATTGAAATAGGCTTATATTAAAGTTAATTATTGGATTATTAATTTTCATATAGTATGAAATTATATTTAACGTTATATTTTCATAGTATAAAATTATAGAAATTGTTGTAAAAGTTGGCAGAGGGTTTTTTGTTTAATTGTGTTGAGGTAGCCATAATGCTGACACTGAGATCTCTCAGATATAATTTTGAACAAATATGTTAGATAATTGAAGCCCTATGTTCCGCCTAGGAACTATGGGAATTAAATAATAATGTTAGATATTTGCAGAGATTAACGCATATTTTTCGGAATTGTATGTATAAAAATATACAATACTTTTATTAATTATATATGAGAAATGAGAAGTGAATTGACAATTTATTCGCGCTTTGGGATCAGTTCTGTGATATATCCATATCGATCTACCTACGTTTATATCAATTGCCACCAATTTCCCGTACACGGGTCCATGTTCTGATATAGCCCACATACAAATGGGCCCCAGTTTACATTATTATCGCTCAAGAACCCAGATCTAACATTGGATATTGATAATATGTTGCAGATCATACGATCAACTACGAATACCTGCTTTGAAAGTGATCTATATGTGTCCACTTTTTAATGCAGCGCCCTTATAATTGGGCCTCCACTTTTTACTATTACCCCTGTAGAACACACATTTTACATCGGAAGCTTATCAAATTTTGCAGATGTTTTATTTGAAATAAGAATACATGCTATGAAGGTCAAATATATGGGTCCATATTTTGGTATAACCCCCATGCAAATGGCACCTCCAGTTTGCGCTACTACCGCTGTAGAACCTACATCTTACATCGGATCTTGATCAAATTTTGCAGACCACGATATATTTGAACTAGGAATACCTACCGAGAATGAGAACTATGGCACAACCCCCAAATGTTGTTATAGGTCCCCTACTTTCAACAATTCCCAATTTACAATTTTCATTATCATTGCTTCGGATCTTGATCAAATTTTCCAGATCATGGATTATTTCACATAGGAACACTTACTGATGAAGTGGACCATGGGTCCCTATTTTGATGTACACCTAATAGGCCCCCGATATGATTTTAGACGTATTTTCTATATCACGTTATATTTCAGTTAGGAGCATTACGTATAGATATTGTCACCGCTCATTATCAATTTCTGATTTGTTTACATAACACTATAGATTCAATTTATTTCAAAAACATACCCTAAGAAATCATAGTTTGTAATAAAACAAATTTGAGTACAAAATCTCTTAAAGTGTGTGAGAAACTGTTCAATAAATTCGAAAAAAGAAATTACGTTTTTTAATTTCCAAAATCTGAAAAAATTGAAAATATTTAATACGAAAAAAACATTTTTTGTGCATTATGAACCCTTAAAACCTAAAAATTAAAATTTTATATTAGTTTTTTTCGTTTGCTTTTTTTTGGTGTAATCAATATTTTTTTAATATGTTGAAAAGTCGCTGCGAAGCCACTTGAAAAGACTTTTGACATGGTCGAAATCATGATCGTGGTATCGTGGTAGTCTGCACCCAAGTAATAAATGTCACCATGCCATTTGTAAATAAATTTGCATTCTATTAAATATAGAAGCAAAATGGTCTTGAGCCAGGACAATATACCAGTTCAAATCAAAAATTTTATATTTTTAATAGGGACGTACGAAAAGTAGTCAACTCTGGGATAATTTATAAATTGTATCCGATCGCCTGATCAATGCTAATATCGCAAAATAATCCTTGGGCCTTGGGTCTAATTTAAATTTTTACATTCTTTACAGAACTCAAAAATTTTTACTAGAACAAGAGTTAGTTTTAATGATACAGAACTATAATAGCAATTTCAATTCCAACAACTTTATTTCAATGATCCGTTCTATAAACCAAATAACTTTCGCAAAAAACTTCTAAATTTAAAATTGAATAAAATAACAGAGCTGCATTTAAATAAACTAAAATTTAAATTGAAGAAAAACTATTGTTATATTTGGAGAGATGAGAAAAAGAAAAAAGTAATCTTCGAATGACTGTATAATACAAAGTCGTCATAAATATATACACCATAAATAGTATAAAAGACTCATGAAGACAAAACTATACAGGAGGATGAAAAGACGCGATAAAACTTTCTTCGTTTTTACGGGTTTTATCTGGAACAAAAACAGGATATTAACTAAAGAGCAAATTTATGAATTTAGGAGAGGGGCAAGCATTTCGATATTCACCTTATTTGGGTGTCAGGCATAAGGAAATTCCAGGGAACTGTAAAGCTGATTGGCAGATTAGAAACGATCTCACAAGTTCGATCGGAACTTGTTTGCATAGGTACAGCGCTGTCAACATTCAATCTACATTTTAGACACAAGGCACCTAGACACGTGCAGAACTACGAAGATGGTATGTCTGCATCTTAGCGGTTCTGCACGTGTCCAGGTGCCTTGTGTCTAAACTGGTGTGAGATGAAGAGGTCCACTCCTTTCTTTCTTATGGCAGCTATATCAAAACTAGGACCGAAATGACGATTACATTATGTGGTTTTTGAGCGGAAAAACGAAATCGGCGGTGAAGTTTTTTATAGGGCCTATATCAGAATCTGAACCGAGCTACTTAAAATTAAATTACGTTCGTATTTACCCCGAAAAAATTCGCTTTTGTAATGTTTAATTTAGACGGGAGGAACAGTTCAAGGTCTACTGTGATTACAAGAATATATATGATTCTAAATCGATTGGAATAATAAACGATGGGCCTATCTCGCTTCTCTCGGAATATATTCACGTGATTTTTTTATTCACGATATGGGTGAATGCCCTGGCGGAGGATATAGAAACATCACTGTATACACAAAACATAAATATCTAATTTTAGAATTCGGACGGATATGTAAAAGTTATAAGTTAGATATTTTTATATTATGGTAACTATGTGCTGCTTTACATATTATTATTGTAGGTTAGACGTTATATTAAGAATACTATGTAAATCAAGATCGGAGGGAAAATGGAAGATTTGTAGATTGTACAACTGTTGCGTAAATTTGTAGTACGTTGTGCAGGTCCTACCAGCACTTTCTATGAAGAATTATATTATTTATACTATATTTATATATTATGATGAAAATTCTAGTTATGGCGATTTAAATTTCTCTCCAAGCCGAGGTGACAAACTTGAAACCATGTTGAGACTAGACAACCATGTCAATTTCTTGTGAAAATACAGGTGTGAAATTTCATGCCACTAGGTCAAACGGAATAGAAGTAACAGAATTATTGCCAAAATAAATCAACTTCCAATCACTGCACTGATTTTACTTTTACTAAAATGTATCTTGTTAAACTTACAATTCTTTGAACCACGCTCTTACATGATCTGATATGTCTTCCATGATTTGAGGAGATCGCTCTTGTAACAATCTTGTGCGTTCGTCAAACATCAACTTCATATATTCCGAATGCAATTTCTGTTTCTTTAATTCATTTTTATAAACTTCCAGAACAGAATCAGTATTGACATTGGGATTTACTATTCGCCTCTTCTTCTTCATCCCATATAATTGGGTTTGTAGTAACGTGTTTTTATTATCAGTGATCTTCATTTTGTAAATCCTCCACGCTGTTTGTATTTTCAATGCTGCTCTTTCCTGTGCGCAAATCATTCTAAGCACTTCAGCATCTGAAAGATTCCAAATAAAAATAAATCCAATAAATAAAATACTAAATTGTAATAGATTAAAATTCCCTTTAGGAATCGTAATTTTACTGGCTAACTCAGGCGAGTTTACTCTAACCTCCTTCCTTATCCGTTGTTGGCAACACCGACATCAAAAATTGTTGGCGATTCTCGTGTTATGTAAATTGTTTTTAAATGGTAAAAAACATTAAAATAGAATAGCTGAAAATATTGTAATTAAGTAACTTAATGCACTTTATTCTTGTTACTTAAAATACGGAAACAAAATCAACTTTTTATTCAAAAATATTTTCATTCAAAGTTGTCAATTGGTTTTATAACAATTGGTTGTATAACATTAAATAAATTGATCGAAATATTGGACGTTTATAGTATTATTTTCATAGTGTCAACTAAACACTTTTTCATATTTCCTATTATTTTAATGATACAATACTAGAGTGATCAAACCCGAGACCGAAAACCTGGTCAACCGGGATTTTCATCTGAGACCTATCGTCGTTTTTTTAAATCGCGGTTTTTGGGAAACCGGGAAACCCGGGTTTTTTATGTCAGTCTCAACCGGTGCTGTTATTATAATATGCCACTTCTATTACCATAGAACGTTTTTTATTAGGGACCACAAATAGACTAAAAAAATTACGAACACAGCAATATTGTGAGTCTAAAATGGCGATGTTCGTCCTGGGTTTCACATGAATTTCTTATTTGCCGCTGCGGATGTCGACCAGCCATACACATAAGAATATATGTGATTATTTTTAGAGGTGTTTTCAAGACCGTTAGCTCACATACGGTTTGACCAAACGACGAAATATTTTGCAGATTAAAAAAACCAGAATTTAAGGTGGATATCGCAGCAATATTCGTCCTTGTAGATAATATGAGGCTAATGAACTTTGCGATTATAAGAAAAAGTGAAAGGTCCTTGTATTTCAAAGAAGCAAAAACACGTATAATCTTTGAGCTTCATGTCAAACTTAAGATTTATTTTCTTATTTTTTTTATATATTTTATCTTTTTTTATTCTCTACAAGATATCTGAATCGAATGAATTCACACCTGTTCTAAACAGATACTTTGGGAGTAATAGATGCAAGGACGAAAAGTAATAATGCGTTCATATATAATTAAAAAATATACAAATGATCCTACAGGAATGTTTGGAGTCATTTTCGAAAGATTTCAGTCAATGTCATAATCACATCAGAATTGACCTACTCCCAAGAACGAGTGGAATTGCCCTATAACAAATAATTTCCCCATTTTTTACTGTTTCAAGAAAAACCTGGTCCGACCGGTTTTTTATAAAAAGAAAACCATAATAATATATAAGGAAAACCAGGTTCGAAAACTGTTTTCGAACAAACCGACATTGCAGAAAAACCGAGTTTTTGATCACTCTATACAATACTTTTCAATGATGGTAAACATCGGAAGGAGACTAAATATGTTGGCACTGAAAACCCTTTTTGCATTAACCCGCTCATGCCCGAATTTTCTTTTTAATAAATATATAAAATGTACTATATTTTTTTTTCACTGAACCAACACTCAGGGGATGTCCCCTATAAATGCAGCGCATTGCGTTGGCGGAAGGAAGATACGGTATTGGAAGGAGGAAAGAGGGAGTGGTGTTTGTTGACTTTTGTTTTAAACTTCTGAATATCATAATTAGCTGGGAAGATATCTGCCGGAAGTCGCGTATCGAATATCCGAAGAACAAACACCGTGAAAGTAACGATAGAACAAGGACACACAACCCACATTACGACTATGTTCAAGGGAGACAATAGAATTGGATATCCTACCGGTCAAGTAGCTCCAGTGATGAAGCAATTTTAATTACAAGAAACTCAAATAATTTAAATTTAAGACTTCATTTTTGTTTTCGTCTTCATACGCAGACTCAAGTTACTGAACTTGTTGAGTCACTTTTGAAGAATCTTTGTTACATATGTACACAAAAATAAAATGTATTAATTCTGCAAAATATGTTATTTTAAAAATTTTATAGGACTAACTCGTGATGTTGACTGGGCATGAGAGGGTTAAAGCAATTCGTCTGCTATTTCATTGCCAAGAAATATGAGCTTTTAGTTTTACTTGGAAAACCCACAAATATTACTCTAAACGTCCAATAATACGACCAATGACTTCTTCTGAGTCAAGAATAATAATTATATTTACAGTGCTTTCAAGGGTCAGAAAAAAATGTTGGTCAAACATGCAACATATAAAAATTATCAGCGAAAAACATGGCTTTTAGAGATGTTTTCAGGAGTGTTAGCTTAGCATGACCTAGCGATGAAATATTTTGCAGATCATCATTAAACAACCCAATCTTGATTTCTGGAGTATGACTGCAGCAATTTTATCGTGTCCCAGCATTATATACAGTAACCAATGAATTTTGGGAGACTTAAAAGTTATTTTAAAGTGCTGCACAGGAACCAATTTTTCACTTGTTTCCATTACTGTTTTAAAAAATCCGGCACTACCGGGGGTAGAACAGCGGGCCTTCTGATTGCTACTATGGCACACTAACCATCTCAGCTATCCTCTGTGCTGAATAACTAAAGCAAACCATTTTGTTCGTTAGAACTGGCAATAGGAAACTTAACAAAATATTTATTTAGTATTAATTAATATATAACGCAAAATTAATATTAAATTAAATTAGCATTAAATAAATTAACAATACTTAATTTTACTGCTATTATATAGTATTTGTTAGCGCAATGAAAAACGGACACGTTTAACTTAAACGAATTCTTTATTTGAACAAAACAAAAAAAGAAGTAGTACTTAACATAGTCCACCTCAACGAAAATTCACACAAAAATAGAAATAACAAAAATTATTTATGAAAATGAAATTTTAACAAATTACACATATAGTAATGTTTGACTTTAGGTAAACATTTAGTTAACAAATCTGAAACATTTTCATTTGTCGAAACATATGTAATATAAATTTCATTTAATTAGATGTTTTCTTTAATATAATGAAATCGAATATCGATATGTTTGCTGCGCTTCAACGTCATCTGATTATTGGCAAGAAATTGGGCTCCGAATCTCAGTAGGCTTCAGAACTAGATAATCAAAACCCATCTTCTTCAGCAAACTTCTGTGAAAAACGATTTCTTTGGCTCCTTGATATAGGGCAATGTATTCCGCCTCCATTGAACTTAAGGCCACGACATGTTTGGTGTTGGTAGTGACTTCTCTCGATTTATATCGAGCTTCCTCTGAGATCGCACTATACGTGTTGTTGTAGATGGGTTCTCATCCGACGAGCATAGGTTAACCGCAGGAGTGTAGTGCTCCTTGTTGTCTCACAAGCGATTCACTGATCCAACGGTGTCGTCGATTTGATGAATGAACGGTGTAGATATTGAGCAATCAGATGCTCTCGTTGTTCTTGGCATAAAAATACAATGTGATGTTCGTTGGACAAAACATGTATTTGATGTGTCGAAAGATGCCTTCAAATGTTTAGGCTTTTTAAAAAGATGTAAGAAATATTTCACACCCTCTGATCTTCTCAATATCTACTCTACCTACATCAGACCAAAGATGTAATACAACTCCCATATATGGTCGGGTGCTCCAGCTTCATCACTGGAGCTACTTGACCGTGTCCAGAGGAGGGCGATGGTGTTAATAGGTGACGGTAGGATATCCAATTCTATTGTCTCCCTTGAACACCGTCGTAATGTTGGTTGTGCCTCATTGTTCTATCGATACTTTCATGGTGTTTGTTCTTCGGAAATTCGTGATCTTATACCGCCCGTGAGAACGTTCGGTAGAGATACGCGTCTCTCCAGGAACGCTCACCCATTTGTTGTCGATTGGACAACCGGCCGCACTACACATTACAGAATAAATTCGTTCTTCGCCCGTACTATCCGTATGTGGAATCGACTTCCGGCAAATATCTTTCCCTCCAATTACGACATTCAGAGATTCAAAACAGATGTCAACAGACACTACTCCCTCTTTCCTCCTTCTAATACCTTATCTTCATTCAACCAACGCAATGCACTGCATTTATAGGGGACATCCCCTGAGTGTTGGTTCAGTGAAAAAAAAAATGTTGCTTCTTGGATTCTCAGCTTATAGGACCACCTGCGAAGAAAACAAAATTACCACTAAAAGATTTTCGATCTATTCGGTTAGATCCCCAAACTGCATCGGTGAGACACAGCAAGTCTCCTTCGGTCCCGTACGATATCACTAATTTTTGATGACTGTTTAAATATCGTAAGACATGTTTGGCAGCTTTAAGGTGTTCCTTATGAGTGTGTGCATTGAATTGTGACAATTTCAAAACTGTATGTGCAATGTCCGGACGAGATTTTGTTGCTAAATACAAAAGGCAACCGACAAGTGACTGGTATACATTCACATCATCGCCGTTACACCCATCTTTGTCACATGTTTTTAGCACAGTTCCAGATGGCAATGGAGTTGTAGCTGTTTTACAAATTTTCATATTCCATTCTTCTAGCAACTCTCTTACAAACAAATTTTGATGACATTTTAGTTGTCCTCTCTCACCATCTCTATCCACCTCCAAACCAAGAAAATAACTTACGGGTCCCCTATCGACAGCTTCGATATGTTCGTTTAATTGCATTATGATATTTTCATCATCCTTTTTTCATTACATGCAATAAGCAAATCGTCGACGTAAAGAGCTATTATGCTCAGCTCACCTTTGCTTCTTTTCGTGTACACACACATGTCGGTCATACACTGATTCATTTATTTTAATATTCCAGTCTTTTCCAGCTTGTTTAAGTCCATACAACGACTTCTTTAATTTACAGACCTTATTTTTATTATCAGGATCCACAAATAATGCTGTCTGGTACATGTAAATATCTTCCTTTAAAATACCCCATACATCCCTCGCACTTCATTAAGAACTTCAGGCGTAGACTCTCTCAACAAATATTTGTTTGCCCTCTGTACGTCATTGTACAGAGGTCTTCCTGGCTGCCCTGTACTTAATATTCGCGGTCTGCCCTCTTTCTTTTTTCGCCATAATTACTTTCGCCCTCACTTTCTTCTTCCATTATTTGTACATCTGCTTCATGAATGGATAAATTGGGATTAGGTGCCATCTCTAATGGTGGGGAAAGGGGAAGCAATTCTTCGTTCTGCTCTACCTCTTCTTATTGCATTTCTACGTCACTATCAGGAGGAATTGGTGTTGGTGGGGAAGATGGAGGCAATTCATTGCACGTTTGCTATCTTTCAGTGATAAACCAAATATCATCGCTTTCTTTTCCTCCTTCATTGAAAGAGTCACACGTGTTTTCAAAAAACACAACATCTCTTCATACAACAATTGCATTTTTGATTTTGTTGTATAATCTAAAGCCTTTTGTTGTTGTTCCATAACCTACGAAAGTTAAAATATCGCCTTTTGGATCTAGTTTATTTCTTCCTTTTTTTTCGTTTGATGTATGATTCCACGCCTCTTCAAAAAATCGTTAAATTCGTTCGACAGATATTCACAGCCGTTATCACTCCGTAATATTTTTAACTTTTTCCAGTTTGATTTTCTGTCATGGTTATAAAGTCTTTGAAAACTTTGATAACTTCCGATTTTCGCTTCCGAAAATATACATTTATGTACCGCGAAAAATCATCGACGAACGTAACGAAATACAACGAACCGCTTTGTGATGCCACGCGCATAGGATCGCACACGTCACTATGTATCACTTCCAAAGTCTTTTTGTATATATTTCGTTGTATGATTTAAACGGTTGTGATGCCATTTTACACTTACGACAAATTACACATTTGTTTTGAAATTTTGAGCTTTTAATATTTATGTTAATACCACGGACCATTTCGTTTCTGATCAATTTATCCATATCTCGACAATTTAAGTGTCCGTACCATTTATGCCATAATACAAGTTCCGAGTCGTCAACATTTAACATCGCGAAGTCACGATTATGTTCACAATTTACTTTAAATATTCCTCCGATTAATTTTACATGAAAAATAAGTTCATTTGTTGGTTTGTTAACGAAAGCACTGTCATTTGTAAACCGCACGAAATTACCATTCTTAATTATTTTGCTCACTGACAAAAAATTCGATTTTAATTCCGGTACAAATAAAACGTCACATAATGTGATGTCAGCATTCTCTGATTTTACAATTACACTACCTATGCCTTTCGTACTACCACTCTCTCCAGAAGCTAAGAATATTTGTTGTTGGTGATATCTCAGTGATTAAAATAAGTACCTGTTGCGACAAATGTGTGAAGACGCTCCGCTATCCAAAATCCACATGTTATCATCCATTACATTCATATTCGCACATAGAAGAACGGGATTATTGTAATGTTTTTACATTCTGCTCTGACATGACCACGTTATCTACACGAGTAGCACTTCACGTTTTTCTTTCTATCACGTTCGCTATTTCTATTATTTTGTATTTTGTCTGGTCTATTCTTAATAGTTAACACGTGTTCTTCTCCAGATTGTTGCCTCTCGCTCCGACGATTACGCTCCTCCAAAATCTTGACCTTCAACTACTCCAAAGTCGGTAGTTTGTCTCTACTTTCCATCGCAACGACGAAGCTGTCAAAACTATCAGGCAGACTGCAAAGTAGGACAATACTTATGAAGTCGCCTGTCATAGAGAAATCGATTTCTTTTAGGGATTCCACTAATCCACAAAAGTCGTTCATTTGGGGGGAGTATGATATACCATCCTGGATTTTAAATCGAACCAATTTCTTACATAAGTTGACCTTGCGGGCTGGACTTTTTGCCATGTAAATACTGCTAAGTTTTTCCCAAGCTCCCATCGCCGTTTTACAATTTTTGGTATGTATCAATTCTGAGGGCTTGATACTCAGAGTAATCGTAGCTAAGGCTTTGTTTTTCAATTGGAATCGAACCCGACATTTTCACGTTTTTTACAATTTAACAAATATTGTTCTTTTTTCGACGAACGAATCTACTATATTTTGACAAACAAAATTTTAATTTTTATACACGATTTTGACGCACAAAATACTTTTAACTTTTTCAACTCAAGGTTATATTTATTGACTTATTCCAATTCATATGGCACTGGGCCCAAAACCTTTTGTTAGCGCAATGAAAAATGGACACGTTTAACTTAAACGAATTCTTTATTTGAACTGAAAATTATGATCTAAAATGTAATACATGTAGGCAGTGATGAGAGTGTAAGAAACAATGAGATTTATAATGCCGTTACTTGAGTAATTGAGTGTTTAATGATATTTACAAAGAATTTGAGTTGAAGAAGAAAAAGTATAATAACGAAAGAACAAAACAAAAAAGAAGTATTAATAATTAATAATAAATAATTAATAACAAATATGTATATTTTAAGCAAAAATGTTTAAATTGTTAAAATTATACAAAATTAAACATTGTTTATTTGCAAAGCGGACACCTCACCTCTGTGACCCCATACTAAAAATTCGTTCGCATTCACTTGTGAAAATGATGCTCGTAAAATGTTACGGAATAATAACATATTATCTACTTTTTTAGAAGTTTAAAATAACTTACTCAAAAGCGGGAAAAATGCACCTTTGGATTTTGAGATGTGATTAAAATGTGTTTTCTACGAAAGCAATATGTTGCTGGGTTACTATGGAAAAGTGTCTAATTTTTAGCGTAAATTTAAAAATGCGGTTGATATAGGCATTGAGTGTGCAAAAAAGTGATTTAGACATTTATTGTTTAATATTGCATTCATTTACTTGTACATATACACTATTTTTGTGACTTTATATCTTTATTGTGTAAAATTAAGCACAATTTATTCATTTCTACATCATTTGTTGAATAGTACACAAGCATTGTTGAAATTTTAACACATCATGTTGAAAATTGCGACAATTATGTTTAATCTTAAACACAAAAAGTAGTAAAGCAACCGACGCCAATGTACATCAGTTCTGAGTAAACCATCGTGCAGCAGAGCTGTTAAGTAATGATTAGTAATCGTAATCATTAGTAATTAGATTACTTTTTTTTAAAGTAGAAGTAATGATTACAATACGATTACATTCAGTTTTATACGATTGGTAATTGATTACGATTACAAGTAATCAAAAAATTATCAGGATTACTTGCGATTACTGAAAAATAATCAAAAGTAATCAAAAATGAGTTCGACTACTTTAAAAGATTACTTTTGACTATTTTAGATTACTTTTGATTACTTTTGATTTTTTGTGATTACTTTTCATTCTCGCGAAATCGGTATGAGGTCATAGTAGTCTGTTTGTCAAAACATTTGACTTTTCAATATATGTCAGTTTTGATTTTTTCTGTTCTCGTTCTTTTGCCAGCTAAAACCGAAAGGTAACGTTAATCGCAAGTAATCCTGATTATTTTTTGATTATTTGTAATCGTAATCAATTAGTAATCAGAAATTGTTGAATAGTGGATTATATAATCATTACGATTCTTTTTAAAAAGTAATGTAATTGATTACTAATCGTAATCGAAATTTAACAGCTCTGTCGTGCAGTGAAGTCATAAAAACAAAACTATTACAAACGTGCTTAAAAATATATTCCAAAATTGTGTGTATAAAACGTAAGTATATTCTTAGTGTGGTATCTAAGAATATAATTACGTTTTATATGATTTTGGGAATGAAAAAATTACTGCTCCCACCCATATCATTTTTCAATAGCCATAAAAAACGATTTGTACAAAAATATACCTCTGTCGGAAAATAAAAAAAATTCTCCACATTCGATCTCTTAAATTTTGTCGTAAAACATTTTGATTTACAAAATTTTTTCCAATAGCTTTATTTTAAAAGGTTGTGATCAAATGATTTCATCTTAATCCTTGAAGAAGTGAAGAAACAGATTTTTAGTTGTTCCCAGAATTAAAACAAAAAAATTAAAAATGATCAAACCATTTTACAATAAAGCTATTGGGAAAATAATATTTAATCAGAAAAGGAAATAAATCTAATGAACGGAAGGGAAAATATTAATTTTTTGATATTGGACATGGAAAAAGTTTTGGTGGATCATTTTGATGAAGTAATCTGAAAATATTTAAATTCCCTATGACGCAATAAATTATTATTACTTTTCGCCGTCAGCTGTTACAGTCCATGGAATTTTTGGTTCGGGTTTTCTACAAATATTCAAAAACAACCCGTGAACAGAAAAAAATATTAATTGTTTACATTGACAACTTTTTTAACGATTTGAGATATTGAACTCGACTTCGTTCATGTGGCCACCGCGGGCATGTCAGCAGCGGACGATTCGTTGGACCCAATTTTCGATGACTCGGACACACATTTCGGCCGTAACGGCCGCGTTCAATGTTGGCTGAGTTATTCCAAGGTCGTCGGCTTGTTGGCATAGACCAATGATTTTACCCCAGAGAAAAAAGTCTAGAGGCTTTAAATCGCACGAACGAGGCGGCCAATTGACTGAGATAACACTCACCAAACTTACTCTTCAATAAATCGATTGTAACGTGTGCCCTGTGGTTTGTGGCACCGTCCTGTTGAAACCACATGTCGTCCATGTCCATGTTTTCCAATTCGGGCCAAAAATAATCGGTAAAGATCGATAACGATCGTCATTCATAGTAACGTTACGATCGTTGTTATCATATGACCCAATGACGCCGCCGACATGCAAACCGTACCAAACAGTTATTCTTTCTGGATGAAGTGGAGATTCATGAAGCACATGTGGATTTTCACCAAACCAATAACGCATATTTTGCTTATTGACGAACCCATTGAGCTAAAAATGAGCTTCGTCACTGAAGATGATTTTGCGATGAAATTCATCATCTTGGCGCATCTTCTCCAAGGACCAATCGGAAAACGTACGTCGCGTCAAATGGTCCATCGGCTTCAATTCTAGAGTCAGCTTGAACTTGTATGGGTGTAAACCAAAATCAATTCTCATTCTTAATACTCCTAATTTAGTTAATAAGTTTAATATTAAGGTAATAAACATTTAAAGAAACGACGTGACGAGTGTTTTATTTATCCAAATGCAAAACCCACCCCTACATGAACGCAATATTAAGCAATAAATGTCTAAATCACTTTTTACACACTCAATGCGTATATATCAACAAAAATTTTAATTTTACACTAGAAATTACACACTTTTCCATAGTAATTTTAAACTTTTTAGTATGTACCACTATGGTAGCGAAATTACACTAACATTTTTTAGTATGTATATACCTGACAATAATAATGACCATTTGTTTACATAATATTACTACAAACAATACTTTTTAAATTCGCTACGCAGCCTATTCCCACATATGGGAATACACACTTTTTGTGAGGATATTTGCAGGATCTTTGTGAAGCAAAAATGCCACACTGACAATACTTTGGCTGACATAATGTCAATACTTAACCCCTCGTTCTATTTGGTTTATTTTAAATTTCTTGTTTTCCCAGAAAAAAACCAGTAAGGAAAGGCTAAAGTCGGGCGGGGCCGACTCTATGATACACTCCACTTTCAATCCGAATACAATTCAATTCGGTGAAAAAGTGAAAACGGGAAGGATTTTTGTATCCTGTAAATGTTTGTGTTTGACAAAAAATTTTATATCGGAAAGGACATTTGTATGAGGATATATTGAAACCTGGAACGAAATAGGTGAAATATAAAATGTATAGTATGGCCAAAATCGGTTAAACTTATGGGAGCAACATTTGAATCTGGGCTATATTTAAATCTGAACCGATCTTACCCACTTTCACCATAGTTTTGTTTAGTTAGATTATAAGATGTTGTGCGAAATTTAAAGACAATCGAGCACAATATGTGGCTTTTAAAGCGGCAAAAGTCAAATCGGGAGTGACATTTATATGGGGGCTATATCTAAATCTGAACCGATCTTACCCAATTTCTGCATAGGTGTTTATAGTAAGATTATAAGATGTTGTGCCAAATTTAAAGAAAATCGAGTGCAATATGTGGTTTCTACAGAG
This sequence comes from Polietes domitor, assembly GCA_947397865.1. Taxonomy (NCBI): domain Eukaryota; kingdom Metazoa; phylum Arthropoda; class Insecta; order Diptera; family Muscidae; genus Polietes; species Polietes domitor. The sequence continues at coordinate 123,385,053 of OX377621.1, forward strand.
GAAAATGTCAAATCGGGAACGACATTTGTATGGGGGCTATATCTAAATCTGAACCGATTTGACCTATTTTCACCATAGATGTTCTTAGTTTAAATATAAGATGTTTTGCCAAATCTGAAGACAATCTGATACAATATGTGGTTTCAAAGTCAAATCGGGAGCGAAATTTGTATGGGAGCTATATATAAATCTGAACCGATATTCACCATGGGTGTTTCTAGTGGAAATATAAGATGTTTTACCAAATCTGAAGACAATCTGATACATTATGTGGTCTCTAGAGCGGAAAAAGTCAAATCGGGAGAGAAATTTGTATGGGAGCTATATATAAATCTGAACCGATCTAACACATTTTTACCACAGGTGTTTCTAGTTACAATATAAGATGTTTTGCCAATCTTAAAGAAAATCTGTTGTAATATGTGGTATCTAGAGTGAAAAGAGTCAAATCGGGAGTGAAATTCGTATGGGGGCTATATCTAAATCTGAACCGATTTTCTTCAAATTAAATAGCGTTCGTCCTTATCCCGAAAAACATCGTTGTGCAAAGTTTCATTTGGTTCTGTTTACAATTGCGACCTGTATCGTGATTACAAGAATAGATGGACGGACAGACAGACAGACAGACAGACAGACGGACGGACATTGCTAAATTGACTCAGAAAGTGATTCTAAGACGATCGGTATAATTAACAATGGGTCTATCTCGTTTCCTTTTGGGTGTTACAAACAAATGCACAAAGACATAATACTCTCGTGGAGTGTATAAAAACGACGAAATAAAAGGTGAATTTACTTTACATAGGAAACCAGTAAGAAATGATCTAAAAATATGAATTAAATTGTTCACCTGGAAACATTCAAGAGTATATTTAAATGACCCTTTGTAAGAAACAATGACTTTAATTTTTTATGAATTTATTTAATTAATTTTAACATTTTTACGTTTCTATTGTTTTTAAAGTTTAGTAAAATATTTTCCTCTCTACACAAAGGAATCTTCTAAATTACAGACGTCATAACATTCTCAGCCATACGAGTTCTTTGTTGCCTTAAACATGTATATACACTCCAAAACGAAGCGAGATAGACCCATTGTTAATTATACCGATTGACTTAGAATCATTTTTGAATCGATTTTCCATCTATTCTTGTAATCAAAGTACAGGTCGCAATTGTAGCCAGAGTAAAATGAAACTTTACACAACGATTTTTTTCGGGATAAGGACGAACGCTATTTAATTTGAAGAAAATCGGATCAGATTTAAATATAGCCCCAATACGAATTTCACTCCCGATTTGACTCTTTTAAATCTAGATACCACATATTTTAACAGATTTTCTTCAAAATTGGCGAAACATTTTATATTTCCACTAGAGACACCAATGGTGAAAATGGGTCAGATCAGTTCAGTTTTATATATAGCTCCCACACAAATTTCACTCCCGATTTGACTTTTTCCATTCTATAAACCACATATTTGAACCGATTTTCTTCAAATCTTGCAAAATAACTTATATTTCAACTACAAGCCCATGGTGAAAATGGGTCAGATCGGTTCAGATTTATATATAGTTCCCATACAAATTTTGCTCCCGATTTGACTTTTTCTGCTCTAGAAACTATATTTTTTAACAGATCTTCTTCAAATCTTACAAAATATCTTATATTTCAACTAAAAATACACATGGCGAAAATGGGTCAGATCGGTACAGATTTATATATTGCTCCCATACAAATTTCGCTTGATTTTACCGGCTTTCATTATAAGTGTTTCTAGTTAGATTATGAGATGTTGTGCAGAATTTAAAGAAAATCGTGTACAATTTGTGGTTTCTAGAGCGGAAAAAGTCAACTCGGGAGCGACATTTGTATGGTGGCTATATCTAAATCTGAACCGATTTGCCTCAAATTAAATAGCGTTCGTCCTTGATCCACAAAACTTACTTGTGCCAATTTTTGTTAAAATCGACTCAGAAAGTGATTCTAAGCCGATGCGTATAATAAACGATGGGTCTAACTCGTTTCCTATTGGATGGGGGTATACTAACTTTGTCATTCCGTTTGTAACACCTTAAAATATCGACATTAGACCCTATAAAATATATATTCTTGATCGTCATAACATTCTAAGACGATCTAGCAATGTCCGTCCGTCTGTTGAAAGCACGCTAGCATCTAAACGAAAAGAGCTAGGAGGTGCTAATTTTGCATAAATACGTTGTATAGTCGTAGATCGGTTGGGATTGAAACTGGGCGAAATAATAACCCCCAGTATTTAAGCATATTTTTTTAATATTTCTTCTTGTACTTACTTTATATTGAGTGTACGCATTCCCCCTATAACAAAAACGTGCACCATAAAACGATTTTTATTCGTAGGGTCACCCCAAAGGGATAAAAATGTATTTTTTCCAAATTCGTACTTTTAAGGGATAAAATGGGAATAGAGGGATAAAAATGGTTCCAACACTTAAAATGAAGGATTTTTCGAAATTCGTACTTTTTGGGGTTCAAATGAGGGGATAAAAATAGTACCAAACAAATGACCGCAGCTAGAGTCGTGAAATTCGGTGTATACATTCCTCTGACTGCGTGACACGAAAATAGAAGGTTTTTTCCAAATTCGTACTTTCAAGGGGTACAATGGCTACAGGGGATACAAATAGTGCCAACTAAACGAATACAGCTAGAATGATGAAATTCGGTGCGTACATCCCTCTAATTGCGTAAACACGTAAAATAAAGAGATTTTAGATAGTTGTACTCTTGAATTCTCCTGGAATTCGATGTATACATTCCTCTGACTGCATAGACACGCAAAAAAGAGACGTTTTTCCAAATTCGTACTTTTACGGCAAAAAATGGTTGAATCATGAAGTTAAGTTATTTTGAACTATGTACGTGAGATAATGTATTTTCAAAATTTATACTTTTGGAAGTAAAATAGAATGGAAATACAACCAACTGTAACATCCACTACCTACCAATATTTATGGTATTTAAGCCTTTTGAAAATATAAATATAAGAATATTAATTTTTGAATTGACTTGAAGTATTATTTCGATATGTTAACGTATTAGTAGCCTTGTCTTATAATTGAATAATAAAATATTATATTTATTAATAAAATTATTTTTTTCAATATTTGTATTTGTTTTGGTTTGACTATTTAAACAATATATATTTTCCTGTAATATTACTGCACTTCTATGAACATCGACAGCCTCTGTGGAATGCAATCCATGGTTCGGCCCGGCCGAACTTAACGCCCTTTTTACTTGTTTTTAGATTATTATTATTATTTTGTTTTGTTCTTCTCGATCACTTGAGCCATTTAGTTTATTAATTAAGAATTATAGTCCGGGAGCCAGCAACGTGTTTGGTTACACCATATGTATCACGGTTTAAACTTTTAGGATATGTTCCTTTATTTTTGGAAAGAACAAAATGCATGACCTTCGGGGTGGCTTTGGCCCCCCTGCACCATTTAAGGTCGCATAAAATGGGTTGCATTTACATTATTTTATCATGTCTGGCATTTATATATATATGAAAGCTCTTACCCCTGCGAGTTACCAACCAAGCAGGCAGATCAATCTGGAGGTGGAAAGTGCGTGCCAGACAAGATCAAAGTCCGGGGCCAGCAACGAATTTCTTTACGCTATAAATAAAACGGCCCAATCTTTTATGGCCACTTCCTTACATTATGAGAGGGAAAAAATCCAATTCTGGCAAACCTTCGGGGTGGCTTTGGCCCCCATGCACCCTTTAAGGTCCAATGGAAATAGTGATATTTCTACCACTTCCCTATAAGTAAAACTTCCAAAACTTTTATGGTCACCTCCTTACGTAATGCGAAGAAAAAATATGCTTGTCTGGCAAGTCTACGGGGGTGGCTTTGGCCCCCTACAATTTTTAAGGTAAAAAAGGTAGTGCATTTTAAGGTCGAAAAGGCTAGTGTTATTTACAATATTTTATCACGGCTGGTATTTGATTATTTGGAAAACTCTAACACCTATGAGTTATCAGCCAACCAGCCAGACCAGTCTGGTGGTGGAAAGTGCGTGTCAGACAGGCTTAAAGTCCGGGGTCAGCAACGAATATCCTTAAACTTAAACTTTTATGGTAATTTCCTTCCATTTGACAAAGAAAAAAATCCATGTCTGGCAAACCTTCGAGGGCGACTTTGGCCCCCCTACACCTAAGGTCGAAAAGGTAGTGATATTTCCACCATTTTCCTACAAGTGCAACTGCCAAAGCTTTTATGGTCAATTCCTTACATTTGAAGGGGGCCTATAACAACACTTATATATCTATATATATATATATATATATATATATATATATATATATATATATATATATATATATATATATATATATAAAAAACAAACACTTTTGCCACGCACACTCCGCCCACAAAATGAAAATCCAAATTTCGGCATCATATTTATCATTTTCGTGGTCAGTAGTATATATGTACCAATTTTCAGCCTTCTAGCTCCCAAAAACAATATTGCCACGCCCACTCCGCCCACAAAATGAAAATCCAAATTTCGGCATCATATTTATCATTTTCGTGGTCAGTAGTATATATGTACCAATTTTCAGCCTTCTAGCTCCCAAAAACACTATTGCCACGCCCACTCCGCCCACAAAATGAAAATCCAAATTTCCATTTTTTTAAAACCCGTGCTGAGAAAATACCTTTCCAACAAAGTACAAATCATCAAAATCGGTTTGGCCAATCTCGAGTTATGGGATTACATCGCTTCGGACACTTTCTTTTATATATATAGATGAAGCCACTTCATCCACTGTGCTCCAAGACAGAAATTCGATACCGAATGCAAACATCCTGAGTCAGCAACTCGACCGGACACAATCACTATTTCGTATTTTGTATTTCCAAAATATTTTTAGTTTTAAGTTGGAACTCAAATAATAAAGATCTTCTAAATCCAAATCGGATCTTTTATTCAGCTGGCGCAGTCGGTAGGAAAACAAAAGAACATTAATGCGATAGCTAGACTATTCAATTCTTTAATCATTGTTGTCCGTCAAACGCTAAGTGAACCAGTGTCGGTTAAGACGCGTTAAGTCGTAAAACAAACAAAAACAAGTAAGGAAAGGCTAATGTCGGGCGGGCCGACTCTATGATACACTCCACTTTCTATTCGAATACAATTCAATTCGGTGAAAAACTGAAAACGGGAAGGTTTTTTGTATCCTGTAAATATATGTGTTTGACAAAAAATGTTAAATCGGAAAGGACATTTGTATGAGGATATATTGAAACCTGGAACGAAATAGTTGAAATATAAAATGTATAGTTTGGCCAAAATCGGTTAAACTTTTGAGAGCAACATTTGTATTTGGGCTATATTTAAATCTGAACCGATCTTACCCACTTTCACCATAGTTTTGTTTAGTTAGATTATAAGATGATGTGCCAAATTTAAAGAAAATCGAGCACAATATGTGTTTATGTTCGGCAGGTGTTTCTAGTTGGATTGTAAGGTATTGTGCCAAATTGAAAGAAAGTAGAGAGCAATGTGTGGTTTCTAGAGCGGAAAACGTCAAATCGGGAGCGTCATTTGTATGGGGGCTATATCTAAATCTGAACCGATTTGACCTATGTTTCTAGTGGAAATATAAGATGTTTTACCAAATCTGAAGACAATCTGATACAATATGTGGTTTCTAGAGCGGAAAAAGTCAAATCGGAAGGGAAATTTGTATGGGGTCTAAATCTGAACCGATTTAATCCATTTTCAACACAGGTGTTTCCAGTTGAAATATAAGATGTGGTATCTAGAGTGAAAAGAGTCAAATCGGGAGTGAAATTCGTATGGGGGCTATATCTTAATCTGAACCGATTTTCTTCAAATTAAATAGCGTTCGTTCTTGTCCCGAAAAACTTCATTGTGCAAAGTTTAATTTAGTTATGTCTACAATTGCGACCTGTATCGTGATTACAAGAATAGATGGACCGACGGACGGACGGACGGACATTGCTAAATAAATGTATTAAAAAATAAAATATAAAAAATAACCAACAAAATTCAAGCGCAACGAGCAGCAACCACAACAGCAACAGCCGGAAATTAACATTCCGATAATAATATGGCACAATTTGAACGCCAAATACAAGCCGTGGAGACATTCCGAGGTGACCGCAACAGTTTATACAACTTTATTAGCCGCATCGACTTAGTTTTAAACCTGTACCCCACCAATGACGTTCGCCAACAATACATTATTTTAGGACACATTGAATGCAACATCAGCAGAGACGTCATGCGTACAATAAACGTATACAACCTGTCAACCTGGCAGGAACCCAAACAAGAACTCATATATGTATACTACAAACCCCAAATACCGAATCATCAATTGTTAGAAGATTTCCGCAACACTCCATTCAAGGGCAACATCCGTAGCTTTTTGGAAGAGGCCGAAATGAAAAGACAACTATTGACGAGTAAGTTAGCACTAGAGAATAATGAAGAAGAAACTTCATTTTTTAATATGTTAATTAATTCAAGAGTCGAGACATTAATCCTAAAGTTACCAACTAACATTTACTTACGAGTAGTCAATTGTAATATACCAAATTTAATATCATTGATAAATTTGCTACAAGCAAAAAATTTGTATGAAGAGCCCGTTCAAAAGGCTCAACCAAAAACAGTAAACGACAAAAAGCAAAAAAAAAATTCGTTTTGATAACCGCACTAACCCAACATACAACTCTCACAATACTAAAACTTTATTTCGACCGAATTTCAAACCTATAATGATGCAACCAAATTTTCAAAGCCCACATCATAACCTTGTTCCTAACTATCCTTATACAAATTATCAGACTAACTTTAACAGTATGCCTCGTCCAATACCACACATTCCCAGACCCGACGCACATATTCAACGCCAAAACAAATTTGATTTTCATCGGTTCGGTCAACAACAAATACCCATTTATTAATAATAACCCAACCAAACGCATGAGACCAACAGATAGCGGACAGACAAAAATGAGTATCGACGAATCTAGACATCAGGAAGAAGAAATATATTTACCATATGATCCATATAACTATTGTGACCCAAACTTTTATTACTATCCCGAATATTATCCAGTACAGTACAGACCACAACACCCGAACTATCAAACCCCTCATGTTCCAATAACAGAGGAACAAAATAAAGAGGAAAAGTCTGACATTGCAAGGTGAAATTTTTCAGCCACCAGCTTCGAGACCCACCAGTACATAACGATCCCTCACAAAGGCAAAATGCCTGATAGATGCAGGTTCCACAGTTAATATAATGACTAATAATATTTTCAACTTGACAATTATTGAAAGAAAATTCCCAACACCAGCATAAATTTCTATTACACCAATTTTCAACTGGTTATGACCTCTTAATTGATAGAAATTTAATGTCACAAGATCAAGCTGTGATAGATTATAGAAATTAAACAGTAACACTCTATAATTATAACCACAAAGTTATTAATCAAACTGTCGAAACAAATTTAAAGCAGTCGCAAGAAAGTACTTATAACAGTCAATGTTCGGAGTCCCTTCATAATATTGGAACTAATCTCACTTCAAGTCTCTACAGACTTGGCCACTTAAATCCAGAGGAAAATTTTAGAACAGAACATCTACTCCGAAATTGCGAACACATTCAATACAGAGATGGAAATAAGTTAACATTCAGCAACCAAGAAAATCACACTATAAATACTACACATAACCTACACATTTACTCCAAGTACAATTATCCACAAGCTTATGAAGAGGAGGTTGAGACCCAAATTGAGGACATGTTACAACAATGTATTATTCGTCCTAGCAATTCACCATACAGTAGCCCCATCTGGGTAGTACCGAAAAATCAGATGCTTCGGGTAAGAAAAAGTTCAGAATTGTCATTGATTCCATTCCAGATATGGATGAAATCCTAGGAAAATTGGGAAAATGTAACTATTTCACCACAATAGATTCAGCTAAAGGTTTCCTAAAACAGCTTTCTCCACAAAAAATGGCTACTACGAATATTTACGTATGCCATTCGGTCTTAAGAATGCACCAGCAACCTGCCAACGTTGCATGAATAATCTTCTTCGTCCCCTTTTAAACAAACATTGTCTTGTATATCTTGGCGATATCATAGTGTTTTCTACGTCACTCGACGAACATTTGAATTCACTCCGATTAGTATTTTATAAATTGAGTGAAGCCAATCTAAAATTGCAACCCGATAAATGCGAGTTTCTACGACAAGAAACTACATTTTTACGACACGTCATTACACCAAATGGAATAAAACCGATTCCAGAAAAAGTCAGAGCTGTTCGAGACTATCCCCTACCAACCACAACCAAAGAAATTTAAGCTTTTCTGGGTTAACCGGTTATTACAGAAAGTTCATTCCGAATTTTTCAGACATAGCAAAACCCATGACGACAAATCTGAAAAAGAATGCGAAAAATCCAGAATATGTTTCCTCCTTTGAAAAGTTAAAATATCTCATTTCGGATGACCCCATTTTAATAATTCCAAATTTCAATCGTAAATTTTATTTAACTACAGATGCTAGTAACGTGGCTCTTGGAGCCGTACTTTCGCAAGATGGGCACCCAGTTAGCTACATAACACATACAGCGCCATAGAAAAAGAACGATTAGCCATTGTATGGGCAACCAAAACTTTTCGTCATTAGGGTGTTAGGGTTATGTTGGTTACATCGAATGAAGGACCCAAACTCAAAATTATCCCGTTGGAAAGTTAAATTGTCTGAATATGATTTTGATATTAAATATATTATAGGCAAAGAGAATTACGTAGCCGATGCTCTATCCCGAGTAAAATTAGAACATACAGTAATTTAATTAGAATTACTGAAAAGACAATTAACAATTTCAATAGACAAGTAATACTTTCCAAAGGCCCAATAAGTATCAAACACGAAACTTATTTCAAAAAAGGAATAACTCACATTTCATATGATGAAATGACAAGAGAAAAAGCCGAATCATACTTAGTTAACCACTTCTGTAAGACATCTACTTTGCATATAGACAGTGATGCAGATTTTGAAATGATCCAAACTGCACATAGGGCAATTATTAATACAAAACATACCAAAATTGCCCGTAGCCTCATTTTATTCAAAAATATACCCACATATGTCAAATTTAAAGAATTAGTTCTAACCGCTCACGAAAAACTTCTACGCCCTGGGATACAGAAAACAAACAAACTCTTTGGCGAAACTTATTACTTCCCTAACAGCCAATTACTTATCCAGAATATAATAAATGAATGTCAAATTTGTAACTTATCCAAAACAGAACACCGCAATACAGACATGCCCATGAAAATTACGCCTAAACCTGAACACTGTCGCGATAAATTTGTAATAGACATTTACTCTTCTGATGGTAATCATTATTTGAGTTGCATAGACATATACTCAAAATTCAAAAAATTGAAGGCTGACAGAGACGGCGCTCTAGTCTCGCACTTAAAAGATGGCTCGAAAGCGAAGATATTAAGTTAGAACTAAACACATCAAAAACAGACGTAGCAGACGTTGAAAGATTGCACAAAACCATAAATGAGAAAATTCGCATTATCAAAAATTCAGACGACAATGAAGCTAAGTTCAACAAGATTGAATCAATACTACAGACAGACCCCCGCTCATATATTCCTTTACGCCGGACAACCGACCCTAGATACTCAGCAAATCAAAGAAAAAAGGATCAATGTAATAAATAACACAGTGCGACAAATTGCAGTTTAATCTCTGCAATTCAAGCACCACTATGACGATTGCATAAAGGATTTTTTTCCTGAGGTACCCGTTTTCGCGGGACGCCCTGGCGCGCTCCCCCCATCCACTTTTGTTATCTTATGGTCTTTTGTTTATCATAACTCGAGAACGGCTGTCCCGATTTAGGTGAAATAAATGTTGAAAAATAAAGAATTATAATTCCTTTAATCTATTCCGATGCTCTTTCTCGATATTTTAAACAGTTTCGCAGATATAAATAAATTTATGAAAAAAAAAAACTGCGGGACTGTTTCTGTTAATGTTCAGGCTGACTACATTGCGTATGAGTGATATTACCCTCAATAACCAGTAAGTATACGTTACCTACACACACTACATTATTTTTCTGTCTCTAGAAAGAGTATCATAACTAGGGTATCCAATTATTCCGACTTCTAAGATATTCGATTAATTGTTTATTCGAAAGCTAAGAATTTCCAATAAATCGAATAAACGCCTGAAGAGTTAATCATCAAATAATTGCTCAACTCATTAAAACATAATTAATATAGGTTAAATAGCTAGAACATTTTATTTTAATGTTAGTCACTACTTTTCCATATTTATGTGTAAATACATTTCGAAAAAAAAACAAGAGTTAGCGGGCATTCCTTTTCTATATGGTAATAAGCCTTGACATATTTTTCCGTTTTGAATTTTTTATGATTTTTAAAAACAAAAAATTTAAATTTTTTAGGGAATTTTTTTTTCATAAATTTATTTATATCTGCGAAACTGTTTAAAATATCGAGAAAGAGCATAGGAATAGATTAAAGGAATTATAATTCTTAATTTTTCATTTGGTCATCATTTTGGATACACCAACGAACCGTCATAGTGGTGCTTGAATTGCAGAACCACTGATGCACTGTGTAATGATAGACAGGAATACGAAATTGACACCAAACGTAGGAAGTGATTGTTACAGAAAGGTAAATTAGAAAATTCATTTAATCCCGACCACTACAAAATTACTAATAGAAATAGGGAGACACACTATTATACAACACAGTTCAAGAGAAAAAAGTAACGACATTACAATTCTACAGGTCTCTGGAGAACAATCATGACACTGCTTCTACTAATCACCACAACTCACACTCAACAAATTCAAAGCGATCATGATTACCTAATCTTCTCAAGTAGAAATTCAAAATAATCTGGAACCAGCTGCTCAAAATTCAATTAAAGTCCACGAGTTAAATGATGTCATACAATTAGTAAATGACAGATTTGAAAGCCTCAAACAATATGAAAAAAAAAATCGCGACAGCATTGTCACAATCACATACGAACTCATGCAATTCACTGAATTTATAGAAGATATAGAAATGGATAAGCAACTTTCCCGACTCGGACTTTTTAACCCAAAACTATTAAATTATGATAAACTAGAAAATGTTAAGAGCCAAAACATACTACTAATCAAAACATCCACATTGATTAACTATCAAAACAACCATATGCTTATTATATCACACATACCTATCTATATATATAAAAGAGTTGCGTGATTGAGTTACTGAGTGACTGACTGATCACTCCCCAGACCAAACGGCTGGAGCTAGAATCATGAAATTTGGTGTGTACATTTCTCTTACAGTGTAGAGGTGTGATAAGACGGGGTTTTTCGAAATTCGTACTTTTAATGGGTAAAACGGGGTAAAAAGGGATAAAAATGGCACCACCGCAATGACCAAACGGCTGGGCCTAGAAACTTGAAATTTGGAATGGGCATTACTCTTATAACACGAATGCAACCAAGATAATATTATTCAAAATTCGTACTTTTTGTGGGTGAAATCGGGTAAAAAGGGATAAAAATGGTACTAATTAAACGGATGGAGCTGGAATCATAAAATTCGGTGAGAACATACCTAAAATGCTTAGAAACTGAAAATGACCGAATATTTTGAAATTCGTACTTTTAATAGGTAAACGGGTAAAAGGGAATAAAAAAGGTACCAACAACACGGATGACGCAACAAATATTGAAATACGGTGTGTATATTCGTTTTACAGCGCAGATCACTGACAGGAAGGCATTTTTCGAAATTTGTGCTTTTAAGGGATTAAATGGGTTACAAATTGTACCACATCCCAGACCAAACGACTGGGCCTAGAATCATGAAATTCGGAACGGGCATTACTTTTGCAACACGAATGTGGTTAAGAAAATAGTTTTCAAAATTCGTACTTTATGTGGGTGAAATTAGGTAGAAAGGGATAAAAATGGTACTAATTAAACTGATGGAGCTGGAATCATGTAAGCATGTATATCCCTGAAAATACTTTCAAACGCAAAATGCTAAATATAATATTTAGGTTTAATTTTATGTATGTACGGGTCGTTTATTTTGGAATATCGACTATGCGTGTGGGGGTAACATAAGATGTATATCAATTTCCCCCATCTCCGAATTTAAACTAAGTCTGGGAAAAAATACTATGCGCAGAGTTTGAATAAATTCTTTAAGTCCCTTCCAGAGTTTTCGTGTATACCAACGAGCCAGACGGACGTGGACATACTTATGGCTTTAAGTCTCTCCTTCAATGCGTTACACTTTTTCTATCCCAAATGATATATAGGGTCCGCCAAATAATTTTTTTTTTAAATGATATAAAAAAAACTACTGAATATTTTCTCAAATTTCTTTTTTTATTTGAAAGTACAATCCTTCCTGTTAATAATGGAAAATAATTTCATTCAAATGGCTGCTGAGGGCACCCCACAAATAATAGTCCAACGGTTGAATAGTTGAAAAAAAAAACACGTTAGATGGCGGACCCTATATATGCTCCTACTCTGTAGTGAGGGTATAATTACCACAGCTTTATATGATTTTTGTAAAAATTGCTTTATATGATTTTGTAATATTGACTACGTATAAATGGATGACACAGTTTTTGGATTTTTTTTAAATTTTTTTGTACAAGGTGTATAAATCGAATCGAAAAGTTAGTGTGAATATACCGCTGAATACGTAGCGCAAAGTAAAACGATTTTTCAAAAGTTGTGAGCGTTTACAAACGATTTGCCCTGAAAGTGATATCCTTAGACTAAGGCAATTTCAAAATATAAAAAACAGTTTGAATACCGAGACAAAATACTGTCAATACCAACCCATTTGAAAAATTTCCGCGTACGAAGTAGCGGGTATTTGCTAGTTGCTCATAAAATAAAAAAATCAGTTAAAATCATTCCCTATCCTGATCATAATTGGATTATACTGACACAAAGTCATATTTCGAAGATGAAAATAAAATCTATTCTGAAGAAATTGAAGAAGTACACAATGATTGCATTACAAATATAATTAAGAGAAAAAATCCGATTTGTAATTTTATCCCCACAAATTCAAAAGAAATGATGAAATATATCGAACCTAATGTAATTTTAAATTGCCAAAAATCAAATAGCGAATTAAAAATTAATGGAAATAAAATCATAGAATAACACAACGCAACATTAGAATTGGAAATATTATGTTAAGTGAAAACTACTTAAAAACAGAAATAGACTTAACACTATTATATTCACCATTAGAAATAACCAAAATCAAGATTGTACAACATAATGACGTCGCTAAATTAATTTCACAAAATAATTTTATACTTTACATTATTATATCAATTGTAATTTTTGCTTTTATTATGATATGTTTGTACTAAAGAAAATATGTAGCCACAAACCCACTTGTACTGTTATATTTGAGAATGAATAAATCAAAAAAAAATTTTTTTTCAAATCCATGCTTTATGCAAGCAGAATTCTATTCGGCCTAGAAATTCTTTTTTAGTTATCTTTTGTAGAAGGAAAAATTACTGCGTTATCAGGAGCAGAAATAAGATTTTTAATTTGTGGTTTGTATGGGAGGTACCACGCCCTTTGTACAATCCCGCCCATATTTGCAGCAGCACTTAAAAAATCCACACCAAACCGACGTACCAAATTTTGTTCAAATACCGTTATCAGGAGCAGAAATAATAGATTTTTAATTTGTGGTTTGTATGGGAGGTACCACGCCCCTTTGTACAATCCCGCCCATATTTGCAGCAGCACTTACAACATGCACACCAAACCGACGTACCAAATTTTGTTTAAATACCGTTATCAGGAGCAGAAATAATAGATTTTTAATTTGTGGTTTGTATGGGAGGTACCACGCCCCTTTGTCCAATTGGTCAAATTTTTCCATTTCCTTGTATTGTCATCGAAAATGATTAAGTGTGCAAAATTTGAGCAAAATTGGTTGAGAAAAAAGCTTTCAAAAATTGATTTCAAATTTTGTGGCACACAAACATATATAGAAAGTAACCTTATATAAAGCATGGAAAAAAGAAACACATGTAAATGATACACCAACACTGGAAATTCACCAGTTGAAATCGAAATAGCTCAAGCCTTATTTGCCCACACTGTAACCAACAGCCTAAGCATAGGCTTCCTTTTAAGGGAGGGGAAGTAACGTAATTATTACGTTACCGTCGTATTTACGCGCTCCACCAAATAAATTTGAAATCTAAACGGAATGTCGCTGACTTTGCTAACTCAACATTTGTACACAATGAAGCCACTTCATCCAGTCTGCTCCAAGACAGAAATTCGATACCGAATGCAAACAAACACTATTTCGTATTTCCAAAATATTTTTAGTTTTAAATTGGAACTCAAATAATAAAGATCTTCTAAATCCAAATCGGATCTTTTATTTCACTATATATGTATATAGCTGATGTAAATAATAAAATAGTCCAGATACATTTCATTTTTTTTTCATAAATTATATTCATTCAGCAGAATCCAGCACTCGACATTCGAGTGCAATTCTTTGTGATTTTAAATCTAGGAATCTCCTTAAATGGATATATTTTTGAGATCTATATGGAATAACTAAACATAAAACAAATTTGTTGCATTTGGAAAATGACGGACTATCGGATAGTTGAAAATATTTCATGCAAGTAAACGCTACTTCGAACGCGGGACAATTTCACCATTTTATTTATTATTTTTGTTTTTATAAGATTTTGTTCTTATTCCCTCAAAATAATCTCTCCGCCAAAAATAAGAATATCCTATCCTAGGGGATAGCGGATATATTAGGGTTAGAATTGCACTGTATTTGTAGTCGTTTCTTTTGTACCATTTCAGTAAGATTAAAAACTATAACTCTTTGGATGGTGTAAATATTCACTCCTTATCCCGTTTTTCACTAAAAGTACAATTTTCGAAAAATCGCTTTTATAATTGGTTTCTGCTCAATGCTTTCAACTCTATAAGTACGAATTTGGAGAATTCTCCGGATTTCTTGATTTTAGCTGTTGTTGTTTGATTTGTGCCAAAAAGTACGATTTTTTTTTTCAAAATATAAATTTTTATGAAATATTTAAGGTTCAGCCTTTTAGTCAGACTATTCTTATCACATATTTACGGTGTAAGAGGAATTTTCACCAGTATTTCGAGATTCAAGGAACCACTAGCAAAAGAAAAATACAACAAATGTGGCCGATATTCATTAATACGAACTCTAAAACAGCGTGAATGTTTACTCCTGAATGAATTACAGCACTACCTTCGTGCAGTTTATCTGTATAAATTCGATTTGTCTGAAAAATCAGGTATTTGTAAAGTTTTTCGGCATAGTTCATGCAAATGAACTCCGATTGCCATAAAATCTTTAAGGATGAAGGACATATGCTTACCTTTTCAAAAATTAATGAGAAAAATTACTAATACAAAAAATCTGACTTTTTGCACTATCCTATCTTCCAAGGCTGCAATTTCCTGCAAGTAAAAGTTGCAAAAAACGGGAAAACCCTCAACCTTACTAAATATGTATTTTATTCTTCAAAGCGGGTCGATAGCCTTAGTTTCTAGTGCCCTTCTTATATAAATTTATTATAATTTAAATTGTAATAAATAATGAAATAAATAAATAAATTATTCTTCAAAGAAAAAAAGTTATGTTGGTCAACATTTTTATTTTTTTGGCTTAGAGCTTGGGAAATTATTATTTAATAGTTAAAATCTGTAATGCGCATTATGAAAAAATACGTGCAAATATGTTCCAAAAATAAATATTTTACTTTTATTTAAAATAGAAAAATACGAAAAGTATTACATTTTTGTTTATTTGCTAAAATATACCTTATTACCTAATGTCCTTACAGAACTCAAAAATGTTTAGAACAAATGTTATTAAATGTTGGTCGATGAATTATGATTCTGAACCACTGTGCGCTGGTGACAGTATTCTCTTCTCTTTTTTCAAATCCTCAATAAATCCGCTCAAGAAGAAAATATATACTATTGAAATTCTACACAAACGAATTATACATTGACGAACGATTCAAAAATAGTGTTTTATAACACGAACATAAGTTTTCGTGTTATGATTTGAAATTATAAAAGCTTTCGTTCATTTGTCAATCAACAATATTGTCATCATTCTTTGCCAATTTTATTCATAAACATATTAGGGAAATAGTGATTTTTTATGCGCATTACTATATTTGTTTACTATTTCAAAATATAAGGCATACTTATGCGAACTGTTTTAAATAAAACGCATTGCTTCATTATTATAATAAAAATAGGTCATTTATACATATAAAATAGTTGCGTGATTGAGTGACTGACTGATCATTCCCTAGACCAAACGGCTAGAGCTAGAATCATGAAACTTGGTGTGTACATATCATAACGCGAATGCGACCAAGAAAATATTTTTTGCAAAATTTCTACTTTTAGTGGTGAAATTGGGTAAAAACGTATAACAGCGGTACCAATCATGAAATTCGGTTTGTACATATGTATATAGAACACAAAATTAATGGATTTTTCTAAATTAGTACCTTTTTATATCCCAATGGTGCCACAATGCGAAACATTAACTGATTTTCCATACTTATACTTTTAAGTAGAACTTGGAACAAAAAGCGATTAAAATAGTACCCACGAGGTATCGAGTTAGGTACATACATAATTACTGCAATACAAGATGGTATCAACCAAAGTTTTCAGTTAGAATATGAAAAGGTTATTAGAAACTCGGTGTGTACTTTTCTCCGAGTACGTAAACGCGCAACATAAATTAATTTTTCGAAATTTGTATATTTAAGGGCGCAAGCGGCACAGAGAGAGAGAGAGGTATCTGTGAACATTATAGTCATTATCCCCGGCATAATAAAAAATATGTATATAAAAAATGTTTGTTCTATTTATATGTTAAGATTTCAAGTCATGCACCGGTATACCAGTTATATGTAAATGTTTTAATTTTAACTTGTAAAGAGTGATTTTTTTGAGGTTAGGATTTTCATGCATTAGTATTTGACAGATCACGTGGGATTTCAGACATGGTGTCAAAGAGAAAGATGCTCAGTATGCTTTGACATTTCATCATGAATCGTCTTACAAACGAACAACGCTTGCAAATTATTGAATTTTATTATCAAAATGCGTGCTCTGTTAAGAAAGTTCATTGCGCGCTTCCATTTTATGGTCAGTTTAATCGACCCACTGAAGCGGCTATTCGGGCTATTGTGATTAAATTTCGCACCAAATTTACATTGTTGGACATTAAACCACAAACACGCTTACGTAGAGTGCGAACTGAAGAAAATATCGCAGCTGTATCGGCCAGTGTTAATGATGACCACCAATTTTCGATTCGTCGCCGTTCGCACCAATTGGGTCTCTGTTACTCAAAAACGTGGAAATGCCAAAATTGGACTAAGCGGATGGACCACCTAAGACGCAGCCGCGGTCAACATTTAAATGAAATTATCTTCAAAAAGTAAATGTCATGGACCAATCTAACGTTTCAAATAAAGAACCGATGAGATTTTGCAAATTTTATGCGTTTTTTTTTAAAAAAAAAGTTATCAAGCTCTTAAAAAATCACCCTTTATATGGACTACAAAGGGCGTGCCAAAAACATACATATTTTGTAGGTTTTGAGTGATTATAAAAACATTTTAAAATCTCGAACTGCAACCAATTTCGATCATACGTCTGGAAGTTATATCAGTTTTATTTTGACCAAAGTTTATGTCAATTTTCGTGGAAAATACCAAAAAGGATGTGACAATATCGCCCATATTCTGTTGTCTGCAGCATATATGACTATATTGCTAAATAACATATTTAACAGTACTCCGATTATCCGTGTAGATGTTCTATTAGGTCTAATTTTACGTATGTTCGTGTCGTTTGTTTTGGAATATGGACTATACGTGTGGGGGTAACATAATGTCTATATCAATTTCCCCATCTCCTAATTTAAACTAAGTCTGGGAAAAATAATACTATGTGCAGAGTTTGAATAAATTCTTTAAGTCCCTTCCATTTATGGTTTTAAATCTCTCCTAAAAAAAATAAAAAATTGTTTGCATTTTGTGACTATAACTTAAACTATTGACTACGTATAAATGGATGGCACAATATAAATGGATATTTTTATTTGTACAAGGTGTACAAATCGAATCGAAAAGTTAATGTGAATATACCCCAGAATACGTAGTTGCGCAACGTAAAACGATTTTTCAAAAGTTGTGAGGGTTTACAAACGATTTGCCCTGAATGTGATATCTTTAGACTAAGGCAATTTCATAATATAAAAAAAGTTTGAATACCGAGACCAAATACCATTTGAAAAATTTCCGCATACGAAGTAGCGGGTATTTGCTAGTTGCTATATAAAATTATAATTAAAATTATAATACTGCAATTGTAATCAAAAAGTGAATATGTGGCAACAATCCTGAAAGATGTACTCTAAAAATTAGGTGTATAGTCAAGCTCATTAGGGGGAAACATTTCCCCCATTTGCAATTTCTTGATTCAGCTACAGCCAAAGTGACTGAAAATTCGTTATGTTTCGGGTCCACATTGGAATGCCTACATCTAATTTCATGATTCTAGGTACATTCGTTTGCTTGGCGGCAGTTTTATTCTTTTTTCATTTTAACCCTAAAAGTGTGAATTTGGAGAAATACTCATATTTTGCGTATCTACGAAGACAGAGGAATGAAAACACTGAATTTCATGATTCTAACTACAGCCGTTTGTTTGATACCAATTTTATACCGTTTTGCATCTACACAGTCAGAGCAATGCACACACCGAAGCTCACTATTCCAACTGCAGCTGTTTGGTTGGTACCTTTTTTATCCACATTTGCCCTATTTTCTGTATAAAAGTAAAAAAATTTCGAAAAATTCCGAATTTCGACAAATCCCTCTAATTATAGGGATATAAACACCGCATTCATGTTTCTAGTTGGTGTCGTATCATTGGTACCATTTTTATCCCTTTCTGCCCCATTTCACAATTTTTTTTTGTTCTTTTTGGTGTTCTCACGTTAGTAGAGGAATGTTCGCAACAAATTTCAAGTGTATAAAAGCAGAAATTTTCAAACAAAATGCTAAAATAATCTAAATATTAGGGTGTCTTTTCAGTCCGATTTTGTCTTAGAATTTTTCCACGACACAATATATATATTTTATGGGTTCTCCGACGAATAGTTCAAGGTGTTACAAACGGAATGACAAAGTGAATATACCCCCATCTTAATGTGGAGGGTATACAAATACAGTTTTGTGTGTAAAAGATTGTGTCCATTTCAACCGGCTGAAAAATTATATGCTTACAAAATAAAAATTTCAAAACAGTTTGTGTAAAAACTTTCTGCTGACATATGTAAATCGTGGTCATACAAATAAAAGGCCTGTTCGATTGGGCTTACGAGGTTTTTCGTAAACGGATCAAAAAGAAAAAATGTGACATCTACTAGGACTGTAAATTTCTACTGTGCGGACGTGCTTCATAATCGCTCGTATTATAACAACCATTTACTCTGTTTTACTGCCTCCATTTGCCTGGAAACTGTATACAGCTAATTTACAAGTGTGTCGGCATCGATCTGTGTTTATGCCGATTTGTGTTGTAGCGGTGTATTCCCGAATTTTGCAAAATAAAAATATCATTTTGGTGTGCTAAGAGCTCAATAATTTGCTGTGTTGTTGTAAGTGGATGAAATAGGACACATACACATAAATAAATATACATCGTCATCAGCTGTTTTGTTTATCGGTTATCTGTTACCCTGTGAATATCATCCCTAAGCTGCCTGGTTGTTGTCTCGGATAAAAAAATTTCACCACTGTACTACTCACCACACTTTTAGCAACCCCTGTTGGAAATTGATTGCAAGTTGCAAATTTATAACAATGCCTTGCTCTAAATTAAATTGTAAAATCAACAAATTAGATGAACCCATGCTATCTTGTTGACTATGCAATACATCATACCATGCTAAATGTGTTGAATTGGCTGCTCGAACTGCTGATAACTTAACTGAGGATAAAGGTCTGCGTTGGTGTTGCAAAAAATGCAAAGTGTTTGATGTGGAGCTCTATTTGTTCTTCAAAAATACTCATAAGGTATTTGATCAAATTAATAATGATCTTATATCCCTTACCGAAAAGTTTTCTAAATATAAGGAAGTCTTTGATAGTGCCTCTTGCGTTGAACAATTTCTACAATCGCCATCTGATTCCCTACGTAAACGAAAAAAACATCTGATCCTGTCTCATCAATCCAAATCTTGGATAACCAAGTTATTGAACCAGATCAACGTACGGCTCCATCCATTAATATAAGTGAAGTTCACGGAAATGTCGCTACTCCTTTACAAATTGAAAAAAACCATTCCGCAAAATACTGTAGTTGCTGCGTTGGACGTAACCTCGTCTGGATCTACAAAATTCTACTCGCCCACACACACACCTAATAAATCCAACCCTCCTAAACAATTAGTAGTGGTGTCATCAAAAAAAAAACTATATTTGCTGCCCGTTTTGCTGCTGATACTACAGTAGAAGATGTTGCTTCATATGTTAAATCAAAGTTGGATGAAGATATTGAAATTAACGTCTTTAAATTTAAATATACGGAGAAACGTAGCAAGGCCTCTTTTAAAATCATCGTTCCAGAAGACGTATTCGATGCTGTTGTTGTTCCTGATTTCTGGCCGCCAAAAGCCATAATTCACGAATATGTGTATAGAGATAATGGTCGATCTGATATAGCATATTTACCGTTGCGGTCAAGTGAAGTATCAAAAAACTAATAGATCCACCTTCCGATAATTATGCTCATTTAGTTTATCAAAACGTTAGATGCTTAAATTCTAAATTGGCTAATTTATATATTGATAGTTTCAATATGAATTATCATATTATTACCTTTACTGAAACTTGGCTTACAGAAAAAATTTTAAATCACGAAATTCTATGTGGAAAATATCAGATATTCAGATGTGATCGTGTGGATAAAAGTAAAAAACAGTCGGTGGGGTTCTAATTGCAGTCTCCATCGACTTTCCTGCTGAACAAATTATACTATCTTCCGTTGTTGGTATTGAATTTGGAGCAGTAAAAGTTCGATTTAGAACGTTGTCTTTATTCGTTTCATGTTCTTACATTCCTCCCGGTTCTGATGTTTCATTTTACACCAAACATGTTTCCGCAATTAAATTGGCTTTTCAATCTTCTACTTCACGTGATATCCTAATTGTTCTTGATGATTTCAACCTACCTGTAATCACATGGAATCAGTTATTTGACTCGAATGTTCTATTGCCTGTTGTTGCAAACACCTGTGTTAATGAATGCATTGAATCATTGTTAGATTATGGACTATCTCAAGTTAATAATGTTTATAACTTATTTGGTAAACTTTTAGATCTAATTTTTGTTAACCAGCCGTCGGAAGATTCGCTGAACTCATCTAATCCGGTGACACACCCTGAAGATCGCTATCATCCTACAATTGATTTAAAAATTATGATTCCTTCAAACTCTTTTACAAACATTTCAAAATATATTAGAAGTAAAAAAGAATACTGTTTTTCTAAAACAGATTACTCTAAACTCAACACACTTTTATCCACTATTAATTGGAATGATATTCTCTCGTCCAAGGTTTTAGACGTTGTGATAGAAAATTTCTACAGTGCATTGCATAATTGTATTTCTAAATCAGTTCCTAAAATATTAAAACGTGATAATATTGGTCCACCTTGGAACACTAATCAATTGGCAAGGTTCAAGAATAAGAAAAACAAATTATTTAAAAGATACAAAAAAACTGGTTCTTCTACTGACTTTTCTAAATATTCCATAGCAAGATCTAATTACAATACCGAGGACAGAAGAGCATACAATAATTACGTAATATCTATGAAAAACCAACTGAAAAGTAATCATAAATCTTTTTATAAATTTGTAAATTCCAAACACCGATTACGTACTTTTCCAAACTCTTTGGAATTTGGCTCCATTGTTGCTGATGATGATATATCAATTAGTAACATATTTGCTAACTTTTTTTCAACGACTTACTCTAATAAAACATTTGATCAGTCAAGTTTTTATCCTTATAACATTGTTGAATATTCACCAGTAAATGTTTCATATATAAGTAGATGTACGGTCTTGGAAAATTTGAAGTCATTAAAGAGTACATTTAATCCTGGTACTGATGGAATTTCCACTAACATACTAAAATGTTGTGCTGATGTTCTTTCGTATCCTCTCTGTTTAATATTTAATAGATCATTATGTTATGGTTATTTACCACCTCTTTGGAAAGAATCATATATAATCCTAATGGCAGCATAATCCAATCTGGCAGCAAGATGGACGTATCGAATTATAGAAGCATTGCAAAACTTAGCGCTATTCCAAAGCTTTTGGAGAAAATTATAACTGACATGTTATCTCAACGTGTTGTCAACACGGATTTCGTAGATCCCGATCAACCATAACGAATATATTGGAAATGATGGATTTAAAAGCCGAATGCAAACGGATACGATTTACACAGATTTTAGTAAGGCTTTTGATAAAGTTAATCATAACCTTCTCCTGAAAAAATTAGATTTTATGGGCTTTAGTAACTCATTATTATCTTGGTTAAAATGCTATTTATGTGGTCGAATCCAAAGGGTAAAATTCGGAAATGCTATTTCAAAGGAAATTGTGGTGTCTTCCGGTGTACCACAAGGAAGCCATCTTGGCCCTGTCTTATTTACACTATTTATTAATGACCTTCCATCTGTAATTCGACATTCCAATATTCTAATGTATGCTGATGATGTAAAAATATTTCGGTCGTTTGAAGACCCGTTGGAGCAATATTACCTACAATCTGATCTTGATTGCTTTCATGAATGGTGTAAAGTAAATTTAATGGAACTGGACCTCGGCATCTTATTAGATCAACGTCTGAACTTTCGACTTCACATTTCAATGATAGTAAACAAAGCTTATAGTGCTCTTGATTTTATGAAGCGTTGGAGTTTTCTGATCTTTCAGTCATGGTTCTGTTCATTGAGTATGGTTCTGTTATATGGGATCCATCTTATACTATTCATAGTAACATTATTGAATCTTTGCAAAAACAATTCCTCTTATTTTGTCTACGTGGACGTGGGTGGAACCCCCGTACACTGCCGTCATATGAATTTAGACTCAATCTTATTAAGTTACCATCTTTGAGAAGTCGTCGTACTATGCTGAACATTACTTTCCTGATGAATGTTTTACAGGGCAACATTGATTCAAATTTTATCATGAATAGAATGTTTATAAATATACCTCAAAGACCTACTAGAAATTTTCAGTTGATTCACATTGATTACTTCCGCACAAATTACGCTAATAATGATCCTTTCCGCCGCTTGTGTGTTCAATTTAATAAATACTACCACTAGGGTTTGCATTTTTCCGTACTTTTTATTTCCCGGGACACGGGAATTATTTTTTCAATTTCCCGGGATGTATGGGAGCTATATATAAATCTGAATCGATCTAACACATTTTTACCACAGGTTTTTCTAGTTGAAATATAAGTAATTTTGAAAGATTTGAAGAACATCTGTTAAAATATGTGGTTTCTAGAGCAGAAAAAGTCAAATAGGAGCGAAATTTGTATGGGAGCTATATATAAATCTGAACCGATCTGACCTATTTTCACCATAGGTGTTGCTAGTTTAAATATAAGATATTTTACCAAATCTGATACAATATGTTGTTTCTAGGGCGGAAAATGTCAAATCGGGAGCGAAATTTGTATGGGAGCTATATATAAATCTGAACCTATCTAACACATTTTTACCACAGGTGTTTCTAGTTGAAATATAAGATGTTTTGCCAATTTTGAAGAACATTTTTTGTAATATACCACATATATACCACATACCAAAGAGTCAAATCGGGAGTGAAATTCGTATGGGGGCTATATCTAAATCTGAAGCGATTTTCTTCAAATTAAATAGCGTTCGTCCTTGTCCCGAAAAACTTCGTTATGCAAAGTTTCATTTAGTTCTGTTAACAATTGCGACCTGTATCGTGATTACAAGAATAGATGGACAGACAGACAGACGGACATTGCTAAATCGATTCAAAAAGTGATTCTAAGTCGATCGGTATACTTAACATTTGGGTGTTACAAACAAATGCACAAAGACATAAAACTCTCGTGGAGTGTATAAATAGTTTGTTATCCAACTGCAATATTTGACATAACTAATTAAAAGCGATATGCGCTAAATTATTCTACAACATTTTTAATTTTATTGTGAAAATTATAGAAAGAATATGCAAAGAAATATGTAAACGTTTCAATGAATTCCCGCGGGATTCCCGTACGAATTTCCCTGGATACGGGAAATGAAAAAAATGCGAATTACCGGGAATTTTCCCGCGGGAAATCCCGGGATGCAAACCCTAACTACCACATCATTGAATTATCGGAAAATAAAAACTCTATTAAAAGAAAAACCAGTAAGGAAAGGCTAAAGTCGGGCTATGATACACTCCACTTTCAATCCGAATACAATTCAATTCGGTGAAAAAGTGAAAACGGGAAGGTGTTTTGTATCCTGTAAATGTGTGTGTTTGACAAAAAATTTTTTATAGCGGAAAGGACATTTGTATGAGGATATATGGAAACCTGGAACGAAATAGGTAAAATATAAAATGTATAGTTTGGCCAAAATCGGTTAAACTTATGGGAGCAGCATTTGAATTTGGGCTATATTTAAATCTGAACCGATCTTACCCACTTTCACCATAGTTTTGTTTAGTCAGATTATAAGATGTTGTGCGAAATTTAAAGAAAATCGAGCACAATATGTGGCTTTTAAAACGGCAAAAGTCAAATCGGGAGCGACATTTGTATGGGGGCTATATCTAAATCTGAACCGATCTTACCCAATTTCTGCATAGTGTTTCTAGTTGGATTATAAGACGTTGTCCCAAATTTAGAGAAAATCGGGTACAATATATGGATTTTAGAGCGCAAAATTCAAATCGGGAGCGACATTTGTATGGGGCCTATATCTAAATCTGAACCGATTTGACCTATTTTCACCATAGATGTTCTTAGTTTAAATATAAGATGTTTTGCCAAATCTGAAGACAATCTGATACAATATGTGGTTTCAAAGTCAAATCGGGAGCGAAATTTGTATGGGAGCTATATATAAATCTGAACCGATCTGACCGACATTCACCATGGGTGTTTCTAGTGGAAATATAAGATGTTTTACCAAATCTGAAGACAATCTGATACATTATGTGGTTTCTAGACCGGAAAAAGTCAAATCGGGAGCGAAATTTGTATGGGAGCTATATATAAATCTGAACCGATCAGTCCGATATTCACCATGGGTGTTTCTAGTGGGAATATAAGATGTTTTACCAAATCTGAAGACAATCTGATACAATATGTGGTTTCTGGAGCGGAAAAAGTCAAATCGGGAGCGAAATTTGTATGGGAGCTATATATAAATCTGAACCGATCTGACCGATATTCGCCATGGGTGTTTCTAGTGGAAATATAAGATGTTTTACCAAATCTGAAGACAATCTGATACATTATGTGGTTTCTAGACCGGAAAAAGTCAAATCGGGAGTGAAATTTGTATGGGAGCTATATATAAATCTGAACCGATCAGTCCGATATTCACCATGGGAGTTTCTAGTGTGAATATAAGATGTTTTACCAAATCTGAAGACAATCTGATACAATATGTGGTTTCTAGAGCGGAAAAAGTCAAATCGGGAGCGAAATTTGTATGGGAGCTATATATAAATCTGAACCGATCTGACCGATATTCACAATGGGTGTTTCTAGTGGAAATATAAGATGTTTTACCAAATCTGAAGACAATCTGATACATTATGTGGTCTCTAGAGCGGAAAAAGTCAAATCGGGAGAGAAATTTGTATGGGAGCTATATATAAATCTGAACCGATCTAACACATTTTTACCACAGGTGTTTCTAGTTACAATATAAGATGTTTTGCCAATTTTAAAGAAAATCTGTTGTAATATGTGGTATCTAGAGTGAAAAGAGTCAAATAGGGAGTGAAATTCGTATGGGGGCTATATCTAAATCTGAACCGATTTTCTTCAAATTAAATAGCGTTCGTCCTTATCCCGAAAAACATCGTTGTGCAAAGTTTCATTTGGTTCTGTCTACAATTGCGACCTGTATCGTGATTACAAGAATAGATATAAAAAAATATATAAAATTCTAGTGTAACCGAAAAGTGATCGTTATGTAGCAATCTTAAAAAATGTACCCTAAATATTATTATGTAGAAACAATTTCCCTCAAGCCCTATTTACCCATTTACAATTTCTTGATTCCAGCTACAGCCTTAACGTCTGTACCATTTTGATAGGAAAAGCTCTAATATTGAAGATCCAATATGTTTCAGAGTCGAATAAACACACATAATTTCACGACAAACAGACCGACACGGCTACATCGTCTTAGAATTTTACACCGACCCAGAATATATATACTTTATGGAGTCTCCGATGAATATTTCAAGGCGTTTCAAACGGAATGACGAAGATAATATACCCCCATCCTTAGGTGGATGGTACCAAAACATATGTTTTCGCTTCTCGAAGTTCATTTATTTCGAACTCACATCCTTAGAAATGCAAAGCGGACGTTCTACCTACTATACCACATAGGCAGTTATCACACGTTGGAAAATTTGAATTTTGATATTTCTCACAAATTAGAAGGGAAATGAGAAAATGTCATTTTATTGTTGGTTTAAAGTAGGGTTGTGTCTACAATAAATTTTTCAATTTTGTTAATGGCTTATAACAGACTCATAGCGCTAATGGACGTTTTTGGATAACATTTTCCTATTTTTATACACTCCACGAGAGTATTATGTCTTTGTGCATTTGTTTGTAACACCCAAAAGAAAGAGAGATAGACCCATTGTTAATTGTACCGATCGAATTACTTTTTGAATCGATTTAGCAATGTCCGTCTGTCTGTCCGTCCATCTATTCTTGTAATCGCGATACAGGTCGCAATTGTAGACAGCTTTGCACAACGAAGTTTTTCGGCACAAGGACGAACGTTATTTAATTTGAAGAAAATCTGTTCAGATTTAAATATACATACGAATTTCACTCCCGATTTAACACTTTTCAATCTAGATACCATATATTACAACAGATTTTCTTCAAAATTGGCTAAACATCTTATATTTTAACTAGAAACACATGTGGTGAAAATGTATATAGCTCCCATACAAATTTCGCTCCCGATTTCATTTTTTCCGCGATAGAAACCACTTATTTTATCATATTGTCTTCAAATTTTGCAATACATCTTATATTTAAACTAGGAACACCTGTCGTAAAAATACGACAGATCGGTTTATATTTATATATAGCTCCCACTCAAATTTCGCTCCCGATTTGACTTTTTCTGCTCCAGAAACCACATATTTTTACAGACCTTCTTCAAATTTGGCAAAATATCTTATATTTCCACTAGAAACACCCATGGTGAAAATGGGTCAGATCGGTTCAGATTTACATATAGCTCCTATACAAATTTCGCTTTTTGACGGATTGACTTTTTCCGCCCCTGAAACCACGTATTTTCACCGAATTTCTTCAAAGCGAACATAACACGTTATACTTGAATTGGAAGGACCTTTTGTGAAAGTGGGTCACTTCATTCCATGTTTGGATATAGCTCCGATACAAATACTCTTCTCGATTTGACGAATTGGGTCAAGTCATATCAGCCTATGATTAGGAAACATACAAAAATCCTTTCCGTTTTCACTTTTTACCGAATTGAATTGTATTCAGAGTGGAGTGTATCATATAGTCGGCCCCGCCCGACTTTAGCCATTCCTCACTTGTTTACTTATTATGCTGTTTTAGTTTATATATACTTATGTAAGTTCGTTTATATATACTTATGTATTTATATTTAAGAAAATGTCATATAAAAATAATAATCACTAATAGCTTTTTCCATGCTTTATATAAGGTTACTTTCTATATATGTTTGTGTGCCACAAAATTTGAAATCAATTTTTGAAAGCTTTTTTCTCAACCAATTTTGCTCAAATTTTGCACACTTAATCATTTTCGATGACAATACAAGGAAATGGAAAAATTTGACCAATTGGACAAAGGGGCGTGGTACCTCCCATACAAACCACAAATTAAAAATCTATTATTTCTGCTCCTGATAACGGTATTTAAACAAAATTTGGTACGTCGGTTTGGTGTGCATGTTGTAAGTGCTGCTGCAAATATGGGCGGGATTGTACAAAGGGGCGTGGTACCTCCCATACAAACCACAAATTAAAAATCTATTATTTCTGCTCCTGATAACGGTATTTGAACAAATTTGGTACGTCGGTTTGGTGTGCATTTTTAAGTGCTGCTGCAAATATGAGCGGGAATGGACAAAGGGGCGTGGTACCTCCCATACAAACCACAAATTAAAAATCTATTATTTCTGCTCCTGATAACGCAGTAATTTTTCCTTCTACAGAAGATAACTAAAAAAGAATTTCTAGGCCCAATAGAATTCTGCTTGCATAAAGCATGGATTTGAAAAAAAAAAAATTTTTTGATTTACTAGTTCAGATTGCAGACGAAATCAATCGATTTTCAAATGTCAAAGTTGTGTGGGATCTGACATTTGTAAATCCACCTTATGCAATTTCAGCTAGATTTCGCATGCAATCTGAATGCGAATTTGGGATTTTTCAACAATTGCAGTGATTTTCGGGACTGACTACACGTATGTTACAAGC
Source organism: Polietes domitor (assembly GCA_947397865.1). Classification (NCBI taxonomy): domain Eukaryota; kingdom Metazoa; phylum Arthropoda; class Insecta; order Diptera; family Muscidae; genus Polietes; species Polietes domitor. The sequence goes on from OX377621.1 coordinate 123,414,086, forward strand.
GACATAAGTTCTTAACATACAATCAGAAATTCAGTCGGATCCGTTTTCTAGATCGAGAGAAAATCAAACAATAACTAAGCTTCAGTCGGCTAAACCGACTTATATATCCCCGACCCTCACTATCAGAAAGCATATATGCGGATTTTATAAGGAATTAAATTTCCACAATATAATTTGTGTGAAAGGTACTAGGAGGAGTCACAGTCCCAGCTTCCACATTTAAAAAAATATAAAAACATGATCTAATATCAAGTCATAGTGGATTCCATTCACCAGTATAGAAGTTACGAAAAGTTATGTTTTTGTTCAGAACATACGAATGAATTTTAAATTCTATGGGCTTTGATCAAACTTAATAGTGGTGTATATACAATAAAAACGTATTCGTGATTCGAATACTCTTCGTTTTGTCTATACCAAAATTGCGTTGAATGAGAAATATTATACAATTTTGTTTAGTTACTTATTTCCAGGCCACACATAATATAATTTTTAGTTGATTGAATTAGAGAAAATATAGAGTATCCTTAGTTTATATTCGACTACTTTGTAGACTTCATTCAACCGATTCATTGTAACACTAACAATAATATGTCAATTGAAAATAACAGAATTGTCTCGCAGCCATAAAGCAGAACGGACTTCACACACGCATCAAATACATTCATCTTCGTACTCAAATATATATTGGCACAGTGGTTCAGAATCAAAATCCATCGGACAAAATTCAATAACTTTTGTTCTAGTAGACATTTTTGAGTTCTGTAAAAAGACATAATTAGACAAGGCCCATATTTTGAGATGTTAACATTCAAAATCGGATATATTTATGAAATCGGCCCAAAGTTGACTACTTTTCGTATTTTTCGATTTTAAAGAAAATTATTTTTTTTGTCATATTTTTACGTATTTGTTCATAATGCGAAGATATCATTTTAATTTTTTTGCAGATTTTCGCGTTTTTCAGATTTTGAAAATTGAAAAATTCTTAATTTCTTCTTTGGAATTGGTCGAACTATTTCTAACACATTTTAAGAGATTTTACACTCTTTTTTTACTAGAAAATATAGTTTCTTTGCTTTATTATGAAGTCAAAACTATGTTTGTGTCAAATATAGTGCATGTAGATATTTGGAAAGGTTAAAGGGCTCCTCGTGTAACTTTTGCTCGACCGAAATTTGCTCCCTTGGAAGATTGGATACATTTAGAGCATTCTGATGCCATTAACTTCTGAAGAGTATGTATGCAGATAAAAAGATGAGTACATTTCATTCTTCCTTATGCTAAATTGTATGACAATCGGAGTTCATTTGCCGGAAATATGCCCAAAAACTAAAATAATTCCGGATTTAGCAGACAAATCGAATTACTGCATGAAAACTGCACACAGGTAGTACTGCAATTCATTCAGGAGTAAACATTGACATCGTTTTATTGATCTTATACCTGAATATCAATTAAATTATCCTCAATGTGTATGTTCACAATTAATAAGCATTTATTTGTATAAACACCACGAGAGTATTATGTCTTTGTGCATTTGTTTGTAACACCAAAAAGAAAGCAAGATAGACCCATGTTAATTATACCGATCGACTTAAAATCACGCTTTGAATCGATTTATCAATGTCCGTCTGTCTGTCCCCCTATTCTTGTAATCAGAGTACAGTTCGCAATTTGTTTCCGCCCACCAAGTATTTTCTTTAAATTTTTCATAACACGTTATACTTTAGCTTTTAAAGCACATATGGTGAAAGTTCCATATTTGCATATAGTCCAAGTATTCTTTTCGATTTGACAAAGTGGGTCAGGTCATATCGGCCTATGATTAAGACACATACAAAAATCCTCCCCGATTTCAGTTTTTTACCGAATTTAATTGTATTCGGGTAGAAAGTGGAGGGTATCATATAGTCGACCCCGCCCGACTTTAGCCTTTCCCTACTTGTTTAATTATGTACTTTACTTATAAATTAGAAATATACTAAAAGAAACTTTTAATTTTGAACTAGTTTTGTATTTCTTGAAATATTTCATTCAAATATTCTGCTACATTATTACCGTTCTGTAATAGTTGGTGTCGGATGCTTGAGAGAAATGGGTAAGAGGTTGCCAAGAGGAAATTAAACAAATCTTCGTTCGCACATTCTCTACTAATTTTTTCCGCTTATTATGCTCTCTGAAATACCTATAACCTTTATTTCTCTATTCTTGAGCTTCCTCAAAAAGATCCCCCATTGACATCTTTACCATGATATAATATTGTGTGAACGAGATGACATATGTCTCCATGGGTACTTCGATATATACATTTTAGCCGTCTTCTTTGCAAATTTTCAGCAATTAATTTCCTTATTGCAAATAGTCACGTCTAGGATTAGTTTGAATGTATGGATCAATTGTTGATCAAAACCAGTTATTTCTGCTGCTATATCCGGGTTTAAGAAAAACATCATTGTTGCAGTAGTACCATCATTTTGTTTTGGTTGATCTATGATTAATCCAAGTTTACGAAACTCGTCTTGGACATGTAAACTACATGATTTCCTTTTCTCCATATCTACCTCGTTGTTCCTCGCAGATCCGCCTGATGGTCTAAATTATTTTTAAAATATTGTCCATTAAACGAATTTTGGCACGTAATGGTGCTAATTCAAATGTGTATGCCTCAGTGTTATATGAGAATGTTGATATTGTGTGTAGTTTTCATGAAGTAAATTGATTTGTCTGTTAAATCAAGTGTTATTAGGGATTTTTGGCCATAGTAACAGCAAATTAACTCCGATTGTTATAAATAAAAGGATAAAGTAAATTTACTCATCTTTTTATGTGCGTTCATACTTTTCAGAAGTTTACGAGAAAAAGTGAGTAGTTCTCGTTTTGGAACTAAAAAATCGGACTTTTTGCACTAAATGAATCCTATCTTCAAATATGTATATACTAGCAGTATCCGCTGCTTACACGCGAAAAATTTGGAGGATGCAGAATCTAAAATAGTAATTTGGAAACCTCCTAGTAGATAGCACTCATACACAGTCAAATGAATGTATTTGTCGTTGTGTACTATTTTAGTTGAACTCCTTCAATTTTTAAAATCTAAAAAAGTGAAAATCTGTAAGACCAAAATAAAATATGTTAATAAAAAAACATAAAAACAAAAAAATAAAAAATTTAATTTTATATGAGTTTTGAATATTTTATATGAATTTGAATGTAATACATTCGAATTTCAGCTAATTCGATCAAGTAATTTCTTCTTAAGAAGGAAATCTTTGTTTTTGGTAATAGAAAGGAGGAGAACCACACTCAACCATACACACATTTGTATGGTTGAGTGGTTACTTCTTAAGAAGTAATTTCTTCTTAAGAAGGAAATCTTTGTTTTTGAAGGTGCAGTTGTTTGTTTGGAGGATATTCAATATTTTGTCAAAATGATTTTCCATATTTGTAGTTGTGATTGCTTGTCCGTTACAAGGGTGTCCTCTTCAGTGTTTAATTTTACACATCTGATGTTTAAAAAAGGTTCAATTTTGTGTAATATTAAACATTTTCATGTTGAAAATTCGGCATTTAGAATGTAAATTTACATTAATTTTACTTTTTTAATGTGTAATTTTTAATTTCCACAGTCACAAGTAAATCGGTGTTAAGTTCGTCGGGGCCGAATCCTATTTATCCTCCTCTACGGAGTGCATTCCACAGTATTACCGGCAGATTAGAGGCTGTCGACATTACATAGAAGTGCATTATTATTGTGATGCTTCATTATTATAATATTAATAGTCCTCTACTACAAGTGTACTCGAAAATAAATATATTATTAAATAAATAAATATTATTAGGTAGAAACAGCCCGATTTACCCATTTACAATTTCTTGATTGCAGCTACAGCCTAAATGTCTGTACCATTTTGATAGGAAAAGCTCTAATATTGAAGATCCAATATGTTTCTGAGTCGAATATACACACCTAACGTGAACGTTAGATGTGTATAGAAAGTTTTTATTAGGGGCCACATATTAACAAAAAATACTAAAATAGTCCTTCTTTGTTTAGTTATAAAAATATTATACTGTTTCGAGATATCTTTGATTAGAGTATTTTCATTCAATGCAGAACAATTTTATTCCATTCTACCAAATAAAATTTAAAATACTACTTCTTTGTTTAGTTATAAAAATATTATATTGTTTCGAGATATCTTTGATTAGTGTATTTTCATTCAATACAGAACAATTTTATTCCATTCTACCAAATAAAATTTAAAAAATACATATCTTAAATTTTGATTATTTCAGCCACGTTGGCAAAACAATGGAAACTTTTAAATTTCTGTTCTAGAGTTGATTTTACAGACTTCTTCATTCTACTTTTCTATGTTTTATAGCTTCTAAATATAATGTGTTCTTCCATTCTCTTCTCTTTTTATTGTGATACAAAAACTAGATAAATCAATATTAACCGTTATAAAATTATTAGCGCATTTACACGTTTTCTTAAGTAAATAATGGCAGGAGTAAAATATTGTGAAGAATTAAAAACAAGAGTAATAAATGATTTTAATGCTAGTCTGAAGCAGTATGAAATTTGCCTGAAATATTCTATCAATAAATACAAATTTCAAAGATAATTAAAAATATAGTGAAAGTGACCATCTCGTCATTAAACGGCAAAACATCATTTAGGCCCCACAAAACATCTCGAAGACAGGATCATTTAATAGCAAGAGAGTTTAAACAAGTAAAAACGGCATTAACTTTATATACCCTCCTTTATATACCCTCCACCATGGATTGCATTCCACAGCGGCTATCGATTTTCGTGAAGTGCAGTAATATTACAGGGAAATATAATTTGTTTAATATAGCCAAACCAAAACATATACAAATATTGAAAAAATAATTTTATAATTAAATATAATATTTTTAATATTTCAAGCAACGCTTATAAGACAAGGCTACCAATAAGTATATATATATATCGAATTAATGCTTCAAGTCAATTCAAAAAATAAATATTCTTATATTTGTATTTTCAAAAAGGCTTAAATACCATAAATATTGGTAGATAGTGGGTGCTACAGTTGGGTGTATTTCCATTCTATTTTAATTCCAAAAGTACTAATTTTGAAAATCCATTCTCTCACGTACATAGTGCAAAATAATCTAACTTATGATTCAACCAATTTTTGTCGTAAAAGTAAAAAGTACGAATTTTGAAAAATCTTTTTATTTTGCGTGTCTATGTATACTCCGTATTCTATTATTCTAGCTGCGGCCATTTGGTTGGTACCATTTTAATCCCCTTTTTCCTAGTTTACCCCCTTAAGAGTAAGATTTTCTAGAATCCCTTTATTTTACGTGTCTACGCAATAAGAGGGATGTACACACCGAATTTCATCATTCTAGCTGTAGTCGTTTAGTTGGTACTGTTTTTATCCCTCTGTACCCATTGTATCCCTTGAAAGTACGAATTTGGAAGAAACCTTTTATTTTTCGTGTTTACGCAGTCAGAGGAATGTATATTCCGAATATCATGACTCTAGCTGCGGTCATTAGGTTGGTACTATTTTTATCCCCTTTTTTCATTATTCCAGGTGCAACCGATTGGTTTGTACCATTTGTATCCCTCTATTCCCATTTTATCCCTTAAAAGTACGAATTTGGAAAAATATTTTTATATTATGTATCTGTTCAATTAGAGGAATTGCCGTTTGAAAGGTACCATTTTATACCTTTTTGCCCCATTTCACCACCTACGAATGAAAATCACATCAATATCATGGTGCACGTTTTCTTTTATAGGGGGAATGCGCACACCCAATATCAAGTAAGTACAAGCAGACATATTAACAAAATGAGCTTAAATACTCTAAAATAATAGGGAATATATTGTGGATATTTTTAGCCCTTGTGAGTGAAGAATGTTTCCCTTTGGGCCGATTTCGCCCAGTTGCAATCCCAACCGATCTACGACTATAGATGCTAGCATGCTTTCAACAGAGGGACGGACATGGCTAGATCGTCTTAGAATTTTATGACGATCAAGAATATATATACTTCATAGGGTCTCAGGTCGATATTTCAAGGTGTTACAAACGGAATGACAAAGTTAGTATACTCCCATCCTGGAGGTGGAGGGTATAAAAATGTCTGAAAATGCTAAATGCCTAAGGAAGTTGTTAACAATCTCAAACTGGAAGTAAGTGCTCGGACTGTGGGACGAAGAGCAGATGTGGATGGTCTTAAATAACATCGTCCTTTAAAAAAAAACACTAATATCTGAAAAAATTCGCATCGCCAGAATAAATTTTGCCAAAGAACACATCAATTGTTCCAGAAATGGAATACTGCCCTCTTTTCAGATGAGTCCAAATACAATGTAAAAGTTCATGATGGAAGAGCTTTTGTACGACGACCAAGGGGGTGAAGGCTGGATCCAAAATATACAAAAAAAGTTAAATTTGGCGGTGGCAATATAATGGTGTGGGGTTGCTTCTCTGGTCACGGAATTGGATACTCTAACTGGAATTGGATACATACAAATCCTAAATTGTATTATATTTCCATTTTCGTAGGAAAACATGCCTTTGTTCAGGAGATTGCAGCACGATAAGCACTAGTATCGAATGTAGTTAAGGTTTTGAAATGGCCAGCTCAGTCACCTGATCTAAACCCCATCGAAAATCTCTGAGAATTAGTAGATCGCAAAATTTTATCACGAAAAATATATCGGAGAATGGCAAAGTAGCGATCATATAATTCTGAAAGGACATGTTGAGTAGATCATTTTGGTAGAATAAACTTATAGTCCAGCTGGTCTGAGTTCTTTTTATAGCAGTTTTCATTTTTTTTTTTCAGAACTATATTGTTAGGATCGTTTTTTGTGGAAGACCTTAAACCTCTAGATCAACTCTTTATGGCTAAGCTTGGCGTTTTTTCGAGAAAATCAAAAAGGACATTGAAGGATTAAAATGTTCTACGAAAAAAATTGTCGAACAATTTCAGTGGGGCTCACCGAAGACACCAAAGTTGTAAATAAAGCTCTTCCCGGTTAAAGAGCAAAATTACACGCCAGTATATACAACAAAATTACTAGGGTTAAAATTGGTCCATTAAATTAAAGATGAACTAATGTCGCTTAAAAGTCATTTCAAAAAGGACATTGAAGGATTAAAATGTTCTACGAAAAAAATTGTCGAACAATTTCAGTGGGGCTCACCGAAGACACCAAAGTTGTAAATAATGCTCTTCCCGGTTAAAGAGCAAAATTACACGCCAGTGTAATTAAATTACTAGGGTTAAAATTGGTCCATTAAATTAAAGATGAACTAATGTCGCTTATAACATATATCGTTACCCAAATATAAACAAGTAAGGAAATGCTAAAGCCGGCGGGGCCGACTATATGATACACTCCACTTTCTCTCCGAATACATTTCAATTCGGTTAAAAAGTGAAAACGGGAGAATTTCTGTATGTTTCCTAATCACAGGCTAATATGACCTGGTCCAATTTGTCAAATCGAGAAGAATATTTGTATCGGTGATATATCCAAACATGGAATGAAGTGACTAACTTTCACAATAAGTTCTTCCAGTTCAAGTATAACGCGTTATGCTCAATTTGAAGAAATTCGGTGAAAATATGCGCTTTCTGGGGCGAAAAAAGTCAATCCAGGAGCGAAATTTGTATGGGAGCTATATGTAAATCTGAACCGATCTGACCCATTTTCATCATGGGTGTTTCTAGTTTAAATATAAGATATTTTGCCAAATCTGAAGACAATCAGATACAATATGTGGTTTCTGGAGCGGAAAAAGTCAAATCGAGAGCCAAATTTGTATAAGAGCTATATATAAATCTGAACCGATCTGACCTATTTTCACCATAAGTGTTCCTAGTTTAAATATAAGATGTTTTGCCAAATCTGAAGACAATCAGATACAATATGTGGTTTCTGGAGCGGAAAAAGTCAAATCGAAAGCCAAATTTGTATAGGAGCTATATATAAATCTGAACCGATCTAATACATTTTCACCACAGGTGTTTCCAGTTGAAATATAAGGTGTTTAGCCAATTTTGAAGAATATCTGTTAAAATATGTGGTATTTAGAGTGAAAAGAGTCAAATCGGGAGTGAAATTCGTATGGGGGCTATATCTAAATCTGAACCGATTCTCTTTTTAAATTTTAAATAGCGTTCGTCCTTGTCCCGAAAAATTTCGTTGTGCAAAGTTTCATTTGGTTCTGGCTACAATTGCGACCTGTATCGTGATTACAAGATAGATGGACAGACAGACATTGCTAACTCGATTCAAAAAGTGATTCTTAATCGATCGGTATAATCAACAATGGATCTATCTCCCTTCCTTTTGGGTGTTACAAACAAATGCTCAAAGACTCTCGTGGAGTGTATAAAAAGACTCAACTAACATTTTTATGCAAATCGATATTTGTATACCCTCCACTGTAATTCTGGTTGATTTTGTAAAAAAAATCGAAAAAAAATCTTCAAAAATAGAAGCCATCATTTCACCACTTTCAAACTCACACAGTGGCTTGAAACAAGTAAGGAAAGGCTAAAGTCGGGCGGGGCCGACTCTATGATACACTCCACCACAATTTAATTCGGTGAAAAAGTGTAAACGGGAAGGATTTTTGTATCCTTTAAATGTTTGTGTTTGACAAAAAATGTTAAATCGGAAAGGACATTTGTATGGGGGTATATTGAAATTTGGAACGAAATAGGTGAAATATATATAGTTTGGCCAAAATCGGTTAAACATTTGGAAGCAACATTTGTATTTGGGCTATATCTAAATCTGAACCGATCTTACCCACTTTCAGCATAGTTTTGTTTAGTTAGATTATAAAATGTTGTGCCAATTTTAAAGAAAAACGGATACAATATTTGGTTTCTAGAGCGGCAAAAGTCAAATCGGGAGCGACATTTGTATGGGGGCTATATCTAAATCTGAACCGATCTTACCGAATTTCTGCATAGGTGTTTCTAGTTGGATTATAAGACGTTGTGCCAAATTTAAAGAAAATCGAGTACAATATGGGGTTTCTAGAGCGGAAAATGTCAAATCGGGAGCGAGATTTGTATGGGGCTATATCTAAATCTGAACCGATCTTACCCAATTTTTGCACAGATGTTTTTAGTTCGATTATAAGATGTTGTGCCACTTGTAATGAAAATCGAGTACAATATATGGTTTCTAAAGCAGCAAAAGTCAAATCGGGAGCGACATTTGTATGGGGGCTATATCTAAATCTGAACCGATCTTACTGAATTTCTGCATAGGTGTTTCTAGTTGGATTATAAGATGTTATGTCAAATTTAAAGAAAATCGAGTACAATATGGGGTTTCTAGAGCGGAAAATGTCAAATCGGGAGCGAGATTTGTATGGGGCTATATCTAAATCTGAACCGATCTTACCCAATTTTTGCATAGGGGTTTCTAGTTGGATTATAAGATGTTATGCCAAATTTAAAGAAAATCGGTTACTATATGTGGTTTCTAGAGCGGAAAATGTCAAATCGGGAGCGACATTTGTATGCGGCTATATCTAAATCTGAACCGATTTGCCTCAAATCGAATAGCGTTCGTCCTTGATCCACAAAACTTACTTGTGCCAATTTTTGTTAAGATCGGACTATAATTGCGACCTGTAATTTGATTACAACAATAGATGGACAGACGGACATTGCTAAATCGACTCAAAAAGTGATTCTAAGTCGATCAGTATACTTAACAATGGATCTATCTCGCTTCCTTTTGGGTGTTACAAACAAATGCACAAAGCCATAATACTCTCGTGAAGTGTATAAATAGACCTAAGCACACTACTTTAAAATTTCAACAAAATGGATTAGTGTAATCATTTCGAAAATCAAAATAAAAGAATTAAAATTGCAAAAACTTTAAACAATCTAACCCTGCTATAACACACCACATCAATATTTTCAAAGTAATTGAAATTACCTTCAAAACAAGAAGTTACAGGCGATTGAATATACAGACCTTTTTGAAAAAGTAGTGCTTTTATTTATTTTATTTATCATTTGGGACAGAAAAAATGAGTAACTTAAGACCCTAATGAGTAACTTAAGACCCTAAGTATGTTTGGACCAAATTCGTTTCACAACTTTTTACGATGTTTGAGCCATGTCCGTCCGTCCGTCTGGCTGGCTGGTGTACACGATAAGGAGTTGAGGAATCGATTCAAACTTTGCACATGGTAATATTTTTCCCAAATTTAGTTTAAGTTCGAAGATGGGCGAAATTGCCACGCCCCTTTTGGTAACTCCCACACAAATAGTTCATATTCCAATGTCAAATTAAAACCCATATAAGTTCCACACGGATATTCGGAATCAGCTATATTTTGGTATTTGATAAAGTTTTTATAATCACTTTAAGTGTGCTAAATATGGCGGGTTTTTCCACGCCCCTTCCAGTACCTCCCACACAAATCACCCTAACCAACGTAAAATTAAAGGTGTTATAACTCCTATACAGATGACTGGAATAATGTGAAATTTGATATTTAGCAATACTTTTATAGAAGATACATTAAAAGACATTAAAAATGGTTTTATAATCACTTTAAACACAAAAATATTTACGCTTTAGCCAAGGCCCTTCTTGTACTTCCCACACAATTGTCTCTATCCTACGTATATACTTCATAACTTCTATACTGGGTATGGGATCCACTATGACTTGATATTTGATAATGTTTATACAATTGTTTTATAAATGTAGACGAAATGTGTGACCTTCCACACAAATTATCCAGCACTTGTAATTTTCGTATATATGTTCTCTGAGAGTGAGGGTATGTATATATAAGCGGTTTAGCCGACCTAAGCTTACTCGTGAACAAAATTTTCACAAAATGTTTGACCTATCGAGGTCAAAAATCGTACCGCTTGACATGGAATGACTCATATATACTCTGGGTCGCGGTAAAATATATATATATATATATACGGATTTTTCGAAATTCGTACTTTTTGGGGTTAAAATGGAAAAAAAGGGTAAAAATAGTACCAACCAAATGACCGTCGTCATGAAATTCGGAATATACATTCCTCTGACTGAGTAGACACGAAAACTAAAACGGTTTTTCCAAATTCGTACTTTCAAGGGATACAATGGGTTTTGGTTTGGATATATTACAAAATGCAACATTTTCCTGTATTTTTTCTACGAAAATCTACAGCCTCTGCGGAATACAATCCGTGGTGGAGGGTATATAAGGTTCGGCCCGGCCGAACTTAATGCCCTTTTAACTTGTTGGTTTTGTTTTCTTTTATCTCGCAAAGAGTCAATCATTTGTGTTAGAATGTGCATGTGCTTTGCTTCCGTTTTTATACCCTCCACCTCCAGGATGGGGGTTTATTCACTTTGTCGTTCCGTTTGTAACACATTGAAATATTCAACGGAGACCCCATAAAGTATATATATTCTGTATCCTGGTAAAAGACTTAGCCATGTCCGTCTATCTGTTGAAAGCACTCTAGCTTCCGAACGAACTGAACTAGTAGGTTGAAACTTTCCTTAAATGTGTCTTATGGTTGCAGATCCATTGGGATTGAAAGTGAGCGAAATCGGCCCAGAGGGAAAAGTTTTTCCCTAACAAGGACCCCTAACAAATACCCCTAATATTTAGACTATTTAAGCAATTTTTTTGAAAACTTCTGAAATTTGTTTTGTTTTTCCTCAAGTAACGAGTAATCACCAAAAAGGACAAAAAAATAGCGAGTGAAATGGGACAAAAGGTACCAATGATACGACAACAGCTAGAAACATGAAATTCGGTGTGAACATCCCTATAATTGCGTAGACACGTAATTTACACAGATTTTTCGAAATTTGTACTTTTAAGGGATACAATTGGAAAAGAGGGATAAAAATGGTACCAACTAAACCGCTGAAGTTAAAATCATGAAATTCGGTGTGTGCATTTATCTGACTGTGTAGACGCGAATCATAAATGATTTTTTCGAAATTTGTACTTCTAGGCGGAAAATGGGGCGAAAGGGATAAAAATGGTACCGATCAAACGGTTGCAGTTAGAATAATGAAATTTGGTGTGTGCATTGCTGTGACTGCGTAGACACGAAAAATAAAGATATCTTCGACATTCGTACCTTGTTGTAGCTAGATTCATGAAAATCAATGGTTACACTCGTCTGTCTTTGTAAAGACGTACAATATGATTATTTCTCCAAAATAGTACTTTTAGGGTCAAAATTTAAATATATATATATATATATATATATATATATATATATATATATATATATATATATATATATATATATATATATATGAATGAACACATCTAATTTCATGATTCTAGGTACATCCGTTAGATTGGTACCATATATATATATATAGCTATATATATATATGTCCTGAGAGAAAATGTTTCTCTCTAATGATCCTAATATTATAACAATGAAGCAATGAAATTTATTTAAAACAGTGTTTATTGTTTGAAATAGTAAACAAATATATTATATATAAATATTAGAGGATGCGTTCAAAATAACTTCTATAAATCAGGTTTTTCTTGAACAAAATTCACGGTGAGAATGGTATTTAGAAAAAAAAAACTGCTAGAAATTAAAATCTGGTCCGAACCTTATCAAAACTTGCATCTTAACCAAGAATATATGGTAGAATTTTAAAATTTTTGTGCAATTTTTGTTACATTTTGTATAGAGTAACCGCAATAACATCCATATTTATACACTCCTCGAGAGTATTATGTCTTTGTGCATTTGTTTGTAACACCCAAAAGGAAGGGAGATAGACCCATTGTTAATTATACCGATCGATTTAGAATCACTTTTTGAATCGATTTAGCAATGTCCGTCCGTCTGCCTGTCGATCTATTCTTGTAATCACGATACAGGTCGCAATTGTAGCCAGAACCAAATGAAACTTTGCACAACGAAGTTTTTCGGGATAGGGACGAACGCTATTTAATTTGAAGAAAATCGGTTGAGATTTAGATATAGCCCCCATACGAATTTCTCTCCCAATTTACCAGATTGTCTTCAGATTTGGCAAAACATCTTATATTTAAACTAGGAACACCTGTGGTGAAAATAGGTCAGATCGGTTCAGATTTATATATAGCTCCCATTCAAATTTCACTCCCGATTTGACTTACTCTGCTCTAGAAACCACATATTATATCACATTGTCTTCAGATTTGGCAAAACATCTTATATTTAAACTAGAAACACCTATGGTGAAAATAGGTCAGATCGGTTCAGATTTATATATAGCTCCCATTCAAATTTCACTCCCGATTTGACTTCCTCTACTCTAGAAACCACATATTATATCAGATTGTCTTCAGATTTGGCAAAGCATCTTATATTTAAACTAGGAACATCTATGGTGAAAATAGATCAGGTCGGTTCAGATTTATATACAGCTCCCATTCAAATTTCTCTCCCGATTTGAATTCCTCTGCTCTTAACAGATCTTCTTCAAATTAGGCGAAATATCTTATATTTGTACTAGAAACAGCCAAGGTGCAAATTGTCAGGTCGGTTCAGATTTATATATAGATACCACACAAATTTCACTCCCGATTTCACTTTTTCCACTCTAAAAACCACATATCTTTTTCAAATCTTGCAAAATATCTTATATTTCGGATTGATTTTTACCGCCCAGAAACCACATATTTTCACCGAATTCCTTTAAAGCACGTTATACATGAACTGGAAGAACTTATTGTGAACATACAAATATTCTTCTGGAATATTTATAAACTGGACCAGGTCATATTAGCCTATGATTAGGAAACATACAAAAATTCTTCCCGTTTTTACCGAATTGAATTGTATTCGGGTAGAAAGTGGAGTGTATCATATAGTCGGTCCCGCCCGACTTTAGCCTATCCTTACTTGTTTTAGTTCGATTTGTGTTTTTGTTGGATCGTTAAAGAGGTATTGATCACCAATTGCAATTTTTATAACTTCCAAACCCATTAAGGGCCGACCATTATTTTCTTACTGTTGGTTCTCAGTGGGTTAAATGTGATGTAAAAACAGAAATATGGGGTTATTTGCATCGTAAACACATTCTAGTCTTACAAAAAGCTTTTTTGAAAAAAAAACATCTGTAATTTTGGTCTTTCTTTATTGTAAGCTGTTACAATAAAAACGTGCGACATGATTTCCCTCCCAAGAACGAAATTATATAGAAGTGAAACTATAGTTGACTAATATGAAAACTCTTACTCAGTTTTTTATTTCGTGGTCGTGTTTCTTTTTTACAGGACTTTTAATTTCCAAAGGATGTACATGTTTCAATAATTTAGTTTCGTACTTTTGCGTATCATACAATGGCGATATGGGTATCAAATGAAAGAGAAGAACATCTGCTAAATATAGTTTTAATTTTATGCGTCTATCTATGTTAATTTAACATTAATAACCATATCAATTTTCCCCTTTAAAAAGTTTATGTAGATTATTCATGTTTTAATTTTTAAGGAGAAATTTTGAAATGGTTGAATTTCTTTCCAAAAATTAGCTTTATATAAGACTAGAATGTGTTTACGATGCAAATAGCCCCATATTTCAGTTTTAACTTCACATTTCACCCACTGAGTATTCACACAGTAAGAAAAAAAATTGCGGCCCTTAATGGGTTAGAAAATCCTTAAAATTGCAATTGGTTATCAATACCTAGAGGGAAATAGAGGGATTCTTTGAAATTCGTACCTTTGGGACAAAAAAGGGATAAAAATATTACCAATGTTACGACAACAGCTATAATCATGAAATTCGGTCTGTACATCCCTTTAATTGCGTAGACACGTAAAATAGAAAGTTTTTTCGAAATTTGTACTTTTAAGGGATACAATTGAAAAAGAGAGATAAAAATGGTACCAACCAAACCGCAGAAGTCGAAATCATGAAATTGGGTGTAGACATTCCTCTGACTGTATGGACGTGAAACATAAAGGAGTTTTTCGAAATTTGTACTTTAAAAGTAAAATGGGGCGAATGGGAATATAAATGGTACCAACCAAACGGCTACAGTAAGAATAGTAAAATATGTATCAAATGTACATTGGTCTGACTACATAGACACGAAAAGTAGAGATATCTTTTGACATTCGTACCTATAGGATAAAAATGGGTTAAAATTAGTACCAACCAAGCAGCTAGTTCATGATTCTATTAATTGTTTACACTCGTCTGACTGCGTATACTCATAATTTCGTACTTCTAGGGTCAAATGAGAAAAGGTAAACGGCTATAAGTAGAAGCATGAAATAAGATTTGCACATAAATATGTCTTATAGTTTGAAATGATAAAAATATCGTAACGTGTATATAAAATATCAAAATTTTCCTAATATGGTACCTCACTTCTATTTAATGTCGTATGCCTATAATCTAAACGTCTTTTTAATTGTTTTGCATTGCGTTTATGTAGTGTTGCGAGGTTATTTCACAATTTCTTTTCGTATGTGAATCAATCAGTTGAAATAAAGAGTTAAGTCTGAGGATTTCTCCTTAGATGATTTGTTATGGTTTAGTGGATAGAATTTGTTAATAGTTAAATTTTAGGTGTTCTGATATCGATTTTCATTAAATTATATATCAGTTTAAGAGGATCTGCATAAGATATGATATTACTGGTAGAAAATAAAACTTCATTTAATTTTTTTTTATTATAAAGAAAATAAAATATATATTGTAAAATTACACTGCGCAAAATAAATTATTTTAAGGGTATTGATTAAAGAACAGATCATTTGCGTCTGAAGACACAGTTTGCGCGTTTGGTCATATCATTTTGTTTTTTATTGCAACCTAAAATATTCATAAGTGAATAAACGGTAAAATTACATAATACTTAATTTACTTCCATTTTTTGTTTATACAAATCCGTACACATTACACCGGTAGACAGTTTCATGTCTCAAATACTGAGTGAAATTGATTCTTCAAGGATTCTTTACATCGGATTTTTGCAGAATTCGAAAGAATCGGTGGATTTTGCAACCGTCAATTTGCACCGGCGTTTTAATATTTGCTTCATCTTTAGTAATGAAATTCGGAATGTGTTGATTAATATGATAATAAGGAGGATTTTCCAACTTCGTACTTACAGGGGCAAAGGACACAAACTTTATTAACTAATATAACTTATTTTAACTTTATTCAAAATACCAACTTTATTCAAAAATATCCACAAATTCGTACTATTAGGGGAAAATGGGGAAGGAAGTACAAATGATACCATCCAAATAGTCGTAGTTTTTACACTACACTCTTTGAAAGGCAAAGCATGATATACATCGAAAATATGTTCTGTTGTTGAAGACAATTCCAGACTTTTAATTCATTTATTAATTTAACCCGAATGGTGCTATCGTGACCATATGGTCACACACAGAAGACGTTCACCAAAGCTTCTGGTGTGGACCACTGAAAGTTTTATCTCAAAATTCGAAAAAAATAATTACAGCACTATCGGGTTAAAAAATATATTCATTTCTGTTTAAATTCACACAAAACTTGCACTCGAATATCGCGTGCTGAGTGCTAGTCTGTAATTGAAATTTGCCAGTTTTTTCGTACCTTTACAGACTAATAAGCCTATAACTTAATTAGTTATCAACCGATTTTCACTTTATTATCGGATTTGAAAAGAAGAAACGTCACTCTGCAGAGTAGGAGGGTATATATCATTTGGGACAGAAAAGTGTAACGCATTGAAGGATTCACTTAAGACCCTATGTATGTTTCACGTTTCACGACTTTTTAAGTTTTTGAGATATGTCCGTCCGTTCGTCTGGCTGGTGTACACAATAACTCGAATAACGAATAACGAAAGGAGTAAATGAATCAATTCAAACTTTGCACTTCGTAATATTTTTCCCAAACTTCGTTTAAGGTGAAAGATGGGCGAAAAGATGCCACGCCCCTTCTGATACCTCCCGCACAAATGGCCATTATTTCTATGTTAAGCTATCTTCCACACGGATGTTCGGAATCAGCTGTGTTTTGGTATTTGATAAAGATTTTATAATCACTTTAAATGTACAAAATATGACCTTTCAGTGCCTCCCACACAAATCACCGTAAACTGCGTAATATTAAAACTGTCATAACTTCTATAAAGATGATCGGAATACTGTGAAATTTGATATTTGACAATGCTTTTTTAGAGGTTGCATTCACATGGAATATGGTTGATATTACCACACCCCTTCTGGTACCAAATAAATCATACATACGGGTAGTAAAAATCATTTACATTTGATATTTGAAAATGTTTTTCTTATCACTTTAAACATAAAAAATATTTACGCTTTAGCCACACCCCTTCTTCTTCTCCCACAAAATTGTCTATATCCTAGGTAAAAATAAATCCTGGAATTGACTGTGACTTGATATTTCATCATGCTTTTACAATTTTTTACAAATGCGGAAGCTGGTACCATGTGCCACGAACCTTCTAGCACCTTCCATAAAATTATCCGGCCCAAGTAAAATGTAATTCCTTATATGTATATGTTCTCTGAGAAGTCGGTTTGGCCGACTAAATCTTACTTACTTACTTACCACATGTAAATTTACTTAATAATACAGACAGACAGACGGAAACGGCTTATATTATTATTATTGTCTTATAATTTTACCACGATCCAGAATATATATACTTTATGCAGTCTCCTATTTTTCGACATTTGGGAAATTAGAAATACAATTGGAAAAGAGAGATAAAAATTGTACCAACCAAACCGCTGAAGCTGAAATCATGAAATTAGGTTTATGCATTCATCTGATTGTGGATTTGTTCTTTTATTCGAAAGTTGTACTTTTATTCGGAAAATGTGGACGCGAAACATAATGGTCTTCAGTATTAGTAATTTTCGTATCAAAATTGTACAGACATTTTGTAGCTAGAATCAAGGAGAATTTATTCAAAATCGCGCACATAAACATGCCTCATAGTTTGAAATAGTAAACAAATATCCTAATATGCATAAAAATATCACAATTTTAGAATTTTCTATTTAAAGTCGACAGCCTCTAATCTGCCGGTAATACTCGTCCTAGCCGATCTTAACGCCTTTTTACTTTTGTGTTTTAATTTTTCAGTTAACTTTGGGTATTTTTTTTATTGGCCAAATTGAAGCTAGCTCAACTTTTGTTGTTAAAAAAAAAAACATAAAATGAAAAAAGTTTTTTCGCTATATCCCAAAAGAATTTGCAGGATGATGTTTGCTGTTTTTAGCAGACTTTTTTCCTGTTACGTAGTAAATGTAACAGCACCTGTTACAATAGTAGCTGTTTCAGCAGCATGTTTCTGCTATATATATCTAAATAGAAGCAAGTTATTTGCCAAAACTGCAAATATATTGTTACAACAAACATTTTTTAGCGAATTACGCTGCCAAACCTCTTTTTACTAATAAACACATATCCTAATTTTATTTTCGATTAGTTTTTATTATAGTATAAATTATAATTATTTGACATTAGGGCTGTTTTTCTATAAGACTAGATAACTAAGCTGCGATAACAAAAATCTAAATAAAATGTTAAAAGTTCACTAAAAAATATTCTTTAAAATTTCCGCCAACAACAATCTCATTGTGTGTATGAAAACAAATTTTGGAAAAATAATTTTATGTTAAAAATATTGGACTTAGCCTGGATAATTATCCAGTGTAAGTCAAATTTATGGTTATCGAGGCTAAGCCAAAAAAAGTCAACACAAAATAATTTTATTGAAAACTTGTTTTGATACATATATTTATATTGTAGTTGGCGACAATGTGAAAAAATAATTTTTATTTTGAGCAAAAAAAATTCCGGCCCACTATTATTTTTTGACCGGACTCTACAATTAGTTCCCGAAATTTAGTAAATATTTTAGTTCCAGCTGTGAAACTGTTTGCAATAAAAGGAAACATTTGATTAGATGCATGTAATTTGTTCAATGAATGTACGTTTTGATAGTTTTCGTATTTTATTCGCATTCTTTTGGTTCACAATAGGCAAAATTGTTTGCGATAGTAAAATAAATATTGACAAAGCTGTGCTGGAAGTGGGTAATATCGGTTCAGATTTAGATATAGCCCCCAGAAAACACATATTGTACCCGATTTTCTTCAAATTTAACTTATTACCTTATAATTCAACTAGAAACACCTATGCAGAAAGTGGGTAATATCGGTTGAGATTTAGATATAGTCCCATACAAATGTAGCTCTCGATTTGCCTTTTGCCGCTCTAGAAAACACATATTGTACCCGATTTTCTTAAAAATTGACACAACATCTTATAATCCACCTAGAAACACCTGCGATGAAAGTGGGTAAGATGGGTTCAGATTTATATACACTACAAATGTTGCTCCCAAATGTTAAACCGACTTTGGCCAAACTATACATATTATATTTCACATATTTCGTTCCAGGTTTCAATATACCCCCATACAAATGACCTTACCGATTTAACATTTTTTGTGAAACACATACATTTACAGGATACAAAAATCCTTCTCGTTTTCACTTTTTTACCGAATTGAATTGTATTCGGTTAGAAAGTGTAGTTTATCATATAGTCGGCACCGCCCGACTTTAGCCTTTCCTTACTTGTTTAATTTTAAGCAGTGTGGCTGCTGAAGCAAAACTGCAGACAATTTGCTATTATAGCAGATTATTTTTTGACCACTATTATTTTTTGACCGGACTCTACAATTAGTTCCCGAAATTTAGTAAATATTTTAGTTCCAGCTGTGAAACTGTTTGCAATAAAAGGAAACATTTGATTAGATGCATGTAATTTGTTCAATGAAATGTACGTTTTGATAGTTTTCGTATTTTATTCGCATTCTTTTGGTTCACAATAGGCAAAATTGTTTGCGATAGTAAAATAAATATTGACAAAGCTGTGCTGGAAGTGGGTAATATCGGTTCAGATTTAGATATAGCCCCCAGAAAACACATATTGTACCCGATTTTCTTCAAATTTAACTTATTACCTTATAATTCAACTAGAAACACCTATGCAGAAAGTGGGTAATATCGGTTGAGATTTAGATATAGTCCCATACAAATGTAGCTCTCGATTTGCCTTTTGCCGCTCTAGAAAACACATATTGTACCCGATTTTCTTAAAAATTGACACAACATCTTATAATCCACCTAGAAACACCTGCGATGAAAGTGGGTAAGATGGGTTCAGATTTATATACACTACAAATGTTGCTCCCAAATGTTAAACCGACTTTGGCCAAACTATACATATTATATTTCACATATTTCGTTCCAGGTTTCAATATACCCCCATACAAATGACCTTACCGATTTAACATTTTTTGTGAAACACATACATTTACAGGATACAAAAATCCTTCTCGTTTTCACTTTTTTACCGAATTGAATTGTATTCGGTTAGAAAGTGTAGTTTATCATATAGTCGGCACCGCCCGACTTTAGCCTTTCCTTACTTGTTTAATTTTAAGCAGTGTGGCTGCTGAAGCAAAACTGCAGACAATTTGCTATTATAGCAGAAAAATTGCAATAGCAGTGGCTGATGACAGACAGCAAACATTTTCTGCTGTTAATAGCAGAATTTTTTTCTAATTGTAGCATAATTCGGCACAACTTTTGTTTTTGCGAAAAACAAAATAGCAATTCTAGAATTTCTTCGAAAAAGGCTGGAGATGGAACTATTCTAAAAAAACAGCACAATTATATACTCCGCTGGCACAATCCATTTTTGTTTTTGCAAAAATACGAAATCCAAGCGATTTTTTGAAAAACCTTTTACAGCACAATTGGGCACAAGCCCAGCACCACTTTTGTTTTTTCGAAATTCGAAAATAACATTTTGGACATCAAGAAAGTAATTTCTGCCATAGTTAAATTATTTCAACTTTTTATTTTCGAACGTTTTGCGGATTTGTGTAACATTCATAAGAATACATGTATCAAACTTTTATTTTGACGGAACATAGTCGATATTATCATTTTCGGATTTAGAGTTCGCAAACTACACAAGAAAAACTAAAGCCATATTTGAAGTCTGCGGACCTTATCACTGTTCGCAAACAAGTTCAGTATTGGGCTGTTATATGTTTCAAATATTTTCTTTTAAGTAACTACCATTACACGCAGAAAAAAACTTGTGTTAAAATACCTAATTCGACTTTGTAAATCTTTTTTATATAGAGTTGACAGAAGTCATGCTAAATTTCCCTCGTACACGTGTAAATTACACATCTTTTGTATAAATATCTAAGTTTACTGTGTAGATGTTCAGTGCTTATGTACCATACAATATTTCACCATGTTCTTTTTCCCAACAGGAATACAAAACAAAGGGACAAAGGAATTTAGTCGAATAAGCATTATGGTCCAATTTGTATGTATATATTGCTTGTAATAGCAGTCAGACGTTCGTGATCTGTGACTTGGATGCCCTCGTCCAATATAAAATTTTAACAGAAACTATTGATCGATGTGTTTGTACCTGCGTCTGTGACGTCTTTTGTAGTGATTTTGTATTGGAATATTCTTTAAATCACTTCTTTGATAACCCTTACTTTTTTAATATAAGTCTTCAACACCTTTTAGTGAATATATTAAAAAAATTTCGATTTTAATTAAAGCCAGGTGTTTTTAATTGGGAGGGAAATAGAATACTAATAAAATAATTTTTGGAAATTTATTTTATTCAATTTAGTAAAAAAACATTAAAAATTGCATAAATGAAACATGGAAAATGGTGAAAATTTCCAATACTAACTGGTTTTTGGTACCAAATTGCCCAAGTGTTCTGTATGAGTTGCCAGATAACTTAACAGATAACGACTCAAACATTCTGTTCTTAGTCGCCATTTTAAACACACAAATTATATTTGCGCAAAACGTCGCTTTGTTTTTGTGGGCAACTCTACAGATTAAATCGTATTATCCCGTATTTTGAGTAACACATTTTTGCGCAAATACTTTTGTGCCTAAAATGCCTTAATACCGGTAATCATAAAATAATTGTTTTTTGATTTTTTTACATTAGGGTGATTGCAAAAAATTTCGACTCAGTCGCGGACCCGACGTCCTCCGATTTGTATAAAATTTGGAACGTTTATTCTCCTCGTTGCATTATTGTCCGCATGCATCGTCGGATTATAGCTTTTCCTCTCAAAATATGTTATGCATACTATGGGATTTGTTAGTCTAATTAAGGAAACAGTTTATTAAATCTAAAACAGTTTAATAAATCTAAAACACTATCCTTTGTTTAAGTGAAATATCCCTTTGTCACCCCAATAGCATAGTCACATACGGAATAATTCATTTAATTTTTTCATATGAAAAGTTTTCACAGAAAACTCAAATAAGTTAAACTGTCGACTACTGGTTCAATTTACCATATGTATATCCAAACTTTCCGATGTCCTGTTATACAGGCTGTTGAACATTGTCATGTCCTTAGTGGTAGTTACTTAAAAAAAAATATTTGAAATAAGCAACAGAGCCCAATACTGAATTTGTTTGCGAACAGTGATAAGATCCGCAGACTTCAAATATGGCCGACTTCAAATCCGAAAATGATAATATGGACTATGTTCTGCTATCCAATTAGAGTCAAATTCGTCACACTTTCCTAGTTGTTCTTGAATCCAATTCGTCACACTTTCGTAGTTGTTCTTGAATCCAATTCGTCACAAAATTTGGCTAATAGAGCTCAACTTAATCAAAATGCGTAACGTATTCCTATTCCGTATGTCAAAATAAAAGTTTGATACATGTATTCTTATGAATGTTACCAAAATCCACAAAGCGTTCGAAAATAAAAAGTTGAAATAATTTAACTATGACAGAAATTACTATCTTGATGACCCAGATGTTCAAAATGTCATTTTCGAATTTTGAAAAGAAGTTGTGTGTTGTTGGCTGGTGTCCAATTGTGCCGTAAAAAGTTTTTCGAAAATTTGAAAATTCACCGAGATATAGCAAAAAACTTTTTTGTTTTTTTTTTATGGACAACAAAAGTTACTAGGTTAATCTAGAAGAGGGCGTTATTGTGTTTTCGTTTTCGAGAAAATAGCTAATTAAAATTTCGACAATTTTGTTAAAATCGCGATTTTTGCAAATCCAAAAATATTATTGCATTGTGCTCGCCATCATACATCAAAGTGTGCTAACTTCAATGGTTAACAAAAAAATTGCCATTTTAATTTTTTAGCCATTTTCAAATATCCAAAAATTTTGCTGATTTGTTCTCGTTTCTCTATCATATTCCATAAAGTGCCAACTTTATGTAAGTCGTCAAAATGCAAAAATTCTAGAATTGCCATTTTGTTTTTTCGTAAAAACAAAAATTGTGCTGGGAAACTCAAGACTCCTAAGGTATATCTCAAGCCGTTGTCGAGAAAATAGCTATGGGTTTCACAAATAAATACTTAAGTCCATTTTTTTCTTCTTCGAAATTTGATCCTCCAGGATTTTTCTTTGCAAAATAAGATGTCAGAAAAATAAAAAAGTCTTTCGATCTCCTGAAATTTATGATTGTATAACTTAAGTGATTATTTGTGAAAACCACAGATTTTAGGTTTTGCGTTTTTATTCTGATTGTAACATGTTTTTTTTTGAAAATTGCGCTGGTTTGGTTGTATGTATTGTTGACTATCTAATTACTGTTTTATTATTTTTTATTTTATTATTGTTTCACTATTAGGTTTGTCTATAAATGTAATTATTTTTGTTATATATAACAAACATTCATAGATATATATATATATCTTAGAAACCTCCAATAAAAGATTTGCCCAAAGTTAATTGAAAAATTAAAACACAATTTGTATGGGAAAATATGGGCTATAACCAAAAGTCGCATATTGAACTAACTTACATAGAAAATTGTGATATTTTTTATGCATATTACCATACTAATAATGTTTTCAATTTAATGAAATATGAATACATATTTAATCCAAATATTCAAAATGTTAAAGGCAAGTGTAATGTAAAGGCAAATCAAAGACAACTGAAAATTATTCAAAAAACAATGGTCTGTGGTGAACAAATACAACAAATCGAAAAAGGCAATATGTTTGCTTTAATCTGATTCACTTTCTGAATCGAGGAACGACTCTGGTATAGAAGCATCTGAAAGTAACGCAATAACTTCTTCGCCCAAAGGCTCTGTACTGAATGAATAGAAAGAAGCCTTTGTTGAAAAAGAAGAAAAAAACAAGAGGATAAGTTAAAAAATCATGCATTGGCACCAACCAAATGGTCGCAGCTAGAATCATGGAATTCGGTGTATATATTCCTCTGACTGCATAGACACGCAAAACAAAAAGATTTTTCGAAATTTGTACTTTTACAGCAAAAATTGGTTGAATCATGAAGTTAGATAATGGATTTTTCAATATTTTTTTTATTTTTGGAATTAAAATAGAATGGATACACAACCAACTGTAGCAACCACTACTTACCAATTTATGATATTTAAGCTTTTTTGAAAATATAAATATCACAATATTTATTTTTTGAATTGACTTGAAGTATTATTTCGATATATATATATATAGTGTAAACGCATTGGTAGTTGTTTAGCATTGCCCTAAACGCGTTGTAACCACTGTAGTGTAGCTGAAAGGCCATGTATCTATATATATAAAAGAGTTGCGTTACTGACTGACTGACTTATCATTGACCAGCCCCCAGACCAAACGGCTGAAGCCAGGGTCATGAAATTTTCAGGGTAGTTCCCAAATATGACGTAGACATCGACTAAGAAAGGGTTTTACGAAATTCGTACTTTTGGGGGATAAAATGGATAAACATCGAACCTTCGTCCTGACTAAACGGCAGTAGCTATAAACATGAAATTCGGTGAGTTCCTTGCAATGACCATGCAGACGAGCTACAAATAGGGATTTTTTTTCCAAATTTGTACTTTTAAGGGGAGAGCGGGACAAAAAGGGATAAAAATGGTACCAACTAAAATATTACAGCTAGAATCGTGAAATTTGGTATGTAAATTCCTCTGACCATATAGAAATGAAGTAAAATTGGATTTTTCGAAATTTTTAATTTTAAGGGGCGAGCGACACAAAAAGGGATAAAAATGGGATCAACTAAAGTATTGCAGATAGAATCGTGTAATGTGGTATGTAAATTCCTTTCACCATATAGAAACGAAGTAAAAATAGATTTTTTCGAAATTTGTATTTTTAGGGGGCGAGAGGGACAAGAAGGGATAAAAATGGGACCAACAAAGTATTGCAGATAGAATCGTGAAATGTGGTATGTAAATTCCTCTGACCATGTAGAAGCACAGTATAATTGAATTGTTCGAAATTTGTACTTTTTAGGGGGTACGCGGGACAAAAAGGGTTCCAATTTAAGAATTGCAGCTATAGTCGGGAAATTTGGAGTGTAAACTGTGTGTAAAGCGCAATCTAAATGGATTTTTTTTAATTTTCTTATAGGGGGCGAGCAACAGTAATAGTAGTACCAACTAAAGTATTGGAGCTATAGTCGTGAAATGTGGTGCGTAAGTTCCACTGACAACGAGAAGCGCAAATCTAAACGATTTTTTCTAATTTTGTACTTATAAACAATGAGCGGGGTAAAAATAGTACTAACTAAAATATTTCAGCTATAGTCGTGAAATTTTGTGTTTAAATTTCTCTGACAACGTAGACTTGCAACATAAATTGATTTCTCGAAATTTGTACTTTTAAGTTGCGAGCGGGACAAAAAGGGATAAAAATGGTACCAACTAAAGTATTACAGTAATCGTGAAATTTAGTGTGTAAATTTCTCATAACGAAGCGTAGTAGTTTGATTTTTCGAAATTTGTATTTTTAAGGAGTGCGCAGGACGAAAAGGGATAAAAATGCTGTACAATCATTTAATTACGTAAGCGCGGAATATAAATGGATATTTCAAAATTAGTACTTAAAAGGGGGATACGGGTCAACAAGGAATAAATGTGTTACCAAATAAAGTACATATTTTTAGGGGAAGCAAAAACACATTTTAGCTATAGTGATATTTCAAAATGTGTACTTTTTGGGAAAGTTATAAAAGTTATAAACTGGCTGGCTGAATCTAGAAACATGAGATCGAGGATATAAATGGTTGTAATATTTTGTGCAAAACTTGGTAGAAAATTATAAAAATTATACATACGAAGTAGTGCAGCTAAAATAGTGCATATCGACAAGCACATTCCTTTGACTACGTGTGAGTGCTAGCTAATGGTTGGTAGTTTCCAAATTACTATTTCAGATTTATCTATATCCACCAAAAGAAAATTAAATAAATACTATCCAAAAACAGAGGCGGAAAAAAATTAACAAATAACTGGCTTTTTCGCGTGTGAAGCAGCGGGTACTGCTAGTGTACCCATATGTATGTACATGCATGTACATACACACACACACACACATGTACATACATGCCTGGAAGCTACCTGCACTTTCTTTTGCATATTCTTGCTGAATATCGTTTGTCTGCTGCGAT
The DNA here is from genome assembly GCA_947397865.1 of Polietes domitor. Taxonomy (NCBI): domain Eukaryota; kingdom Metazoa; phylum Arthropoda; class Insecta; order Diptera; family Muscidae; genus Polietes; species Polietes domitor. Next base: position 123,440,647 of record OX377621.1, read on the forward strand.
GGGGCGACAAGCGGTATTCAAGCAAGAATAAAAGTTCATTCGATTTTCTTGCTTCAACCCGCCCAACCGCTGTGCTCTTGTGATAAAGTGACAAAGTGATCTAAGTAAAAAAGTTTAAAATAAAAAGTGTAAAATAATACTAAGTTTAAAACACAAGTACAAGCTAGTACAACATCACGTTAACATAAAACGTTTGTGAACAATACGAACATATATCAAAACTATTTAAAGCAACAAAAAAACAAACACTCTTACATACACGTTTATAGCGTGGCACGTAATAAATTCTAAAAATAATTTTTTGTTAATTATTGGTAAAAAAATTATAAGTAAAAAAAAATATTAAAGTCCAACTAAAATTTTGCTACCTAAAACTACTAATTTGAAATTAACTATCTACAAACTAAATTGGCTAACTATTCTAAAATAAGTTGTAAAAAATCTAAACCTAATTACAATAAAACCAAATGAAATATTATATTTAAATCTAAAAACAAAAACCCAAAGCAACTAATTACAGAAGGCACAAAAAAAGGTTTCTATACTAAACATTATGGTCCTTCGAACCGGATGTTTTTTAAATAATTAAAAACGGACGAACATACAAGTGTGCTAAAAATTGTGTAAAAAGTGCAAATCAAATACAAAGACAGTGTGAGTTTAAAAAAGAAAAAACAGGATCACTTATAAAAAAATCCCACCCCCGGTTAAAAAAATGAAACACAAAATAACGGTACGGTTATTAAAACAACGACAACAAAATTACAAAAAAGAACACTTGCAAAATTTGCAAAACAAGTTACCGTAATAACGGTAACTCAGCGACAGCAGCAGCGACATCAACAGCAGCAGCATTCTCAAACCGCATAGCAACAAGAGGGACGACGAGAAGAAGGACAGGTACCCAACACACACATACGCACCCACCCATACACAAACCTTGAACAACAAGTAGTAAGTCCCGTTTTACTTTTTACATTATTCTACATCACGCAACAAACAGACGAGAATAGAGGGTGCTTGAATTTTTTGACTCCGCATCATACTATCGTATGGAAGGAAGTCTTGTTGTTTAACAATGTAATATGACCCTTTATCCTCTTGCCTAGTTGTTACGTGCATTTCGTGCAGATTTGCCACACACCTATTATAAAAGGAAAATTATTTGACACATATTTGCCGCGACCCCCTTGTAATTCTAAATTTGTCGGATTTATCAAATTTACTACATTGTCTGGATATTGAGGAAAACCGCTGTCTTTGATTGACCCCTATCTATTCTTTGATATCGACGAGATCTTGCGCTGACAATTCCTTTTGGGAACATTCTTTACGGAAAGTTACCTTGCTTTTTGGGAATACTGACATAACCGTCAGCCAAAGACCCTAACCACGAAAAATCTCAATTTGCGTGCAATTATTAAATTCTATTTTTTGATATTTCGGGCAAATGAAACTAACTACAAAAATTAAAAAATTTTCTTAATTTTATTGATTTTTTTTCGTTGTTGCTGGCAAATGAACATAATAACAAAAAATTAATAATTTCTTAATCTGGCTGAAATTTTTTCGTTGTGGCGGGCAAATAAACCTAACTACAAAAAATTTAAAATTTCTTATTTTTGATTGAAATTTCTTCGTTGCTGTTGGCAAAAGACCCTAACTACAAAAAATTTAAAATTTCTTAATTTAATTGAAATGTTTTCGTTGCTGTGGGCAAACAAGCCTAACTACAAAAAATTTAAAATTTCTTATTTTTGATTGAAATTTCTTCGTTGCTGTTGGCAAAAGACCCTAACTACAAAAAATTTAAAATTTCTTAATTTAATTGAAACTTTTTCGTTGCTGTTGCCAAACAAGCCTAACTACAAAAAATTTGAAATTTCTTAATTTGATTGAAATTTTTTCGTCGCTGGTTGCAAATTAACCTAACTACAAAAAATTAAAAATTTCATAATTTGATTGAAATTTTTTCGTCGCTGGTTGCAAATTAGCCTAACTACAAAAAATTAAAAATTTCATAATTTGATTGAAATTTTTTCGTCGCTGGTTGCAAATGAACCTAACTACAAAAAATTAAAAATTTCTTATTTTTGATTGAAATTTCTTCGTTGCTGTTGGCAAAAGACCCTAACTACAAAAAATTTAAAATTTCTTAATTTAATTGAAATGTTTTCGTTGCTGTGGGCAAACAAGCCTAACTACAAAAAATTTAAAATTTCTTATTTTTGATTGAAATTTCTTCGTTGCGGTTGGCAAAAGACCCTAACTACAAAAAATTTAAAATTTCTTAATTTAATTGAAACTTTTTCGTTGCTGTTGCCAAACAAGCCTAACTACAAAAAATTTGAAATTTCTTAATTTGATTGAAATTTTTTCGTCGCTGGTTGCAAATTAACCTAACTACAAAAAATTAAAAATTTCATAATTTGATTGAAATTTTTTCGTCGCTGGTTGCAAATTAGCCTAACTACAAAAAATTAAAAATTTCATAATTTGATTGAAATTTTTTCGTCGCTGGTTGCAAATGAACCTAACTACAAAAAATTAAAAATTTCTTAACTTGATTGAAATTTTTTCGTCGCTGGTTGCAAATGAACTTAACTACAAAAAATTAAAATTTCGTAATTTGGTGGAAATTTACGTTGTTAGTACCGCAGACCCTAAATACAATTTTTTTAAGGAAAAAACTACTGGTTGAAATTCTATGGAAGATATTTTTTAAGAATAATTCGAATGGTTTAACAAAATTTGGCTTGCGAGACAATAGACTTTTGCCACTGGAAAAGTTTATCGGTCAAATTTTACGAGTAAACATTCTATTTTTTTTGAGGAAAAAATTTAAGAAAAAATTTGACTTGCGAGACAATAGACTTTTGCCGCTGGAAAAGTTTATCGGTCAAATTTTATAATACAACATTCGGGGATACTCCTTTTTGGATCAACATAAAAGCGTTCTTACAAAATTTGACTTGCGAGACAATAGACTTTTGCCGCTGGAAAAGTTTATCGGTCAAATTTTATAAAAAACATTCCGAGACACTCCCTTTTCGATCAAACTAGAATTTTTTTTACAAAATTTTGGCTTGCGAGACAATAGACTTTTCCGCTGGAAAAGTTTATCGGCCAAATTTTACGGTTCAACACAATTATTGTTGTAAAATTAATTGGTTCCTAACAATAGACCCCAATTACACTAGTCCCAGTATTTTATTGATATAAAAACTTACGTGGTATCCTGGTAAAAGACCCCAACTCCGAGATTTTTGGAAATACTATTTTTTCTGGGTAATTTTGTTGCATTTACAAGATAAACTCAAGAATTCGGCAAAAATTAAAGTGGGCGTTTCAAATTTTCTTTACGTTTTTGACGGGCTCAAAGACTTTATAACAGAAAAGCACGAAAATTTGTCATGGATACAATTTTATGTGAAAAGTTCGCTAATTGCGTGAACGATTTAGTCGATTTCGAGTGCGTCTTCTCCGTCTCGAAGACCGAGGACAGCGTTCATGGGCTCGAAATTCTGAGGGTTGAACTCAATTCACTATGGGACCAAGTCAAACGGGCGTATTTGGAGTGCCGCGATCGAGTGGCGGAAGCAGGAGAGAAACCAATTGACAAAACGAAACTTAGGAACCACTATAAGGAATCACTAACCAGCTACACCAGAGTTTTAAGCGCACTAATTGATGAGATTCAGACGATTAAGGATCGGCTAGCGGAAGAAAAACAGGAGCGCGTATCGGCTGCGGCAGAAAAAAAAGACGGAGTCTGAATTTGCACCAATATCGAGGTTACCACCCTGTGACACGGACACTTTCCGTGGAGGATACACCGCCTGGCCGACATTTAGAGACCTTTTTTCTGCCATCTACATCAAAAACTCCAAATTGAGCAAAGTCGAGAAATTACTCCACCTGACCCAGAAAACTGCGGGAGAAGCGAGGGAAATCATCAGCCACGTACCCCTAACCAATGATGGATTCGACATTGCCTGGAGAAACTTAGTGGCCAGATATGAAAATAAGCGGATGCAGGTTAATGAACAGCTGAAGACTCTATTTAATTTGCCCCATGTTTCCGTAGATTCAGGGTCTTCGATACAAAAAATGCAGCGAACAATTAATAGTTTAATTCAAACGTTGAATACATCAAATATTGACACCGGGGGATGGGACCCAATTTTAGTATTCCTTAGCTCAACAAAGCTACCTAGAAATTTCCTAGAAGAATTTGAAAATTCTCTAAAAGATTGTACGACACTTCCTACTTGGGCAGAATTTGATATGTTCTTGACACACAAGTTCAAAACCCTAGAGTCGGTCGGAAATATAAAACCGAGCGCAAAAAAAAATATTCAGCCTGGATCTGATCATAATAAAAAAGACAGGCGTTTTAATACGTTTCAAACAAATATTTCACAAAACCCAACAAGCACGGGAACAAAGCACAAACTCAGCAATAATTCAACAAATTCGTTTAACAAGAATGATCAGAGTTGTCAACTCTGCAAGGAAAATCATTTTATCCGAGATTGTCCAAAATTCCTTGAAAAGAGTATAAATGACAGAATTCACATTGTAAAGACTTCATATTTATGCTACAACTGTCTCTCCTCAAAGCATGGCATCAAGGATTGTAGAAGCCCCTATAAATGTCGAGAGTGTCAACTAAAGCATCACACCGTGTTGCATAAGGCAAATGGGACCCAATCTTCGATGGACAGTCAAACTTTAGAAAGAGATAATGCACGACCTAGTACTAGTGCTGCAGCTCTTACAACGTTAATACAGTCCACATCAAACCTAGAACCTCCTAGCCTCACAACTTTGACTCTTCAAGAGTGCAAACCCCCTTGTCTACTACAAAGTAGAGAAACTTTGCTGTTCACTGCCATAGTTCAAGTCTCAAGGACAGAAATACGATGCCAGAGCAATAATTGACCCTGGATCTCAATCTACTTTCATTTCGGAAAAACTTAAGAATTTTTTAAGACTTCCTACGAGGCGCAACTTAGTTCATGTGACCGGTATAAATCAGGCCGTGTCAGAAACCTCTACAAAAGCTTGTATTTTCAACCTTTGCTCACGAACAGACCCTGGATTTAAATTAGAAGTTTGGGCACCGGTCTTGAAGACCTTACCTTCTAATTGACCACCTAGAACACTGTAAAAAACTCAAATTATTGATGCTTCCAAACTTGAACTGACAGACCCTCGTTTTTACGCAAGCCGACCTATTGATCTTCTGATTGGAATGGATATCGGACCCCTAATTTTCGCAATTGGCGTTCCTATGCAGTCTATCGGGTCATTATTAGCTCAAAAAACCGTATTTGGATGGATTATCGGTGGACCCATTACTCAGGAGACTCAAGTCGAAAACCGCATTTCACTTTGTAACACCGTCTCGATTGAAAAAATCCTCACACGTTTTTGGGAGGTGGAGGAGACCCCAAAAAACATTTTGCGGTCAGAAGAGGATACATTTTGTGAACAAAATTTTAAATCTACAACTCGTCGACACAAATCTGGAAGGTACATTGTGACTCTCCCATTCAAAACTTGCGAAGAATTGGGAGCTTCCAGAAACATTGCTATGGCGCAGTTTCATCGAATGGAAAAAAAGTTACTAAAAACGCCGGACATCAAGCAACAGTATGATCAGGCCATTTTAGAATACTTGGAATTGGGTCATATGAGGAGGATCACAGCGCAGGAGGTAGATAATACACCACACTATTACCTGCCACATCATGCCGTCATTAAGCCAGATAGGGTAACGACAAAACTGAGAGTTGTTTTCAACGCATCCAGCCCCTCGTCTAACAAAAAAAGCCTTAACGATAATTTGTTCCCGGGACCCATTCTTCAACAAGATCTTGTTTTACAAATACTAAAATGGAGATTTTATAGGTACGTTTTTAACGCCGACGTCACGAAAATGTACAGGCAGATTCTTTTAGACCCTAAGCAGACCAAATACCAAAGAATTCTGTTTAGGAAATCTCAAAATGATCCTATAGAGGACTTTGAACTCTTGACTGTAACTTTTGGAGTTAATTGCGCACCATTCCTTGCCATTCGGACACTTCTTCAACTTGCCGAAGACATGAAAGACACACACCCCCTAGCCGCAGACATAATTCAACAGAATTTGTATGTTGACGACGTCCTAGCGGGAGGTCACACAATAAAAGAGGCCATCACATCAAGAAAAGAGTTGGTATCGGCCTTGGATTCAGCCGGTTTCGAGTTACGGAAGTGGATATCAAATGACCCACTTGTAATTCAAGATTTGCCTCCAGACTCACTTCTTCCTGTCAATTGGTTAGACTTATCTGAGGGAACATCAACGAAAACCCTAGGTATCAGATGGAACATATCAAGTGACTCCTTTACATTCACTTCACCACCGATGGAGGAAAGTATAGCGCACACGAAGAGATCAGTCCTTTCCACAATTGCCAAGTTTTTCGGCCCTGGTCGAAAAACTTGGTTGGTTGGTTGGCACCAATAATTGTGATAGCTAAACTAATAATGCAACAAGTCTGGCTGGATCAAATTGATTGGGACTACATTTAGAAACCCATAACTAACATAAACTGGCAGAATTTGATTAAAACTTGTCCATCAATTGATACAGTCGCGATTCCGAGGTGGGTTCAGTTCAGACCCTCTAGTTCCATCGAAATCCATGGATTTTGCGACGCATCGGAAAGTGCATACGCTGCCACGTTGTATATACGAGTCCAACATTCCGATAATAGCATAGACACTTTTCTACTGGCAGCCAAGACACGTGTGGCCCCCATTAAGAAAATTTCGCTACCTCGTTTAGAGTTATGTGGAGCTGTCCTTTTATCAAAATTAGCTTCAGCAATAATTCCACAGCTTCGAATCTCAAACTTTTCGACGCAATACTGGACAGATTCAACAATTGTTCTCGCATGGCTGAAAAAACCACCTTGTGCCTGGAGCACTTTTGTCGGAAATCGAGTATCTGATATTCTGGAAGGTATTGGAAATGAACGGTGGCGACATGTGGACTCTGAAAGCAATCCCGCAGACATTGCCAGTCGGGGCTGTTCACCAAACGACTTAAAGTCACATCATTTATGGTGGCATGGACCCCATGGCTCAAATTTCCGCAAGACCGATGGCCAAAGTATGAAGTTCATGAAGACACCAATTTGGAAGCCAAATCTGTCAAAGTATTTGCAACCTCAATCTTTGACGACCCACTTTTGAGATTTTCTTCCCTTTCGCATGCATATAAGGTTTTAGCATACGCACTTCGTTTTTGGAGAAACACCGGCATAAATAGGACACTACTTAGAATTTCATCCGTAGAAATTACCGCTGAAGAGATTCGGGACATTAAAGTCCGTCTTATAATCATCACTCAAAAACACTATTTTGCCCTTGAACATCGGGCTCTAGAACAAAAAACGCGTATTTCACCTAGCAGTAGTCTCTTATCTCTTAATCCGTTTCTGGATTCCAAGGGGGTCATGAGAGCGAACGGTCGACTTGTTCAATCGCCTGCCTTAACGTCATCCAATACTCTTACCATACGAGGCAAGATTAACTCAACTTTTGGTAGAATTCACGCACAAGGTCACAATTCATGGAGGAAACCAACTTATGACACGAGTATTGAGAACTGAATTTTGGATATTCAGACTGAAACCCTTAGTAAAAAAGGTTATACACAACTGCAAGACGTGTATTCTGTATAAACGACACACTCAAACTCAGATTATGTCATCTCTTCCTCCAGAACGTACCATGCCATCTCGACCCTTCAACAACACAGGAGTCGATTTTGCTGGGCCCTTTAACATCAAAAATTTCACTGGTCGAGCTTGCCTTATTACAAAAGGATATGTATGCATATTTGTCTGTTTTGCCACAAAAGCCATTCACCTGGAAGCCACAAGCGACTTGTCGACCCAATCTTTCCTCGCCGCTCTTGCACGGTTTATCGGCCGAAGAGGTTGTCCTGTCAGGATTTATTCTGATAATGGCACAAATTTCGTGGGAGCAGCTGAAATGATGCGAAAAGACAGACTCGAGTTCCTCAAGACTCTTCAAAGTACTGCCATTCAACAGAATGCACATCACGAACTTGACTGGAAATTCATACCTCCTGGCGCACCTCATATGGGTGGTCTTTGGGAGGCGGGCGTAAAGTCATTCAAAACACATTTGAGAAAATTAATACCAAAAATGAATTTCACCTTTGAAGAGCTCTCAACAATCTTAGCCCGTATTGAGGCTTGTCTGAACTCGAGAGCCTTGAGCGCTGCTAGCGATGACCCTGATGATTTGTCCCCTTTAACTCCTGGAAGAGAGGCAGAGCCCACAGCCTGAGCGTCGTAGACGTTCCCATGTGCGGGCCCCCCACCAGCAGGAACGGCGTCCCGTGCAGTGGCAGTACTCTTGCGGGTTATGCCAGGAGGATCATGCGCTAAATATGTGCCGCCGGTTCCGGGAAATGACACCCTACCAACGGTACGAGACGGTAGAGCGACGAGGCTATTGTCGGAACTGCCTGGCACGGAGTCATTTAGCGCCGGACTGCCGAAGTCTGATTGGATGCCGTAGGTGTGACAGTCGCCATCACACGCAGCTGCACGGGGCGCCGCAATTTGACGACTCCTTGCAGGGCGCCGCTGTGGTGGTACCAGCCATTAGTTGGGCTCTTGTATTTGTACCCACAGCTATGGTGCGCATTGTGGCAGCGGGCTCGGACACCTACTCGACGGTGAGGGCTCTACTTTGTCAGTCGTCTATCATGTCCCGGATCGCACGGTCCACCTTCAGACGATTGGGCTTGCGATCCTTTGATTATCAAGGCAGGCGGTTTACTACCTTCACCATGAGGCCAAGACACACCCGAAGCACCTGGGCGCTGAAAGTAAACGCCTTGATCACGGATGACTTACCCAGACGGCCCTACTCAGACCCTATCATAGAGGACCCGACCCGCGATTTCGCAGCTGACACCATGGCAGACGTCGACCCGAGAGGAAACACCCCCATTGATGTCGAGCTCGGCGCTGATGTCCACTCAGCCATACGCAAGGAGGGCTCTTTGTTTGGCGGTGTCGGTGATGTCCATGTGCACCAAACTGTTCTGGGATTCGTATTCTCGGGACCAGTCAGGAATTTATTTACTTAGTAGCTCTAATTTGTAAAGACACTTTGTTCACATTGTCGCGGGGGGGGGGGGCGGAATGTTTAGCATTGCGCTAAACGCGTTGTAACCACTGTAGTGTAGCTGAAAGGCCATGTATGTACCCATGCATGTACATATACACACACACATGTACATACATGCCTGGAAGCTACCTGCACTTGTTCACTTTTTTCTTTTGCATATTCTTGCTGAATATCGTTTGTCTGCTGCGATGGGGGGACAAGCGGTATTCAAGCAAGAATAAAAGTTCATTCGATTTTCTTGCTTCAACCCGCCCAACCGCTGTGCTCTTGTGATAAAGTGACAAAGTGATCTAAGTAAAAAAGTTTAAAATAAAAAGTGTAAAATAATACTAAGTTTAAAACACAAGTACAAGCTAGTACAACATCACGTTAACATAAAACGTTTGTGAACAATACGAACATATATCAAAACTATTTAAAGCAACCAAAAAAACAAACACTCTTACATACACGTTTATTAGCGTGGCACGTAATAAATTCTAAAAATAATTTTTTGTTAATTACACTAGTCAACAGTCAAAATGTACTCGGGATGCGATAATTTTTTCTGTGTAGATAACCTTGACATGAGCTCGAAAAACGCAATAAAATTTTTTTTTTTCGTTTGGTTTTTTTTTATTTTTTTTTTTTTTAAATTTTAAAAATTTTTTTTGGTTAATTTGTTTCGTCCGGCATAACTCGGGAACCACTAGCCCGATTTAATTGAATTATATTGTTTTCCTATACAAGCAACAGTTTCCAAGTTAAAAATGAATATATAAAGGAAAAAACTTATTTTTTGCCTAAAGATTTAAAATTTTTTTTTTTTTAAATCCATAAAAAATCCAAAATGAAAAAAAATGTCAAATCTTATTACTTTTACGTAAAGTCACATAACCTATGAGCAAAATGAGACAAAGATCATGAAAATCGATGCACGCGTTTCGCTTTTATTCGCAATTGAGTAAAGGTATGAATTTCAAAAATTTGCTCGACATATGCACAACTTTGTCTATGGTAAGGTTTTTTCTTTTTTTTTGATTCTCAGAATTAACAAAACGGAATAAACAAAGGGTTATTTAATTTTTATGATTGCGTAAGCAAAGTAATAAACGCTAATAAATGTGCGTGAACAATTAAAAGGAAAAAAGGAAAGGGGACTTTTTTAATTATTTGGGTTTTCCGTTGGCTACCTGTATGATTTTTTTACAGAAATGCAACCCACATTTAAGGGTGGTCATTATTCGGAAAATTTAAGACTCACACATGGTGAAACAGGTATGTAGCCACCGTAAAAAATATACACCCATTTATAAGTACCTGTCAGTAAAATACTAAACAATACACAGTATAAATAGGTCTTCATTGATCGATTTTACTCATTCAACAAGTGTCGACGAACGCGATAGTTAAAATAGCAAACGTTCGCGAGGATTTGAATGCAATACCAATCCAAGTAATTTTTGTTACATGGCGGAGAATACGTTTCTGAAAAAAACAAGCGTTGTTTTTCACCTAAATTGAGAGATTCATTTGAAGAGAGCTTCAATTTAAAGGTCTCAAACATAGATGAGCGGTGGACACCAAGTGCTCTATGTCCAAGGTGCTACGTACAGCTAGCTGACTCAAGGTAAGTGTAGATTACGAAATTCAAGAACATATATAACTTATTATTGAAATTCTTTCAGACGACAGCCGAGAATCATCATGCCAATGCTTTGGAGAGCTCCGCTTTGCCATGTAACAGATTGCTACTTCTGTCTTAGCAAAAAAACAGGCGTGGGAAAAAATATACGATGGACTTACGCTGCTGTTTCAACAGTGAATTTTCCAGTGCCATTTTCCGAAGAACCAGTGGACCCGCAACCGTCCGTTTCAAGATGGGCATCTAATAATGAGGCGATACATCCAACATCAGATCCGGAGACAGTAGAAACCACATCAGAATGCGAGTCAACATATACATTGTATGGAGGTCAACGCTTATGTTCCCAAGCAGAACTGAACGATTGGGTTAGAGAATTGAAACTCTCCAAGGAAGATGCAGAGTTGCATGCATCGCGCATGCAACAGTTCGGTTTCTTGGCTCCTGGTGTGGTGACAACAATCTACAGGAAGCGTCATGAACCATACGCAAGGTACTACACAAAAAAAGACAACATCTGTTTTTGTAAGGACATTCCCGGATTATTTGGTGAACTCGGGTACTCTTACGATCCAGGAGAGTGGCGTTTTTTCATCGACAGCAACAAGCAGAGCCTTAAAGCAATTTTACTGCACAACGGCAACGAGAAACCTTCGATTCCAATTGCTCATGCCGTTGACACCAAGGAAACATACGAAGTCATGGACAATCTACTAAAGTGCCTTAACTATGAGAGGCACGATTGGAAAGTTTGTGCCGACCTTAAGGTTATCGGTATCCTTTGTGGATTACAAGGTGGATTCACAAAGTACTGTTGTTTTCTCTGCCTTTGGGACAGCCGCGATCGTCAACATCATTACACCAGGAGGAGTTGGACAGAAAGAGTTAACTTCATCCCCGGCAGCGACAACGTGAAATATACACCACTCATAAAAAAGGAAAATGTTTTTCTCCCACCTCTCACATAAAGCTCGGACTCATAAAAAACTTCGTGAAAGCTATCAACAAAGATGGCGAAGCGTTCGCCTGTTTAAAAACCATTTTTCCTCACCTTTCATCGGCAAAGATTAAGGAAGGCGTTTTCGACGGTCCGCAAATTAAAAAGTTGTTGCAAGACCAACAGTTTGAGCACATTTTATCACCAAATGAAGCTGCAGCTTGGAACTCATTTCGGCAAATTGTTTCCGGATTTCTTGGAAACAACAAAAGCTCAAATTACAGAGAGATCGTCGAACAACTACTCCAAAATTATAAAAAAATTAGAGCAAATATGTCGCTTAAGATACATTTTCTACACTCGCACTTGGACTTCTTTCCCGACAACCTGGGCGATGTGAGTGACGAGCATGGCGCACATGTAACAAAAATTACTTGGATTGGTATTGCATTCAAATCCTCGCGAACGTTTGCTCATTTTAACTATCGCGTTCGTCGACACTTGTTGAATGAGTAAAATCGATCAATGAAGACCTATTTATACTGTGTATTGTTTAGTATTTTACTGACAGGTACTTATAAATGGGTGTATATTTTTTTACGGTGGCTACATACCTGTTTCACCATGTGTGAGTCTTAAATTTTCCGAATAATGACCACCCTTAAATGTGGGTTGCATTTCTGTAAAAAAAACATACAGGTAGCCAACGGAAAACCCAAATAATTAAAAAAGTCCCCTTTCCTTTTTTCCTTTTAATTGTTCACGCACATTTATTAGCGTTTATTACTTTGCTTACGCAATCATAAAAATTAAATAACCCTTTGTTTATTCCGTTTTGTTAATTCTGAGAATAAAAAAAAAAGAAAAAACCTTACCATAGACAAAGTTGTGCATATGTCGAGCAAATTTTTGAAATTCATACCTTTACTCAATTGCGAATAAAAGCGAAACGCGTGCATCGATTTTCATGATCTTTGTCTCATTTTGCTCATAGGTTATGTGGCTTTACGTAAAAGTAATAAGATTTGACATTTTTTTTATTTTGGATTTTTTATGGATTTTTAAAAAAAAATTTTAAATCTTTAAGCAAAAAATAAGTTTTTTCCTTTATATATTCATTTTTAACTTGGAAACTGTTGCTTGTATAGGAAAACAATATATGAACAGATTAAGGGAATTGTAATTTTAAATTTTTTAAAATTTAATTCAATTAAATCGGGCAAGTGATTCCCGAGTTATGCCGGACGAAACAAATTAACCAAAAAAAAATTTTAAAATTTAAAAAAAAAAATAAAAAAAAACCAAACGAAAAAAATTTTTTATTGCGTTTTTCGAGCTCATGTCAAGGTTATCTACACAGAAAAAATTATCGCATCCGGAGTACATGAAATTTTTTTCATTTTGTTGAGTAGTGTTATTGGTAAAAAAATTATAAGTAAAAAAAAATATTGAAGTCCAACTAAAATTTTGCTACCTAAAACTACTAATTTGAAATCAACTATCTACAAACTAAATTGGCTAACTATTCTAAAATAAGTTGTAAAAAATCTAAACCTAATTACAATAAAACCAAATGAAATATTATATTTAAATCTAAAAACAAAAACCCAAAGCAACTAATTACAGAAGGCACAAAAAAAAGGTTTCTATACTAAACAGTAGTCTTGTCTTATAAGCATGGCTTGAAATAATAAAAATATTATATTTTTTTATAAAATTATTTTTTCAATATTTGTATTTGTTTTGGTTTGGCTATATTAAAAAAATATATTTTCGTGTAATATTACTGGACTTCTACGAAAATCGACAGCCTCTGTGGAATGTAATCCATGGTGGAGGGTATATAAAGTTCGGCCCGGCCGAGCTTAACGCCATTTTTACTTGTTTTTTTTTTCTGTTTTTATACCCTCCACCTAAGGATGGGGGTATGTATATTCACTTTGTCATTCCGTTTGTAACACCTTAAAATATTCGTCGAAGACCCCATAATGTATATATATTCTGGGTCGTGGTAAAATTCTAAGACGACATAGCCACGTCCGTCGGTCTGCTGAAAACACGGTAGCGGCCGAACGAAATGAGCTAGGAGGTTTAAATTTTTCCTAAATGTGTCTTATGGTTGTAGACCGGTTGGGATTGAAAGTGGGGTAAACGTCCCTCGCAAGGACTGAAAATACCCTAAATATTTAGAGTATTTCCTGTTTTTTGAACATATTAGCTTGTATTTACTTGATATTTGCAATGCGCATTCCCTTTATACCATAAAGAGCACCATAGAGTGTTTTTTATTTGTAGAGGACGAAATGGGACAAAAAGGGATAAAAATGGTACCTATCAAACGACAATAGATAGAAACACGAAATTCGGAGGACACATTCCTCTAGTTGAGTAGATACATAATATAAAAGTATTTTTTCAAAATTCGTACATTTAAGGGGTATAATGGGAAAAGAGGGATAAAAATGGTACCAACTAAACGGCTGCATGGCGAGAGATTTTCCGTAATTCGTACTTTTTGGGGATAAAATAGAAAAAGGAGATTAATATTGTACCAACCAAATGACCGCAGATAGAGCCATGAAATTCGGAGTATACATTCATCTGACTGCGTAAACACGAAAAATAAAAAGGTATTTCCAAATTCGTACTTTCAAGGGATACATTGGGCACAGAGGGATAAAAATGGTACCAAATAAACGGCTGCAGCTAGAATGATGAAAATTGGTGTGTACATACCTCTAATTACGTAGACACGTAAAATGAAGATACTTTAGATAGTCGTACTTTCAAGGGGGTAAAATGGGAAAAAGGGGATAAAAATGGTACCAACCAAATGGCCGCAGTTAGAATCATGGAATTCGTCTAACTGCATGTGCAAGCAAAATAAAAATATTTTTCCAAGTTCATATTTTTTTGAAAGTTATCTTGCACTGTATACGTGAGAGATAATGGATTTTCCAAATTTGTACTTTAGGAATTAAAATAGGATGGAAATACAACCAACTGTAGCGTTTAAGCTTTTTTGAAGATTGCTGTCTTATATTTACATTTTGAATTGACTTGAAGTATTATTTCGATATATACATATGTATTATAAACGTATGGTTAGCCTTGTCTTATAAGGGAGGTTTGATATAATAAATATTTTATATTTATTTATAAAATTATTTTTTCAATATTTTTATTTGGTTTGGTTTGACTATATTAAAAAATGACGTTTTCCTATAATGTGGATGTGGAATGCAATCCATGGTGGAGGATATATAAACGCATTGCGCAAAATGCGAGATAATGTGTTTTACATACTCTGGTTTAAAACTACAAATACAACATTTTGTGCTGTGAGGTTTTGCGCTAATAGTCTGTGTGTTTAAAATAGCCTTTAGACAATTTGTACTGAATTCATAAAATGCATAAATTACAATTGCAACAAAAAGTTTAATTCTAAAAACAATCATTTATCGCCTTAGAATAGTTTGAGTCCGCTATCCATTTTGGGGCGAATGGAGTTGATTGATGTCCCAAGCATGCTCCTTTTAATTCCGTAATTATTTTTTTAATATCACTATTGAGTGATTTATATTTGATATGAATTTCGACATGCTTTTTCGTCAGTTTTGGATAATTTTCTACTTTTCTGCTTAATTAATTTGTCATTTCTCTGTTCATCTCGCGCAAAAAATTGCAGTCCAAAAACAAAAAAAAAACTATTCTCAATCGCCGTATAGTTATTTTCTCTAAACATTACAACTTCATTTAAAACGGCTTTATAACTTTTTTATTACTTTAAGGGTATGCTAATTTGATTTTGTTCATAGATTAATACATTTATATTATTTATATCACGAACATATTATTATTTGTGCTGCAGTTTCAGACAGCTAAAACCGATTGTTACCGCTAAATTCAGATTATTTTGTCATTCTAAAAGAATTGGAGTAAAATATTTTGTCGAAGATATAGTCTATCTACCATGTTTTCTAACCTATCGGGTATCATCGGAAAGAATTTAGAGAAATCGAATAACTATTAAACGGATAACATCAACCCACTGTGACCCAGTTGAATATATTAAACATGGTTTTTAGAAAAAATTTAAAATAGCATTTGTCTCGGACTAATAAAAAATAAACCCTTTTTCCAAACTTTGACATTTGACAAGTAGAAACTACGCCATCACTAAAAATGGAACGATATACGCATTGAAATTATTAAAATTCACTACAAAAATAAAGCAGGTGATCGTGAAAGATAAGGTCTACGCCAACAGCCCAGCGTCGATTCAAGACCTCAAAGATAGAATTCGTGAGGCTATCGAGGACATAGGGCAGCCACTTTGCGATTTCGTTATGCAAAATTTCATGAAAAGGATATGGTCCTGTAAGCGTGGTCGTGGTGGCCATTTGGCTAATGTTGTTTTTCATTATTAACGGCATACATTCCTCTTTATTATGAAATAAACATCATAATTTATCTCAAAAAATGGCATTTTTTCTTTGAATACCAAAATAACACATCTTGTTGGAAAACCCTGTGTTTTGAGGGCTATGAGAAATTTCGAAGATATATTCTATTATACCCTAGTCTATCTGCCATGTTTTCTAACCCATCGGTTTAATATTGGTATCATCGAATAACTATTAAATGGATTAATCAACACACTGTGTGCCAGTTGAGTATATTAACCATGTTTTTTAATAATGCTGTTATTAGCAGTATTTTTTAAGTGTACATTGTAAGAGAAATGTACACACCAAATTTCATGATTCTAGCTTCAGCCGTGTTGTTGGTACCAATTTGGTCCCTTTTTGCCCCATTTAACCCCCTAAAAGTACGAATTCTGCAAATTTTATGGGATACTTTCATGGCGTTTGTATCCCTTTTTGCCCCATTTCACCCCTTAAAAGTACGAATCTCGTTATAAATAAGGAGGTCGCGTTGAAAATACACCCAATTCTAAATCAAGGAGATCGGCTGCAAATCAAGTGTAGAAAACAGGAAATTCACAGTTTTCCTTACAGTTTCTGGATGCCGGATTTAAGTATAGAACACCTCGCCGTTATTAAAAATAAGAGATATTCAACAAAATATAAAAATAAAATAGTTTTTAAGGACTTTTCTAGAGTTCGACCGAAGGTGTTTTTGGACCGAAGCCGAATGTTTTTCAAAAAATTAAGTATATGCTAAAATCAATAAGCTCGTAACGGTATATACCTCAAGTCGATTTAATCTTTTCAGTAGTTTTATCTTTCGGATACGAGTGCAGTTCAATAAGTAGTCGACCTCAAAGAGATGGATCCATGGGCAATTGAAAGTAAATAATTTTTGTCAAATAATACAAACTAACAATTTTTCTTTTAGTTTGTTTCGTTTGTATTTTTTGGTCTGTAATCAATATTTGATTTAAACTGGGATATTGTCCTGGGTCAATGCCAATTTTCATCTATATTTAATACAATGGAAATTTATTTATAAATGGTATGATGACATTTACGGCTTTACTTAAAGAGGCCGGGTATGTTGTTGAAAAGCCGCTACGAAGCCACCTGAGGAAACCTTTGACAGGATGGAAATCATGATAGTGGTAGTCTGCAGCCAAGTAATAAATGTCACCATGTCAGAGCAATACACACACCGATGTTCTCTATTTTAACGGGAGCCGATGGGTTGGTACTATTTGTATCCCCTTTTGCGTCATTTTTTCCCTTAAAAGTACAAATTCAGACAAATTCCTTTCCACATAGTCAGATTAATGTATATACCGAATTTCATCTTGAGTGGTTTGGGTGGTACCATTTTTATCCCTCTTTTCCAATTGTATCCCTTAAAAGAACGAATTTTGAAAAAGCAATCTATTTTACGTGTCTATGCAATTAGAGGGATGTACATTCCAAATTTCATGTTTCTAGTTGTTATCGTATCATTGGTACCATTTTTGTCCCTTTTCGTCCCATGTGGCCAGCCAAAAAAGTTATTTATTTGGAGCTTTCAGGCTACAGGAGAAATGTACGTAACAAATTTCCAGCGCATATAAACCAAAATTATCAAAAAAATTACTTACATAGTCTAAATATTAGGGGGTAATCTCAGTTCTTGTTAGGAAAAAAATCCCACTGGGATTTTTGGAGTCTGCGATGAATATTTCAAGGTGTTACAAACGGAATGAATATACCCAACCTTAGGGTATAAAAACTATAATGAATCGAATTTTATTTAATTATAAGCCTAAAGATTCGGCTTCGGCTAATCGGTTTTTTGCCGAAGGCCGATTACTGGTTTTTGGCCGACGGACGAAGCCGAAACCGCCTTATAAATGTACGAAGACTTATTTGAAAATTAATGTTTTTTGTTTTTACTTTATAACTTGTATATATAGATGCATAAAAGTTTTATTTTTTGCTTACTTAAAATTGGACCATTTATTAAATACATCTACATCAAATATTTTCTTCCTACATCCTAGCGCTTTGTTCAAAAAAGATTTTACTGGCTTTTGAACGAAGATATTATTGGTACACTGTAATTCAAAAGGGGACGGGTCCAAAAAGGACATTTTTGTGCCGAATTATTATTTTAGAATAACCCATTAACAATGTTTTAAGTAATATCTACTATTTTATGGTTAAAATATAACTTAAATTAATATGATTACTCACTAAACACGATTTCCTCATGTTGGGAAGATAAAATACTAATTTCATTCCAATGGAATAGACTAATAGCCTTTTCAGACTGCACGCGAAATCAATTGATTTCAGCTTGAAATTACATAAGGTATACTTTCCCAATGGATTTCAGGTACCGGTATAGTAGGATGGGTCGAAAATAAATTGCAGTTGTCACCCCCAGAAATTAAGATTGGATTGTTTAATGATGATCAACAAAATATTTCGTACTGGGTCAAGCCATCCTGAAAACACCTCTAAAAATTATGTTTTTCCCGTGTAATTTTTATACACGCCACGAGAGTATTACGTCTTTGTGCATTTCTTTGTAACACCCAAAAGGAAGGGAGATAGACCCATTGTTAATTATACCGATCGACTTAGAAATCACTATTTGAATCGATTTAGCAATGTCCGTCTATCTGTCCGTCCGTCTGTCTGTCCATCTATTCTTGTAATCACGATACAGGTCGCACTTGTAGCAGGAACCAAATGAATCTTTGCACAACGAAGTTTTTCGGGACAAGGACGAACGCTAATTAATTTGAAAAAAATCGGTTCAGATTTATATATAGCTCCCATACAAATTTCACATATTTTCACCGAATTTCTTCAAGGCGAGCATAACACGTTATACTTGAACTGGAAGGACCTATTGTGAAAGTGGGTCACTTCATTCCATGTTTGGATATAGCTCCGATACAAATACTCTTCTCGATTTGACAAATTGGGTCAAGTCATATCAGCCTATGATTAGGAAACATTCAAAAATCCTTTCCGTTTTCACTTTTGCTTGTATTCAGATAGAAAGTGGAGTGTATCAAATAGTCGGCCCGGCCCGCCCGACTTTAGCCTTTCCTCACTTGTTTTATGTTGCATTTTTGCCAATTTTTTCTGAATTATTAGACCCTTGTTATTATTATTATTAGTCGCTTTAAATAAAAAAAATATTCTTGTCTTAGAATAGCTCATTAGTAGAATTATTGGGCGTTTATATTGATTTTTTGTGGGTTTTCAAGGTGGCAGCTAAAAACTCATATTTCTTGAAAACATGTTGTAAGAAGTGTAATGAAAAATAAATAGGAGGTATCAATACCTTTCGAATGATGACTAAATGTTGAATTTCGGACGAAAAATGACGTCACTGACCCTATTTTTTTTTTATTATTATAAGTCTATAGATACAAATATCCTTACAGACTAAAAGACTAATGTACATATATACACTTATGAATTACTTAATTATTAGGTATTTAAATACAAAATAATTTTTCTTTTAATAGAGTTTTTATTTTCCGATAATTCAATGATGTGGTAGTATTTATTAAATTGAACACATAAGCGGCGGAAAGGATCATCAGTAATCAATGTGAATCAACTGAAAATTTCTAGTAGGTCTATGAGGTATATTTATAAACAATCTATTCATGATATGCAGCGAACCAAAGAGATATATAATTGCTTAGTGACTGAAAGATCAGAAACTCCTTACTCCAACGCTTCATAAAACCAAGAGCACTGTAAGCTTTGTTTACTATCATTGAAATGTGAAGTCGAAAGTTCAGACGTTGATCTAATAAGATTCCGAGGTCCAGAAAAGTATCTACAGTATCGAGTTCTTGATCACCAAGGAAATAATTGGTTCTAGGATGTTTGACTCTAGAAAATGCTATATGTTTACATTTCAAAATATTTAGTTCCATTAAATTTACTTTACACCATTCATGAAAGCAATCAAGATCAGATTGTAGGTAATATTGCTCCAACGGGTCTTTAAACGACCGAAATATTTTTACATCATCAGCATACATTAGAATATTGGAATGTCGAATTACAGATGGAAGGTCATTAATAAATAGTGTAAATAAGACAGGGCCAAGATGGCTTCCTTGTGGTACACCGGAAGACACCACAATTTCCTTTGAAATAGCATTTCCGAATTTTACCCTTTGGATTCGACCACATAAATAGCATTTTAACCAAGATAATAATGAGTTACTAAAGCCCATAAAATCTAATTTTTTCAGGAGAAGGTTATGATTAACTTTATCAAAAGCCTTACTAAAATCTGTGTAAATCGTATCCGTTTGCATTCGGCTTTTAAATCCATCATTTCCAATATATTCGTTATGGTTGATCGGGATCTACGAAATCCGTGTTGACAACACGTTGAGATAACATGTCAGTTATAATTTTCTCCAAAAGCTTTGGAATAGCGCTAAGTTTTGCAATGCTTCTATAATTCGATACGTCCATCTTGCTGCCAGATTTAAACATTGGGATTATATATGATTCTTTCCAAAGAGGTGGTAAATAACCATAACATAATGATATATTAAATATTAAACAGAGAGGATACGAAAGAACATCAGCACAACATTTTAGTATGTTAGTGGAAATTCCATCAGTACCAGGATTAAATGTACTCTTTAATGACTTCAAATTAAAAAGATTTATGATTACTTTTCAGTTGGTTTTTCATAGGTATTACGTAATTATTGTATGCTCTTCTGTCCTCAGTATTGTAATTAGATCTTGCGATGGAATATTTAGAAAAGTCAGTAGAAGAACCAGTTTTTTTGTATCTTTTAAATAATTTGTTTTTCTTATTCTTGAATCTTGCCAATTGATTAGTGTTCCAAGGTGGGCCAATATTGTCACGTTTTAATATTTTAGGAACTGATTTAGAAATACAATTATGCAATGCACTGTAGAAATTTTCTATCACAACGTCTAAAACTTTGGACGAGAGAATATCATTCCAATTAATAGTGGATAAAAGTGTGTTGAGTTTAGAGTAATCTGTTTTAGAAAAACAGTATTCTTTTTTACTTCTAATACATTTTGAAGTGTTTGTAAAAGAGTTTGAAGGAATCATAATTTTTAAATCAATTGTAGGATGATAGCGATCTTCAGGGTGTGTCACCGGATTAGACGAGTTCAGCAAAACTTCCGACGGTTGGTTAACAAAAATTAGATCTAAAAGTTTACCAAATGAGTTATAAACATTATTAACTTGAGATAGTCCATAATCTAACAATGATTCAATGCATTCATTAACACAGGTGTTTGCAACAACAGGCAATAGAACATTCGAGTCAAATAACTGATTCCATGTGATTACAGGTAGGTTGAAATCACCAAGAACAATTAGGATGTCACGTGAAGTAGAAGATTTGAAAGCCAATTTAATAGCGGAAATGTGTAAAATGAAACATCAGAACCGGGAGGAATGTAAGAACATGAAACGAATAAAGACAAAGTTCTAAATCGAATTTTTACTGCTACAAATTCAATACCAACAACGGAAGATAGTATAATTTGTTCGGCAGGAAAGTCGATGGAGACTGCAATTAGAACCCCACCACCTGTTTTTTTACTTTTATCCACACGATCACATCTGAATATCTGATACTTTCCACATAGAATTTCGGAATTTAAAATTTTTTCTGTAAGAAAAAATATTATATTTGTAATTTAAATATAATATATAAATAATTTAATGCAGGCGATGGTTTTCACAGCCAAAATGTTCAAACACCTTTTACAAAAATGAGCGCTGCGGCGTCAATTTCCTACCGATGTTCATCATTTAGGTATCATTCGAAAGGCATTGACTGAAATTATTTATTTTTTATGTAATATTACCAGCAAATACAAAAAAGTGTTCAGTTGTTACTATGAAAGAATACAAAAAAGTACTATAAACGTCCAATATTTCGACCAATAAGTTACTCTAAGACAAGAATAAAAATTAATATTTAAACTGCTCTCAAGGGTCTATTATTCCAGAAATTTTGAGAAAAAATTTAACACAAAAAAATGCACCGGAAAAACATCGAGGGCTTATATTCATAAGTGGCTATGAACCATTTTCTCGAAAATGAGTTTTAGATGCCAAACTATTCTCTGATTTGGATGTCATCTGTCATATAAATTTGGAGAAGAAATTTTTTTTCTAAAGCCATTTTTTTCAATTTTTTCTGATATGCTATCTAATCCCACGTTAATTTGTGACTGCAAAAGTGGCTATGAACATAAAAATAATATAAATAATATAGTTCAAAAATGGAGCAGCATATAACCGAAGGTTGTAATTCGCTACAATGATTTTGTTTAAAGGATTTTTCTAGATTTAGGGCATATCGCATCATCATTACTACGGGGTTAATAGCATTTTGGTTCCCAAGTTATCAGGCTAAAATAGGATAAATAGTGGCTGTAAAGTCAAAAATTGTGAAAAGTATCTTTAGAAAAACCCGCGTAACTTTTTATCATATTGGGAATACCAAAATATTTTGTTGGCATGTGATTGCTGACTTCATGGGGAATATTTGTGCCAGAAAAGTTTCAGAATCCTGGATGAAGAAAGTTAAAATATAAGCAAATATTGCACGGATTTTCGCGACTGACTACTTATATGTTACAAGCGACATTGGTTCTTAATAAACAAACAAAAATTCAGACGGATCCGTTGGATAGATCGCGAGAAAATCAAAAAATAAAAATTTCATGCATGAAATCATTTTAGCCATATTTCCTGCGAAAATGAAAATTTTTGTTAAAAATATCCAATTTGTATTTTTATTTACCGAGCCCTACCGCGATATACACTTTTTGTAAAAAAGTGGAAAAAGGGGATAAAAATGGTACCAATCTGACGGCTGAAGCTGGAATCTTTAAATTCGCTGTGTACATCACAGAAAATGCGTTTTCTATACAGCATTGTCAAGATTTCATGAAAAACGTTATCGAGTTTACAATAAATCATATTTATATGTTGGAGCATAAATGGCTATGTGCTTATTTCAACATTCATAGTGCTCAATTTTAAAATATGTGTTTTTGTTCTTAGCCACTTAGGAATATCAGCCCTCGACATGTTTTCTAGGGTTATTTTCAGGAGGGTTTAGCACACAGATGGCTTGATCTAAAAACGAATTATTTTGCAAATCATCATTAAACAATCCAAACTTTATTTTCGTGGAGTGACTGAAATTTGTTTTTCCATTTGTATGAACGACGACCCAGCCTACGGTATAGGAGTTATAATGCATTTAATTTTAGCTAGGATAGAGACAATTGCGTGGGAGGTTCTAGAAGGGGCGTGACTAAAGCATAAATATTCTTTAGGTTTAATATGATTATAAAAACATTTTCAAATATGAAATTGTACCAGGGGTGTGGCAATATCGTCTATATTCCTAGTGTATGAAACGTCCATAAAAGCATTGCAAATCATATTTCGTAGTATTCCGATCAGTTATAACAGCATTAATTTTACGTAGGTTAGGGTGAGTTGTGTGGGAGGTACTAGAAAGTGCGCGGAAATTTCGCCCATCTTCGAACTTATACTACGTTTGAGAAAAATATATGAATTGATTCCTTAATTCCTTTCGAGAGTCATCGTGTACACCAGCCAGTCAGACGGACGGACATAGCTCAAACAGCTTAAAAAGGCATGAAACGGATTTGGTTCAAACATACTTAGGTTCTTAATGCGTTACCCTTTTTTATGTGCCAAATGATCTATACCCTCCTACTCTATAGAGTGACAGTATAAAAAGTATAAGAAAGATTTTAAAACTTTCAAACTATCCGCAGCAAATGAATATGATGGAGAAAGAACGAGTAGGTTACCACAACAAAACTGATGATTGTTTTATGATGCTTCTGAAAATCATTCGGTTTTAGCTATATCCGCTCATGCATTTCAGTGCAAAAGATATAAGGAGTGCTAGTAGTGTGATTGCCACAGAGCATTTTCTTTGCGCAAACAAGAAAATGTGAAGTTTCAACAAAATCGACCACACCAACCATACCGCCAATATTACTTAAAAGTAATTATTCATACACAAAAATTATTTCGATCCGAATGTCTTGAAATTTTCCACAGAAGTTAATGTTCTGAAAATCGGTCACGCTCATCACATACCGCCCATTCCGAATGTCTTGGAATTTTGCACAGAGTATATACAGCGATTGGCGCAAGTTTTTGTTGTACTGAGAAAACGTTGAATTTTATACAGTCATTTTAATAACTTTTTATAATAAAAAATTGATGCTGATTATAAATAAAATCCACGCATAAACTAAACTGAGTTGAATGAAATGTTTCATCCGTTTTCGTGCTACAATATTTAAGTGACTTTTTATTAAAACAAATTATGGATTGCTTTCCGTGGAACACTTTTCTATAGAACTGCATCATTAGAACTTTGAAAAGTAATTGTCGAAAAATGTATTTTTGCCAGCAATATACAACTGTGAACAGTGTGCGTGAAAAATATGTTTGACATACATATGTTTTTGAGATTCATATCTACATACATACGTACCATCGACAATGTTATACTCAGGAAATTTGTTGATTAACATATTACGGCATGTTTCGTCTTGTTTAACCAAAATTCCACTAAAATCAGTGCGCTTTACAGGAACGCTCATACTATGATCCTTATGATGGGTAAATTTGTAAGGTATCTTTGCAGCGATTTTATGTTTCAAAATGTTCTTATCATATTTCACTGCAGATCTGTAGACTCTCGCCTGTCTTGCTTTCTCGTGCGCTTGTAGAATTACGATAGATTGCAAAAGAATTTTCTTCTGCTCATTTAATGTCCTTTCTTTTTCAAAATCATCCGCATACAGCTGATTATCGTAAATTATATTTTGAATTTCTGGAGGTCTGCGATACAAAAAATTGGGCGACCGCCAAATTAATAAGTCGCAAGGAGTGAGTTTTCGAGTAACAAGAGCTTTATCGACATAGACATATTCGTTAAGCTCCAAATTCTTAAGTTCACTTTTTAGCATCATTAGTGTGCGTATAGCTGGTTCCAAAAGATTCCTGATGACATCTCGCTTTTGTACTTGAAAAGTGTTCTGATACAGATAACTCAGCTTATTGACCAATTCCACATATAGAACAAATATTTCAGATAGTATTCGGAATGAAATCAAAGGATTTTCTATAGGTTCGCGACTTTTTAAAACATTTTGTCGTTTTATTAAATGGCTAATGTGATGTTTGGTAGCAACCGAAAATTTGTAGTTAAAATCAAATGACATTTTAAACTCCATATATTACTCCCAATTTAATTTCTAAAATTTACTTTCAATTTATTTTATACTAATATGTATACCGACTGAAGCTTAAAATGCCAGAAAAGAAAATACAATTTGATTCAATAAAAAAATGGTAGGGTAATTCACAACTAGACAAATTTGGTTTTAGATATTGGCAAAAAATTCATTCGAACAGCTAAATGAAATGTTTTCATTGTCAAATTCGTTGTATACTTTACAAGGCGTATTTATACAGGTGATAGCACTAGAACAACAACAAATTCGGTAACAACAAAATACAAGTAATTTTTTGAATGGTGAGCCATACTGTCAAAGCAAAATATATGGGATTTGACAGTTTCGGTTACTTTTGAATGAAAAAAATTTCAGTCAGCTGGGCTCCTGCTATCACCTTTATAAATACGCCTTGATACTTTACAAGCAGGGCCATTTGCCTTTTTAAATCTTTCCTAACTTTTTGCGCTATAAAATGTGGAATGATAGCCTCATTCGAACAGCTAATTGAAATGTTTTGATTGTCAAATTCGTTGTATACTTTATAAGCAGGGCCATTTGCATTTTTTAAATCTTTTCTAACTTTTTGCGCTATAAAATGTAGAATTCGTAAATACGTTTTAAATAATAAATATCGGACGAGTTTATCAAACATTTTCTAATTGTGCAAAAAAATGAATATTCCATAATAATTGATTAAATTAATTCACGGAATTTTCGATATGCCTATGTTTATTGATTTTGCATATCTCCATTACTTTTTGCAAGATTATATATGTGATACAATATGTATTATATATGTGATTATATATGTGTATACAAATTTAAGAAACGTGTCTATGTTTTTTTCGGAGTTTATATTTATTGAAAAGTTGATAATAGTAGGGCACGGAAAGAAAAATCACAAATAGAGTACAGTCGAACCTGGATAAGTGGCAATCCTCTATTATTGGAAAATATTTGGTGGTCCCTACACGCTTCACACAAAAAATCCTCTTTAAGCGGGAATTTGAACTTCTCGGTCATTTTACTCGTTTGATTCGATGAACGGCTTTCATTGTGGACCACTTAAGGTGGGATTTTTATACACTCCACGAGGGTATTATGTCTTTGTGCATTTGTTTGTAACACCGAAAAGGATGCTAGATAGACCCATTGTTAATTACACCAATCGACTTAAAATCACTTTTTGATTCGATTTAGCAATGTCCGTCTGTCTGTATGTCCATCTAGATTTATATATAGCTCCCATACAAATTTCGCTCCTGTTTGACTTCTTCCGCTCCAAAAACTACATATTTTAACAGATTATCTTCAAATTTTTCAAAACATATTATATTTTAGTTTTTATACACTCCACGAGAGTATTATGTCTTTGTGCATTTGGTTGTAACACCCAAAAGGAAGAGAGATAGACCCATTGTTAATTATACCGATCGACTTAGAATCACTTTTTGAATCGATTTAGCGATGTCCGTCAGTCTGTCTGTCCATCTATTCTTGTAATCACAATACAGGTCGCAATTGTACACAGACCCAAATGAAACTTTGCACAACTAAGTTTTTCGGGATAAGAACGAACGCTATTTAATTTGAAGAAAATCGGTTCAGATTTAGATATAGCCCCCATACGAATTTCACTCCCGATTTGACTCTTTTCACTCTAGATACCACATATTTTAACAGATTTTCTTCAAAATTGGCAAAACATCTTATAGTTCAACTAGAAAAATCTGTGGTAAAAATGGGTCAGATCGGTTCAGATTTATATATAGCTCCCATACAAATTTCGCTCCCGATTTGATTTTTTCCGCTCTAGAAACCACAAATTGTATCAGATTGTCTTCAGATTTGGCAAAACATCTTATTTTTCAACTAGCAACAACTGTGGTAAAAATGTGTTAGATCGGTTCAGATTTATATATAGCTCCCATACAAATTTCGATCCCGATTTGATTTTTTCCGCTCTAGAAACCACATATTGTATCAGATTGTCTTCAAATCTGGCAAACTATCTTATATTTCAACTAGAAATGCCCATGATGAAAGTGGGTCAAATCGGTTCAGATTTATATATAGCTCCCATACAAATTTCGCTCCCAATTTGACTTATTCCGCTCTAGATACCACATATTTTAACAGATTTTCTTCAAAATTGGCAAAACATCTTATAGTTCAACTAGAAACACCTGTGGTAAAAATGGGCCAGATCGGTTCAAATTTATATATAGCTGCCACACAAATTTCTCTCCCGATTTCACTTTTTCCACTCTATAAACCACATATTTTAACAGATTTCTTTCAAATCTTTAAAAATATCTTATATTTCAACTAGAAACACCCATGGTGAAAATGTGTTAGATCGGTTCAGATTTATATATAGCTGCCATACAAATTTCGCTCCCGATTTGATTTTTTCCGCTCTAGAAACCACATATTGTATCAGATTGTCTTCAAATCTGGCAAACTATCTTATATTTCAACTAGAAATGCCCATGATGAAAATGGGTCAAATCGGTTCAGATTTATATATAGCTCCCATACAAATTTCGCTCCCAATTTGACTTATTCCGCTCTAGATACCACATATTTTAACAGATTTTCTTGAAAATTGGCAAAACATCTTATAGTTCAACTAGAAACACCTGTGGTAAAAATGGGCCAGATCGGTTCAGATTTATATATAGCTGCCACACAAATTTCTCTCCCGATTTCACTTTTTCCACTCTATAAACCACATATTTTAACAGATTTCTTTCAAATCTTTCAAAATATCTTATGTTTCAACTAGAAACACCCATGGTGAAAATGGGTCAGATCGGTTCAGATCGGTTTTTTTAAGTTTTTTGCAAAATTCCGAACGGTTTGCAAGATATGAGCCTGAGAATATGATCACTTTTTTCCAAAAATTACACCGAGGCCTCAAATCTCTGGGGGCCCATAAAAAAAAAGTGCATGACTTTGGGGGGAAAAAAAAACACGGGTCTTTTTTTTTTTTGGTCTTTTATCATGTAGCGGTGTCCGTATATGGTTATTTTTTTTCGTGTTGCACTGTGATATGCAACTCAATGAGATGCTTGTAAGATGGCATGTGTGCTTTATTACTTGGTGCGATTTTTTAAACGCAAATTCGGCAAGTGAGTTGTGATTCTCGTTCGTTTGTCAGAATCATCTCCTTATAGAGGCCGGGTTTGATGTTGAAAAATCACTGCGAAGTAATAAATGTCATCATGCCATTTGTAAATAAATTTGCATTCTATTAAATATAGAAGCAAAATGGTCTTGAGCCAGGACAATATCCCAGTTCAAATCAAAACATATTATATTTAAACTAGGAACGCCTGTGGTGAAAATGGGTCAGATCGGTTCAGATTTATGTATAGCTCCCTGGCAAAATTCACTACTAATTTGACTTTTACCACTCTATAAACCACATATTTTAACAGATCTGCTTCAAGTCTGGTAAATATCTTATATTTCAACTAGAAACACCAATAGTTAAAATGCGTCAGATCGATTCAGATTTATATACAACACGTTATACTTGAAGTGGAAGCACCTACTGTGAAAGTGAGTCACTTGATTCCATGTTTGGATATAGTCCCGATACAAATGCTCCTCTTGATTTGACAAATTGGGTCAAGTCATATCAGTCAATGATTAGGACACATACAAAAATCCTTTCCGTTTTCACTTTTTTACCGAATTGAATTTATTCGGATATAAAGTGCAGTGTTCATATAGTCGGCACCGTCCGACTTTAGCCTTTCCTTACTTGTTTCTGTTGCTTTACATCTGCTAGTGTGATTTCATACTAGTAGAGATGGTCGTTATGGCCGTGTTTTAATTTAATTTTTAATTATTATAAATTTCTATTGGAGATTTCTTTTGGTATTATTTGTACGGTTCCTGCTAGACGCACGCAAAACAATAATATTGGATATGGCCATATTATTTGCTTGGTTCCATTAAGCTTAACCAAATGTACATATAGGAAAGGGCTACGAAAAATTGCCCAATGAAAATTCGTCCCAAAAAAAACATATAACAAGTAAGTAAGCTTTAGTCGGCTACACCGACTTATATATACCCTCACTCTAAGAGAACATATATGCGGAAGTTATAAGGAATTAAATTTTACATAGGGCAGGATTTTTTTTGTGGAAGGTACTAGGAGGTTCGTGTCACATGGTCCAGCTTCCACATTTGTAAAAACATGATCAAATGTGAAGTCTTAGTGGATTCCATGCACCAGGATATAAGTTATGAAGGATTTAATTTTACCTGGGATAGACAATTGTGTGGGAGGTAAAAGAAGGGGCGTGGCTATAAATATTTTTGAGGTTTAAAGTGATTATAAAAAGATTTTCAAATATCAAATTCCAAATGATTTTGACTACATGTATGGATGTTATGTCGGTTTTATTGTAAAGTTTATGCCACTTTCTAGAGGAGGTACCAGAAGTGTGACAATATTGACCATCTTCCATGCGAATGTCTATAAAACGTAAAATATCTATAAAACGCCTATAAAAGAATGGGAGAATATTTAAAAATGGAACGCTATACCATTGCGCAATTGTGCTTGGAATTTGCTAGAGCACTTTTAAATCTCGTTGATCAAAATGAAAATTTTTTGTCAAATTTAATGATGACCGACGAAGCGCATTTTCACTTGAACGTTTTCGTAAATAAACAAAACAACAGATTTTGGGGATCCCAAAATCCCAAAAATCTTCATCAGAAATCTTTACAACTAAAGGACAACATTCAAGAAGAAATTGATCGTATACCACAAGAAACACTCAACAAACTTATGGAAAATGCCATAAAAAGAGCACATTTTTGCGTTAGAGAAAACGGTTCTCATTTAACTGATATTATTTTTCATAATTAATGTAAAAAAATAACATAAAATAAACTTTCTTTTTATCATAATTTTTTTGTTTTTTTCATTCCATTCAATAGTTATTTAAAAAACAAATCATATAGTTACTTTAGCCGCACCCTGTACCAGAAGGTGCGTGGCAATTTCGCCCATCTTCGAACTTAAACTAAGTTTGGGAAATTGGAAATTGAATTGATCCATTAACTCCTTTCGAGAGATATCGTGTACACCAGCCAGCCAGACGGATGGACGGACATGGTTCAAACGTCTTAAAAAGTTGTGAAACGGATTTGGTTCAAACATACTTAGGGTCTTAAGTCACTCCTTCTATGCGGTACACTTTTTTTACCGTCCCAAATAATATACACTTCTACTTTGTAGAGTGAGGCTATAAAAACGGTCCTTTTCATAATTATTGGACAATCTATATATATAAAAGAGTTGCGTTACTGACTGACTGACTTATCATTGACCAGCCCCCAGACCAAACTGCTGAAGCCAGGGTCATGAAATTTTCAGGGTAGTTCCCAAATATGACGTAGACGTCGACTAAGAAAGGGTTTTACGAAATTCGTACTTCTAGGGGGTAAAATGGCCAAAAAAGGGATAAACATCAAACCTTCGTCCTGACTAAACGGCAGTAGCTAGAAACATGAAATTCGGTGAGTTCCTTGCAATGACCATGCAGACGAGCTACAAATAGGGATTTTTCGAAATTTGTACTTTTAAGGGAGGAAAGAGACAAAAAGGGATAAAAATGGTGCCAATTTAAGTATTACAGTATATTCGTAAAAATCGGTATCTACATTTCTATGACAACGTAGACTTGCAATATAAATGGACTTTTCGAAATTTGTACTTATAAGGGGTGAGTGGGATAAATATGGTATCAACTAAAGTATTACAGCTAGAATCGTGAAATTTGGTGTGTAAATTTCTCTGATCGCGTAGAAGCGCAGTAAAATTGAATTTGTCGAAATTTGTACTTATAAAGGTTGAGCGGGATAGAAAGGGATACAAATGGTACCGATATAAGAATTGCAGCTATATTCGTGAATTTACATTTCTATGACAACGTAGACTTGCAACAAAAATTAATTTTTCCAAATCTGTTCTTATAAGGGTTGAGCGGGACAGAAAGGGATACAAATTGTACCAATCTAAATGGATTTTTCGAAATTTGTACATTTAAGGGGTGAGCGGGGCAAAAAGTTATAAAAATGGTACTTACTAAAGTATTACAGCTACAATCGTGAAATTTGATGTGTAAATTCCTCTAATTACGTAGCGCAGTAACATTTAATTTTTCCAAATTTGTACTTTTAAGGGGCTATAGTCGTAAAATTTGGTGTATCATGTCTGACAACGTAACGAAATTTGTACTTATAAGGGTTGAGCGGGACAGAAAGGGATAAAAATTGTACCAATTTAAGTATTGCAGCTATAGTCGTGAAATTTGGTGTATAAATTCCTCTCACGTCGAAGAAGCTTAAATGCATTTTTGTACTTTTAAGGGGTGAGCGGCATAAAAATGGACAAAAATTGTAGCGACTAAAGTATTGCAGCCAGAATCGTGAAATTTGATATGTAAATTCCTCTGACCTGAATTGGATTCTTCGAAATTTGTACTTTTAAGGGGTACGCGGGACTAAAAGGGATACAAATGGTGTACAGCCCTTTAATTACGTAAATGCGGAACACAAATGGATATTCCAAAATTTTTACTTATCAGGAGGATGCGGAACGACAAGGGTGGACGTATTACCAAAAAAGTATATGTTTTTAGGGGAAGCAAAAACACGTGTTACCTATAGTGATTTTTCAAAATGTGTACTTTTTGGGAAAGAATTGCAAAAAGTTATAAAAAATTACTATAAATTACTACTTTAGATTTATCTATTTTCACCAAAAGAAAATTAAATAAATACTATTCAAAACAGAGACCGATAAAACTAATTACAAATAGCAGGCTTTTTCGCGTGTGAAGCAGCGGGTACTGCTAGCATTTCATATTTGTCATTGGATTATTTCATTATGCAGCAAATGGACGATATTTCATAAATTCAAATGTGAAAATTTGGGCTATAAACGCTTCCTTAAGCTCTGCATAGCCGTATACCATAGAGGAGAAACTCGTTAAGCTCGTCGAAACCCTTTACTTTGCGTAGCCGCCTTTGCACATACCCCAGAGGAGAAAAGCTAAAAGTAACAACTTCTTCGCATTTTGTTTCTATTGTTTTGCGGCCATTTTTTATTTCTCCACAAATGAATAAATAGGTTTCCTCTGACTTGTCTTCAAACAATTCTAAAACGAAAAAGTAAAAAAAAACTTAAAAAATCATCATGCTGGCTTCTACTCAGAGAGGATGAAGGTTTTACCCACAGACTTTATAAATAATTAAAATTCGAGGACAATTTGAGGGGCGAAGTTAAGCCTTATATTACCAAAAAGTATACTAAACTGAGAAAATGCACTGGGCCAGCTGAAGACAATAAGCTTTGTGCTGGCCCAGTGCATTTTCTCAGTTTAGTATACTTTTTGGTAATATAAGGCTTAACTTCGCCCCTCAAATTGTCCTCAAATACCCTCATTGAGGTATCTAACAAAACGTTTGTGTAAATCGTTTTTTGTAGAAACATGTACTGATATTAACGTTTTTATAGGAGAAACACAGACACCTATGCAGCTTCCATTTAACAATCTACAATCTAAAGGATAGTAGAAACGTTCCAAGGAATTTATTTGGTTTTGAATGACGACTTTAATTGAAAGAAAATATCACGGAGAAAGTTAGAGTATATTCACGGTCCAACGGTCCAAGGAATTTATTTGGTTTTGAATGACAACTTTAATTGAAAGAAAATATCACGGAGAAAATTAGAGTATATTCACTATGTCTTTATGGGGTTGTCACAAATGAGCTAGATTTCAAGAAGAAGAAATCAAAGGAAAAATCTGTCACATTTAGGAAGAATCAAAGAGAAAGTGAAATAGGATAAATGTTTTGTGGAAAGTCACAAATTTTGAATGTGCCTTTAGAGACACTTCGTACCTTTCTATCATATAGAGAATACCATATGATTGAGGACTAAATATGGAATATTTGTGACAGAATTATTTCAGAAACCGAGCTTGAGAAAATTTAAATAATTGCAATTGCAACCGCAAATTTTGGATTCTTGCAATAATTACAGCTTTTTTCGCGACTAACTATATATATATGTTACAAGCGACATTCAATACTAGGGTTTGCATCCTGGGATTTCCCGCGGGAAATATCCCGGGAATTTTCATATTTTCTGTTTCCCGTATACCGGGGATTTCCGAGGGAATTCAGCAGATTTTTTTATATTTTTTTTGTGTAATATTATGAGATAATTCAATTTCAGAATTTTTCATATCTTTATGAATAAAGTGCCATAAACTGTTTTCCTAATATGCTAATTACTGTGGAGAAATCGTACAGTTATATACAATTTTACTAATAAATTAGAAAATATCCATAAAATCTAAAGTAACAACTATATATTAAAAAATGAATGCTGCAATATTGCTGCCTCAAAATATAAATTTAGGGTTTCTGTTTTAAAAAGTTTTTATATTTCAACCAAAAAAATTAAAAAATATGCCTACAGATATGTTTAATAATTTGTTCATCCTTGAAAAATTCAAACCCTAATTAATACACATGTAAGAATTCAGCGACATACGTTGGATAGATCGCGAGAAAATTACATATCAAAAACGTCATACATAGAAATCATTTTAGCCAAGACCTTCTATATACAAGACAAAAAATCTCACTCTTTATTAACTTACAAAAAGGCGAGCTATGCCACCGAACATAAATAAACTTTGCTTCTCCAGAGTCGATTTGTTTGTCGTTTTTTACTGTTTTTAAAAAGTTTTGCTAAGAAATTCAAATATATTTCAAACATTTAGCAATCAACCACGTATATACATTTCGTTTTCGTGTATATTTGTATGAGTATCCATTTTTTTTTCTTTTAATTTTTTGCTGTACAAAGCTAACATGGCATTAACACTAACATTTGCGCCGGTAATAACAGACAAAGAGTTAGATTTCTTGTTATGTAATTTTAATTTTTTGTTTTTCTACCGAAATATTCAGTTCTTGTCTAAAAAGTTCAATCTTCAAAAAACCATGGCCTAATTTTAACACCAATATTTTTTGCTATTTAAGCGTGAAGAGCTTTGGTGAACCCCACTGAAATTTTCCGGCAATTTTTTCGCAGAACATTTTTATCCTTGAATTTCCTTTTTGAAGGACTTTTTTGATTTTCTCGAAAAAAGGTCAAATTTAGCCATAAAGAGAGGAGCTAGAGAGAGATCTCCAACAAAAAAGATCCTCATAAAATTCCACAGCATATTTCTGACAACAGAATTCTCTCAGAGATAAACATACCCACTGTAAGAGAAACTCAAACCAGCTGGACTATAAGATCATACTGCAAAAATGGACTTTGCCCTTTCAATCAAAAAGTCTTAATTTCTTAATTTAGACAGAGTAATTAATAAAAAAATTAATATTTGAAGTATTTATTAACAAATCAGTAAATTTGATTTGATTTATTTATTTCAACTTGTAATTCAAAGCCATCGGGCCAATTTAAAACAGATTACAAAATGCATATATAATACTTTTTTAACATGGCTAAAAAGAACTACTCAATAAAAATTTATAAAATTGTTAAGAATAATTAGTGAATTTTATTTTTTTTGTTTTTTTTTTTTATTTCGGTCTGTAATCAATATTTGATTTGAACTTGGATATTATCCTTTTCATCTATATACACCTCTCACAATATATTTCCAAGAAATATGAGTTTTTAGCTGTCACTTTGAAAAACCGCAAAAATCAATCTAAACGCCCAATAATACGACAAATGAGTTATCCTAAGACAAGTATAGAAATTTATATTTAAAGTGCTTCCAAGGGTCTATTAATTCATAAAAATTCAAAATAAAAAAATTAAAAATATGCAACTCAGAGTGATAATAAAATAATATTATGAAATGCTCAAAAATAGTTTGCAGATTTCTTATAGGTTAATATTTATGCTGGGTAACTATACCTTCATATACATATGCAACTCAATGAGATGCTTGTAAGATGGCATGTGTACTTTATTACTTGGTGCGATTTTTTAAACGCAAATTCGGCAAGTGAGTTGTGCTTCTCGTTCGTTGTGAGAATCATCTCCTTATAGAGGCCGGGTTTGATGTTGAAAAGTCTCTGCGAAGCCACTTGAAAAGACTTTTGACATTGTTTCGTTAGTTGGGTGGCAAGTGGCACCGTCCTGTTGAAAATGTGCCTCATCAAATTGACCGAAAAAATCACGAAGTGCATCATATGCATTTTGATTAGAACACCCATTTTCATAATAAGCCTGAATAACTTTAACGCGTTGCTCGATTGTGTATCTTTCCATGGTTCAAATTGAGTTAGTTTGAAATTGAGAAATGTCAAATGAAATGCAAAAAAACCGATGTTTAGGTGTGGTTCACATTAAACGTCGGCCGTTACTATTTAACCACCCTTTATGAATAATCCTGGGATTTTCCCGCTTACGCTTAATATGGTTTAATGTTTTAGTAAACTGGATAATTCATATGGGCTGTATAAAATCGATCCACTGATATTAAAACACCTGTGTTTATTAATGAAAACCAGGTATGAGCGCAGGGAGTGGGGTAGGGTACTACTTAGTCGCCCAAATTTAGCCTTTTATTACATGTTAATAATGCTATGCATTCATTATCTACACTTCTGTGAAATTTCGCAGAGATCAATGACATATATATATTCTAAGATGCCCTGTAAGTAGAGGTATTAATTTTGGTTCAACATTATAATAATGAATCATCTTAATTTATTTAACAAATATCGCTACTAGCAAAAATATCATAATTTTTCCAACATTTTACTGCACTTATACGTGAATTCGACAGTCTCTAATCTGCCAGTCTGTAATACTTTTGAATGCAATCCATGGTGGAGGGTATATAATATTTGGTCCGGCCGATCATAACGTCTTTTTACTTGTTTTCAATTGATTTACCTCTGCTAGTGGGATTTCATACTAGCAGAGATATCTATTTGTCATTGTGGTCGATCATTTGAAGGACAAGGTAATCTGAAGGCTTTAAATATTTCTACTTCTCTCAAAACGTCTCTAGATTTACCTCTTTAAGTGGGACCACAGACAAATTACCTGGGAAACTGAGTTAGTGGAAAACCTCTATAAGTCGTTCAGGACTTGAAGTTGCACTGCCTCCGATATAATACCATTTGCACATTCATTTGTTCGGACACTTTAGATTCTGCTTCTTCAGTATGTCAAAGTAGGTAGAGCTTTACGATTCATTGGAAGGATTATGGATTATGATATTCAAGATGTCTGGTCAAATATGCCTCACAGGAAAATCAAAATTATTAAATTCATCCATATTATAAAAATTTTGA
Organism: Polietes domitor; assembly: GCA_947397865.1. Lineage (NCBI taxonomy): Eukaryota > Metazoa > Arthropoda > Insecta > Diptera > Muscidae > Polietes > Polietes domitor. Next base: position 123,477,560 of record OX377621.1, read on the forward strand.
GAATGGACTCCCACTCTTAAGAAGTAAGGAATGGCTGAAGTCGGGCGGGGTCGACTATATGATACACTCCCCTTTCTATCCGAATACGGGGCCGAAATTTGTATGGGAGCTATATATAAATCTGAACCGATCTGACCCATTTTTACCATTGGGTGTTTCTAGTGCAAATAGAAACACCCAATGGTAACTGATCTTCTTCGCCAAATTTGAATAAGATCAGTTAAAATATGTGGTTACTAGAGCAGAAAAAGTCAAATCGGGACCGAAATTTGAATGAGAACTATATATAAATCTGAATCGATCTGACCTATTTTCACCACAGATGTTTCTAGTAGAAATAAAAGAAATTTGAATGAGAGCTATATATAAATCTGAACCGATCGAACCTATTTTCACCACAGGTGTTTCTAGTAGAAATAAAATATGTTACGCCCATTTTGAAGAAAATCGGTTATAATATGTGGTATCTAGAGTGAAAAGAGTCTAATCGGGAGTGAAATTCGTATGGGAGCTATATATAAATCTGAACCGATTTTTTTTAAATTAAATAGCGTTCATCCTTATCCCAAAAAACTTCGTTGTGCAAAGTGTCATTTGGTTCTGGGTACAATTGCGACCTGTACAGACAGACAGACGGACATTGCTAAATCGATTCTAAGTCGATCGGTGTAATTAACAATGGGTCTATCTCGCTTCCTTTTGGGTGTTAAAAAACAAATGCACAAAGACAATACTCTCGTGGTGTGTATAAAAAATAATTTTATGGGATAATAATATGAAATTATGGGAACATAGTCTAATATCGGTTAATATTAACAAATATTAATCTACTGATCAAAAAATAAAAGAAAAGGTATTAAAAGTCAATACAAATTGTTCCTTCCCGTTTCCCAAATTTGGCACAAAAATTTCGTAAGGGGGGTGATCGAATGGAAGAACGAGCCGATAAATCAGCTTTAAGCCGCCGACCCATTTTGGGTAGCGCCGATATGTAAACATATTTCTCATTTACAACAACCGCAAACCAACTAATTTTTCCCACAAAAGAAACTCAAAAACGTTGTTCACGTGTCTAAAATTTCGTTTCTACGTAATGCATCTTTTCTCTGCGTGTAGGTCTCTATTTTAAAATTTACTTTAAAGTTGCAAAACAATAAGAAATGAGTTTTAACTTATTGAATTTTCTTGTCATGTTTTTCGTATTGCATTTCATCGAGTACAAAAAAGCTGCATTTATTATTCGAATTTATACATATTAGAGAAATGAAGAAACATTTCCAAATATTTTTATTTAATATGCGTATAAAGATTTTGAGTAAACATCCTGTTACTCATGTCCAGTATAAATTAAAAACCCCCAAAACTCATTAGACATCATATTTAGGCCCATACTTTGTCAACAAGCATATCAATACTTCAGCGGTTATACGTTATATTGGAAAGAAGCAACAAGAAATAGTCATTATGGAAGAGCCAGTTTCGGAAGTATAGTGGGCATCAAAAATACCCTTTCTGAAGCTGGTATAAAACATACGCTTAATAAAAACCAAAATGTGGAGATGATTCATTTAAAGTTCAACAACTGTAGTGTCAATATTATACCTGTTTATATAAGAGGTCGCAATTGGAAGGACGAATTTGAAGAAGTAAAAGATTTTTTTCACAAATAATAATATGGAAATGACAATTTTAATAGGTGATCTGAATGTGAGAGTGGGAGAACTATGTCAAAATATAGAAGACTACTATATATCACAAGCAATGATTGGAAGCGTCAGACATTCGAAAGATAAAAAGGTAAACGCAGAAAGACGTCAATTTTTTAATTTTGTAATAACAATGGACTTATTGTTCTAAACGGATTAACAAATAGTGACAGAGAAGGCAACCTGACATTTATTGGAGGAAATGCAGATTCTGTAAATGACCTATATGTTGCATCGCAGGAAGCCCTTTGCTATATTCAAGATTTTGAGGTTAATCAACAGATCTGGTCAGATCATATACCTATTGTTCTCACGCTCAAAGTTTCAACCCCACCTAATGGTAATACAGAAAACCAACATTTACCAAAGCTATTCTGGAAAGAGTCTATTAAAGATATATATCAACAAAAACTAACTCACAACTTGGAAGAAAAGAAACGGTCAAAAAGTAACCTGGAGTTAAATGACCTGGCAGAAATCATATCGGCTTCTGTTAAGAAGAATGAACAGTTTAAAAAGAAGAATGTATCACAAGCAAATGGTATAATGTGCGATGTAACGATACAAGGAAAAAATCATATTACTGGCTTCATAAGAACAACAGAACTCGAAATCCTGAACATAAAATGAAATATTTTAGTGAAAACAAGAACTATAAGCATGTATGTCGGGAAAGCAAAATAAATTACTACAAAGACTTGGAAAACAAAGTTAACAGTATAGAATCCAGCAAGGAATGGTGGAACTTCGTCAAAGAAATGAAAACTAAACGATATACAGATAGCTCCAAAATCACACCAAATACTTTTAGGCAATACTTCCAAGTACTATTAAATCCACAACAAACAGCGAAGGATATATACTATGCTCCAAACCTACTTGAAATTGATGAACTTAATAGACTTATAACACCTGAAGAAATAAGGAAGATGTTAAACAAGGTGAAACCAAACAAAGCTCCAGGAACTGATGGAATACCCTATGAATTTTATATAAATGCCACTACTTTATCACCGAACTAGCAAGCAGCTTCAATCAAATATACAACAATAGTAAGGCTGAGAATTGTTTCGAAGTGAGTATAGTTGTCCCCATCTTCAAAAAAGTGGATAAGAACCTACCAGAAAATTATAGAGGTATCTCATTCATGAATACCGCTGCTAAAATCATGATGGGTATCTTAAATTAAAGGTTATCTAACTGAGTCGAACGAAATAATATACTAACAGAGTATCAAGCTGGCTTTCGTAAAAATTACTCCAGGTCTGATAACATGGAAAGCTGGCAAGAAAAGAGATGTGGACGTACCGTGGAAACGAGATTGTCATTGTAAATGAGTACTGTTACCTAGGAGTCTTGCTAACACCAAAACTGAGCTTTAGAAAACATTTAGAAACCAGAAACAATGCAGCAAAAAATAGTATTATGGCGACATGGAATGAGTACTTAAGTAAAAATCATATATCTCTGGACGCAAAGTGGAGACTTTTTCAGGTTGTTTGCAGAGCTATTCAAAGCTATGCTGCACAAGTATGGGGTGGATCACTTTTTGAAGAAGTTGATAAATTGCAGTTATATTTTATCAAAAAAAAAATAAGCTGCCCACATATACACACCCACATACTGCATAATGTTAGAGACTGGTATTGATTGATATATACACAAAACCTTTTTTGAATATAAAACAAATAGGCTACCAAACAAATTGTCTTGGAAAGTATTGGAAAAGAAGGTGTACTGGGCTAAAGACCTAAATGAACTAAGCGGAACATATGGGTTAGAGTGGACTAAAAAAACCTGAACAAAAATGATTGGTCTAATAAGGCTATCGGACTACTGGAGCATATAAAACTCAACAACATGCAAAATATGCTACAAAGTAACACAAGGATATACAAGTCACTCGATCACAACATTGGCAAAACATATTTCAAAGAAACCTATGGAAGTAACAAAATATCATTAATATTTAAAGCTAGATGTGGTCTTATAATTTTAAACAACAAAAATGTTCATCAAAATGATACAAATTACATCTGTTCCCTGTGTAATCTGAATGAGGAGGAAGATATGAAACATTTCTTGGGAAAATGCCCCATCCTAAAATAATATAGGATACGATATTTTGGTAAACCCGTTCTATTTGAGTGGGAAATAATAAATGCCTTAAATGGCGTAGAGGACGAAAATTGGTGTAATTTATTTAGAATATAGAAAACCAATAATAAATGAATTTCGTTAATTTAATATATATATATAAAGAAAATATTCAAATCAAATCTCCGCAAGACGACATAATGTCATTGTCGTAAGTTCTTACATTTCAATGTTACAAGAATTGTATCATAAGAATTATTTCATAAAAAATTTTTATTGTAAACTTTTGATATATTGAAATAAAGAACATATATCTATCTATCTATCCAATTTTCTGCATTTATCATAGAAGAAAGCGGGGCCTGAAGGTGGGTCAAGCGCTGAGGAATTCGATCGTTTCTTGTGTAATATTTCATCAAAATATGTATGTATGTAATTTGAAGCAACTATTTGGAAAAAAATATGTTCTACACTTAGAGAAGTTGGTTAATGAAAAAGCTGCGATTGTCCGCTGCCTATCAGCAGACACTTTTCTGCTATTGCAGCAGTTTTTTAGCATAACAGCAGTTATTCTGCAATATTACATCACCATTCTCAACGCAAAAGAGTTTGCAGTCTGCTAAAATATAAAAATAGATAAGCGTTCCTTTTATATTAGCTTGGGATAATATGCGTATCATTAAAAAGACAATCGCAATATCTTTCCGCGGTAATAAATTGCTTTATAATAACTTCTATTCAAAAAAGTTTTGTTAATATGTATATTTAAGTGGTCATACTGTTCTGTACACATGCTTAACGTTTTTTCTATATTGCTAAAAACAGCAAACAGCTGTTTACCATCTCAGCAAATCAGCTGTCTCTTTTTCAGCAGAAAATCTCAGTAGACTTTCTTCTACTGGCAAATTCCTTTGAGTGTACTGATAGATGGATTACTGAAATGCAATTATGCCGATGAATGTATCAAAATATTTCTCGATGAACGCTCACGTAATCACACATAATCAAATTAACGTCATTTATCGTTGCGCCATAGGCTGACTAGACTTCACGAGAAAAATTGAACATTGATTGAAAATTGACTTAAATAACACTAGTCAACAGTCAAAATGTACTCGGGATGCGATAATTTTTTCTGTGTAGATAACCTTGACATGAGCTCGAAAAACGCAATAAAAATTTTTTTTTCGTTTGGTTTTTGCTTTATTTTTTTTTTAAATTTTAAAAATTTTTTTTGGTTAATTTGTTTCGTCCGGCATAACTCGGGAACCACTAGCCCGATTTAATTGAATTAAATTTTAAAAAAATTAAAATTACAATTCCCTTAATCTGTTCATATATTGTTTTCCTATACAAGCAACAGTTTCCAAGTTAAAAATGAATATATAAAGGAAAAAACTTATTTTTTGCCTAAAGATTTAAATTTTTTTTTTAAATCCATAAAAAATCCAAAATAAAAAAAAATGTCAAATGTTATTACTTTTACGTAAAGTCACATAACCTATGAGCAAAATGAGACAAAGATCATGAAAATCGATGCACGCGTTTCGCTTTTATTCGCAATTGAGTAAAGGTATGAATTTCAAAAATTTGCTCGACATATGCACAACTTTGTCTATGGTAAGGTTTTTTCTTTTTTATTACAAAAAAAATTAAAATTTGTTGGGTGACAAAAATATATGACTTTAATATTGTTGTGGGTCTGTTTCTCTTATCAGGAACCAGATATAGTCCCCCATCATGGCTTCGTTCCAAAAACCTTGGTATCGGTGCTCAATTTCTTTCATTTGCTGATGAAAACGCTCACCATGCTCGTCACTCACATCGCCCAGGTTGTCCGGAAAGAAGTCCAAATGCGAGTGTAGAAAATGTATCTTAAGCGACATATTTGCTCTAATTTTTTTATAATTTTGGAGTAGTTGTTCGACGATCTCTCTGTAATTTGAGCTTTTGTTGTTTCCAAGAAATCCGGAAACAATTTGCCGAAATGAGTTCCAAGCTGCAGCTTCATTTGGTGATAAAATGTGCTCAAACTGTTGGTTTTGCAACAACTTTTTAATTTGCGGACCGTCGAAAACGCCTTCCTTAATCTTTGCCGATGAAAGGTGAGGAAAAATGGTTTTTAAATAGGCGAACGCTTCGCCATCTTTGTTGATAGCTTTCACGAAGTTTTTTATGAGTCCGAGCTTTATGTGAAGAGGTGGGAGAAAAACATTTTCCTTTTTTATGAGTGGTGTATATTTCACGTTGTCGCTGCCGGGGATGAAGTTAACTCTTTCTGTCCAACTCCTCCTGGTGTAATGATGTTGACGATCGCGGCTGTCCCAAAGGCAGAGAAAACAACAGTACTTTGTGAATCCACCTTGTAATCCACAAAGGATACCGATAACCTTAAGGTCGGCACAAACTTTCCAATCGTGCCTCTCATAGTTAAGGCACTTTAGTAGATTGTCCATGACTTCGTATGTTTCCTTGGTGTCAACGGCATGAGCAATTGGAATCGAAGGTTTCTTGTTGCCGTTGTGCAGTAAAATTGCTTTAAGGCTCTGCTTGTTGCTGTCGATGAAAAGACGCCACTCTCCTGGATCGTATGAGTACCCGAGTTCACCAAATAATCCGGGAATGTCCTTACAAAAACAGATGTTGTCTTTTTTTGTGTAGTACCTTGCGTATGGTTCATGACGCTTCCTGTAGATTGTTGTCACCACACCAGGAGCCAAGAAACCGAACTGTTGCATGCGCGATGCATGCAACTCTGCATCTTCCTTGGAGAGTTTCAATTCTCTAACCCAATCGTTCAGTTCTGCTTGGGAACATAAGCGTTGACCTCCATGCAATGTATATGTTGACTCGCATTCTGATGTGGTTTCTACTGTCTCCGGATCTGATGTTGGATGTATCGCCTCATTATTAGATGCCCATCTTGAAACGGACGGTTGCGGGTCCACTGGTTCTTCGGAAAATGGCACTGGAAAATTCACTGTTGAAACAGCAGCGAAAGTCCATCGTATATTTCTTCCCACGCCTGTTTTTTTGCTAAGACAGAAGTAGCAATCTGTTACATGGCAAAGCCGAGCTCTCCAAAGCATTGGCATGATGATTCTCGGCTGTCGTCTGAAAGAATTTCAATAATAAGTTATATATGTTCTTGAATTTCGTAATCTACACTTACCTTGAGTCAGCTATCTGTACGTAGCACCTTGGACATAGAGCACTTGGTGTCCACCGCTCATCTATGTTTGAGACCTTTAAATTGAAGCTCTCTTCAAATGAATCTCTCAATTTAGGTGAAAAACAGCGCTTGTTTTTTTCAGAAACGTATTCTCCGCCATGTAACAAAAATTACTTGGATTGGTATTGCATTCAAATCCTCGCGAACGTTTGCTATTTTAACTATCGCGTTCGTCGACACTTGTTGAATGAGTAAAATCGATCAATGAAGACCTATTTATACTGTGTATTGTTTAGTATTTTACTGACAGGTACTTATAAATGGGTGTATATTTTTTTACGGTGGCTACATACCTGTTTCACCATGTGTGAGTCTTAAATTTTCCGAATAATGACCACCCTTAAATGTGGGTTGCATTTCTGTAAAAAAATCATACAGGTAGCCAACGGAAAACCCAAATAATTAAAAAAGTCCCCTTTCCTTTTTTCCTTTTAATTGTTCACGCACATTTATTAGCGTTTATTACTTTGCTTACGCAATCATAAAAATTAAATAACCCTTTGTTTATTCCGTTTTGTTAATTCTGAGAATCAAAAAAAAAGAAAAAACCTTACCATAGACAAAGTTGTGCATATGTCGAGCAAATTTTTGAAATTCATACCTTTACTCAATTGCGAATAAAAGCGAAACGCGTGCATCGATTTTCATGATCTTTGTCTCATTTTGCTCATAGGTTATGTGACTTTACGTAAAAGTAATAAGATTTGACATTTTTTTCATTTTGGATTTTTTATGGATTTAAAAAAAAAAAAAATAAATCTTTAGGCAAAAAATAAGTTTTTTCCTTTATATATTCATTTTTAACTTGGAAACTGTTGCTTGTATAGGAAAACAATATATGAACAGATTAAGGGAATTGTAATTTTAAATTTTTTAAAATTTAATTCAATTAAATCGGGCTAGTGGTTCCCGAGTTATGCCGGACGAAACAAATTAACCAAAAAAAATTTTTAAAATTAAAAAAAAAAAAAAATAAAACAAAAACCAAACGAAAAAAAAAATTTTATTGCGTTTTTCGAGCTCATGTCAAGGTTATCTACACAGAAAAAATTATCGCATCCGGAGTACATGAAATTTTTTTCATTTTGTTGAGTAGTGTAATTTACAGAATTTGCACCTGCTTTATTTTTTGTAAAACTAGATGAAAAACCCCCGCCAGGGGAAAATCCTACGCACGGCTCTGATGGGGGCTATATTTAAATCTGAACCGATTTTCTTCAAATTAAATTGCGATCGTCCGTATTCCGAAATACTTCGTTGTGCAACGTTTCATTTAGTTCTGGCAACAATTGCGACCTGTACTCTGTTTACTAGAATAGAAAGTGATTCTAACCCGATCTGTTTAATAAACGATGGGTCGTTTATCTCGTTTCATTTTGGGTGTTACAAACAAATGCACAAAGACATAATATTCTCGTGGAGTGTATAAAAATAAAATAAGCAAGTAACTCCACTTTCTATCGGAATACAATTCAATTCGTTAAAAAAATGAAAAGGGGGAGGATTTTTGTATGTGTCCTATTCATAGACTGATATGACCTGACCCAATCGAGAAGAATATTTGTATCGGGGCTATATCCAAACTTGGAATAAACCACTTAGACAATAGGTTCTTTCAGTTCAAGTAAGAAATCAATTTGAAGAAATACGTGGTTTCTGGGTGGAAAAGTAAAGCAGCGAAGTTTATATGGGAGCCAGGGCCGTGCGCAGGGGGTTTTGGGGGTTCAAACCCCCCAGTGAGGTTTCGAACATATACTTTTTAAAACCTTCTAGACTTTCTGAAGCAATACAATATAGAATTTTTAAGGTCTTTTTAAAATAACTCGTCTGAAATGGTAATTTTGCTGTAAAATCATGAAAACACGAAAATTACATAAAAAATTTTTGACACTTTCTTGAATTTCGGACAGAGTTTATGAAAAATACAAACAAACTAAGATTCAAGATTGTGTAATGCTAATTTCGCTAATGGACACCAAATTGTTCGGAAAATTTTAATTTTTATTAACCGATACCACTTCGTGACATTCGACATGTACAATTTAGTGAGTTTTTCGCTGAAAGTGGACTGTATAAGTTTTGTGGTCTCACAAATTGTAAAGAATATCAGTTTCCCATTTAGACATGGAAAATAAAAGAAAAGACAGAAAGGCAGGTTTCAGTTTCAATACAGTGTTGGTTTATTAGGTGCTGTGCTTCTTACCGCTCCGAAGATTCATAAATTGTTTTTGTTTAGTAAGACTCTTGAGAACAATTTTAAATGTTTACCTTTAAATCGTTTGTGCTTTAAATCTGGATATCCCAATTTAATACATTATTCTTCGCTTGTTTTTAAATTAGCTTTTAACGTTGTTATTGTAGGTAAAATGTTGATACGCTGTATATGGTTTATGTTTTTATGTTGTTTTCTGTATGTGTTCGTAATATTAAAATTTTTTACCGATATCAAATTTCAACAAATTCAGTTGGAATAATTGTAAATAATATCTTTTGAACTTTTATTCTTTTCTCAGATGTGACATTATTTCATTCTCATAATTCAACATCTTTTATATTCCGTTGCAAAATTATCATAAGTCGGACGCTCCAATGTTCGAACATCTCACCGTGAATTTATTTACTATTCCACTATTCATATACGTGTGATAATCAACGTTATAATTCAATGTTCGAAGTTTAATATTTTTTCCAAAAATATTTTAAACCTTTATACTAAACACGTATATGCGGGACACCCCAACGTTTGTAAATGGAACACAGAAACAGTGAATCAGAAAGATAGCACTTCTCGCTCATTCCCGCAGCCTGGCGAATTCATTCTCACGCGTGGATTTTTTGACAAATAAATAATAAAATAATTCTCCAATTCAACAAATTCATTAATTTTCTCACTTAAAATTTTGAACTTTTCCATCGGAGTTGCGTTTCCTTAACTGTGAACAGAGCCGATGCCAAATCTTGAGTCTTGTTTCTCGTCGCCGACGTGCTATCTTCCTACTTAACAGTCTCTGATTAAACACACTTTTATCTAGGTTTGACTAATAAAGGGTGTTTTTTATTGGGGTATAGAACTTTAAGTTGGCATCACTTTTTTAACTGGCGGCCATTTTGTCAGCTGTCAAGTGATTAATATTTAGTTTGGTTTGCCATTTCATCATGAACAGGTTGACAAAAGAACAACGCTTGCAAATCGTGCAAATTTATTTCGAAAGTAATGGTTCAGTTCGCGAAGTTCACCGCAAGCTCCGTTCATTTTATGGTCGACATAATCGTCCATCAGAGCAATTAATTCGATGAGCGCATAATTTCGCGGAATGGACCTGTCAATTGGCCACCAAGATCGTGTGATTTGACACCATTGGATTATTTTCTTTGGGGATATGTGAAGACGCTCGTCTACGCCAACAAACCAGAAACGTTAGGGGACTTGGAAGCCAACATTCGTGGCGTGGTTGAAAATTGGACCTGTAGAATTGGCTATATTCGAGCCAGCCGCGGCGGCCACATGCCCGAAATCATATTTAAACATTAATGGCATAAAATTATCCTTCCAATAAAGCCAAATTGATGGACATTAAAACGATTTTCTTGTGTTTTATTTCAATTCGAAGTTCTATACCTCAATAAAAAACACCCTATATGACATGTCCTCAGTGGACATGTTCTAAATAATTAATCACTTCAAACAGTATAATAATTCATTGAGGATGGAGCACCCTAATATTTCTTTTGAAAATTTCAATGCGCTCTAAGTGTGACACCCTAATGTTCCACACATTCGACTCGCTCATCTAAAATAGACCATATTGTTGTACATGCTCTTCTAACACCACCACCACACAGCCGCAACAACCACCACCAATGCGACACCACACAGCTTGAAATTCCTTCCAACAACACCGGTTGCCTCCTTCCACTATTTAGCTAACTTATTTATCGAACATTTCTCCTGTACCACACCAATTTCACATACACTGTTCGTTGCCCTTGAAAATGCACGTAAACTTCGAGCAAATATTTCTGTCCGCGATTTATGCTGGCACTTGTTTGCCTAATATACTTCACCATAACTATGAAATTATTATATTAAATATTACTGAAGAGCTTAGTTGTTATTTAGATGAGATTCGTCTCGTTGATAAGAGCTGTGGGCGTCCGGTGTAGGCGCGCTTATAAAGATGCTTGTCTCTTAATGTATGCTTGTATAAACTCTGTTGCGCGGATCTCTCATGCACACGGACGTACAAACCCTGAACATAGTTCTTAAGAGTTTCAGAAATGTTTCGTTTCAATGATGTCCCCGTTTTGTATGAGGAGAAAGATGTCAGATATCAAATTATATATCTACTAGCAAATACCCGCTACTACGTACGCGGAAAATTTTCAAATGGGTTGTTATGGACAGTATTTTGTCTCGGTATTCAAACTGTTTTTTATATCTAAGGATATCACTTTCAGGGCAAATCGTTTGTAAACGCTCACAACTTTTGAAAAATCGTTTTACTTTGCGCTTCGTATTCAGCGGTATATTCACACTAACTTTTCGATTCGATTTATACACCTTGTACAAATTAAAAAAAAAAAATCAATTTACACTGTGTCATCCATTTATACGTAGTCAATAGTTTAATTTATAGGCGCACAATGCAATCAATTTTTTACAAAAATCATATAAAGCTGTGATAATTATACCCTCACTACAGAGTAGGAGCATATACTATTCAACCGTTGGACTATTATTTGTGGGGTGCCCTCAGCAGCCATTTGAATGAAATTATTTTCCATTATTAAAAGGAAGGATTGTACTTTCAAATAAAAAAAGAAATTTGAGAAAATATTCAGTAGTTTTTTTATAGCATTTTCAAAAAAAAAAAAGTTATTTGGCGGACCCTATATATCATTTGGGATAGAAAAAGTGTTACGCATTGAAGGAGAGATTTAAAGCCATAAGTATGTCCACGTCCGTCTGGCTCGCTGGTATACACGAAAACTCTAGAAGGGACTTAAAGATCAAAATCAAAAAAACTTCATCTTCAAGGTCAAAATCGCAAATGTCGTCGAACACATCTTATAGGCTGTAGTGGGTGTAGGTAGCGTATACGTGGTGCCGATTAAGGATAATATCACTCATACGCACTGTAGTCCGACTGACCACTAACAGAAACTGTCCTGCAAGAAATATTTTTCCTACCTAAACGGTGTTAAGAATAATTCCTAGGAAGTTCATATGTTCTAGAAAGTTGTTTATTGAGATCTTAGGTACATTTTTGTAGTTGATTGTTTCCCTGAATTTTCAACGGTTTGCTACCTATGGACCTGAACAGGGGAAAAAAGGTTTAAAAAATCGAATTTTAAGTTTTTTGCGATTTTGACCTTGAAGATGAAGTTTTTTGATTTTATATGTTCACAATTTTTGTTCTTTATGACAAGAGCTAGAACTTTGCCTCAGAGAGTAAATCAAAATTCCGAACGGTTTGCAAGATATGAGCCTGAGAATATGATCACTTTTTTCCAAAAATTACACCGAGGCCTCAAATCTCTGGGGGCCCATAAAAAAAAGTGCATGACTTTGGGGGAAAAAAAAAACACGGGTCTTTTTTGTTTTGGTCTTTTATCATGTAGCGGTGTCCGTATATGGTTATTTTTTTTCGTGTTGCACTGTGTTACCCAGCAATTCTCGTTCGTTTGTGTGAATTATCTCCTTATAGAGGCCGGGTTTGATGTTGAAAAGTCGCTGCGAAGCCACTTGAAAAGACTTTTGACATGGTCGAAATCATGATCGTGGTAGTCTGTAGCCAAGTAATAAATGTCACCATGCCATTTGTAAATAAATTTGCATTCTATTAAATATAGATGCAAAATGGCCTTGAGCAGTGTTGCCGTTTTGGGCTTTTTCTACCAAACTTGGTACGTTATTTTTCGTTTGGTAGGATGGTAGGCAAAACCTTATTTTGGTAGGTTTTGTCGAATTTTTATTACAAGAAACAAAAGTATACAAATATAGAAAAAGATCCAATTCTATATTCTATAATTCTGGTTATTACAAAATAATCGCAGCATCAGGCTAAGTTTCGAAAACGTATATGAATGATCAAAAATACGCCAATTCTAGACATGGACAAAATTTGGCATTGAATACAAAATATATTTAATTTTGTCAAATTTAGCAAGAGGCGGTGACAAGGCTTGAACCAGAAAATTATTCAAATCACTCTTTACCATTAAATTTATGTTAATATCTGATTGTCATAACTTTAGGTATGTACTCCGGTAAAGCGTTCAAATTTTCGAATTTTTATATTGAATTTCAAACCAGTAGATATGTTATTTTAAAGCGATGATTTCTAAGGAATGGAATCAGCTTTTTAAAATATTTTGAAGAGTTTTGATGTTTTAAAAATCATAGAAATACAGTTTCCCTACAGATGTTAATTTAAACCAACAGAGATAAGAGAATTATGAATGTAATCTATATTTAGATCAAATTGTATGTGATATATCAAAATATCTATTGAGACATACACATGTTTATATATATGGTTTTTATTTGTAAGATTCTTTTGCAATAATTTTATATTACGAATTTAACTGTATAATTTGATAGATCAGTATTCAAGCTCGAGGTCAGTGTGATTTTATGTTATAGTTGTTATTTATTCGATATTTCGATCCTCATCGAAAATCATCATCAGGAATTCTACAAACATAATTTTATTTTATAAAAATCATATGATTACGATTTTAGTTTGAAATAAATACTCGACCGAATAGGAACTTACAACTCCCTTTTATATTACAAGTTTTATTTCTAACTCACGTATCATGCTTGAGGAAGACAACCTCCTTAAAGAGTATATTTGACGAATATATTTTCAAGTTTTGCATTTAGGTTGTTTCCAGTTGAAATTAATTTTGAATTACTTTTCACTTGGAAAGACAAGACCTGAAGATTTTATTTCATTTTAGCACTAAATTTCTTTGTTCGTCGGGTTTTGCTAAACCTATATATTTAAGTACATATTTGATATAATATAATCAGTGTCAATTAAACGCATTACATGTACTAAAAACTAATACTTTTATAGTTTTTTGGTAGGTTCTACACGATTTTGGTAGTTTTTACCGAAAATTTTGGTAGGAAATAATTCTTCTCAGTGGCAACACTGGTCTTGAGCCAGGACAATATACTATACGTTTGGTCATTGCTGTGGTACCATTTTTATCCCTTTCAACTCCATTTTATCCATTAAAAGTACGAATTTCGAAAAACTCACTTCATATCTGATCTCTACGCTGTAGCAGAAATGTACACACCAAATTTCATGATTCTAGCTTCAGTCGTGTTGTTTGTACCATTTTTGTCCCTTTTTACCCCATTTAACCCCCCAAAAGTACGAATTTTTCAAAATCCACTTTTCGGGATGCCTTCATGTCGCCGTTTGGTCTGGGGAGTGATCAGTCAGTCACTCAATCACGCAACTCTTTTATATATAGATGTAGGGCTATGTGTATCGTCTCTCTTAACAGACTTACTGAAATGCTTCATCTTAGATTTTTAATGAAAAAAGACCAGGGATAACTCTTATAATTCTGTACGCTCTGTATGTTAGTGTAAGCTTTCGTTTGATAGCAAAAAACAAAAACACAATGTTTTGATTATTTTATGGATTGTCGTAGGACAAGATTCAATTTATATTTTTATTCAAGCTTTACCCAACAAAACACTTTACACCAAACCGTATCACACTAAAACCAAACCTTAACATACCTTGATCCGTTTGTCATCGTTATGTAATATGTGTTCAGATATGGGGTTCACAATCTCGTAAAGATTTTCTTCCTTTTATGCAAATTCCTTGGAGTTCCTCGTAAAGGTTCGTAGGACCATGTACAATTTAGTGAGTTTTTCGCTGAAAGTGGACTGTATAAGTTTTGTGGTCTCACAAATTGTAAAGAATATCAGTTTCCCAGTTAGACATGGAAAAGAAAAGACAGAAAGGCAGGTTTCAGTTTCAATCCAGTGTTGGTTTATTAGGTGTTGTGCTTCTTACCGCTCCGATCGTTGCCGCAAAAGTGAAGTTGATGCAGTAAAGAAGCAAATGCACAGATGAAAATCAAACAATTCAGCAAAAAATACTGGAATTGAGCGAAAGCTCATCTGTATCATCACTACTTAAAATGGTAATGATAATGGCTTATGGTAATATACAATTCAGTGTAATTCACTTAAAATACTAATTATATAAACAATTCATTTATGTGTATTTAGTTATAATGAAGTTTGTTGAACACAGTTCAACAAATATCTTATGAACTTTTAATTGTGTACTGCAATATAAGTTTGGAAATTTAATAACAAAATCGTTTAGTAATTTTAAAAAATGATATCATAATGAAATCTAAAATATTCTTAATAAAAGCAAATAATTTGCTTGATGCTTGTAGAGCGTTAAGATATAAAATTTGCGATTGGACATTTTTATGGAGCTGTATCTAAATGTGAACCGATGTGTCCTATTTTCATCACAGATACAACAACAACGGTTTCTGTTACTTCCAATGTTTTGGGAGTTTGCAATTATAATACAAATCTATTTTGACAAACGAAGAAAACTGTTTGATATACATAAACTTATTTCTCTTTGTTCATTTACAACAACTGATGACATGTTTACCGCAAACAAACTAATTTTTCCCACAAAAGAAACTCAAAAACGATGTTCACATGTCTAAAATTTCGTTTCTACAAAAATCATTTTTTCTCTGCGTATAGGTCTCTACTTTAAAATCAACTTTAAAGTTGCGAAACAATAAGAAATGAGTTTTAACTTACTAAAATTTTTATATTTCTCACTTATGTCAAATATTTTTCAGAATTAGTATTTTTTTGTACATATGTAACAAGTATTATTCAAAAGAGAAATAACAAATTCAGTAACTTGGATCTAAGTAGGAAGACGAAACTCTAAAATGCCAATTATTTTGTTGTTTGGAATTAAAATTTCTAGTTGTTTCTTCTTGCATTTCATCGAATACAAAAAAACTGTATTTGTTATTCGAATTTATACATATTTAAGATTATAATAAAAATGAAGAAACATTTCCAAATATTTTTTATTTAATCGGAATATGCGTATAAAGATTTTGAGTAAACATCCTGTTACTCATGTCCTATATAAATTAAAAACTCCAAAACTCTTTAGACATCATCAGCATATCCAATTTTCTGCATTTATCATAGAAAAATGCTGGACTGAAGGTTTATCGCCGAGGAATTTGATCGTTTTTTGTGCAATATTTCTTCAAAATATATATCGAGGGCTTATATTCAAAAGTGGCTATGAACCATTTTCTCGAAAATGAGTTTTTGATGCCAAACTATTCTCAGATTTGGATGTCATCTATCATATAAATTTGGAAAAGAACATTTTTTCCTAAAACAATTTTTTAAATTTTCTGATTTGGATATCCGCTCGCACGTTAGTTCGCGACTGCATAAGTGGCTATGAACATAAAAATAATATAAATAAAATAGTTCAACAATGAAGCAGCGTAAAACCGAAGCTACAACGATTTTGTTTAAAACATTTTTCTAGATTTAGGGCATATCGTACTATCAAATTCCATCATTTCGCGTTAATAGCATTTTGATTCCCCAGTTATCAGGCTAAAATAGGAAAAATGGTGGTTGTAAAGTCAAAAATTATGAAAAGTATATTTAGAAAAACCGGCGTAACTTTTTATACCAAAATATTTCTTTGGCATGTGATTGCTGCCTTCATGGGAAATATTTGTGTATGAAAAATTTCAGAATTATGAATAAAGAAAGTTAAAATATAAGGAATTGCAACGGCGAATTTTGGATTTTTCACCAATTGCAACGATTTTCGCGACTGGCTACATATATGTTACAAGCGACCAATCTGACGGATGAAGCTGGAATCTTTAAATTCGCTGTGTACATCACAGAAAATGCGTTTCTATACAACATTGCCAAGATTTCATGAAAAAAGTTATGGAGTTTACAATAAATTTTGTGCTTATTTCAAAATTCATAGTGCTCAATTTTAAACATATGAACCATGAAACCGCGAATAATAGGAAATTTCGAAAACTTTTTAATCGTAGCAATTAGTAATCCGTTTTAGATTAAACTGTAGAATAATGATTAATAATTTCTCTTCAAATTAAGGAGAAAATCAGTTTTTTTGCTCTCCTGAAAAGTTATGTTTTTGTTCATAGCCACTTATGAATATAAGCCCTCTATATGTATGTATGTCATTTCAAGCAACTATTTAAAAAAAGTTCTACACTTAGAGAACAAGTCTGTTAATAAAAGCAGCGATTGTCTGCTGCCTATCAGCCGACACTTTTCGGTTATTACAGCTGATTTTTGGAATAACAGCAGTTTTCTGCAATCTTACATCATCATTCGCACTGCTAAAGAGTTTGCAGTCTGCTAAAATTGACATAAGCGAGTTTAGCTCGAATTTCCTTTTATATTAGCTTGGGACAATATGCGTATCATGCGTAATGCTAAAAACAGCAAACAGCTGTTTACCATCTCAGCAGATACAAATCTGCTGTCTCTTTTTTAACAGCAGAAAATCTGCTCTTTCAGTAGACTTTCTGCTTTCTTTTACTGACATATTCCTTTGAGTGTACTGATATATGGATTACTGAAATGCAATTTTGCCGACGATGTCTGTCGGACGAATGTATCAAAATATTTCTCGAAGATCCTGACAATAAAATATGAGCGGTTTCCAAACGCTACAGTAAAAATTTCCTAAAAAGTTGGAAAATTAACTAAGTATGAGTAAAGTTTCCTTCTTTCAAAGCCATAGTAAATAGTTCATTTACTAGAAAAAGGGTAGTAGATTTACTTAAAAACATTTCTTTGGATCTAATAAAAAATTCTTCGAATTGAGTAAATTCATACTTATATGGAAAATTTAAATTAAAAATGTTTTTTTTCCTAAAATGAAGTTAAAATGTTTACTGAAATGTATGCCGAGTTCTTCATACATTTATAAAAAAACATTTGAAATTGTTTAAAAAATTCTTGAATATTATTCTAAAAAGCAATTCTCGTTCGTTTGCAGAGACTTATTTCTTAAATACTTTATGAATTATTCTAAATAACCACTGCGAAGGCGCCTATCTTGCCTTCGCAACAATCATGGAGTAATAACTCAACTTCTTGTGGCAGAGGTATCATGAAACTTTTGAGAAATATGTCATGCTGTCATTTTTTCTATCAGTTTTGCATACTCTGAAGCAAAACTATTTGTTTGATTTTTTTAGTTAAATTGAACTTATTTTAATTTCGCCTTTTTTCCTTGTATAAAATAAAATTTTCCTTAGCTTAAGTAAAAATTTACTCGTTTTGAGGAAAAAATCAGCAAAATTGTCCTCAGTTTGAGTAAATATTTATTTGATTTGAGTAAACATTTACTTAGTTTTAGGAAATTTTCAGCAAAATTTTACTAAGATTTAGTAAAAATTTACTTAGTTTTAGGAAAATTTTGCTTAAATTTAGTAAAAAATTACTTGGTTTTAGGAAAAATTTACTTAGATTTAGGAAAATTTCAGCAAATTTCTACTTATATTTAGTAAAAATGTACTTGGTTTCCTAAATTTTAGTTAATTTTAACTCATTATAGGGTTAAATTTTTTATGAGTGTAGATGAAAACCTCCCCAGGGGAAAATCCTGCGCACGGGCCTGATGGGAGCTATATATAAATCTGAACCGATATGACCCATTTTCACCAAGGGTGTTTCTATTGGAAATATAAGATATTTTGCCAAATTTGAAGAAGATCTGTTAAAATATGTAGTTTCTAGAGCAGAAGAAGTCAAATCGGGAGCGAAATTTGTATGAGAGCTATGTAAAGGGTGGTTAAATTGTAAGGGCCGATATTGAATGTGAACCACACATAAATGTCAAGCTTTTTCTGCAATTCATTTGATATTTCTCAATTTCAGACTAACTCAATTTGAACCATTAAAGTTATTATTTAGGCTTATTATGAAAATGGGCGTTCAAATCAAAATGTATATCGTGCACTTCGTGACTTTTTCGGTCAATTTAATCGTCCAATCGGAAAAATCGTGCAAAAATTTGAGCAAACCGGGTCTGTAGGAGATGTGAAAACAATGGTGCATGCTCTTACAGCTCGAACTGTAGAAAATATTGCTGCTGTTCGGGATAGTGCGGCTGAAGAGCCGGCCACCTCAACTCGTCGTCGTGCCCAACAATTGCAGCTCTCACTTGCATTTACACGCTTACAAGGTGCAATTGACTCAATAACTAAAGCCTCTTGACCATTCCAAACGTCGTCAATTGTCAGAATGGTGGCAAGAAATGACAACAGTGGATGATCAATTTTCGAAGAAAATCATCTTCAGTGATGAGGCACATTTTCAGCTCAGTGAATTCGTCAATAAGCAGAATTGCCGCATTTGGGCGAATGATAATCCAAGAGTGATTGTCGAAAAACCAATGCACCCACAAAGAGTGACTGTTTGGTGCGGTTTATGGGCTGGCGGCATCATCGGGCCGTATTTTTTCCAAAATGAGGCCGGTCAGGCAGTTACTGTGAATGGTCTTCGCTATTGTGAGATGATAACGAACTTTTTATGGCCGAATTGGAAGACAGAGATACAAGCCGACCGAATTTAAGCTGCCGCAAGTTTCTGCACGAGCCGCTCCACCGTCGATTTCATCGGCTCACATCAACTTCAACCACGCCGTCGATTTCATCGGCTCATATCGACTTCAACAACTCCGGCGAGATTTGACAGAGTTCTAACTCCGTCAAATCTTACTACCAAATTAAACAACCCACTTAAAATTACAAAAGAAAGTATAACTGTCGACCTTTATGACGTCTATAGATTTATTTTGAGTTGAAAGTAGCATTTATTTATATAAGTCAATTCCAGTATGCGTGGCCATGTGTTCCTGTAAATAAACAACAAACAACAGCTCCTCTACTGTGCTCCTTTAGTGTGTCAAAGAAGATAGAGCTTTACCATTCTTTGGAAGGATTATGTTATTTAAGATGTCTGGTCACATGAAAAGCTGTAATTGCCAAGATATTTATTAAATTCCTACTCCCAAAAAATAATTGTATGGGATAATAATATGAAATTATGGGAACATTGGCTAATATTGACTAATATTAACGAATATTGAACTACTTGCCAAAAATAAAAGAAAAGGTATGAAAAACAAATTGTTCCTTCCCTTTTCCCAAAATTGTCAAATACTTTAAATAGGGGTGATCGAATGACAGAACGAACCGGCAAATGATTCGAAAGCCGCCGCCGATAATTCTGGGTCGGCTTGTACTGGATGTGGACGATATGTGGTTTCAACAGGACGGTGCCACTTGCCACACAGCTAACGAAACAATGGCTCTTTTACGCGACAAATTCAATGGCCGTGTCATCTCACGTGGCAGCGATGTCAATTGGCCGCCAAGATCATGTTTTGACACCTTTAAACTTCTTTCTTTGGGGTTATTTGAAAGAAAAGGTGTACGCCGATAAGCCATCAACAATTCAAGAGGCGATTTTCGTAGAGGTGCAGTAACATTACAGGAAAATTTATTATACCCTCCACCTCCAGGATGGGGGTATACTAACTTTGTCACCCGTTTGTAACACCTTGAAATATCGACCTGAGACCCTATAAAGTATATATATTCTTGATCGTCATAAAATTCTAAGACGACCTAGCCATGTCCGTCCGTCCGTCTGTTGAAAGCACGCTAGCATCTAAACGAAAGGAGCTAGAACGTTCAAATTTTCTACAAATGCGTCTTATAGTCGTAGATCGGTTGGGATTGAAACGGGGCGAAATCTGCCCAAAGGGAAAAACTTTTCCCTCACAAGGACTAAAAATACCCATAATAATCCCTAATAGTTTAGAGTATTTAAGCACATTTTTTTCAATGTGTCTGCTTGTACTTACTTGATATTGGGTTTGCGCATTCCCCCTATAACAAAAAAAGTGCACCACAAAGTGATTATTCGTTGGGGCTGAAACAGGTAACAGCTAGAAACACGAAATTTGATGTGGATATTCCTCTAATTGAGTAGATACATAATATAAAAGTATTTTTCCAAATTCAAACATTTAACTCTTTCAGCGGCAAAGATTCAAGAACAATTTTACCCCTTATTTCAATAACCATCCACTGCGTTGCACAAAAGTTGCTTCACTGACCATAAAATGTACATAAAATACGCAATTTGCACAAAACGAAAAATTCTCTGAGAACATTATTGCTTTATTGTCCCGTTATGAAGAGCGGTTCAATTTTTAAACCTTTGAGACTTAAGTGATAACGTAAAACATATGTGGTACGAAAAATGTACCACCGTTGCGAAAAATATGGAAAATATATGGTACAAAAATTAAACCAATGCCGCCGAAAGAGTTAAGGGATAAAATGGGAATAGAGGGATAAAAATGGTACAAACCAAACGGTTGCACCTATCATAATGAAATTCGGTGTATACATTCCTCTGATTGCGTAGACACATAAAATAAAGGGACTTTTCGAAATTCGTACATTTTGGGGTTTAAATGAAAAAAGGGGATAAAATAGTACCATTCCTCTGACTGCATAGACACGCAAAAAAAGATTTTTCCAAATTCGTACTTTTTACTTTTACGGCAGAAATTGTTTGAATCATTAGTTAGGTTATTTTGCACTATGTACGTGAGATAATGAATTTTCAAAATTTGTAATTTTATGCGTGGTTTGGAATAAAAATGTTATATTTATTTATAAAATTATTTTTTTCAATATTTGTATTTGTTTTGGCTACATTAAAAATATAATTTCCTGTAATATTACTTAAATCGGCCCACAGGGAATAACTTTTCCCTACCCCCAATATTTAGACTATTTAAACATTTTTT
This sequence comes from Polietes domitor, assembly GCA_947397865.1. Taxonomy (NCBI): domain Eukaryota; kingdom Metazoa; phylum Arthropoda; class Insecta; order Diptera; family Muscidae; genus Polietes; species Polietes domitor. Next base: position 123,499,534 of record OX377621.1, read on the forward strand.
GAAAATTTTTGATTTGTATACACTTGAAATTTGTTTCGTACCTTCCTCTAGTAACGTGTGATCATCAAAAGTACAAAAAATAGAGGGTGAAATGGGACAAAAGGGATAAAAATGGCACCAATGATACGACAACAGCTAGTGCGTACATCCCTATAATTACGTAGACACGTAAAATAGAGAGATTTTTTGAAATGTTTAATTTTTAGGAGATATAATTGGAAAAGAGGGAAGGAATCGAGATAGACCCAATGTTAATTATACCGATCGACTTGGAATCACCTTTTGAATCGATTTAGCAATGTCCGTCTGTCTGTCCGTCCATCTATTTTTGTAATCAAATTACAGGTCACTATTGCAGCCAGAACCAAATGAAACTTTGCACAACAAAATTTTTCGAGATAAGGACGAACGCTATTTAATGTGAAGAAAATCGGTTCAGATTTAGATATAGCCCACAGAGCCCCAGATTGTCTTCAAATTTGGCAAAACATCTTATATTTAAACTAGGAACAACTGTGGTGAAAATATGTCAGATCGGTTCAGATTTATAAAGGGTGGTTACATTTTAAGGGCCGATGTTGATTTTGAATAAAACACAAATTATTTAGGAAATTATTCTCACTTCTTTTTATACCCTCCACCTCCAGGATTGTCATTCCGTTTGTAACACCTTGAAATGTCGACCTGAGACCCTACAAAGTATATATGAGTCATTCCATGTCAAGCGGTAAGGTTTTTGACCTCGATAGATGCGATTGTTTGTGTATGTATTCTTCTCATAAAAATATTGTATACGTATTTTTGAAAAAAAATGAATTTTTTTTCACGAGTTATGACCAATTCTTCAGTGAAAAACATACTACTTTTTTCAAAAGGTGTGTTCATTCAATCGCCTGTAACTCCTGAAAGACTTTACCAATTTTAATGTGTTATACCTCGTTTTTAAGGCAATTTCAATTACTTTTAAAATATTGAGGTGTTGTGTTATAGCAGTGTTAGATTTTTTATAGTTTTTGCAATTTTAATTATTTTTTATGATTTTCGAAATGATCACACCAATCCATTTTGTTGAAATTTTAAAGTAGTGTGCTTAGTTCTTTTTTTAAGCGACTGTGTGAGTTTGAAAGTGGTGAAATGATGGCTTATATTTTTTATGATTTTTTATTTATTTATTACAAAATCGACCAGAATTACAGTATAAAATCATCAAAACTATAATTTTTCATTAGTTCATAAACACAAGGTATAAAACAATGAAAAATCCAAGAAAAAATTGTTTGTAGAAAAATATTTTTTTTTTCATTTTTTTTCTGATGACTACAAAAAAATTAAAAAAATAAATTCAGTCTTGTGTTATCAGCTGATACACACGGTTGTCTGCGCTCTCACATTTTTTCTTTTCTATAAGAAATTTTCGTTTAAATTTCTATTTTCTTTATTATGACTACACATAGTCGTAGTAGAAAGAGAAAGAAGTTGTGGGGAAATAATCCCAGATTCAAGATGTCTAAAACGTCGACCGAAAACAAAAAGTTCTACCAATCGTGGCTTCTGCGATTCAATTGATCGGTATGAACTACAAATATAAAAGGATATCCATAGGAACAAAAATAATATTTGACTCGATGAAGACGCCATCAAAAACCTGAAACGAGCTCAACTCCAGTTTTATACCCACGAAGTTAAGAAATCCAAAATATTTCGACTCGTTTTATTTGGTCTTTATCAACTTAACTGCAAGGCTATAATAGATGAGTTCACCGACATGCACTCTTAATAAGACAACACATGATGGACCTGTTATATACAAGTGCTTCAATTGTTTTAAGAAAAAAATTAAAAACATTAACCACAGAGCCGACGACCCACGGTGCCCTTGCCGAGTCGAATACTTACAAATTCGAAGTAGAACCTCTTCTCGTTGTCCACATACAAATGATCAACATGTGACTTTAACTGTGATGCTGATGACGGCCCAAGTCAACCACATGACGACAAGGTACCTTCAACTTCAAAACCAGCTGTTCCGTCCATTCACGGTAATTTATTGCACTCGCGAGTTTTAAACCCCAATCACAATAACAACAATAAAAGAGACGACGATGACATTTCAAATGAGAGACTGCTTGAAATATATTTCGAAGCAATTGATGCTCTCCAAAGATGTCAAAACAAATATGATAAACTGAGAGTTTTAGGAATGATTCTCAAAAATGCGTTATAACTCTTCCAATAATTGTATTTACGTCATGCACTGGAATGCACAAGGCATAACAACGGAATCAGCAGTCTCTCAGCTTGCATTGTTTATACACACAGAGAAAATAGATATTTTACTACTGAATGGAACTTTTCTAAAACGTAATCACAAATTTCAACTGAGCAATTACAAAGTTTACATCCGATTTTTTGTTTTTGGCTTGTAATGCGCAAGATACAATCTGGAATTGTTATAAAGATAATCCGTCTGGAAGATCACTATACAATATCCAGCTTAATTCAAATTTCTACGTATATCATCCCAACAACTACACTAGATTTGGTCAAAATACGTATTTTGTACAACCATCCACTGTGGACATTCCGCTATCTAATTCGACGTTGCCAATTTCTACCCTTACCACCCACCCCACCGAACTAAACTCTGACCATGTTCCGGTTTATTTTAAAATTTTTGGAAATATTCACATTAAAAATGATAAAATACCCATATATCACCTTGCTAATTGGGATGCAATTAAACTCAAAATTTATAATGAGATCGTTAGACAAACTATAAATTCAAGAGTTATTAATCGAAACAACATCGATTTAACGGTGAATGACGTCATAAATATTATTAAAAGTTCCTTGAACTTTATTCCAACTGGAAATAGGCAATTGTGACATAGAGAAATATCTGACTTAAGCAAATATTTAATTAATTTAATAATCTGATTTAATTTAATTTAATAATCTTAAGTCTGTTAAATAAAATTGTTGAAAAAATAATTCAAAAGAGGCTTTTGAGCTTCACTGAAACAAATGGCATAATTAAGAAAGAACTATTCGGATTCCGAAAGCAACATTCTACTGTTCACCAGCTTAGTAGAGTTGTTAAAATGATCGAGCAGAACAAACGAAATAGACGAAGCACAGGAATCGTTTTACTGGACATTGGAAAAGCGTTCGACTCTGTTTGGCACGATGCCTTGATCTATAAATTGAATCATGGTTATCCCGTTTATGTTCAGAAACTTTTAAAAGTTTCCTATCCATGTGTTCCTGTAAATAAACAACAAACAACAGCTCCTCTACTGTGCTCCTTTAGTGTGTCAAAGAAGATAGAGCTTTACCATTCTTTGGAAGGATTATGTTATTTAAGATGTCTGGTCACATGAAAAGCTGTAATTGCCAAGATATTTATTAAATTCCTACTCCCAAAAAATAATTGTATGGGATAATAATATGAAATTATGGGAACATTGGCTAATATTGACTAATATTAACGAATATTGAACTACTTGCCAAAAATAAAAGAAAAGGTATGAAAAACAAATTGTTCCTTCCCTTTTCCCAAAATTGTCAAATACTTTAAATAGGGGTGATCGAATGACAGAACGAACCGGCAAATGATTCGAAAGCCGCCGCCGATAATTCTGGGTCGGCTTGTACTGGATGTGGACGATATGTGGTTTCAACAGGACGGTGCCACTTGCCACACAGCTAACGAAACAATGGCTCTTTTACGCGACAAATTCAATGGCCGTGTCATCTCACGTGGCAGCGATGTCAATTGGCCGCCAAGATCATGTTTTGACACCTTTAAACTTCTTTCTTTGGGGTTATTTGAAAGAAAAGGTGTACGCCGATAAGCCATCAACAATTCAAGAGGCGATTTTCGTAGAGGTGCAGTAACATTACAGGAAAATTTATTATACCCTCCACCTCCAGGATGGGGGTATACTAACTTTGTCACCCGTTTGTAACACCTTGAAATATCGACCTGAGACCCTATAAAGTATATATATTCTTGATCGTCATAAAATTCTAAGACGACCTAGCCATGTCCGTCCGTCCGTCTGTTGAAAGCACGCTAGCATCTAAACGAAAGGAGCTAGAACGTTCAAATTTTCTACAAATGCGTCTTATAGTCGTAGATCGGTTGGGATTGAAACGGGGCGAAATCTGCCCAAAGGGAAAAACTTTTCCCTCACAAGGACTAAAAATACCCATAATAATCCCTAATAGTTTAGAGTATTTAAGCACATTTTTTTCAATGTGTCTGCTTGTACTTACTTGATATTGGGTTTGCGCATTCCCCCTATAACAAAAAAAGTGCACCACAAAGTGATTATTCGTTGGGGCTGAAACAGGTAACAGCTAGAAACACGAAATTTGATGTGGATATTCCTCTAATTGAGTAGATACATAATATAAAAGTATTTTTCCAAATTCAAACATTTAACTCTTTCAGCGGCAAAGATTCAAGAACAATTTTACCCCTTATTTCAATAACCATCCACTGCGTTGCACAAAAGTTGCTTCACTGACCATAAAATGTACATAAAATACGCAATTTGCACAAAACGAAAATTTCTCTGAGAACATTATTGCTTTATTGTCCCGTTATGAAGAGCGGTTCAATTTTTAAACCTTTGAGACTTAAGTGATAACGTAAAACATATGTGGTACGAAAAATGTACCACCGTTGCGAAAAATATGGAAAATATATGGTACAAAAATTAAACCAATGCCGCCGAAAGAGTTAAGGGATAAAATGGGAATAGAGGGATAAAAATGGTACAAACCAAACGGTTGCACCTATCATAATGAAATTCGGTGTATACATTCCTCTGATTGCGTAGACACATAAAATAAAGGGACTTTTCGAAATTCGTACATTTTGGGGTTTAAATGAAAAAAGGGGATAAAATAGTACCATTCCTCTGACTGCATAGACACGCAAAAAAAGATTTTTCCAAATTCGTACTTTTTACTTTTACGGCAGAAATTGTTTGAATCATTAGTTAGGTTATTTTGCACTATGTACGTGAGATAATGAATTTTCAAAATTTGTAATTTTATGCGTGGTTTGGAATAAAAATGTTATATTTATTTATAAAATTATTTTTTTCAATATTTGTATTTGTTTTGGCTACATTAAAAATATAATTTCCTGTAATATTACTTAAATCGGCCCACAGGGAATAACTTTTCCCTACCCCCAATATTTAGACTATTTAAACATTTTTTGAAAATTTTTGATTTGTATACACTTGAAATTTGTTTCGTACCTTCCTCTAGTAACGTGTGATCATCAAAAGTACAAAAAATAGAGGGTGAAATGGGACAAAAGGGATAAAAATGGCACCAATGATACGACAACAGCTAGTGCGTACATCCCTATAATTACGTAGACACGTAAAATAGAGAGATTTTTTGAAATGTTTAATTTTTAGGAGATATAATTGGAAAAGAGGGAAGGAATCGAGATAGACCCAATGTTAATTATACCGATCGACTTGGAATCACCTTTTGAATCGATTTAGCAATGTCCGTCTGTCTGTCCGTCCATCTATTTTTGTAATCAAATTACAGGTCACTATTGCAGCCAGAACCAAATGAAACTTTGCACAACAAAATTTTTCGAGATAAGGACGAACGCTATTTAATGTGAAGAAAATCGGTTCAGATTTAGATATAGCCCACAGAGCCCCAGATTGTCTTCAAATTTGGCAAAACATCTTATATTTAAACTAGGAACAACTGTGGTGAAAATATGTCAGATCGGTTCAGATTTATAAAGGGTGGTTACATTTTAAGGGCCGATGTTGATTTTGAATAAAACACAAATTATTTAGGAAATTATTCTCACTTCTTTTTATACCCTCCACCTCCAGGATTGTCATTCCGTTTGTAACACCTTGAAATGTCGACCTGAGACCCTACAAAGTATATATGAGTCATTCCATGTCAAGCGGTAAGGTTTTTGACCTCGATAGATGCGATTGTTTGTGTATGTATTCTTCTCATAAAAATATTGTATACGTATTTTTGAAAAAAAATGAATTTTTTTTCACGAGTTATGACCAATTCTTCAGTGAAAAACATACTACTTTTTTCAAAAGGTGTGTTCATTCAATCGCCTGTAACTCCTGAAAGACTTTACCAATTTTAATGTGTTATACCTCGTTTTTAAGGCAATTTCAATTACTTTTAAAATATTGAGGTGTTGTGTTATAGCAGTGTTAGATTTTTTATAGTTTTTGCAATTTTAATTATTTTTTATGATTTTCGAAATGATCACACCAATCCATTTTGTTGAAATTTTAAAGTAGTGTGCTTAGTTCTTTTTTTAAGCGACTGTGTGAGTTTGAAAGTGGTGAAATGATGGCTTATATTTTTTATGATTTTTTATTTATTTATTACAAAATCGACCAGAATTACAGTATAAAATCATCAAAACTATAATTTTTCATTAGTTCATAAACACAAGGTATAAAACAATGAAAAATCCAAGAAAAAATTGTTTGTAGAAAAATATTTTTTTTTCATTTTTTTTCTGATGACTACAAAAAAATTAAAAAAATAAATTCAGTCTTGTGTTATCAGCTGATACACACGGTTGTCTGCGCTCTCACATTTTTTCTTTTCTATAAGAAATTTTCGTTTAAATTTCTATTTTCTTTATTATGACTACACATAGTCGTAGTAGAAAGAGAAAGAAGTTGTGGGGAAATAATCCCAGATTCAAGATGTCTAAAACGTCGACCGAAAACAAAAAGTTCTACCAATCGTGGCTTCTGCGATTCAATTGATTGGTATGAACTACAAATATAAAAGGATATCCATAGGAACAAAAATAATATTTGACTCGATGAAGACGCCATCAAAAACCTGAAACGAGCTCAACTCCAGTTTTATACCCACGAAGTTAAGAAATCCAAAATATTTCGACTCGTTTTATTTGGTCTTTATCAACTTAACTGCAAGGCTATAATAGATGAGTTCACCGACATGCACTCTTAATAAGACAACACATGATGGACCTGTTATATACAAGTGCTTCAATTGTTTTAAGAAAAAAATTAAAAACATTAACCACAGAGCCGACGACCCACGGTGCCCTTGCCGAGTCGAATACTTACAAATTCGAAGTAGAACCTCTTCTCGTTGTCCACATACAAATGATCAACATGTGACTTTAACTGTGATGCTGATGACTTCAACTTCAAAACCAGCTGTTCCGTCCATTCACGGTAATTTATTGCACTCGCGAGTTTTAAACCCCAATCACAATAACAACAATAAAAGAGACGACGATGACATTTCAAATGAGAGACTGCTTGAAATATATTTCGAAGCAATTGATGCTCTCCAAAGATGTCAAAACAAATATGATAAACTGAGAGTTTTAGGAATGATTCTCAAAAATGCGTTATAACTCTTCCAATAATTGTATTTACGTCATGCACTGGAATGCACAAGGCATAACAACGGAATCAGCAGTCTCTCAGCTTGCATTGTTTATACACACAGAGAAAATAGATATTTTACTACTGAATGGAACTTTTCTAAAACGTAATCACAAATTTCAACTGAGCAATTACAAAGTTTACATCCGATTTTTTGTTTTTGGCTTGTAATGCGCAAGATACAATCTGGAATTGTTATAAAGATAATCCGTCTGGAAGATCACTATACAATATCCAGCTTAATTCAAATTTCTACGTATATCATCCCAACAACTACACTAGATTTGGTCAAAATACGTATTTTGTACAACCATCCACTGTGGACATTCCGCTATCTAATTCGACGTTGCCAATTTCTACCCTTACCACCCACCCCACCGAACTAAACTCTGACCATGTTCCGGTTTATTTTAAAATTTTTGGAAATATTCACATTAAAAATGATAAAATACCCATATATCACCTTGCTAATTGGGATGCAATTAAACTCAAAATTTATAATGAGATCGTTAGACAAACTATAAATTCAAGAGTTATTAATCGAAACAACATCGATTTAACGGTGAATGACGTCATAAATATTATTAAAAGTTCCTTGAACTTTATTCCAACTGGAAATAGGCAATTGTGACATAGAGAAATATCTGACTTAAGCAAATATTTAATTAATTTAATAATCTGATTTAATTTAATTTAATAATCTTAAGTCTGTTAAATAAAATTGTTGAAAAAATAATTCAAAAGAGGCTTTTGAGCTTCACTGAAACAAATGGCATAATTAAGAAAGAACTATTCGGATTCCGAAAGCAACATTCTACTGTTCACCAGCTTAGTAGAGTTGTTAAAATGATCGAGCAGAACAAACGAAATAGACGAAGCACAGGAATCGTTTTACTGGACATTGGAAAAGCGTTCGACTCTGTTTGGCACGATGCCTTGATCTATAAATTGAATCATGGTTATCCCGTTTATGTTCAGAAACTTTTAAAAGTTTCCTATCTGAAACTTTTAAAAGTTTCCTATCTGAATGGACATTTGAAGTATGCATCGAAAATAGCAAATCTACTCCCAGAATAATACCAGCGGGTCTACCACAAGGATCTGTATTATCTCCCACCTTGTTCTCAATTTTTACTGCCGATTTCGATGTTGTAAAAGATCAGGATATCTTTGTCTTTTATGCAGATGGTACAGCTCTTATATGTAGCGGTAAACTGTCAAATGCAATCGTAAAAAAATTATATAAGTCATTGAAAATGCACAGAAATATTTTAATAAATGGAAAATAAAACTGAACGATGACAAAACCCAAGCTATAATTTTCCTATTCAACAAATCCCCAAAACGCAACCCAACAATAACATTAGAAATCAATGGATCAGTTATCGATTTTAAAGATTCGAGTTACGTTATATTGGGAGTTACGCTGGATAAAAAGTTGACCTTCAAGCACCACGTCGATTCTACCTGTGGAAAAGCACTCATATGCGGTCGGGCACTTTATCCACTGCTTAGCAAAAGATCAAATTTAAATATTAACAAGTAAAACGGTGTTAAGTTCGCCCGGGCCGAACTTTTTATACCCTCCACCATTGTTTGCATTCCATTGCAATCCATTATCTCATGTACACAGAGTCCATAACCTATGTTCATAATTCAAACAAACTTTGCATTAAAAGTAACAAAATAAAGTACAAATTTGGAAAAATCTTTTTATTTTGCTTGTCTATGTAGTCTGAGGAATGTATATACCGAATTCCACGAATCTAGCTGCGGCCATTTGTTTCGTAGCATTTTTATTATTGAATTTTATTGTATTCCTTGAAAGTACTAATTTGATGATAACCTTTTATTTTTCGTGTCTACGTAGCACTGTGCAACATTTTTGAAGTCATTTCAAAATAACCATATACGGACACCGCTACATGATAAAAGACCAAAAAAAAAAGACCCGTGTTTTTTTTCCCCCAAAGTCATGCACTTTTTTTATGGGCCCCCAGAGATTTGAGGCCTCGGTGTAATTTTTGGAAAAAAGTGATCATATTCTCAGGCTCATATCTTGCAAACCGTTCGGAATTTTGATTTACTCTCTGAGGCAAAGTTCTAGCTCTTGTCATAAAGAACAAAAATTGTGAACATATAAAATCAAAAAAACTTCATCTTCAAGGTCAAAATCGCAAAAAACTTAAAAAAATTCGATTTTTTTAACCTTTTTTCCCCTGTTCAGGTCCATAGGTAGCAAACCGTTGAAAATTCAGGGAAACAATCAACTACAGAAATGTACCTAAGATCTCAATAAACAACTTTCTAGAACATATGAACTTCCTAGGAATTATTCTTAACACCGTTTAGGTAGCGCTTAGGTAGCCGCAAAAGTGAAAAATTTTCCAAAAATTAGATTTTTTTCCTTTTTTGCCCTGTTCAGGTCCATAGGTAGCAAACCGTTAAAAATTCAAGGAAACAATCAACAACAAAAATGTACTTAAGATTTCAATAAACAACTTTGTAGAACATATGAACTTCCTAGGAATTATTCTTAACACCGTTTAGGTAGCGCTTAGGTAGCCGCAAAATTGAAAAATTTCCCAACAATTTTTTAAATTCATTTGTTTTTTCTTTACTTCAACATTGTCATACTATGCTATCTAATACAAAAATAATAAAAAAATATTCGTATTATGTTTATAATGTTGATGGCCCTGGACTTGCATATCGCACTCTCTTAAGTTGTGGATCCAAATCGTCCTCCGAATCGTCCGAATCTGACTCTGATTCAGAACTTATGGTGTGCAGAGGCACGTTGCTTCCAGACTGCCCTCCACCATCAGTTTTTTCTTCTTCATATACTTCATTAACATCATACAGGGTGATCTTGTGACTCCACCAACATACCTGAAATGAATTAGAAAAGAAATCAAAAAAGGAATGCAAAACAATGATCAATAAAATTGATATTACCTCTGCAAGCAATGCGTCGAGTTTTTTGCCTTTGTACCGTTTTTCCATGGGCATTGTGGTTTGGTGAAACCGTTCTCCTTGCTCATCGGATTCGGTAGGGAGTTGTTTAATAAAATCGTCAAAATGAAAATGAAGAAAATGCAGCTTTAAGGTCATCGATGTGCCGATTTTCTCAAAATAATACAGCATTTCTTTCACCCATTCTCTTGCTTCCGGTTCCGCGTCTCGATCCCCTCCCAAGACCCTGGTGCATACACGCTGAAGGTAAATCCATGCCATTGAATGATTTTCATCAAGCGATGAATCAAAGTTACTCTTGAATAACTTTCTAATGTCAGGGCCATTAAGTACGCCTGTTAAATGAAGACAAAAAAATAAAGACAGAAAAGAAAACATTAACGTAGTGTAAATAGTACAATGAGGTGAACAAAAATTCGTTTTAAATTTACTACAATACCTTTTTTAATTTTGTCATCGCTACGCTTTGGGAAAACGCTTTTCAAATAGTCGAATGCGTTTGGACAATTTACAACGGCCACTTCGATGAATTTTTTAACAATTCCCAATTTTATGTGGAGCGTAAAAAAATTATATAAGTCATTAAAGGTTTATTCCTCAGTCTATGTTGTTTCATTTGTTCCTCCACACTTCCTCTTGGTCTCCACGAATTACATTGGAATTGATTCAGAGGTGAGCGCGAATCCCAATTACAAAGAAAACAAAAGAATTTTGGGAAGCCGCCCTTATCGATGATCCCTTGCAAAATGTTGATGACCTTCAAATCACAGCAAATCTTCCATTTATTTTCGTAGTATTTGATTTTTTCCATTATATCTTTCAATACTTGATAGGTTTCTTTCATGTTGATACCCATTGCTAGCGGAATAGAAGGTTTTCGGTTCGATACATGCAACAACACTGCTTTCAAGCTTGAAACAGAACCATCAATAAATAATCTCCACTCACTAGCGATGTAGTTCATTCCCATTTTTACCACCAAAGCTTTTATATGGTTGCAGTAAGCGAACGAATTGTCATCATTTAGAGTGTAGAGGCTCTGAAATTCAGCTTGCCGTTTGAGGTACGCGCTAGAGTTAACATTAGCAAGTGTGAGTTTTCTTTGCTTTAAAAACGCTGTCAAAAATATGGCAAGTCGCTGCGATAGTCCCAATATGGCCACAATAAAATCCATTTCCATTTGTGTTATTAGTTGTGGTCCATCTCTTCCCTGTTGGAGCTCATAATCGGTATCAAATGGATCTTCATAAGTAACACTACTTGATCTACTCATTCCTTCTCTTAATTCTGTCCAACGATCTGGAGTTGGCGGCCTTGGTGATACAAAATCTTCAGGTGCAAGCACTGGTAGTTTTGCTGTTGCAGTTGCTTTATAGATTTTGTTCTTCTCAGCATGTCGATTTAGACGACATGTATAATTTACGCATGCATAGCAACTGGTTGCATCATGATCACCTGGGTGATTAATCCAGTTTACCGGCTTACAATACTTCATACTAACATTTCCTCCACTCAACCATGCCATGAGATTGTTATAACATTGACGACACACTGTATTAGGTGTGTAATTTTCACCGGTCAAGTCTACTTCGTCGAAAAACAACTTATATGCTATAATGAATTCACTAGTTAAAAGATTCTTTTGCTTTTGAAATCTTTTAGAATTTTGTTTTCTGATTTGATGACCGCAAACGTAGCAAAATAAATCAATTTTTTCACATTGCATATTGAAATTGTTAGTTGCCAATGTTGTGTGTGAATTATGCTGTAGCACTTTTTCTATAACTTTGTCCGCTGAGTTCTCGTTGACGTCGCGCTGTGTACTGCCTCAATGTGAGCGTCGTGTCGCTTTTATATTGTGTGCTGCGGCTACATATGTGTTGTTAATGTTGTTGGTACAAATGGATTGCGACTACTTCGCTGCTTTGAATTGTCATGTGTTTTGTTAGTGCAAATTTTTGGACCGACGACTTTGTTGTTGTTTGTTGAATGGCATCGATGATGTCGTGTGGGTAAGAAATACTGGAATAAACAATTTTTCACTTTTGCGGCTACCTAAGCGCTACCTAAACGGTGTTAAGAGTAATTCCTAGGAAGTTCATATGTTCTACAAAGTTGTTTATTGAAATCTTAAGTACATTTTTGTTGTTGATTGTTTCCTTGAATTTTTAACGGTTTGCTACCTATGGACCTGAACAGGGCAAAAAAGGAAAAAAATCTAATTTTTGGAAAATTTTTCACTTTTGCGGCTACCTAAGCGCTACCTAAACGGTGTTAAGAATAATTCCTAGGAAGTTCATATGTTCTAGAAAGTTGTTTATTGAGATCTTAGGTACATTTTTGTAGTTGATTGTTTCCCTGAATTTTCAACGGTTTGCTACCTATGGACCTGAACAGGGGAAAAAAGGTTAAAAAAAATCGATTTTTTTTAAGTTTTTTGCGATTTTGACCTTGAAGATGAAGTTTTTTTGATTTTATATGTTCACAATTATGACAAGAGCTAGAACTTTGCCTCAGAGAGTAAATCAAAATTCCGAACGGTTTGCAAGATATGAGCCTGAGAATATGATCACTTTTTTCCAAAAATTACACCGAGGCCTCAAATCTCTGGGGGCCCTTAAAAAAAAAGTGCATGACTTTGGGGGAAAAAAACAAGGGTCTTTTTTTTTTGGTCTTTTATCATGTAGCGGTGTCCGTATATGGTTATTTTTTTTCGTGTTGCACTGTGTAGTCAAAGGAATGTATACTCCAAACTTCATGATTCTAGCTGCGGTCATTTGATGGGTACTATTTTTATCCTCTTTTTCCATTTTATCCCCAAACTGTACGAATTTCGAAAATTCAGTTTATTTTTGGTGTCTACGCAATCAGAGGAATGTATACGCCGAATTTCATTATTCTAGATGCAGCCGTTTGGTTGGTACAATTTTTATCTCTCTATTTCCATTTTATCCCTTAAAAGTACGAATTGGAAAAAAAACTTTTATATTATACATCTACTCAATTAGATGAATGTACACGCCGAATTTGGTGCTTCTAGATACTGTCGTTTAATAGGTACCATTTTTATCCCTTTTTGTCCCATTTCACCACCTACGAATAAGAATCACTTTATGGTGCTCGTTTTTTTATAAGGAGAAAACGCAGTCCCAATATCAAGCAAATATAAGCAGATATAGTGAAAAAACATACTTAAATACTTTAAATATTAGGGGTATTTTAAGTCCTTGTGAGGGAAAGTCTTCTGGGCCGATTTCGTTCGGAAGCTAGCGTGCTGTCAACAGACAGTCGGACATGGTGTTACAAAGGGAATGACATAGTGAATATAACCCCATCCTTAGGTGGAGGGTATAAAAACAAGATCCTCTTGTACAAAATGTACATATAGGTAGGTATCATACTCTTCATCTACACGAGCGTTACGAACACAATTTAAACGATTTCACAATAAATAATCTGATTCAGCGTTTCAATGAAAGATGCAGACTGTCTCCCTTAGATATAATAAGAAACTTAACTGATTAAATGCTTGAATAATTTTTGTTATAAAATTCTTACTAATGTGTTTTCTGAATAATGTATATCTTTAATTATAATTTTCCTTCATGAAGGTATAAGGTTTTATGCCAAAATTTCTCCTTAAACCGTGATACTTTTTAGATTATTTACATCATAAAGTAGTTTTTATTGCTGAAATGCTTTTTGTAAATTCTCATAAATCGTAGCTATAATTGCAAGCGAAATAAAGAAAATACAATTCAATAAAAAATCCATAACCAATTTTTTCATGGATTTTTCATTGTTTTTATACCTTGTGTTTATGAACTAATGAAAAAATTAAAATTTTGATGATTTTATACTGTAATTCTGGTTGATTTTGTAAAAAATAAATCGTAAAAAATAGAAGCCATCATTTCACCACATTCAAACTCACACAGTTGCTTAAAAATAAACCTAAGCACACTACTTTAAAATTTAAACAAAATGGATTGGTGTAATCATTTCGAAAATCAAAATAAAAAAATAAAATAGCAAATTCTTTAAAAAATCTAACCCTGCTATAACGCAACACCTCCATATTTTAAAAGTAATTGAAATTACATTAAAAACGAGGTATAACAAATTAAAATCGGTAAAGTCTTTCAGGAGTTACAGGCGATTGAATGAACACACATTTTGAAAAAGTAGTATGTTTTTCACTGTTGAATTAGTCATAACTCGTAAAAAAATTTCAAATTTTTTTCCAAAAATACGTATACAATATTTTTATGAGAAGAATACATACACAAACTTTAAAAACAATCGCATCTATCGAGGTCAAAAACCTTACCGATTGACATGGAATGACTCATATATATTCTTGATCGTAATAAAATTCTACGACGATCTAGCCATGTCCACTAGAGCGTACCAGGTTACAAGTAAAAAAAAAAAGTTCGCCGTACACCTTCGAATATGAAGTATTATTGAAAGGTAGTTTCAAAAAAAAATTTTTTATTTTTTTATGCCGAACGTAGGGGTCGCGCTTTTACATTTTTCTATATAACTTCTGCATTTATAAACGGATTTTAAAGTGTGATACATCGATGTTTTTGTCCGATTTTTTTGTCTTTGAAGTCATTGAGCTCAAACATGATTCATGATTTTATGCGAGCTTTAATTTTCGATTATTAGAGTGGTACATTAGGGTAGTAGCAACTGAGAAATGATGGGTAAGTACCAGAAGGGGGTGCTTGAGCTCAATGACTTCAAAGACAAAAAAATCGGCCTCGTCGAGACAAAAACATCGATGTATCACACTTTAAAATCCGTTTATAAATACAAGTTATATAGAAAAATGTAAAAGCGCGACCCCTACGTTCGGCATAAAAAAATAAAAATTTTTTTTTTGAAACTACCTTTCAATAATACTTCATATTCGAAGGTGTACGGCGAACTTTTTTTTGAGGTACGCCCTAATGTCCACCCGTCTGTTGAAAGCACATCGAAAGGAGCTAGGACGTCCAAATTTTCCATAAATATGTCTTATAGTCGTAGATCGGTTGGGATTGAAACTGGGCGAAATCGGCGCAAACCCCTATAACAAAAAACGTGCACCACAAAGTGATTTTTATTCGTAGGGGGTGAAATGGGGCAAAAAGGCATAAAAATGGTACCTTTCAAACAACAGCTAGAAACACGAAATTTGATGTGTACATTCCTCTAATCGAGTAGATACATAATAAAAAAGTGGTTTTTCCAAATTCGTACTTTTAAGGGGTAAAATGGGAATAGAGGGATAAAAATGGTACCAACCAAACGGCTGCACTTAGAATAATGAAATTCGGTGTATACATTCCTCTGATTGAGTAGACACGTAAAATAAACGACTTTTTCAAAATTCGTACCTTTTGGGGTTAAAATGGAAAAAGGGGATAAAAATACCAAATACCAACCAAATGACTGCAGCCAGAGTCATGAAATTCGTAGTATAGATTCTCTGACTGCGTAGGAACGAGAAATAAAAGGTTTTTTTATGCAATCAGAGGAATGTATACACCGAATTTCATTATTCTAGGTACAGCCGTTTGGTTGGTACCATTTTTATCCCTCCGTACGCATTGTATCGCTTGAAAGTACGAATTTGGAAAAAAAACCTTTTAAACCCTTAAACCTTAAAAACCCTCCACCTCCAGGATGTATAGGAGGGGGTATACTAACTTTGTCATTCCGTTTGTAACACCTTGAAATATCGACCTGAGACCCTATAAAGTATATATATTCTTGATCGTCATAAAATTCTAAGACGATCTAGCCATGTCCGTCCGTCCGTCTGTTGAAAGCACGCTAGCATCTAAACGAAAGGAGCTAGGACGTCCAAATTTTCCATAAATATATAGATATATCTTATAGTCGTAGATCGGTTGGGATTGAAACGGGGCGAAATCTGCCCAAAGGGATAGAAAGTGGAGTGTATCATATAGTCGGCCCACCCGACTTTAGCCTTTCCTTACTTGTTGCCCATGAAACAGAGCAGTGTGCACCGTGCCGAAAAATTACAAAAGAAAGAATCACATTTTTGTTGTGTTTGAACGTGATGATTCGAACGTTGGGATTTGTAAACCCTTTGGAATACACCAATTCGAAGAAGTTATGGGGGAATTCACAGCTATTATTCAAAGGATAAAGGCTAAGTTATGGAAATAAACGTGGTATTTCCAAAAATCTATGTTTATTACTGTATTCAAGCTTAGAAAAGTTAATAGTTCGAAAAAGTCAATTACTCTTGGGACATTTCGGTTAACATTTTCGAGATTCTAATTATATACATATTTTATTTACTTTCGTCATTCATAGAAAATCAAACATTATTCGAACTTTTAATTTTCCCCAAATCCAAACCTGGAATCTGCGGCTTCAAAGTTGTATGGTAAAACTAAACATGGTTCCATTTAGTACACATTCAAAAGGGTGCCTTATGTTCAAATATAGACAGACAGGAAGACGTATATGGATGGATACAGAAAGTAATTGTAAGTCGACCAGCCCAGCAAAAAGAGTGCATCCGAAGAAGTGAACAAGATGTTAATCAATTTATTAGGAAGTTGTAAAAATTGAGCTCTCACCAATGAACTTAACATTTTGAAAGACTCAAATGTTAATATTATGTTGTGGTTAAGTATCCACTTTTTAATATATATAAATTAAATTAGTATTAAATTAATTAATACTATTTAACGTTATTAATATTAATTAACAAGTAAGGAAAGCCAAAGTCGGCGGGCCGACTATATGATATAATCCACTTTCTATCCGATTTTTGTATATTTCCTAATCATTGGCTAATATGGCCTGGTCCAATTTATCAAATAGAGAAGAGTATTTTTATCGGGGCTATACCCCCCAGAGAGGTTTCGAACATATACTTTTTAAAACCTTCTAGACTTTCTGAAGCAATAAAATATAGAATTTTTAAAGTCTTTTTAAAATAACTCGTCTGAAATGGTAATTTTGCAGTAAAATCGTGAAAACGCGAAAATTATATAAAAAATCGTACACCTTTTCTTGAATTTCGGACAAACAAACTAAACGAATTATGTCAATTTCAAGATTGTGTAATGCTAATTTCGCTAATGGACACCAAATTGTTCCGAAAATTTTCATTTTTAATAACCGATACCACTTCTTGACATATCAGAGCTATAGAGCTATATCATATGAACTTTTAAATGTGTACTGCAATAAAGTTTGAAAATTTAATATCAAAATCGTTTAGTAATTTTAAAAAGTGTAGATAAGAATCACAATGATATCATAATGAAATCTAAAATATTCTTAATAAAAGCAAATAATTAGCTTGATGCTTGTAGAACGCTAAGATGTAACATTTGCGATTGGACATTTTTATGGAGCTGTATCTAAATCTGAACCGATGTGTCCTATTTACATCACAAATGCAACAACAACGGTTTATGTTACTTCCAACGTTTTGGGAGTTTACAATTATAATACAAATCCATTTCGACAAACGAAGAAAACTTACTTATCTTTGTTCATTCACAACAACTGATGACATGTTTACCTCAAACAAACTAATGTTTCCCACAAAAGAAACTCAAAAACGATGTTCACGTGTCTAAAACTTTGTTTCTACGAAATGCATCTTTTTCTTTGCTGTAGGTCTCTATTTTAAAATCTACATTAAAGTTGCGAAACAATAAGAAATGAGTTTTAACTTACTAAAATGTTTGTTATATTTATCACTTATGTCAAATATTTTTCAGAGTTAGTATTTTTTTGTACATATGTAACAAGTATTATTCAAAAGAGAAACAACAAATTCAGTAACTTGGATCTAAGTAGGAAGACGAAACTCTAAAATGCCAATTATTTTGTTGTTTGGAATTAAAATTTCTAGTTGTTTCTTCTTGCATTTCATCGAATACAAAAAAACTGTATTTGTTATTCGAATTTATACATATTTAAGATTATAATAAAAATGAAGAAACATTTCCAAATATTTTTTATTTAATCGGAATATGCGTATAAAGATTTTGAGTAAACATCCTGTTACTCATGTCCTATATAAATTAAAAACTCCAAAACTCTTTAGACATCATCAGCATATCAAATTTTCTGCATTTATCATAGAAAAATGCTGAACTGAAGGTTTATCGCCGAGGAATTTGATCGTTTTATGTGTAATATTTCTTCAAAATATATATCGAGGCCTTATATTCAAAAGTGGCTATGAACCATTTTCTCGAAAATGAGTTTTTGATGCCAAACTATTCTCAGATTTGGATGTCATCTGTCATATAAATTTGGAAAAGAACATTTTTTCCTAAAGCAATTTTTTAAATTTTCTGATTTGGATATCCGATCGCACGTTAGTTCGTGACTGCATATATACATAAAAATAATATAAATAAAATAGTTCAACAATGAAGCAGCGTAAAACCGAGGGTTATAATTCGCTACAACGATTTTGTTTAAAACATTTTTCTAGATTTAGGGCATATCGTACTATCAAATTCAATCATTTCGCGTTAATAGCATTTTGATTCCCCAGTTATCAAACTAAAATAGGAAAAATGGTGGCTGTAAAGTCAAAAATTATGAAAAGTATATTTAGAGAAACCGGCGTAACTTTTATTGAGAATACCAAAATATTTCTTTGGCATGTGATTGCTGCCTTCATGGGGAATATTTGTGTATGAAAAGTTTCATACACACATATAAGGAATTGCAACGGCGAATTTTGGATTTTTCATCAATTGCAGCGATTGTCGTGACTGGCTACATATATGTTACAAGCGACCAATCTGATGGATGAAGCTGGAATCTTTAAATTCGCTGTGTACATCACAGAAAATGTGTTTTCTATACAACATTGCCAAGATTTCATGAAAAAAGTTATGGAGTTTACAATAAATCTTATTTATATAGTTGGGCATAAATGGCTATGTGCTTAATTCAACATTTATAGTGCTCAATTTTAAACATACAAAAGTGGCTATGAACCATCAAACCGCGAAATTTCGAAAACTTTTTAATCGTAGCAATTAGTAATCCGTTTTAGATTAAACTGTAGAATAATGATTAATAATTTCTCTTCAAATTAAGGAGAAAATCAGTTTTTTCGCTCTCCTGAAAAGTTATGTTTTTGTTCATAGCCACTTATGAATATAAGCCCTCGATATGTATGTATGTGATTTCAAGCAAATATTTAATCAAAAGTTATACACTTAGAGAACAAGTCTGTTAATAAAAGCAGCGATTGTCTGCTGCCTATCAGCAGACACTTTTCTGCTATTACAGCTCTTTTTTGGCATAACAGCAGTTTTCTGCAATCTTACATCACCATTCACACTGCTAAAGAGTTTGCAGTCTGCTAAAATTGTCTGTTGTTAATTAAAATATAAAAAATAGATAAACGTTCATAAGCGAGTTTAGTTCGAATTTTCTTTTATATTAGCTTGAGGCAATATGCGTATCACATATATTGCTAAAAACAGCAAACAGCTGTTTACCATCTCAGCATATACAAATCTGCTGTCTCTTTTTTAACAGCAGAAAATCTGCTCTTTCGGTAGACTTTCTGCTTTCTTTTACTGAAATATTCCTTTGACTGTACTGATAGATGGATTACTGAAATGCAATTTTGTCGGCAATGTGTCGGACGAATGTATCAAAATATTTCTCGAAGATCCTGGCAATACAATATGAGTGGTTTCCAAACGCTCCAGTAAAAATTTCCTAAAAAGTTGGAAAATTAACTAAGTATGAGTAAAGTTTCCATCTTTCAAAGACATAGTAAATAGTTCATTTACTAGAAAAAGGGTAGAAGATTTACTTAAAATCATTTCTTTGGATCTAATAAAAAATGCTTACAATTGAGTAAATTCAAACTTATGTGGAAGAATATTTCCAAAGTTTTAAGTGAGAAATTTTTTTGTATGGAAAAATTCCATTTAGGAAATTTTAACTTAAAATGTATTTTTTCCTAATAGTAAGTTAATATGTTTACTGAAATTTATGCCGAGTTCTTCATACATTTAGGTATTAATGAACTTATAAAAAACATTTGAAATTGTTTAAAAAATTCTTGAATATTAATCTAAGAAGCAATTCTCGTTCGTTTGCAGAGACTTATTTTTCAAATACTTTATTAATTATTCTAAACAACCACTGCGAAGGTTCCTATCTTGCCTTCGCAACAATCATGGAGTAATAGCTCAACTCCTTATGGCAGAGGTAACATGAAACTTTTGAGAAATATTTCATGTTGTCATTTTTTGTATCAGTTTTGCATACTCTGAAGCAAAACTATTTGTTTGATTTTTTTATTTAAATTGAACTTATTTTAATTTCACCTTTTTTCCTTGTATAAAAAAAAATTGTCTTCAGTTTAAGTAAAAATTTCCTGGTTTTGAGGAAAAAAATCAGCAAAATTGTCCTCAGTTTGAGTAAATATTAACTTGATTTGAGTAAACATTTACTTAGTTTTAGGAAATCTTCAGCAAAATTTTACTAAGATTTAGTAAAAATTTACTTAGATTTAGGAAACTTTCAGCAAAATTCTACTTATAAAAATGAACTTGATTTCCTAAATGTTAGTTAATTTTAACTCATTATAAGGTTAATTTAATGTTAATGGTTAATATAATGATATAGGATGTTTTGTCAAATTTGAAGACAATCTAATGAAATATGTGGTTTATAGAGCACAAAAAGTGAAATTGGGAGCGAAATTTGTATGAGACCTATATATAAATCTGAATCGATCTAACACATTTTCACCACAGATGTTTCTAGTTGAAATATAAGATGTTTTGCCAATTTTAAAGAAAATCTGTTATAATATGTGGTATATAGAGTGAAAAGAGTCAAATTCGGAGTGAAATTCATATAGGGGCTATATCTAAATCTGAACCGATTTTCTTCAAATAAAATAGCGTTCGTCCTTAATCTGAAAAACTTCGTTGTCCAAAGTTTCATTTGGTTCTGGCTACAATTGCGACTTGCACTTTGATTACAAGAATAGATGGACAGACAGACGGACATTGCTAAATCGATTCAAAAAGTGATTCTAAGTCGATCGGTATAATTAACAATGGGTCTATCTCGCTTCTTTTTGAGTGTTACAAACAAATGCACAAAAACATAAACTCTCGTGGAGTGTATAAAAATGAAATATTTGCAATGCAAATATTGAATAGCACTTGGGAAGTTACCGAACTTCCAAACAATAGAAAGGTCATTGGAAATAGATATGTTTTTCGCACCAAAATGGATCATAAGAAAAAGGCTCGTCTAGTGGCAAAGAGGTGCTCCCAACGGCAAGGGGAGGATTTTTCAGACACTTATTCACCCGTTCGATCGTCAACCATTCGTCTCGTGTCTGCTGTATCGGTCGAAAATGATCTCGAAATTCATCAGATAGATTTTTTGACGGCATACTTGAATGGAGATCTTGGCGAAAATGTTTTTATGGAAATACCGGATTATTTGGAAGACGTTTTACAAAATTTGTTGCGAAATGAAACAATTGGAATGTGCGCACAGAAAAGTATGCAAATTAGTCAAAGCACTATATGGTCTGCGGCAATCAGGACTACTGTGGTATCAAAAATTAAATTACAAGCTACAACAACTGTGATTAATACCATCGAAGCAGGATCCTTGTTTATTCATAAGCAGAAATGGTGAAAATCATGTTATTTACCGTTTATGTCGACGACTTGTTGATAGCCACAAATGATAAGAAACTGCTACGTCACATAAAGAAGTCCTCGGCTGAATCTTTGAAATGAAGGATCTTGGAGAAGTAAACAAATGTTTGGGTATTGAACTTAAGCAAAATTTGAAGGATGGCCAAATATCGCTTAAACAGAAGAAATACATTGAATCCATCCTTATCCGCTTTAACATGCAGGATTGCAAACCGGCTATAACACCATTGGAACAACAATGTAAATTGGATATGCCTTCGATACCGGATATGACAGTCAATTTGATCGGCGTGCTTATGTATTTAGCTGTTAACACTCGACCTGATATCGCATATGCCGTGAATTTTTTAAGTCAATTTAATCGAATTACAATGCTGAACATTGGCAGGCTGATAAAAGGATATTGCGATCTCTTAAGGGAACAATCGATCACGGGCTAGCGTATACTAAAAGCGATGTCCAATTATATGCAGTAGCAGACGCTGATTGGGGATCGAATCTATCCGATAGACGCTCCTACAATGGATTCGCCTACATTATGTCTGCTGGCGCAATCAATTGGCAAGCTCGAAAACAAAGGAGAGTTGATTTATCGAGTACACAAGTAGAATTCCTTGCCATTACAGAGGCACTGTATCTTCAACGAATCTTCGAAGAAATTGGACTACCGAAAATCTGATGACATCAAATTGGAATACAGAAGAACTGAAGAAATGGCAGCAGATGTACTTACGAAGGGCCTTGGTTCCAGTAAGCATCAACAATATTGCAACACTGCATTTTATATTCCTTTTATGTACATTTATCTATTCTCTTTTGACATGTCATTTTATTACATTACTACTGATACATTGTATCATTTTCAAATTTACCAGTCAGTCTGGAATAAACTACGATTGAATTAACAACATTTAATTTGTTAAAATTATATATAATTAGAAATGGTTTATTTACACAAAATAATAAAAAAACAAAAAAATATCCCGAGACCCAATTCGACCCTGAGACTTTCTGGGTGCAAAGCTGACACTTTACCTCTGTGGCCTCATACGTAAAATTCGTTCCCACTCGTTTGTGAAAATGCTATTCTTAAACTTTTACGGGATATTAGCATATTATCAAATTTTTTGGTAGTTGTTCAAAAGAACTTTTTCAAATGAGGGCTACTATATTCGCATTGGAGTTTTGGGATGCGACTAAAATGTGCTTCTTGTGGTGTTTTAGTAGTCCATGGAGAACTACCTTAAAAAACAAGCTATGGCTTCCATCCTCGCCAGAATAAATACTTAAATTTAGAAATAACGGAATCAGGAAAAAGAGTTCACATCAATCGATAGGTCCTTCCTAGGACTACCTATTAGGGCGTATCGATATAATCGCTTTGTTATAGCATGTGTAGGTTGAAGGCATATGTTGGTATAACTGTCCAAAAAGGAAAAAAATCTTAAAATTCTCCTTCAATGTGCGCAAGAACGATTTGTAAACAAGTAAAAAGGCGTTAAGTTCGGGCGGGCGGAATCTTATATACCCTCCACCACTGAGTGTATTCCACTGTATTATCGGTAGATTAGAGGCTGTCGACATTACATAGAAGTGCACTACCATATTAGGAAAATTGTGAGTCTTCATTCTTATAATATAAATAGTCCTCTACTATATAAATATTAATATAAATATTAGTCAGAAATCTTCAAAAATGTGCCCTAAATATTATTAGGTAGAAACAAATTGTTTCAAACAATTTCCCTCAAGCTGTATTTTCCCCATTTGCAATTTCTTGTCTAAATGTCTGTACTATTTGATAGAAAAATATCTAATATTGATGAACCAATATACCAATCCACACCTAATTTCATGATTTTAGCTACAGCAATTTTATTGATAATTCGTACCTCTTATTTACCGCGTTTACGTAGACAGGCAGTGCAAATACTGAATATCATGATTCTAGCTACAACCTTTTGATTGTAGCCAAATTTAATTCTATTTATATCCTGAAGCTACGAATATCGGACGATCTATTTATTATTCGCGTTACCGCAGTCAGAGAAGTGTACACACCGAATTTCAGTATTATATCCGCAGCCGTTTGGTTGGTACCATTTTTATCCCTATTTTCGGCCTAAAAGTACAAATTTCGTCAAAATTCTTTTTATTTTGCATCTTCACAGTCAGATGAAAGTACACACCGAATTTCATGATTTCAACTTCAACGGTTTGGTTGGTACCATCAGAGGGATGTACATTAGAGCGTACCAGGTTACAAGTAAAAAAAAAAAAGTTCGCCGTACACCTTCGAATATGAAGTATTATTGAAAGGTAGTTTCAAAAAAATTTTTTTTATTTTTTTATGCCGAACGTAGGGGTCGCGCTTTTACATTTTTCTATATAACTTCTGCATTTATAAACGGATTTTAAAGTGTGATACATCGATGTTTTTGTCCGATTTTTTTGTCTTTGAAGTCATTGAGCTCAAACATGATTCATGATTTTATGCGAGCTTTAATTTTCGATTATTAGAGTGGTACATTAGGGTAGTAGCAACTGAGAAATGATGGGTAAGTACCAGAAGGGGGTGCTTGAGCTCAATGACTTCAAAGACAAAAAAATCGGCCTCGTCGAGACAAAAACATCGATGTATCACACTTTAAAATCCGTTTATAAATACAAGTTATATAGAAAAATGTAAAAGCGCGACCCCTACGTTCGGCATAAAAAAATAAAAATTTTTTTTTTGAAACTACCTTTCAATAATACTTCATATTCGAAGGTGTACGGCGAACTTTTTTTTTGAGGTACGCCCTAATGTACATTCCAAATTTCATGTTTCTTGCTGTTATCGTATCATTGCTATCATTTTTATCCCTTTTTGCTCCGATTTCTCCCGTCTAAACGTGTATTTACTTTTTGGTGCTTTTACGCTACAAGAGAAGTGTACGCAACAAATTTCAAATGCATATAAAGTATAAATTTAAAAGAAAATTGCTTAAATAGTCTAAATATTAGGGAGTACTTTAAGTCCTTGTTAGCGAAAAAATTTTCCCTCTGTGCCGATTTCGCCCAATTTCAATCCCAACCGATCTGCAACCATAAGCAAAATTTAGGGAAAATTTGAACGTCATAGCTCATTTCGTTCGGCAGCTATCGTATTTTCAATAGACAGACAGACGGACATGGCTAGATCGTCTTAGAATTTTACCACGACCCAGAATATATATACATTATGGGGACTCCGATGAATATTTTAACGTTGCAAACGGAATGACATACCATCCTTAGGTGGATGGTATAAAAACACCGAAAATCTGACTTTTTCAATGTTTCACCTAGTTATTTGAAAGTTTAACACAAATATTTTTTATAAGTCAATTTTGCTAGTCATGTATGTATATAAAAATATTTGGTAATAGGATTCGAAAGAAGAGATTGTAAAACAAGTGAGGAAGGTGAAAGTCGGGCGTGGCCGACTATATGATACCCTACACTTAGTCATTATACCCTGTGGTGTATGGTATAGAAAGGTCGTTATATTTGTACCGGGTCATATACGATACAGCTATAAGAAGAGAATATACTACACATTTAATACTTCTATCTGTATTTATAAGAAAATTTTAACACAACTTTGAATGGGAGCTATATATATATCTGAACCGATCTGGCCCATTTTCACCAGAGCTGTTTCCAATTCAAATATATGGCGTTGTTCCAAAATTGGAAGAAAATCTGTTGATATATGTGGTATCTAGAGCGGTAAGAGTAAAATCGGGAGCAAAATTTGTATGGGAGCTATATCTAAATCTGAACCGATGTGACCCACTTTCGCCATATATGTTTCTATTTAAAATATTAGCCGATGTGCCGAATTAGAAGAAAATCTGTTAAAATATGTGATTTCTAGAGCAGAAAGAATCAAATCGGGGGAGACACTATATATAAATCTGAACCGATGTGGCTGGCCCACTTTCGCCACAGATGTCTTTAGTTGAAATATGAGCTGGTTTGCCAAATTAGTAGGAAATCTGTTCAAATATGCTATATCTAGAGCGGAAATAATCAATTCGGTGGCGTAATTTCTATTGGAGCTATATATATCTGAACCGATCTGGCCCATTTTCACCAGAGCTGTTTCTAGTTGAAATATAAGATATTTTGAAATACCTTTTTTATTAAATAAAGAAAAATTTACAATCTGTTTTCCAACAATAAGTAAATGGTTTAAAAATAAGTATCTTAACCTAGTTTGGAATATAATTTTCCTACAAATTATGTACATTTAATTATATATATATACATTTAGTAAATTAATTTTCGTATTTTATTTTCTTAAAGAGCAAGTCCAGGATGTGGAACCTTTTGAGTCTTGAAACTTCATCGCTTTCGTCTAGTAAGCAAATGGCTAGTGGATTGACATGATTGCTTGATTTGTAAAAATAGTTTGAAGTTATTTTACTTATTTCTTCTTTAACTGCGCTCATTTTTAAGTCACGAACCAAGGTGCTTTGGTGATCATACGAAAGGTTTTAGATTGGTATTTTTGAAGAATTTCGACGTTGGAATTGCTGGTAGTACCCCATATAATTTTATTTTCCAGATTTAGTTCTGACTTGTGTCCAAGCAACCAGTACATCTTTCTTGTCTTTATTTTTAGTTGTTGTTGTTTAGCTTTAATATGTGTCTTCCAAGTTAGACGTTTGTCAAGATGAAGGCCTAGGTACTTCACACTGTCCCGTTTGGGAATTAGTTCACAATTCATTGTTAATGCTGGACAGTCACCTTTTTTTTAAAGTAAAAGTAACATGACTAGATTTGTCGGTATTTAGTTCTATGTTCCATTTATTTAACCAGGATTCGTTGTAATAATTCGGATGTTAGGTTGGGGCATTTATTCGAAGTTATTACTGCTGTATCGTCAGCATAGGTTGCAACCATTATATCATCATTTACTGGAATATCAGACATGAAAATTGTGTAAAGAATTGGAGCTAGTACACTCCCCTGAGGGACAACAGCTTTAATATCACATATATATGAAACATCGTTGTTAACTTTTACATAGAAATGACGGGAGCAAAGATTTGATCTCAGAATCATGTAAAATGTAGCAGGAAGGAGTTTTTTTATTTTATAAAGAAGCCCCTTGTGCCAAACTCTGTCGAAAGCTTGTTTGGCATCTAAAAAACAGCTGAGCAATATTTCTTCATTTCTAACGCATCTCTAATCACTTTTACTATGCGGTGACACTGTTCTGGTGTTCCGTGCTTGTGACAAAATCCGAATTGATAGTCGGAGATTATGTCGCAAAAAGATTCTCTCAAATATTTTAGTAAAAATTGGCAAAAGACTTATTGGTCTGTATGATGAGACTTGTTCTATAGGTTTATTTGGCTTCGGAACCATGATTATTTCCGCGCGCTTCCATGGAATTGGGAAATGGTGTAATGAGAGTATAGAATTGAAAATTGTACAGAGGAAACTAATGGCTTTTCTTGGTAGATTTTTAACGACATTTGCACCTATTTTATCGTAACTAGGTGTTTGTTTTACTTCATTTGGTGTAATATACTTAATGGGAAGATCCATTTGTAAAAGAAGAGTCAAAAAAACGTTCAACATTTTCTACATATTCCGTAGTGTTTAAAATGAATGGCTGGAAAGTTTGCTCAAGGTATTTCGAGAAGATATTTGCTTTATGTTCATCACTTTTACATCAGGAACCAACATCACATTTCAAAGGAATTTTTCGTTGGATTGGGCGTTTTTTAAGTATTTGGTCGCATGCCATAGACAGTGCTCGTTCGTTTTTGGGATTGAAATATCTAGATTCTTCAGAAACTCACCAATTTCTTTGTTTTTAAATTCGTTAAGAAGCAGTGTCAGTTCCTTTGAGGCACGATTAAAATTTCTTTTGTCTATCGGATTCCTACTAGACTTCCAAATTCTTCTTAACCTTCTTTTATGTTTTATAAGGTATTTTTATTATGTGAAGAATTTGGATCCTTTGGAGTTGAAAAATAAGCTGCTTCATGGATGAGACCGATAAAATATTCAAATGAATTGTCCAAATCATCGCTGCTTCCAATAGACGTTGCTAAGTCAACATTTTGTTCTATCCAATGTCCAAAAGATACCATGTCTGTTTTGTTGGTTAAAATATTTACAGATTTCTTAACTGATTCCAGTATTGTACAGTATGTTAATATAATTGGCGTGTGGTCTGAGCTGAGTTCACCACTATCAATGATACCCAAACTTCTGTTTGCTATTCCCTTGAACACTACGAAATCTAGTAAATCTGGAATTTTTGTTGGATCACTCGGCCAATAATCCCCTCCTACAATAAATCGGGTTCCAAGGTTTTTGAAGAAGTCCTGATATTGTTGACAAGTTATGCTATGCCTTGACGGAGAATAAATAGCATAAATTGCGACATCCCCATTTTCGCATTTTATTTTAACGCCCGCAGCTTGATATATGATTTAACTAATACTGCAGAACCAGCATGTGCTGTATTGTCCGGATGATTTTGTGGCAATTAGATCGTAACATCTAATTATACCCTACACCACTTCGTGGACTAGGGTATTATAAGTTAGTTTCGCGCCAAATGTTTGTAACACCAAGAAATGATCGAGCTAGACCCACATTTAAGTATACCGATCGGCTTAGAATCCCCAGCTGATTCGATTTAACGATGCCTGTCTGTCCGTCCGTCTGCTGTCCATCTAAGCTTGTTCGCACAATACAGGTCGCAATTGTTGTCTGATTATCGTGAAATTTGGCAGAAGTTATTTTTTTTGGCCCAAGGAGGAATTAGGAGGAAATCGGTTCAGATTTAGATATAGCCCCCATACAAATGCCGCTCCCGATTTGACTTTTTCCGCCCTATAAAGCACATATAGTACCCGATTTTCTTCAAAATTGGTTTAACACCTTATAATCAAACTAGAAATAACTGCGGTGAAGGCGGGTTAGATCAGTTCAGATTTAGATATAGCCTCCATACAAATGTCGCTCCCGATTTCACTTTTTCCGCTTTAGAAACCACATATTGTACCCGATTTTCTTTAAATTTGGCACAACATCTTATAATCCAACTAGAAACACCTATGCAGAAATTGGGTAAGATCGGTTCATATTTAGATATAGCCCCCATACAAATGTCGCTCCCGATTTGACTTTTTCCGCTCTAATATCCACATATTGTACCCGTTTTCTTTAAATTTGGCACAACATCTTATAATCCAACTAGAAACACCTATGCAGAAATTGGGTAAGATCGGTTCATATTTAAATATAGCCCCCATACAAATGTCGCTCCCGATTTGACTTTTTCCGCTCTAAAATCCACATATTGTACCCGTTTTTTCTTTAAAATTGGCACAACGTCTTATAATCCAACTAAAAAACCTATGGTGAAAGTGGGTAAGATCGGTTCAGATTTAGATATAGCCCTCATACAAATGTTGCTCCCGAATGTTTAACCGATTTTGGCCAACCTTTACATATTATATTTCACCAATAAACATACATGGTGAAAGCGGGTCACATCGTTCCAGGTTTCAATATACCCCTATACAAATGTCCTTTCCGGTTTAACATTTTTTGTCAAACACATACATTTACTGGATGCAAAAATCCTTCCCGATTTCACTTTTTTACCGAATTGAATTGCAATGAGAATTGTTTGGGTCATGTCCATATGTCCATACTTTGGTATAACCCAAATGGGGCCTGTTTGCGTAGCAAGGATGAAAATAAATAAAAATACGAAAATTTAATATTTTCAAATAAAACTCAATTCAATTTATTGTCGTAAACAATATTACCTTTTGTACAAAAGTTTGTGAGGGTGTTGTCAGGACGAAATCCAGAGAACGAGAGATTTACAATATAACGAGTAAAAACTAGAGCAAAGCTTAGATGGAGAAAGGCGGCTCGCAGTGCATTCGCTACTCGTTAGAAGGTGTTACTACTCTTTTTGTGCGTAATATCACAAAGTCGTATGAAGAAAGTAGTAGACAAAATCTAACGTAGGGGAATAAATAAAGGAATGCGATTTGACCGTAGGCCGCACACCAAGAAAAGGTGGAAGTTGAGAATGACAACATTTGTAATTAAACAGGGCCCATTCTGATCTATTATAGCTCTAGAAACTGCATCTTACATAGGATCTTCATCAATTTTTGCAGATCATGATATTTTTCAACTATGAATATCTACCGTGAATGAGAAATATATAGGCCCATGGTTTAGACCAGGCCCAGAATTATTGTTATAGGCCCCTTTTGAAATGTCGGTCCTACTACTACTGTATAATTTTTACTTGTCTGTCGGATCAATTACCATATTCGTTAAATTTGATTAAAGATGAATTTATTTCAAACTGTATAATTTATATGAACTACATAAAATTGCTCCCATGAAATACCTGGGTTTAGTAATCAAAGCGAAGTACATACACAGAGAGTGGTGTAGGGTATTTTATGGTCGGCCCCGCCCGACTTTAGCCTTTTCTTACTTGTTTCTTAACGATTTGTAGTTGAAATCCGTAGCAGGTATAACTTTTGATAGGCATCTAATCATTTTATTTACTTTCGGCACAAATATTGGTGGCGGTTTTGGGGGATTTTCTGTTTCGTTTATATTTACTTCTTCATTCACATAATTGGATAGTAAAGCATATTTGTTGGAAGTAGATGCTGATGGTTCGGCAGCATCAGTTGATGTTTTTTGTTTTGATGCAAAATTGGTGAACGTTGAAGATTTCGTTTGTTTGTTGTAACTCTTTGCCAACTAGGGTCACTTTCATCATCATCACTACTCTCGCTCGACAACGACATGTCGTTTTACAACAGAGGTTGCTGTTTTGATAGAGTTACACAATGCGTTTACGCGTCCGTTCTCAACAGCGACTGAGTTAAGACTGAACTAGAAATACCTGTGGTAAAAATGTGTTAGATCGGTTCAGATTTATATATAGCTCCCATACAAATTTCGCTCCCGATTTGACTCAACAGACCCTCTTCAAATCTTTAAAAATATCTTATATATGAACTAGAAACAACCATGGTGAAAATGGGTCAGATCGGTTCAGATTTACATATAGCTCCCATACAAATTTCGATCCCGGATAGAATTTTTCCGCCCCAGAAACCACGAATTTTCTCCGATTTTCTTCAAAGTGAGCATAACACGTTATATTTGAACTGGAAGAATTTATTGTGAAAGTTAGTCACTTTTTTTCCATGTTTGGATATAGCTCCGATACAAATATTCTTTTCGATTTGACAAATTGGACCAGGTCAATTTAGCCTATGATTAGGAAACATACTAAAATTTATCCCGTTTTCACTTTTTTACTGAATTGAATTGTATTAGGATAGAAAGTGGAGTGTATCATATAGTCGGCGCCGCCCGACTTTAGCCTTTCCTTACCTGTTTCTTTTAAGCGGGAAATGGGGCGGAGGAGGATAAAAATGGTACCAAACAAACCAGAATCATAAGCTAGAATCATAAAATCCGTGTTTACAAGTTGCAATAACGCCTACCAACATCATATATTAGAGTATACAAGTACAACAACAAATACTACTCTAAATTATTATTACCTCCAATTTCATTATTTTTCTAAATTAGCTTATTACGCGTTTCCCACACTTTGAGCGGAAACGTGTGCAGTACATTTATTTGCATTTAAAAAGTAATATGATCCGTTTTAGCTTACGCTACACGAGGTGAGAAAATTAAAATAATAAAATTCCCACATTAACTGTTTTTGCTGTCCATGCACTTTTGGCCACCAAAAACAGAGAAGTCTTTGTCCACAAGGTGCAAAATACGTATTTCATAAGTCAGTTCTATCGCAGAATTCAACAAATAAACGTGCAGTTTTCCTTTTGATAATAAAGGAAACAAAATAAATAAACTTGTGTTTTTTTGATAATAAAAAACCCAAGTATAAAAGTTGTAGTTTTCCTTTTGATAATAAAGGAAACAAAATAAAAAAGCTTGTGTTTTTTTTTGATAATAAAAAAACCCAAGTATAAAAGTGGCGCAGTCGGTAGGATACCCGGGTATCATTTAAATTCAATTATTGAAAAAGTGTACCAGGATATATTAATATCCTTTAAAGCGGGTAGTGAACAACAAGATGCATTAATGCAACGAAAATACTATTAAATTAGTAAAATTTTAAAAAACATAAATTATTAAAAAACATAAACGAATTATCGTTTATACCCCAATGAAATCGGTCATTGGTAAAGTCATTCATTGACTACGTTTATGTAAAGTCATTTATTTGACTGAGTAAGAAAAAATCACAACACAAAGACCCAAAAAAAAAAGAACAAAAATATTTTTTTTATTGAACAGATCATTAATAAACATTGATCTAAAGAGTGAAATAAATAACAGTGAAAATATATGGCTGTCAAATGTAAAGTCAAACATATTAAGTGATCAATAACAAAAAATTATATTGACTATAAACAAAACTGTGACAACAACAGACTGTGAAAGAGTGAACTTAATACAAAATCAAAAGGACGACGAGAAGCCAGCATTCACAAACAACAACATTCAATTGAAAACAAAACCGTGAAAGCAACAAACTGTGAAAGATTGAACCAAATACAAAATCAGAAGGACGACGGAAGCCAACATTCACAAACAACAACATTCAAACAACATCTCTACCAGCGGCGGCAACCAACATTAAATGTAAGACTATTTCAAATATTGTTATATATATATATATATATATATATATATATATATATATATATATTATTTCTTAATTTCTAATATTATTATAAATAATTATTAGTATATAATATAAGAAAATTTTTTGGCTATCTGAAAAAAAAAAACAAAAGAAGAGTGCGTTATTGTATCGAAAATTAACAAAAATAGTTATACTTCCATTAAACCACAAAATGGCTCAAGCAGACCAACCTCCTTCTGTTGTATTGAATCCTGTTAAATATTTAGAAAGGTTACCAGAGTTTAATGGTGACAAAAAGGATCTATATACATTTATTACCCTAGTAGATCGTGTACATCCTGTCTTGCAACAATATGACCAAACTTCGCAATTGTTTTTCTCCGATCTGATAAAAAGCAGATTGAGAGGAAAAGCAAGAGAAACTATGGAAATTAATTTCCATGTTCAATCCTGGACAGACATGAAAATAGTCTTGGTAAATAACTTTGGCGAGAAGTTGAGTGTGGATGAGTTATACGATAAATTAAGAGTAGTAGTATTCAGGACAACTGCAATTGACTTTTACAACGAGATTAGGTAAAAAATTAAGAAGCATCAATAATAAAATATCGATGCAGTCGGGGGTTAATGCAGAATCCCAAAGGGCTGCAGAAGGCAACACGCGTACTGCATTGCACGTGTTTAAAGCTAAAATTCCGGAGCCAATGAAAACGATTTTGGCATGCAGGAATCCCAATACTCTTGAGGATGCAATGGACATTCTTTTCCAAGCGGGATATGCGAATTACGGTAAAGTAAACGAATTAAGACGGACAGAAACTAACAGGGCACAAACAGCAAATATTAATCGTACAACTGGTCCCAATTTAAATAATGTCGATGGGAAAAAGACAACCAACCAAAACGTATCTACCCAAAATAACAATAGCAATAATAATTATAAAAGCAACAATAACGTAAATTCATATAGGAACAATAACTATACGAATGAAGCTAATCGAAATAATAGTTCACCAAACTACGGTAATAACAACAACCACAGAATCAATGGGCAGTTGCAAAACTCTTCCTTCCAAAATCAGAATCAGAATAGGAACCACAGTAATGGGTTCTCGCATCAGAATGGAGGTACATACCACACTACAAATATTCAAACCCCT
The DNA here is from genome assembly GCA_947397865.1 of Polietes domitor. Classification (NCBI taxonomy): domain Eukaryota; kingdom Metazoa; phylum Arthropoda; class Insecta; order Diptera; family Muscidae; genus Polietes; species Polietes domitor. The sequence continues at coordinate 123,533,570 of OX377621.1, forward strand.
CCAGAGCCCATGGATGTTAATATGATTGAGCAAAATTATGATGAACAAACACTCCTTGAACAAGAAATCGGACCAACTAATGAAGACAATGACACACAAATAGAACTTATTGCGGATAATAGTGACGTAGAAAATGTATATGAAAATTTTCATTTTCTAGCCTCTCCGGGGAATTACCCTATATAGTTATATGGGATAAGCTAAAATTCATAGTAGACACTGGGGCGAAGCATTCTATTATAAATCCGGGAATTTTTGCTCCAAAATGGAAGATCCAATCCAACCCCGTTACACTTAAAACCCTACAAAATAATGTACATTCGCACACCACTTACAAAATCCCTTTGTTTAAAGAATTAGGTGATGTTAACGACTGGGTATATCTCATCGAATGTAAATTCCACAATAAATTCGATGGAATAATCGGCAACGATATACTAAAAAGGTACAACGCTGTCATAGATTATAGAGAAAATTTTCTAAAATTGAATAATAAAAATATACCACTACAATTTCCGGCTTCTCGCAAAATTAAAATAGTTAACAAAGTGGAACAAGGTTTAGTGCATATCAAAGAACATTGTGACAACAAGGGCGAAACTATTATTCACGAAGGAATATATAACTCGCAAAATTTCAAAGTTGAAATATCAACTAAATCAAATTGCCAAGAAATAATTCATATCAAACCACAGGACCACTGGTCCGTAACGGTGGAAAATTACCACCTGATAGACAACGACATTTCCTTTGGAGGAAATAACAATGTGCCAATCCTAGAACAAATCCGGTTAGATCATATGAATAGTGAGGAAAAAGGACAATTTTCTAAATTGATCCTCAGATATTCGCGATTATTTCATGATATCAACACTAACTTATCATTCACAAATGCCGTAAAACACAGAATAAATACTACCGATGACACGCCGATCCATTCTAAGTCGTACCGATATCCTTATGTACACAGGCAAGAAGTCCATAAGCAAATTAAAGAAATGTTGGATAATAAAATAATACGGCCCTCCAACTCTCCTTATTCGGCACCGATATGGATTGTCCCGAAGAAAGACGATGCGAGTGGTAAAAAGAAATGGCGTCTTGTAATTGATTATCGTAAGTTAAACGAGAAAACCGTCGATGATAAGTACCCATTACCCAATATCGATGAGATATTAGATAAACTGGGAAGGAGTATGTATTTCACTACTCTCGATCTGGCGAAAGGTTTTCATCAGGTCGAAATCGACGAAAGAGATGTACACAAGACCGCCTTTTCTGTAGAGGGAGGCCACTTCGAGTTTTTACGAATGCCTTTTGGTCTTAAGACGGCACCCGCTACATTCCAGCGACTTATGAACAACATATTAGGAGATTTATTAGGTAAAGTCTGCCTCGTTTATCTAGATGATATAATCATCTATTCCACGTCACTGGAAGAACACCTAAATTCCATTAGATTGGTATTTGATCGGCTGGTGAATGCAAATCTTAAAATACAAATGGACAAATGTGAATTTTTAAGAAGGGAAACAGATTTCCTTGGACACGTCGTCACTCAAAACGGTGTCAAACCAAACCCAAAGAAAATCGAATGTATCACTAACTACCCTATACCACGAACGACCTGGCAAATAAAACAGTTCCTCGGTTTAAGTGGGTATTACAGAAAATTTATTCAAAATTACTCAAAAATTGCGAAACCAATTACAAAATATTTAAAAAAGGGTGCTGAAATCAATATCACAGATCCGGAGTATATTCAGAGTTTTAAGGAACTTAAGGAAAAACTTACTAACGAACCTTTATTAATATACCCCGATTTCAACAAGTTATTTACTCTCAACACTGATGCCAGTAACTTTGCGCTAGGAGCTGTTCTATCCCAAGACGGACATCCTGTATGCTATGCTAGTAGGAGTTTGAACGAACATGAAATCAACTATAGCACAATAGAGAAAGAGTTACTAGCCATAGTATGGGCAGTTAAATATTTCCGTCCGTATCTTTTTGGTAAAAAATTCGAAATTCAGACAGACCATCAGCCTTTACAATGGCTATTCAATATAAAGGAACCCAACTCAAGACTAGTGAGATGGAGATTAAAACTGGAAGAGTTTGATTATACTATCAGGTACAAAAAAGGATTGCATAACGGCAATGCCGATGCATTATCACGCATTACTCCGGAAGTAAATCTAATTGAAGAATTGAATACAGAAATTATACCTGAAACAAATTCTCCAATAAATATGTACAAAAATCAACTTATAATCGATATCGTTGGCTCAGGATCCCTAAAAATAAAGACCATGCAAATATTCAATAACAAGAGAAAAATTATTACAGCAAAAAATTTTAGCGAAGACACACTAGTAACAATAATTAAAACGCATTGCAACCCTAATGGAATAAACGCAGTTCTTATTCGGGATGGTAATTTATATGAAGCATTTTATGAAGCCGTTCGAAAAAACTTTAGTCAAGATTCCAATTTTAGAATCGTAAGATGTAAACAGTTGTTAACTGATATACTGGATGAAAATGAGTTACTCGACATAATAAAAGGGGAACATTTGAGAAATAACCACAGAGGTATAATGGAGAACTTTGCACAATTGAAATTTAGTATCTATAACCCTAAGTTGAAAGAAAATATAACAAAATTCATCAATAACTGTGAAGTTTGCAACAGAGAAAAATATGTTAGGAAACCCCCAAAAATTCCGTACAAGATAACGGAAACCCCTCAAAAACCGTCCGAAATCATACACATAGACGTGTTCTACACATTGGAAAAAAAGATGTTTCTAACGTTTATCGATAAATTTACTAAATATGCTCAAGCATTTATGATAAACTCCAGGGCATGGACTGAGTTTAGATCAAAATTAATTCAATATATTGGCATCATGGGTAAAATGACTAAGATTGTGGTGGATAATGAACTAGGATTTAAAGCCATACCCATTCGTCAATACCTCAAGCACGAAAACATCGACATTCATTATACGTCCAACAGTAATCATAACTCAAATGCGGATATAGAGCGCCTACACAATACAATAAATGAGCATATCCGACTCTTACGGCACAACGAAGATAACGACTTGTTGACCGTGGAGGAGAAAATTCTGCGTATAATAAATTTTTACAATAATTCTATACATAGTACAACCAATAGAAAACCAATAGACTTCATTAACGGAAAGATTCACCAAACAGAGTACCCGGAAATACATGAAAGAATGAGAACACGAAAGGAACGTATAATACATAAATTGAATATAGGTCGGGTAGATAAAGAAATTACTGAGGGAAAGAACTTTATTAAAGAAATAAGAGGGGGCAAAAATCATTCTAAATATCGCCTCATAGACAGTCAGAAAATAGATCGTGACCATATACTTGACAGAAGGAACGGTCTTAAATATTACAAACCACATGTTAAAATAAAAAAGAAATTCCAAAGTAGTGACGAATTACAATTGCCCGAACGTAACAATAGAAGGAGAACAATGAGTATATAAAAACCAATCTGTCTTACATCCTTTATTTTCAGAAAATGAAACGTTATGTAATCCTGACCATATTGGTCATACTTAATACATGCAATGGACAACTTATGGAAGTGGAAGACCTTACGAAAAATCACGGCTACTTGCCAATAGAGCAGGATAAGGTGCGAACTATTGACAACTACAGAAAAATTATTCATATCGTTAACCTAACAAACTACGAACCCACTTTAGATCTTATATCTAGGAACATAGATGAACTGTCCTCAAATTCGCTAACGCCTAAACCTATAATTCATTCCATACAAAATAGCTTCATTTTACTAAAAGCCAAAATTAATAGCATTATACCCCACCGTAGACAAACCAGAGGTTTAATTAATATCCTTGGAAAAGGTCTTAAATTTGTGACTGGTACTATGGATAGTGATGATGAAGTTTCGATAAACTCTACATTACATTCCTTGGCGTATATGACAGACTACAACTCCAAAAAAATAAATTCTTTAATAGAAATAAACCATTTTCTGTCATACCAAATTAGCAACATGACAAATCACATTAATTACGGACAGTCCACCATCGAACAATATATTAATAAATTTAAAGATAATCTACAAAATAGAATTGGTAACTTGGAGGACGAAGTTTCTTTCCTGGAACATGTCCACCAGATAGACAGCGACATTAATTTATTACAGAACCATATTGACGATATTGGCCAAGTTATTTTCACTAGTAAGCTAGGACTTGTTCCAGCAAATTTACTAACGGAACTGGAATTAAGCGTAATAGAAGATTTTGAAACATACGACAAAATTAAGGTAGTCACCGCAGTTTTTGAAAACTCAATTATCATTACTCTGTTTGTCCCAATCTTTTCTCCGAATATACTGACAAAAATAACTTTTGAATCCATTCCAAATATAGAGAACAAAAGTCTCGCACTAACCGATAGAAACATATTAATTAGCAAAACCAATAGAGCCTACAAAATTTATATAAAAGATAATTTATCTAAGAACCTAGAACTCATTAAAGACACATGCATTAACGATATAATACGTAACAATGAAGCTAATTGTAGATTGGTTACATTTTCCGATATGAAAGTTAAAGAAATATCCCAAGGCACTCTTCTTTTTTCAAACTTTAGAGATAAAATTATATCTAATTGTAAACATAATTCATTGAGTCATAATTTAAATGGTACATTCCTAATTAAATTCCAAAATTGTGAAATTTCCATTGGAGATAATACATACATTAATAATGTTTTTAAAGTCGAAGACCAAATAATTGTACGCCATTTGATAACTAAAATTAAGGAAAATCAAACAATGGTAGATTTAAACCTGGAAAAACTTTATGTAAAACAAATAGATTACGAAAATTCTGTAACAAAAATATCAAAACAAAATACGATGTCAAACATAATTTCTAATTGTAACACTATTGTAATTTTTGTGATTATTATTATTATTATATTTTACTATGTGAAACCACGTAGACAAAGATTTCTTATTTCGTCGGAGCCTCAATCTAACGCGGGGGGAGTTACAATAACGCCTACCAACATCATATAATAGAGTATACAAGTACAACAACAAATACTACTCTAAATTATTATTACCTCCAATTTCATTATTTTTCTAAATTAGCTTATTACGCGTTTCCCACACTTTGAGCGGAAACGTGTGCAGTACATTTATTTGCATTTAAAAAGTAATATGATCCGTTTTAGCTTACGCTACACGAGGTGAGAAAATTAAAATAATAAAATTCCCACATTAACTGTTTTTGCTGTCCATGCACTTTTGGCCACCAAAAACAGAGAAGTCTTTGTCCACAAGGTGCAAAATACGTATTTCATAAGTCAGTTCTATCGCAGAATTCAACAAATAAACGTGCAGTTTTCCTTTTGATAATAAAGGAAACAAAATAAATAAACTTGTGTTTTTTTGATAATAAAAAACCCAAGTATAAAAGTTGTAGTTTTCCTTTTGATAATAAAGGAAACAAAATAAAAAAGCTTGTGTTTTTTTTGATAATAAAAAAACCCAAGTATAAAAGTTTTACACTCGTCTGGCTGCATAGACGCGCAAAACAAATAGGTACTTTTAAGATCAAAATGAAAAAAGGAATAAAACTGGTACTAAACAAACGGCTGTTCATTAGGTTCATACATACCACAGTGGACGCGCAGGGTCGTGCGCAGGGGGGTTTTTGGGGTTCAACCCCCCCCCAGACAGGTTTCGTACGTATACTTTTTAAAACCTCTAGACTTTCTGAAGCAATAATATATAGAATTTTTAAGGTATTATTAAAATAACTCGTATGAAATGGTAATTTTGCAGTAAAATCATGAAAACACGAAAATTACATAAAAGGTTATAAAAAATACAAACAGACTAAACGAATTGTGCCAATTTCAAGATTGTGTAATGCTAATTTCGCTAATGGACACCAAATTGTTCGGAAAAGTTTCATTTTTATTAACCGGTACCACTTCTCTTATATAAAAAGAAGAAACATTTCCAAATATTTTTTTATTTAATCGGAATATGTGTATAAAGATTTTGAGTAAACATCCTGTTACTCATGTCCTATATAAATTAAAACCCCCAAAACTCATTAGACATCCTATTTAGACCCATACTTTGTCAAAAAGCATATCCAATTTTCTACATTTATCATAGAAAAAAATGCAGACCTGAATTTAGGGCATATCGTACTATCAAATTCTATCATTTCGCGTTAATAGTATTTTGATTCCCCAGTTATCAGGCTAAAATAGGATAAATATTGGCTGTAAAGTCAAAAATTGTGAAAAGTATCTTTAGAGAGAATACAAAAATATTTCTTTGGCATGTGATTGCTGGCTTCATGGAGAATAATTATTTTTTGTTTACCGTGCCCTTCCGCAATATACACTTTTTGTACAAAATTTGGAAAGAGGGATGAAAATGGTACTTTATATGGTATTTATCGCTTATATGCACGTCGGTTATAAGCATTTCCCGCTTATATGCATCCAAACTTGTGCAATTTCACTTTGTCATTTAAAATACTCGGACATTTTTTTGCTTATAAGCATTCGTTTATATGCATTTCTCGCTTATATGCACCAGCAATTTGGAAAATTTAAAGCAATCCCATGAAAATAAATTGGATATATGCAGCTCCAAAATTATAGATAAAGCACAGTTTGTGCGTACATTTTTCCATTTCTAATGTTATCTCTTAATTTGTTTAAAACTTTTTTTATTTTAAACTATGTATGTCCAAAAACCAAATGAATTAAATGTGATCACTTATTTTCAAATATTTTTATTTTAATCGTACATATTCTTACGAATTTCCTTCAATAAAATGGAATTCAGACAAATCTTGTTTGAAACAAAATATTGTAACATATATATCCTAATGTACGGATGGGTAATTTTGTGTAATTTTTTTATGTTGCATTTTCGTCCAATTTTTTTTTGAATTAATAAACCCTTGAAAGCACTTTAAATATAAATTTCTACACTTGTCGTATTATTGGACGTTTAAATAGATTTTTTGTGGTTTTTCAAAGTGACAGCTAAATACTAAACTAAAGCGTTGCTATGAAAAATAAACAGAAGGAACCAATACCTTTCGAATGATGCCTAAATGATGAATATCGGACGAAAATTGGCGTCACTGACTAAATTTTTGTAAAATAATTTAATACAGGAGATGGTTTTTCAGACCCAAAATTTCCAAACCCTTTTTACAAAAATGAGCACTGCGGCGTCAATTTCCTTCAGATGTGCATAATTTAGGCGTCGTTCGAAAGGTATTGACGGCAGCTTTTTATTTTTAAGAAAACTAGCTGAACCCCGCCCGCTTCGCCAGGCAAAAAAACAAATGGTAAAATTAAAATCAGGTTTCATATTGATCTTATCATATTGATATTATCGTGGTCAGTAATATATACGTTCCTATTTTCGTAATATATATATGTACCAATTTTCAGCCTTCTAGCTCTCAAAAACACTTTTGCTACGCCCCAACGCCCACGAAACGAAAATCAATTTCGACATCAAATTGATCTTTCTCGTGATCAGTAATATATATGTACCAATTTTCAGCCTTCTAGCTCTCAAAAACACCTTTGCCACGCCCCCTCCGCCCACAGAGAAAATTTTTAAAAATTATATAGCCTATAGTTCCTTCCAGACCTGCATCTATCTGTACTGAAAACAACAACATCGGTTCAGCCGTTTACACGTGACTGCGGAACAAACAGACAGACAGACTTACACTATGGTTTTATAATATTAATAGGGATACAACCACAAAATAAGAAAAAATTTACAGTTATCACTATGAAAAAACACATAAAAATTAATATAAACTTCCAATAATCGACCAATAAGTCGAATCAAAATTTATATTATTATTCCGAGGGTATATTAATTCAGAAAAGAATTTGACAAAAATGCAACGTAAAAAAAATTACACGGGAGAAATATGATTTTTGAAGGAGGAGCGTTTAGATCACAAATGGCTTGACCCAGTGACGAAATATTTTGCAGATCATCATTAAACAATCCAAACTTTATTTTGGTAGGGTGACTGGAAATTTTTTTTCCATTTGTATAGCCCGCGACCCAGCCTAATGCACATAAGTATATATATTCATGGAGCCATGCTCCTCTGATCTTTCTAACCTGGTTTTTATATATGCACCGATGATGTATATAACCGAGTTTTTATATATGCATTTCCCGTTTATATGCACTTAAAGTTGAACATTTTTGGGAATACATATAAGCGATAAATACTGTACCAATCTGACGGATGAAGCTGGAATCTTTAATTTCGCTGTGTACATCACAGAAAATGCGTTTTTTATACAACATTTCCAAGATTTCATGAAAAACGTTATTGAGTCTTATTATATATTTGAGCATAAATGGCTATGTGCTTATTTCAACATTCATAGTGCTAAATTTTAAACATGCAAAAGTGGCTATGAACCATGAAACCGCGAATAATAGGAAATTTCCAAAACTTTTTAATCGTAGCAGTTAGTAACCCTTTTTGGATTAAACTTTAGAAGAATGATTAATAATTTCTCTTTAAATTAAAGGAGAAAATCAGTTGTTTCGCTCTCGTGAAAAGTTGTGTTTTTGTTCATAGCCACTTATGAATATAAGCCCTCGATATGTATGTATGTAATGCATATGCAACTATTAAAAAAGAAATTCTACACTTAGAGAACAAGTCTGCTGCCTATCAGCAGACACTTTTCACTTTTTTACAGCAGTTTTTTGGCATAACAGCAGTTTTTCTGCAATCTTACATCACCATTCACACTGCTATAGAGTTTGCAGTCTGCTAAAATTGGCTGCTGTTAATTAAAATATATAAGCGTATAGTAGCTTGGGACAATATGCGTATCACTATAAAGACAATCGCAGTATCTTTCCGTGGCAATAAATTGCTTTATAATAACTTATATTCAAAAAAGTGTTGTTAAAATGTATATCTAAGTGGTCATACTGTTCTTTCCATATGCTTAAAGTTTTTTTCTATATTGCTAAAAACAGCAAACAGCTGTTTACCATCTCAGCAGATACAAATCTGCTGTCTCTTTTTCAACAGGAGAAAATCTTTCAGTAGACTTTCTGCTTTCTTTTACTGACATATTCCTTTGAGTGTACTGATTGATGGATTACTGAAATGTAATTTTGCCGACGATGTCTGTCGGACGAATGTATCAAAATATTTCTCGAAGATCCTGGCAATAAAATATGAATGGTTTCCAAACACACACGTAATCACACATAATCAAATTAACGTAATTTATCGTTCCGCCATAGGCTGACTAGATTTCACGAGAAAAAATGATCATTGTTTGAAAATTGACTAAAATAATTAACAGAATTTTCACCTGCTTTATTTTTTTTAAAACTACACTCAGAAAAATAGCATTCCTAAATCAGAGTAAAATTCATACTACAATTTAGTTCAACAATTTTACTCCAGTTCAGTAAAAATTTCCTAAAAAGTTGGAAAATTAACTTAAAGAATCCAACTTTTTCAAATAAAGTAACTCAAAAAATATTCAGAACAAAACTTCAAAAAAAACTGTTAGTTGCTAAAATATAATCTTTTAGCTTATTCCGCAACCAAAAGGCTAATTTTGTGGGATTGTTTGTGTGACTTCGTTTCACTTTGGCAACGAACCAACCTCTTTCCTCCAAAGCACTTCAACAGTAATTTCTCCATTATCACTGTCTTTTTTTAAGAAGTTGTGAAGTGCTACTGTCGCTTTAACTATTGTTTCTGCGGAAGAGGGGCTCATATTCAGAGGTCCTAGTAAAACTCTTAATCTTTAAACCATAGTAATAAATAGTTCATTTACTAGAAATAGGGTAGTAGATTTACTTAAAAACATTTCTTTGGATCTAATAAAAAATTCTTACAATTTAGTAAATTCATACTTATGTGGAAGAATATTTCCAAGCTTTTAAGTGAGAAAAAAAATCTGAAATTTTTTGTATGGAAAATTCAACTTAAAAATGTGTTTTTTCCTAAAATGAAGTTAAAATGTTTACTGAAATGTATGCCGAGTTCTTCATACATTTAAGTATTAATAAACTTATAAAAAACATTTGAAATTCTTTTCTTGAATATTAATCTAAGAAGAATTCTCGTTCGTTTGCAGAGACTTATTTCTTAAATACTTTAAGAATTATTCTAAACGATGTATGTGTGTATTGTTGACGTATTGTTGAATTATGTTTTTGATATTGTCCAGCTTGAGGCCATAAAATGATAAAACGTGGATTGTGTTGGTTTTGTTGTTATCTCTTTATTTAAATTTTGCCCAATATTTCGATTCGACTTTGTCGATCATCTTCAGGGATGTTACATATATGATATACATAAAATTTACTAACAATCGACTATTACAATAATTACATTTCAATAAAACAAACAACGAACTTTGATCATTCAAGAGTTGTTGGTAACTAATGTGTATTTTCTCTTTCTATTTTTGTTTAAAAGTTGCCTATATATGTGTGAGCAACCGTCTGTGTCTGTCTTATAATTTAATCTCTTCTCTGTCGGAACTTCTAATATATGTAGCATTTCTAAAGTGTATCTTATATTGTAGTGGCTCTCTGCTGCTAGTATGTCGACGTCGTCAAAGTTCGGTATGTGGCCAGTCACTGCACAGTGGGCTTAGCTGCACATACAACTTCTGCACGGTTTCCTGTGCAGGTAAGTCAAAAAGGCACTTAAGTCAAATGCACTTAGCTGCCTTTATGTGCAGGTATAAAAATTAAGGTTACCTGCCTAAAAATGCAACTAACACAACATTTTAACTGCATCAAATATGCAGCTATCTGTAAGTAATTCAGAACGCGTTGGATTATTAGTAACTTTTTTTATTTAAAAAGAAACGTACGTATACATTTATTAATGTGATTAAAAAAAGCAAAACAATTCATTAAAGAAGAAATAACATAAAATAAATAAGGAACAAGTATATTAAATAAACAAAAACAATTCATTGAAAATAAATAACACAAAATTAAATAAAAATTGCATTGAAATGCAGAGATCATTATTATAGCTACTAATGTGTATAATATAATATACACTGTATATGACTACATTTAAGAAAAAAAAATCAGTTATTGGTTTTTGTTGTGCAGATTTCATGGACCCTTTCACCATTTCAGTTTCTACCTGGTCTACTGCTAAGTCTATATTTTTATAGAAACAATACTTTTGCAGAACATTTAAGGCATCCAAGGCTTCCTTAAGCGACGGAATTTGGTCGGACTTCTCATCTTCTTCATAATTTTCAAGATGATCCACACTTTGTTCATTACTTTGTAAATTTTCTTTGACTGTTTCAATTATCTCGCTTTCAGTCAGATCTCCATAGCATTGCACATCATCATCACAATGAATGTATTCCGTGCTGTCTGGTATTGTATTCAGAAAATCAAATTCTTCGTTGATTTCCAGATCATTTTCGGGAGTTACAGTAACAAAGCCGGCCTAAAAAGAAGAAAGATATTAATATGCAACTTATTATAATTTATAAATTTATATACCAATTTACCTTTTTAAAACAATTAGAGATACAAGATGGTGTTACCAACCACCAAGCTCGTTTTATAAAGTAGAGAGCGTCCAAGTATGAAATAGATTTGTAGAAGTCTTTTATCGGCATATCCCTCTCCAATGCAGAAATCTGTTTCTTGACAATAATTTGTCTATAATATGCCTTAAAGGCTGATATAATGCCTTGATCCAAAGGCTGTATTAAGGCTGTAGTATTTGGCGGCAGAAATTGTACTTCTATATTTTGAAGGAGTGGTGTTTTGTGGCAGCTTGCATTGTCCACAAATAAAACAATTTTTTTATTCTCTTTCTGCATTTCAATATCTAAGGAATGCAAGATTTCGTGCCATAACTTGGATGTCATCCATGCCTTTTCATTAGAAAAATATCGCACTGGAGGAACAACGTTTTTGAAACACCGTGGATTTTTGGATTTACGAATTACATACACCCGTTTAAATGTTCCCATTGAATTACAAATGAATAATAGAGTAAATCTTAGTTTCTGGCTTTTATGACCGACAGGTTGAGTGTCAGGACGGTAGTAAGTATTTGTAGGCAAGGCCTTATAGTAAAGAGCACTCTCGTCCGCATTCATAATATTTTCGGGTGGATATTCGTTGATAAGATCAGGCAATATATTATCAACGTAACTTTCTGCACTTTATTTGTTACTGTCTGTAGCCTCTCCATGGATTTTTCCCACTTTTATATTTTGTCGTTTCTTCCATCTGAATAGCCAGTTAGAGTCCGGTTCAAAATCTTCTCCAAACTCAGTGGCAAACTCTTTAGCCTTATTAATAAGCACTAGACTGCTAACAATAGCATTTTTTTGCCTTTGTTGGTCAAACCATATTGCAAGAACCTTTTCGATATTGTCATGAACACCTTTTCTATTTCGTTTTTGTTTCAAGTTTGTAGAACTTGCCGCACTTAGCTTAATTTCCACTTTTTTCTTTAAAATGCGATTCACTGTGGAAATGTCGCACTGGTATTTTAAACAAATTGTTTTTTATTAACATGTTCTTCTTCCACTTCTTTAATAATCTTTAATTTTTGTTTAATTGAAAGCGATGTTAACTTTTTTTAGACATCGTTTTATAGGCACATGCACTGGTCAACTACCGCAGAGAAATGTAAACAAAACAGACCGTAATTTAATTATGTATGTACATCAACAAAAATCATTACATAGATCGTTAGAGAAAGAGAGAGAGTTTTTTAAACAAATTCGGTAGAACATTGAGCTTTTTATAATTCAACGCGTATAAAATAACAAGAATGTCATCTGGAATTTCATTCAGAGAAACACACACCAACACATTCACACTTATGGCATGTTCTTTTTGTTGTACATATGTAATGATGTTCAAATGAATGTGGTTTTTGCATTTGAGAAAGAGAGTGAGCGATCGAAGTGGTTATGATTTTTCGTGACAGGCAGCTAAAAGCAAATTTTCAGTGCAAATAAATTAAAAATTCCAAAATCACGAAGCACTTATCTTAAATGTGCAGGTATTAAATGTGCACTTAAAGAAGAAAAAACTAAAATTTTGGGCTGTTATATCCAATGTGCACTTAAGTAAAAGGGAGCTAAGTCAAAACTACTGTAGCTTGTTTATGGTATTGTGTGTTTTCTGTGCTAACTGGTATTTGTCTTTGCCAGGTCAGAGTTTTTGAATCTTTCTGTAAATCCTGGGACATATGTAATCGATTTATATGTTTTTTCCACTTTTTCCTCTGGTTTTGGTTGTTTTTCTTGAACAAATTTCATTAAATGAAAACCATTTTTCACTAAAATGTGCTTAATTTTCTTAATATTATTTTTATGAAAGTCTTTGTCGCTGATGTCTAAAACTCTCCTGATGAAGTTAGTCATTATAGTCCTTCGAATAAAAGTTGATTAGTCTGCCGGAAGATGTAGGTTTTTGATACCAGTCCAATTTGAGTAAATTCCCTTGTCTACAAACTACTGAATCCAAATATGGTAGTTTGTTGTCCTGTTCAGCTTCCATAGTAAATTGTATTTGTCTATTATATCCATGATGGTGTTCTTTACTTCTGTTTTATTTATAATTGCGAATATCATCAACGTATTTAGTCAAAATTTTTGGTTTCGATGTCATTTGTTGATTTGTAGTGTCAAGTAGGTCTTCCATTATAATATCGGCGATGATTGGAGAGGCAGGTGACCCCATTGGCATTCCTTTGCGTTTCTCATTCCTTAATACAAAACGTCAAAATCTCCATAAATATGTCTTTTGGTATCTGTGTGAATTTTTCTATAAAAGTCAATTTTATTCCAATCGTCTGTATTGCTAGATTCACTGGTATGCTTGGGAATAGTGAAACCACGTCAAAAGATATTAATATTTCGTCATCCCCGATGATTGTATTGTTGATCCTAGTTTTGAATTCGCTTGCGTCCTTAACATTGTATATTGAGTCCTTCGTTAGGTTCTTGAGCACGTCTACTATGTATTTGCAAAGTCCGTATGAAGGTGTATTAATTGAAGAACATATGGGTCGTAAGGGGGTGTCTTCCTTATGGATTTTCGGAAGACCGTATATTCTAGGAGCAGTGGCTGTACGATTTGTCAATTTATTCTTTTCCGTCTGATTTTTAGATTTAGGTTGAATAGTTTGTCTACTAATCTGTTGTTTTTATTTTTCTAAACAATCACTGCGAAGACGGGTATCTTGCCTTCGCAGTAATCATGGAATAAGAGCTCAGCACTTTATGGGAGAGGTATCATTTTTGTACCAGTTTTGCAAAACCATTTTTAGTTAAATTGAACTTATTTTAAGTTCACTTTTTTCCTTGTATCAAGTTTCTCTGTAAATTAAAAAAATACTTCTTTTAAGGAAAAAATCAGCAAAATTGACTTCAGTTTAAGTAAATATTTACTTGATTTTAGTAAAAAAATTACTTATTTTTAGGAAAATTTCAGCAAAATTTTACTAAGATTTAGTAAAAATTTACCTAGTTTGAGTAAAAATTCATTTAGTTTTGGGAAAATTTTACTTAAATTAAGTAAAAAATTTACTTGGTTTTAGGAAAAATTTACTTAGATTTAGTAAAAATGTACTTGGTTTGAGGAAAAACTTACTGGAATTTTCCTCAGTTTGGGTAAATATTTATTTATATATTGGTTTGAGGATAATTTAACTAGAATCAAGTTCAAAGCATGTACTATTTTGAAGGAAAAGTTTGAACTTGATTTGTGGAAATTTTTCTACATATGAAGTTAAATTTTCCTAAATTTTATTTCATCTTAACTCACTTTTTATGAGTGAAGATAAAAACCCCCCAGGGGAAATCCTGCGCACGGCCCTGTGGACGCGTAACATAATGAATCTTCAGTATCTGTACGTTTCGTTTAAAATGGTACAAAAGCATCACAATTTATTTAAAGCAGTGGACATAATAAGTATGCCTTACAGTTTGAAATAGTAAACAAATATCGTAATGTTCATAAAAAATATCACAATTTTCTTAATATGGTAGTGCACTTCTATGTAAAGTCGACAGCCTCGACTGTGGAATACACTCCGTGGTGGAGGGTATATAAGATTCTGCCTGGTCGAACTTAACTTCTTTTTACTTGTTTAAAATGTTGTTTCTAAATGTTAGAAATTAGATTAGGATGTGGATATCATTTTTGATATATATATATATATTGTTATTATCATTTGTTGGTTATATGTTGTTTTCAAATTTTGTAGTCCAGATTACGATTTTTGGTTGTTGCGACCATTTGTATATTGGATACATTTTTCGTATTCGATTATCCTGACCGAATTCATTACAAAACAAGTAAGGAAAGGCTTACGAAACCCAGTTATTTCATGGGAGCAATTTTATGTAGTTCATATAAATTATACAGTTACTATAAATTCATCTTTAGTCATATTTAACGAATATGGTTAATAATATGGTAATTGATCCAATTATCCGACAGACAAATACAAATTATACAGTAGTAATAGGTTGAATCGGACCGACATTTCAAAAGGGGCCTATAACAACATTTTGGGCCTGGTCCAAAACATGGGCCTATATTTTTCTCATTCACGATAGGTATTCCTAGTTGAAAAATATAATGATCTGCAAAATTTGATGAAGATCTGATGTAAGACGTAGTTTCTAGAGCTGTAATAAATCAGAATGGTGCCCCATTTGGGTTATACCAAAGTATGGACATATGTGCATCTCTCAAACAAGTAAGGAAAGGCTAACGACGGACGGACTTTCTATCTCATTACAATTCAATTCGGTAAAAAAGTGAAATCGGGAAGGATTTTTGCATCCTGTAAATGTATGTGTTTGACAAAAAATTGTAACGTGACGAATTTCTCCTGAGAAAATCTCCGTACATAGTGTGGCTGTGCCTGTGACGTCACAAACAAGCCAAGCCATACATACAACCATACAAACAAACATCATAATCACGCCACTAACATCACCCACGACAGACAAAGAGGAATTACACACAGACATACCACGAACAGCCGGCCACACCACACACAGACACAACTGCCTACAAATAAGAGTGATCGCCCGCACAAGCACTCAGTGTGTACGGAAAACACACAACAGCAAGGCAATTCTCAGTAGGTTTAAGTGTCAAACCGCATAAATGTTTAGCCTTGGGACACCACAGGCAGCTAGCACCACACTGATCCAATTCAACGTTTTGTTTGAAACAGCGTGTCACAACGGTCTGCTTGACTTTTTATAAGTCTTGCTCACTTTTTTACCGCCTTCGGGCAAATAAATTGTACTACAGGGACTTCGGTCCACTGTTCAAACACAGGAACTTCGGTTCACTGTTCAACCAGTAGTTAGATTAGTAGTTTAGAAAACTAGTTCGAGTCAACCCGAGCATGAAGTAGTCGGTTATTACCGAACCTGAAGTAGCCGATCATTACCTAAAGTAGTCGGTTATTACCGAACCTGAAGTAGCCGATTATTACCGAACTTAAAGTAGTCGTTTATTACCGAACATAAATTGTACACAGGGACTTCGGTCCACTGTTCAAACACAGGGACTTCGGTCCACTGTTCAAACACAGGGACTTCGTTCGGTCCACTGTTCAAACACAGGAACTTCGGTTCACTGTTCAAACACAGGAACTTCGGTTCACTGTTCAACCAGTAGTTAGATTAGTAGAATGTAAATAGATATTTAGTTTGTAATGAAGAACGAGTCAACCCGAACCTGAAGAAGCCGATTATTACCGAACCTGAACCAGCCGACTTTACTACCGAACCTGAGAAACCGAGTCTACGGCCGAACTAGCCATGTTTACTACCGAAACCCGATTCTATCTTCATCAAACGCCGAATCTACATTAGCCTGCACTGCTACCGAATCAGAATCTACTACTACAAATCCCTCGTTTCCGATATTCTGCCGCTGTGACTGCTAAAGAGAGTTACGAGAGTTCCCGATCAATTTAAATCGACTATCCACTCAGCCCGTAGAGGCGAGCCAATATCCAATACGAATCACTTTCAATGAAATATATTTATTAATATTTGCATTTTCACAAGTAGATTATAACATAGTTTTACATCAATAAAGAGCCGAATTGTATTATTGCCCGTGGAAGGGATAACTACTTGTGTTATTATTTCGTAAGGTTTTGTAGGTCCTTATGACGACCCTGGATGCGATTGAGCTTACCTCAGCCAACGAGAAAACCACGTCACAAAATGTTATTTGTGAAAATATAATATGTTTATTGGTGAAATATAATATGTAAAGTTTGGTCAAAATCGGTTAAACATTCACGAGCAACATTTGTATGAGGGCTATATCTAAATCTGAACCGATCTTACCCACTTTCACCATAGGTGTTTCTAGTTCGATTATAAAATGGTGTGCCAATTTTAAAGGAAATCGGGTACCACTGTGGTTCCAAAAGCGGAAAAGTGAAATAGGGAGCGACATTTGTATGGGGGCTATATCTAAATCTGAACCGATCTTACCCACTTTCAGCATAGGTGTTTCTAGTTCGAGTATAAAATGTTGTGCCAATTTTAAAGAAAATCGGGTACAATATGTGGATTTTAGAGTGGAAAAAGTCAAATCGGGAGCGACATTTGTATGGGGGCTATATCTAAATCTGAACCGATCTTACCCACTCTCAGCATAGGTGTTTCTAGTTCGATTATAAAATGTTGTGCCAATTTTAAAGAAAATCGGGTACAATATGTGGTTTCTGAAGCGGAAAAAGTGAAATCGGGAGCGACATTTGTATGGGGGCTATATCTAAATCTGAACCGATCTAACCCGCTTTCGCCACAGGTATTTTTACTTTGATTATAAGGTGTTAAGCCAAATTTGAAGAAAATCAGGTACTATATGTGCTTTTTAGAGCGGAAAAAGTCAAATCGGGAGCGACATTTGCATGGGGGCTATATCTAAATCTGAACCGATTTCCTCCAAATATACCGATGGTCCTTGGCCAGAAAAAATAACTTCTGCCAAGTTTCATGACAATCGGACGACAATTGCGACCTGTAGAGTGCGAACAAGCTTAGATGGACAGCAGACGGGCGGGCAGACAGATATCGGTAAATCGATTCAGCTGGTGATTCTAAGCCGATCCGTATAATTAAAGGTGGGTCTAGCTCGAATATTTCTTGGTGTTACAAACATTTGGCGCGAAACTAACTTATAATACCCTAGCCCACGAAGTGGTGTAGGGTATAAACATGGTTTTACTATTTTGAATGTTTTTTATTACATTTTAAAATAAAGTATAACATAATAACTAATATTTGTAATATAATAACTA
The DNA here is from genome assembly GCA_947397865.1 of Polietes domitor. Taxonomy (NCBI): domain Eukaryota; kingdom Metazoa; phylum Arthropoda; class Insecta; order Diptera; family Muscidae; genus Polietes; species Polietes domitor. The sequence goes on from OX377621.1 coordinate 123,552,013, forward strand.
ATATAACAAATTCCAAATATGTGATGCGAATTTTACATTTAAGATTTTTAATCAAACATAATTAACTCTGTATGGAAAAACGTCTATCGAAGTACCATGTTTGTATAATTTTAAAACACTAGAATTTTCATATTTCAGAATAATATGCTCAATTAATCCAAAAACAGGGGCACTATTTTTAGATACATCCAAACAAAACACTACATTCCTTTTCAAAAGTAAATTACCAAATATGACACAAGCTATTTCTTTAGCTAAAGGGCAGATTTTTTTTAATTAGTAGTTTTCATTTTAATATGAATATCAACAAAGTATTTCTTATCACATCAACTTTCTTGAGTTTCGATTTTCGAAAATTTCTTCTATTTTCTTTGTGGGTTTCGTACGACCGTCGCACAGAGGGTTGAAATCGCCAAAAATGGAGATTAATTCGGGGAAGCCTTCAGGTCAGGTAATGTTTATATTTTTTTCAATATTTTTATTTAATCAGTAAAAGAAAACACAATTTGAGTACAATTTAGTGGAAAAATGGTTTTCCTGGAAAATAAATTAAAAATCTGTCCGTGTATATAATCTTGTTATCGAAGTACAAGTGGCAATTATTATCCAATCCCAACGGAACTTGGTACAGCTAATTTTTTCGCATCAATGATGGACGCTATTAAATTTGAAGAAAATCAGTTCAGATTTAGATATATCTTCCATAAAAATGTCACTCCCGATTTGACTTTTTTCGCTCCAGATACCACATATTTTAACCGATATTGTTCAAATTTGCCACAACACGTTACATTTCACCTAGAAACATTTATGGTGAAAGTGGATCACATCGGTTTAGATTTAGGTATAGCTCCCATACAAATGTCGTTCCAGATTTGACTTTTCCGCTCTAGCAACAAAATTGTTTACCCAATTTTGTTCGCATTTGGCACATAATGTTATATTGTACATAGAAACTGATGTAGTTAAATTCGGTGACATCGGTCCATTGTTTGATAAAGCCCCCATACAAATGTCCCACCAGATTTGGTGACATTTGCTCATTAAGGGCAATGTTTCGCATGTGTACGGCATTAAACTGTCACAGAAATTTTAATTCATCTAGAATTGGTAGTAAATTACTTGAAATAGGGTAGAAGATGCAGGGTATCATATAGCCGGCATTACCCGACTGTACTCTGTCCGAACTTGTTATACCCTAAACCACTTCGTTTTTATATAGGGATGTTTATAAGATTAAGATTTATTGTGCGACTTGGAACCTCATTCTGCGTCTGTGAATGATTTTCATTGGAAATAATTGTTTCATTTAAGTGTTAAGTAAAAAAAAGACTTATTTTTCATTACAAAATACTTAAATATTAAGTTTTCGCCATAATCTAAATTCCAGTTGTACATAAAACTGAATGTATAAGCACCCATAAAGAGTGACTATTTTCACAATTTATTTAATAAAATAATTTGGCGCAAAAACGCTCAACATGTAATTACGGAATATTGAAGTTAACACATTGTAATTTAAATAGAAATTCACCATCTGGCGGTATATTACAGAATTCAAATTTAAAACTCCACATATATTTTAAAAATACCTTAAATTTAGACATGTTTTCAACAATTTTTTAAAAATATTTCTGAAATCCTTTTGTTAAAACATTTTTTTGTAAAATCACTCTAAAATACCTGAACTTGAAGAGTCTATAATCAAAGTGCTACTTTTTACAGTGGAGAAAAAGATATTAACCTTTGAAGTAGTCAATTTGCAATTTTCAGAACTGTTCGCGTAAAACTCAAAACATGCATGAATTTAAGGCAGTGCAACTGTAAAAGTAAACAACACATGTCATTGATATTTTCGGTAGTGATGTAGAATTCAATATTCTTTAATCGTATAATAAAAAAATCGAAAAAATAAATTTTGATTTTTGAATTAATCTCCATTTTTGGCATTAATTAATCTCCATATGACAGTAATAGGAAGCTATTGTTATTGTAGAATATAAAGTAAAAATATATTCGAACAAAATTACATTAATGACGACAAAAAAGCTACCTTCGTTTAATCTTTCAGAACTTCGTCTAATTTTTTTGAACACTGCCGTCTTTGATTTTGGAAAACTGTTTGATATAAACGTCCCCAGCAACTGATTCCACCGTAAATTGGGTAAAGAGCATTTATATAAGATTTTGAAGAGTCTGAAAATTGAAACGTCTTTAGAAAATTTAAACTGCTTTAAATAATCTTTCTGGCAAGCCATCACATATTCTTCATTTATGTAGGCGCTACTTTTTATATGAATAAAGTCATCTGATTCATCTGAAAATTATGAATTAATATATTTGTACTTTCTTTTTATTTTGTTGTAATGAGTCTTACCTCGTGTATCAGCACCCACATTATTTTTGCTTACGTATTCTATTGGATCATGAGATAAAGTTATAGAATTTCACATCTTTTATTTGACAATTTGTCAATATATGTTGTTGAAAAATGATAAAATTTCAACTGAGGTCATCAAAACTGATATCCATGGTGGATCGCCTTTGATGTATACAGCTTGTACATTAATGAAGACAACAGTTTCATATATGCAATTCCAACTTACTTCTTTTGTTTAGTTTCCAAATTTCCACACTTATTTTGTTAATAATTTATAGCCTTTTGTTCTTCATTACGATTGTTTTTTTCTTTTTGTAACAACTAATTATTGTTTGCGAATTCAAATTTTTGGTAGGGTTATCCAAATTCATTTAATATTTTGTTTATGAAAATGATTACTACGACCAACAATATTATTATAGTTCAATACCTAACGATGTTGGGATAATTATCAGAAAGTGATGACAAAAACAAGCTTTTTGCTGTATATTTCATTGTTAGATATAAATTATTTGTTGTCATCACTAATTATTGATACTAAAGTATTCTTTTCTGTATAAAAAGTAGTTGTCACAATTGTAAGAGCTAAACACAAAATATTTTTATTGTCTTCGATAGATATATGCAATGTGTTTGCTGTCTTTACTTTATTTTGGTTATGATCATGTTATTATAGTACATTAAACTAGTTATCTATGAATAATATGGAAATATGGTGTTTTCAATAAAAATAGTTGTGGTTATATCATTATTTATAGGTTCTGATGGATTTCTAACTCATTCTCATTCTCTGTGTGCATTATATTGAGAGTTTCAAGGTGGAATATCAAATGTGGTATGATCACATGTCTCTTATACTTACCATGAATTTTACTGGATCCGAAATTAGAATAAAATCTTTAATCTTCTCCCAAAATTGAGTTGGAAAGATAGTCAACTGGAACTGGTACATGCTCTAGATGACATAATCGTGATCCGAGTCTACGCTACTAATTTAGAAAAATTCGTACCTCTTTATCCGGGTTTACGTAGACAGACGAGTGCAAATACTGAATATCATGATTCTATCTACAGTCGATTGATTGTAGCGAAATTTAATTCCATTTACATCCTGATGGTACGAATATGGAAATATACCTTTATTTTCGCGTCACCGCAGTCAGAGAAGTGTAAGTGTATCGCTTAAAAGTACGAATTTTTAATAATCCCTCTATTTTACGTAACTACGCATTTACAGGGATGTACATTCCATATTTCATGTCTCTAGCTATTGTCTTATCATTGGTATCATGTTTATCCCTTTTTGTCCCATTTCGCCCGCTAAAACGTGTATTTACTTTTTGGTGATTTTACTCTACAAGGGGAATGTACGCAACAAATTTCAAGTGCATATGAAGAAGAAATTTAAAAAAAAATTGCTGAAATAATCTAAATAGTACTTCCAGTTCTTGTTAGGGAAAAACGTTTCCCTCTGGGCCGATTTCGCCCACTTTCAATCCCAACCGATCTGCAACCATAAGACACACTTAGCGAAAATTTGAACCTCCTAGCTCATTTTGTTCGGCCGCTATCGTGCTTTCAACAGACAGACGAATGTGTGTGAAGTTAAATACGTATTTAACTAGCCAAGGCACAATCCAATTGTAATAGATTAGGCAAAATGGAATTTGGGTATTTTCGGAAAAAAAAATTTTCTCGAAAACTAGAAGGAATATGACGATGAAAATTGGAGTATACTTTGCCAGGAGATCACTCTATCGTAGCAAATAGCCACTTCCAGGATTGGTGAAAAAAAACTACAGTTGGAGCAAGGCCCGTGCGCAGGATTTTCCCCTGGGGGGGTTTTCATCTACACTCATAAAAAAGTTAACCCTATAATGAGTTAAAATTAACTAAAATTTAGGAAACCAAGTACATTTTTACTAAATATAAATAGAATTTTGCTGAAATGTTCCTAAATTGAAGTAAATTTTTCTAAAACCAAGCATTTTTTTTACTAAATATAAGCAAAATTTTCCTAAAACGAAGTAAATTTTTACTAAATCTTAGTAAAATTTTGCTGAAAATTTCTTAAAGCTACTTTTTTTATTTAAAAAGAAACGTACGTATACATTTATTAATGTGATTAAAAAAAGCAAAACAATTCATTAAAGAAGAAATAACATAAAATAAATAAGGAACAAGTATATTAAATAAACAAAAACAATTCATTGAAAATAAATAACACAAAATTAAATAAAAATTGCATTGAAATGCAGAGATCATTATTATAGCTACTAATGTGTATAATATAATATACACTGTATATGACTACATTTAAGAAAAAAAATCAGTTATTGGTTTTTGTTGTGCAGATTTCATGGACCCTTTCACCATTTCAGTTTCTACCTGGTCTACTGCTAAGTCTATATTTTTATAGAAACAATACTTTTGCAGAACATTTAAGGCATCCAAGGCTTCCTTAAGCGACGGAATTTGGTCGGACTTCTCATCTTCTTCATAATTTTCAAGATGATCCACACTTTGTTCATTACTTTGTAAATTTTCTTTGACTGTTTCAATTATCTCGCTTTCAGTCAGATCTCCATAGCATTGCACATCATCATCACAATGAATGTATTCCGTGCTGTCTGGTATTGTATTCAGAAAATCAAATTCTTCGTTGATTTCCAGATCATTTTCGGGAGTTACAGTAACAAAGCCGGCCTAAAAAGAAGAAAGATATTAATATGCAACTTATTATAATTTATAAATTTATATACCAATTTACCTTTTTAAAACAATTAGAGATACAAGATGGTGTTACCAACCACCAAGCTCGTTTTATAAAGTAGAGAGCGTCCAAGTATGAAATAGATTTGTAGAAGTCTTTTATCGGCATATCCCTCTCCAATGCAGAAATCTGTTTCTTGACAATAATTTGTCTATAATATGCCTTAAAGGCTGATATAATGCCTTGATCCAAAGGCTGTATTAAGGCTGTAGTATTTGGCGGCAGAAATTGTACTTCTATATTTTGAAGGAGTGGTGTTTTGTGGCAGCTTGCATTGTCCACAAATAAAACAATTTTTTTATTCTCTTTCTGCATTTCAATATCTAAGGAATGCAAGATTTCGTGCCATAACTTGGATGTCATCCATGCCTTTTCATTAGAAAAATATCGCACTGGAGGAACAACGTTTTTGAAACACCGTGGATTTTTGGATTTACGAATTACATACACCCGTTTAAATGTTCCCATTGAATTACAAATGAATAATAGAGTAAATCTTAGTTTCTGGCTTTTATGACCGACAGGTTGAGTGTCAGGACGGTAGTAAGTATTTGTAGGCAAGGCCTTATAGTAAAGAGCACTCTCGTCCGCATTCATAATATTTTCGGGTGGATATTCGTTGATAAGATCAGGCAATATATTATCAACGTAACTTTCTGCACTTTATTTGTTACTGTCTGTAGCCTCTCCATGGATTTTTCCCACTTTTATATTTTGTCGTTTCTTCCATCTGAATAGCCAGTTAGAGTCCGGTTCAAAATCTTCTCCAAACTCAGTGGCAAACTCTTTAGCCTTATTAATAAGCACTAGACTGCTAACAATAGCATTTTTTTGCCTTTGTTGGTCAAACCATATTGCAAGAACCTTTTCGATATTGTCATGAACACCTTTTCTACTTCGTTTTTGTTTCAAGTTTGTAGAACTTGCCGCACTTAGCTTAATTTCCACTTTTTTCTTTAAAATGCGATTCACTGTGGAAATGTCGCACTGGTATTTTAAACAAATTGTTTTTTATTAACATGTTCTTCTTCCACTTCTTTAATAATCTTTAATTTTTGTTTAATTGAAAGCGATGTTAACTTTTTTTAGACATCGTTTTATAGGCACATGCACTGGTCAACTACCGCAGAGAAATGTAAACAAAACAGACCGTAATTTAATTATGTATGTACATCAACAAAAATCATTACATAGATCGTTAGAGAAAGAGAGAGAGTTTTTTAAACAAATTCGGTAGAACATTGAGCTTTTTATAATTCAACGCGTATAAAATAACAAGAATGTCATCTGGAATTTCATTCAGAGAAACACACACCAACACATTCACACTTATGGCATGTTCTTTTTGTTGTACATATGTAATGATGTTCAAATGAATGTGGTTTTTGCATTTGAGAAAGAGAGTGAGCGATCGAAGTGGTTATGATTTTTCGTGACAGGCAGCTAAAAGCAAATTTTCAGTGCAAATAAATTAAAAATTCCAAAATCACGAAGCACTTATCTTAAATGTGCAGGTATTAAATGTGCACTTAAAGAAGAAAAAACTAAAATTTTGGGCTGTTATATCCAATGTGCACTTAAGTAAAAGGGAGCTAAGTCAAAACTACTGTAGCTTGTTTATGGTATTGTGTGTTTTCTGTGCTAACTGGTATTTGTCTTTGCCAGGTCAGAGTTTTTGAATCTTTCTGTAAATCCTGGGACATATGTAATCGATTTATATGTTTTTTCCACTTTTTCCTCTGGTTTTGGTTGTTTTTCTTGAACAAATTTCATTAAATGAAAACCATTTTTCACTAAAATGTGCTTAATTTTCTTAATATTATTTTTATGAAAGTCTTTGTCGCTGATGTCTAAAACTCTCCTGATGAAGTTAGTCATTATAGTCCTTCGAATAAAAGTTGATTAGTCTGCCGGAAGATGTAGGTTTTTGATACCAGTCCAATTTGAGTAAATTCCCTTGAATCTACTGAATCCAAATATGGTAGTTTGTTGTCCTGTTCAGCTTCCATAGTAAATTGTATTTGTCTATTATATCCATGATGGTGTTCTTTACTTCTGTTTTATTTATAATTGCGAATATCATCAACGTATTTAGTCAAAATTTTTGGTTTCGATGTCATTTGTTGATTTGTAGTGTCAAGTAGGTCTTCCATTATAATATCGGCGATGATTGGAGAGGCAGGTGACCCCATTGGCATTCCTTTGCGTTTCTCATTCCTTAATACAAAACGTCAAAATCTCCATAAATATGTCTTTTGGTATCTGTGTGAATTTTTCTATAAAAGTCAATTTTATTCCAATCGTCTGTATTGCTAGATTCACTGGTATGCTTGGGAATAGTGAAACCACGTCAAAAGATATTAATATTTCGTCATCCCCGATGATTGTATTGTTGATCCTAGTTTTGAATTCGCTTGCGTCCTTAACATTGTATATTGAGTCCTTCGTTAGGTTCTTGAGCACGTCTACTATGTATTTGCAAAGTCCGTATGAAGGTGTATTAATTGAAGAACATATGGGTCGTAAGGGGGTGTCTTCCTTATGGATTTTCGGAAGACCGTATATTCTAGGAGCAGTGGCTGTACGATTTGTCAATTTATTCTTTTCCGTCTGATTTATTAGATTTAGGTTGAATAGTTTGTCTACTAATCTGTTGTTTTTATTTTTCTAAACAATCACTGCGAAGACGGGTATCTTGCCTTCGCAGTAATCATGGAATAAGAGCTCAGCACTTTATGGGAGAGGTATCATTTTTGTACCAGTTTTGCAAAACCATTTTTAGTTAAATTGAACTTATTTTAAGTTCACTTTTTTCCTTGTATCAAGTTTCTCTGTAAATTAAAAAATACTTCTTTTAAGGAAAAAATCAGCAAAATTGACTTCAGTTTAAGTAAATATTTACTTGATTTTAGTAAAAAAATTACTTATTTTTAGGAAAATTTCAGCAAAATTTTACTAAGATTTAGTAAAAATTTACCTAGTTTGAGTAAAAATTCATTTAGTTTTGGGAAAATTTTACTTAAATTAAGTAAAAAATTTACTTGGTTTTAGGAAAAATTTACTTAGATTTAGTAAAAATGTACTTGGTTTGAGGAAAAACTTACTGGAATTTTCCTCAGTTTGGGTAAATATTTATTTATATATTGGTTTGAGGATAATTTAACTAGAATCAAGTTCAAAGCATGTACTATTTTGAAGGAAAAGTTTGAACTTGATTTGTGGAAATTTTTCTACATATGAAGTTAAATTTTCCTAAATTTTATTTCATTTTAACTCACTTTTTATGAGTGAAGATAAAAACCCCCCAGGGGAAATCCTGCGCACGGCCCTGTGGACGCGTAACATAATGAATCTTCAGTATCTGTACGTTTCGTTTAAAATGGTACAAAAGCATCACAATTTATTTAAAGCAGTGGACATAATAAGTATGCCTTACAGTTTGAAATAGTAAACAAATATCGTAATGTTCATAAAAAATATCACAATTTTCTTAATATGGTAGTGCACTTCTATGTAAAGTCGACAGCCTCGACTGTGGAATACACTCCGTGGTGGAGGGTATATAAGATTCTGCCTGGTCGAACTTAACTTCTTTTTACTTGTTTAAAATGTTGTTTCTAAATGTTAGAAATTAGATTAGGATGTGGATATCATTTTTGATATATATATATATATTGTTATTATCATTTGTTGGTTATATGTTGTTTTCAAATTTTGTAGTCCAGATTACGATTTTTGGTTGTTGCGACCATTTGTATATTGGATACATTTTTCGTATTCGATTATCCTGACCGAATTCATTACAAAACAAGTAAGGAAAGGCTTACGAAACCCAGTTATTTCATGGGAGCAATTTTATGTAGTTCATATAAATTATACAGTTACTATAAATTCATCTTTAGTCATATTTAACGAATATGGTTAATAATATGGTAATTGATCCAATTATCCGACAGACAAATACAAATTATACAGTAGTAATAGGTTGAATCGGACCGACATTTCAAAAGGGGCCTATAACAACATTTTGGGCCTGGTCCAAAACATGGGCCTATATTTTTCTCATTCACGATAGGTATTCCTAGTTGAAAAATATAATGATCTGCAAAATTTGATGAAGATCTGATGTAAGACGTAGTTTCTAGAGCTGTAATAAATCAGAATGGTGCCCCATTTGGGTTATACCAAAGTATGGACATATGTGCATCTCTCAAACAAGTAAGGAAAGGCTAACGACGGACGGACTTTCTATCTCATTACAATTCAATTCGGTAAAAAAGTGAAATCGGGAAGGATTTTTGCATCCTGTAAATGTATGTGTTTGACAAAAAATTGTAACGTGACGAATTTCTCCTGAGAAAATCTCCGTACATAGTGTGGCTGTGCCTGTGACGTCACAAACAAGCCAAGCCATACATACAACCATACAAACAAACATCATAATCACGCCACTAACATCACCCACGACAGACAAAGAGGAATTACACACAGACATACCACGAACAGCCGGCCACACCACACACAGACACAACTGCCTACAAATAAGAGTGATCGCCCGCACAAGCACTCAGTGTGTACGGAAAACACACAACAGCAAGGCAATTCTCAGTAGGTTTAAGTGTCAAACCGCATAAATGTTTAGCCTTGGGACACCACAGGCAGCTAGCACCACACTGATCCAATTCAACGTTTTGTTTGAAACAGCGTGTCACAACGGTCTGCTTGACTTTTTATAAGTCTTGCTCACTTTTTTACCGCCTTCGGGCAAATAAATTGTACTACAGGGACTTCGGTCCACTGTTCAAACACAGGAACTTCGGTTCACTGTTCAACCAGTAGTTAGATTAGTAGTTTAGAAAACTAGTTCGAGTCAACCCGAGCATGAAGTAGTCGGTTATTACCGAACCTGAAGTAGCCGATCATTACCTAAAGTAGTCGGTTATTACCGAACCTGAAGTAGCCGATTATTACCGAACTTAAAGTAGTCGTTTATTACCGAACATAAATTGTACACAGGGACTTCGGTCCACTGTTCAAACACAGGGACTTCGGTCCACTGTTCAAACACAGGGACTTCGTTCGGTCCACTGTTCAAACACAGGAACTTCGGTTCACTGTTCAAACACAGGAACTTCGGTTCACTGTTCAACCAGTAGTTAGATTAGTAGAATGTAAATAGATATTTAGTTTGTAATGAAGAACGAGTCAACCCGAACCTGAAGAAGCCGATTATTACCGAACCTGAACCAGCCGACTTTACTACCGAACCTGAGAAACCGAGTCTACGGCCGAACTAGCCATGTTTACTACCGAAACCCGATTCTATCTTCATCAAACGCCGAATCTACATTATCCTGCACTGCTACCGAATCAGAATCTACTACTACAAATCCCTCGTTTCCGATATTCTGCCGCTGTGACTGCTAAAGAGAGTTACGAGAGTTCCCGATCAATTTAAATCGACTATCCACTCAGCCCGTAGAGGCGAGCCAATATCCAATACGAATCACTTTCAATGAAATATATTTATTAATATTTGCATTTTCACAAGTAGATTATAACATAGTTTTACATCAATAAAGAGCCGAATTGTATTATTGCCCGTGGAAGGGATAACTACTTGTGTTATTATTTCGTAAGGTTTTGTAGGTCCTTATGACGACCCTGGATGCGATTGAGCTTACCTCAGCCAACGAGAAAACCACGTCACAAAATGTTATTTGTGAAAATATAATATGTTTATTGGTGAAATATTATATGTAAAGTTTGGTCAAAATCGGTTAAACATTCACGAGCAACATTTGTATGAGGGCTATATCTAAATCTGAACCGATCTTACCCACTTTCACCATAGGTGTTTCTAGTTCGATTATAAAATGGTGTGCCAATTTTAAAGGAAATCGGGTACCACTGTGGTTCCAAAAGCGGAAAAGTGAAATAGGGAGCGACATTTGTATGGGGGCTATATCTAAATCTGAACCGATCTTACCCACTTTCAGCATAGGTGTTTCTAGTTCGAGTATAAAATGTTGTGCCAATTTTAAAGAAAATCGGGTACAATATGTGGATTTTAGAGTGGAAAAAGTCAAATCGGGAGCGACATTTGTATGGGGGCTATATCTAAATCTGAACCGATCTTACCCACTCTCAGCATAGGTGTTTCTAGTTCGATTATAAAATGTTGTGCCAATTTTAAAGAAAATCGGGTACAATATGTGGTTTCTGAAGCGGAAAAAGTGAAATCGGGAGCGACATTTGTATGGGGGCTATATCTAAATCTGAACCGATCTAACCCGCTTTCGCCACAGGTATTTTTACTTTGATTATAAGGTGTTAAGCCAAATTTGAAGAAAATCAGGTACTATATGTGCTTTTTAGAGCGGAAAAAGTCAAATCGGGAGCGACATTTGCATGGGGGCTATATCTAAATCTGAACCGATTTCCTCCAAATATACCGATGGTCCTTGGCCAGAAAAAATAACTTCTGCCAAGTTTCATGACAATCGGACGACAATTGCGACCTGTAGAGTGCGAACAAGCTTAGATGGACAGCAGACGGGCGGGCAGACAGATATCGGTAAATCGATTCAGCTGGTGATTCTAAGCCGATCCGTATAATTAAAGGTGGGTCTAGCTCGAATATTTCTTGGTGTTACAAACATTTGGCGCGAAACTAACTTATAATACCCTAGCCCACGAAGTGGTGTAGGGTATAAACATGGTTTTACTATTTTGAATGTTTTTTATTACATTTTAAAATAAAGTATAACATAATAACTAATATTTGTAATATAATAACTAATATAACAAATTCCAAATATGTGATGCGAATTTTACATTTAAGATTTTTAATCAAACATAATTAACTCTGTATGGAAAAACGTCTATCGAAGTACCATGTTTGTATAATTTTAAAACACTAGAATTTTCATATTTCAGAATAATATGCTCAATTAATCCAAAAACAGGGGCACTATTTTTAGATACATCCAAACAAAACACTACATTCCTTTTCAAAAGTAAATTACCAAATATGACACAAGCTATTTCTTTAGCTAAAGGGCAGATTTTTTTTAATTAGTAGTTTTCATTTTAATATGAATATCAACAAAGTATTTCTTATCACATCAACTTTCTTGAGTTTCGATTTTCGAAAATTTCTTCTATTTTCTTTGTGGGTTTCGTACGACCGTCGCACAGAGGGTTGAAATCGCCAAAAATGGAGATTAATTCGGGGAAGCCTTCAGGTCAGGTAATGTTTATATTTTTTTCAATATTTTTATTTAATCAGTAAAAGAAAACACAATTTGAGTACAATTTAGTGGAAAAATGGTTTTCCTGGAAAATAAATTAAAAATCTGTCCGTGTATATAATCTTGTTATCGAAGTACAAGTGGCAATTATTATCCAATCCCAACGGAACTTGGTACAGCTAATTTTTTCGCATCAATGATGGACGCTATTAAATTTGAAGAAAATCAGTTCAGATTTAGATATATCTTCCATAAAAATGTCACTCCCGATTTGACTTTTTTCGCTCCAGATACCACATATTTTAACCGATATTGTTCAAATTTGCCACAACACGTTACATTTCACCTAGAAACATTTATGGTGAAAGTGGATCACATCGGTTTAGATTTAGGTATAGCTCCCATACAAATGTCGTTCCAGATTTGACTTTTCCGCTCTAGCAACAAAATTGTTTACCCAATTTTGTTCGCATTTGGCACATAATGTTATATTGTACATAGAAACTGATGTAGTTAAATTCGGTGACATCGGTCCATTGTTTGATAAAGCCCCCATACAAATGTCCCACCAGATTTGGTGACATTTGCTCATTAAGGGCAATGTTTCGCATGTGTACGGCATTAAACTGTCACAGAAATTTTAATTCATCTAGAATTGGTAGTAAATTACTTGAAATAGGGTAGAAGATGCAGGGTATCATATAGCCGGCATTACCCGACTGTACTCTGTCCGAACTTGTTATACCCTAAACCACTTCGTTTTTATATAGGGATGTTTATAAGATTAAGATTTATTGTGCGACTTGGAACCTCATTCTGCGTCTGTGAATGATTTTCATTGGAAATAATTGTTTCATTTAAGTGTTAAGTAAAAAAAAGACTTATTTTTCATTACAAAATACTTAAATATTAAGTTTTCGCCATAATCTAAATTCCAGTTGTACATAAAACTGAATGTATAAGCACCCATAAAGAGTGACTATTTTCACAATTTATTTAATAAAATAATTTGGCGCAAAAACGCTCAACATGTAATTACGGAATATTGAAGTTAACACATTGTAATTTAAATAGAAATTCACCATCTGGCGGTATATTACAGAATTCAAATTTAAAACTCCACATATATTTTAAAAATACCTTAAATTTAGACATGTTTTCAACAATTTTTTAAAAATATTTCTGAAATCCTTTTGTTAAAACATTTTTTTGTAAAATCACTCTAAAATACCTGAACTTGAAGAGTCTATAATCAAAGTGCTACTTTTTACAGTGGAGAAAAAGATATTAACCTTTGAAGTAGTCAATTTGCAATTTTCAGAACTGTTCGCGTAAAACTCAAAACATGCATGAATTTAAGGCAGTGCAACTGTAAAAGTAAACAACACATGTCATTGATATTTTCGGTAGTGATGTAGAATTCAATATTCTTTAATCGTATAATAAAAAAATCGAAAAAATAAATTTTGATTTTTGAATTAATCTCCATTTTTGGCATTAATTAATCTCCATATGACAGTAATAGGAAGCTATTGTTATTGTAGAATATAAAGTAAAAATATATTCGAACAAAATTACATTAATGACGACAAAAAAGCTACCTTCGTTTAATCTTTCAGAACTTCGTCTAATTTTTTTGAACACTGCCGTCTTTGATTTTGGAAAACTGTTTGATATAAACGTCCCCAGCAACTGATTCCACCGTAAATTGGGTAAAGAGCATTTATATAAGATTTTGAAGAGTCTGAAAATTGAAACGTCTTTAGAAAATTTAAACTGCTTTAAATAATCTTTCTGGCAAGCCATCACATATTCTTCATTTATGTAGGCGCTACTTTTTATATGAATAAAGTCATCTGATTCATCTGAAAATTATGAATTAATATATTTGTACTTTCTTTTTATTTTGTTGTAATGAGTCTTACCTCGTGTATCAGCACCCACATTATTTTTGCTTACGTATTCTATTGGATCATGAGATAAAGTTATAGAATTTCACATCTTTTATTTGACAATTTGTCAATATATGTTGTTGAAAAATGATAAAATTTCAACTGAGGTCATCAAAACTGATATCCATGGTGGATCGCCTTTGATGTATACAGCTTGTACATTAATGAAGACAACAGTTTCATATATGCAATTCCAACTTACTTCTTTTGTTTAGTTTCCAAATTTCCACACTTATTTTGTTAATAATTTATAGCCTTTTGTTCTTCATTACGATTGTTTTTTTCTTTTTGTAACAACTAATTATTGTTTGCGAATTCAAATTTTTGGTAGGGTTATCCAAATTCATTTAATATTTTGTTTATGAAAATGATTACTACGACCAACAATATTATTATAGTTCAATACCTAACGATGTTGGGATAATTATCAGAAAGTGATGACAAAAACAAGCTTTTTGCTGTATATTTCATTGTTAGATATAAATTATTTGTTGTCATCACTAATTATTGATACTAAAGTATTCTTTTCTGTATAAAAAGTAGTTGTCACAATTGTAAGAGCTAAACACAAAATATTTTTATTGTCTTCGATAGATATATGCAATGTGTTTGCTGTCTTTACTTTATTTTGGTTATGATCATGTTATTATAGTACATTAAACTAGTTATCTATGAATAATATGGAAATATGGTGTTTTCAATAAAAATAGTTGTGGTTATATCATTATTTATAGGTTCTGATGGATTTCTAACTCATTCTCATTCTCTGTGTGCATTATATTGAGAGTTTCAAGGTGGAATATCAAATGTGGTATGATCACATGTCTCTTATACTTACCATGAATTTTACTGGATCCGAAATTAGAATAAAATCTTTAATCTTCTCCCAAAATTGAGTTGGAAAGATAGTCAACTGGAACTGGTACATGCTCTAGATGACATAATCGTGATCCGAGTCTACGCTACTAATTTAGAAAAATTCGTACCTCTTTATCCGGGTTTACGTAGACAGACGAGTGCAAATACTGAATATCATGATTCTATCTACAGTCGATTGATTGTAGCGAAATTTAATTCCATTTACATCCTGATGGTACGAATATGGAAATATACCTTTATTTTCGCGTCACCGCAGTCAGAGAAGTGTAAGTGTATCGCTTAAAAGTACGAATTTTTAAAAATCCCTCTATTTTACGTAACTACGCATTTACAGGGATGTACATTCCATATTTCATGTCTCTAGCTATTGTCTTATCATTGGTATCATGTTTATCCCTTTTTGTCCCATTTCGCCCGCTAAAACGTGTATTTACTTTTTGGTGATTTTACTCTACAAGGGGAATGTACGCAACAAATTTCAAGTGCATATGAAGAAGAAATTTAAAAAAAAATTGCTGAAATAATCTAAATAGTACTTCCAGTTCTTGTTAGGGAAAAACGTTTCCCTCTGGGCCGATTTCGCCCACTTTCAATCCCAACCGATCTGCAACCATAAGACACACTTAGCGAAAATTTGAACCTCCTAGCTCATTTTGTTCGGCCGCTATCGTGCTTTCAACAGACAGACGAATGTGTGTGAAGTTAAATACGTATTTAACTAGCCAAGGCACAATCCAATTGTAATAGATTAGGCAAAATGGAATTTGGGTATTTTCGGAAAAAAAAATTTTCTCGAAAACTAGAAGGAATATGACGATGAAAATTGGAGTATACTTTGCCAGGAGATCACTCTATCGTAGCAAATAGCCACTTCCAGGATTGGTGAAAAAAAACTACAGTTGGAGCAAGGCCCGTGCGCAGGATTTTCCCCTGGGGGGGTTTTCATCTACACTCATAAAAAAGTTAACCCTATAATGAGTTAAAATTAACTAAAATTTAGGAAACCAAGTACATTTTTACTAAATATAAATAGAATTTTGCTGAAATGTTCCTAAATTGAAGTAAATTTTTCTAAAACCAAGCATTTTTTTTACTAAATATAAGCAAAATTTTCCTAAAACGAAGTAAATTTTTACTAAATCTTAGTAAAATTTTGCTGAAAATTTCTTAAAGCTACGTAAATGTTTACTCAAACCAAGTAAATATTTACTTAAACTGAGGACAATTTTGCTGATTTTTTCCTTAAAACAAGTATTCTTTTACTTAATACAAGGAAAAAGTGTACTTAAAATAAGTACAATTTAACTAAAAACATCATACAAATGGTTTTGCTTCAGAGTATGCAAAACTGATACAAAAAATGACAACATGAAATATTTCTCAAAAGTTTCATGATACCTCTGCCATAAAGAGTTGAGCTATTACTCCATGACCACCGCCTTCGCAGTGGTTGTTTAGAATAATTCATAAAGTATTTAAAAAATAAGTCTCTACAAACGAACGAGAATTGCTTCTTAGATTAATATTCAAGAATTTTTTAACAACTTCAAATGTTCATTAATACTTAAATGTATGAAGAACTCGGCATAAATTTCAGTAAACATTTTAACTTAATTTCAGGAAACAACACATTTTTAAGTTAAAATTTCCTAAATGGAATTTTTTCCATACAAAAAATTTCAGATTGTCTTGTCATTTATTTTGTTTTTATATATGCACCGATGATGTATATAACCGAGTTTTTATATATGCATTTCCCGTTTATATGCACTTAAAGTTGAACATTTTTGGGAATACATATAAGCGATAAATACTGTACCAATCTGACGGATGAAGCTGGAATCTTTAATTTCGCTGTGTACATCACAGAAAATGCGTTTTTTATACAACATTTCCAAGATTTCATGAAAAACGTTATTGAGTCTTATTATATATTTGAGCATAAATGGCTATGTGCTTATTTCAACATTCATAGTGCTCAATTTTAAACATGCAAAAGTGGCTATGAACCATGCTATAGAGTTTGCAGTCTGCTAAAATTGGCTGCTGTTAATTAAAATATATAAGCGTATAGTAGCTTGGGACAATATGCGTATCACTATAAAGACAATCGCAGTATCTTTCCGTGGCAATAAATTGCTTTATAATAACTTATATTCAAAAAAGTGTTGTTAAAATGTATATCTAAGTGGTCATACTGTTCTTTCCATATGCTTAAAGTTTTTTTCTATATTGCTAAAAACAGCAAACAGCTGTTTACCATCTCAGCAGATACAAATCTGCTGTCTCTTTTTCAACAGGAGAAAATCTTTCAGTAGACTTTCTGCTTTCTTTTACTGACATATTCCTTTGAGTGTACTGATTGATGGATTACTGAAATGTAATTTTGCCGACGATGTCTGTCGGACGAATGTATCAAAATATTTCTCGAAGATCCTGGCAATAAAATATGAATGGTTTCCAAACACACACGTAATCACACATAATCAAATTAACGTAATTTATCGTTCCGCCATAGGCTGACTAGATTTCACGAGAAAAAATGATCATTGTTTGAAAATTGACTAAAATAATTAACAGAATTTTCACCTGCTTTATTTTTTTTTAAACTACACTCAGAAAAATAGCATTCCTAAATCAGAGTAAAATTCATACTACAATTTAGTTCAACAATTTTACTCCAGTTCAGTAAAAATTTCCTAAAAAGTTGGAAAATTAACTTAAAGAATCCAACTTTTCAAATAAAGTAACTCAAAAAATATTCAGAACAAAACTTCAAAAAAAACTGTTAGTTGCTAAAATATAATCTTTTAGCTTATTCCGCAACCAAAAGGCTAATTTTGTGGGATTGTTTGTGTGACTTCGTTTCACTTTGGCAACGAACCAACCTCTTTCCTCCAAAGCACTTCAACAGTAATTTCTCCATTATCACTGTCTTTTTTTAAGAAGTTGTGAAGTGCTACTGTCGCTTTAACTATTGTTTCTGCGGAAGAGGGGCTCATATTCAGAGGTCCTAGTAAAACTCTTAATCTTTAAACCATAGTAATAAATAGTTCATTTACTAGAAATAGGGTAGTAGATTTACTTAAAAACATTTCTTTGGATCTAATAAAAAATTCTTACAATTTAGTAAATTCATACTTATGTGGAAGAATATTTCCAAGCTTTTAAGTGAGAAAAAAAATCTGAAATTTTTTGTATGGAAAATTCAACTTAAAAATGTGTTTTTTCCTAAAATGAAGTTAAAATGTTTACTGAAATGTATGCCGAGTTCTTCATACATTTAAGTATTAATAAACTTATAAAAAACATTTGAAATTCTTTTCTTGAATATTAATCTAAGAAGAATTCTCGTTCGTTTGCAGAGACTTATTTCTTAAATACTTTAAGAATTATTCTAAACGATGTATGTGTGTATTGTTGACGTATTGTTGAATTATGTTTTTGATATTGTCCAGCTTGAGGCCATAAAATGATAAAACGTGGATTGTGTTGGTTTTGTTGTTATCTCTTTATTTAAATTTTGCCCAATATTTCGATTCGACTTTGTCGATCATCTTCAGGGATGTTACATATATGATATACATAAAATTTACTAACAATCGACTATTACAATAATTACATTTCAATAAAACAAACAACGAACTTTGATCATTCAAGAGTTGTTGGTAACTAATGTGTATTTTCTCTTTCTATTTTTGTTTAAAAGTTGCCTATATATGTGTGAGCAACCGTCTGTGTCTGTCTTATAATTTAATCTCTTCTCTGTCGGAACTTCTAATATATGTAGCATTTCTAAAGTGTATCTTATATTGTAGTGGCTCTCTGCTGCTAGTATGTCGACGTCGTCAAAGTTCGGTATGTGGCCAGTCACTGCACAGTGGGCTGCAAGAGCAGTTTTTTGCTCCAAAGGTTTGTCAAAAGCTTTATAGTCGGATTTGTGGGAAGATAGTCTTTGTAGTGCCAACATATACTTTGTTGCATAAGTTGGACTTGTCACCGTTACATCTAATTTTATATACCACGTCAGATTTTATTTTTTTATTTTTGATTTGCTAAATACAGTAGTTTTGACTTAGCTGCACATATAACTTCTGCACGGTTTCCTGTGCAGGTAAGTCAAAAAGGCACTTAAGTCAAATGCACTTAGCTGCCTTTATGTGCAGGTATAAAAATTAAGGTTACCTGCCTAAAAATGCAACTAACACAACATTTTAACTGCATCAAATATGCAGCTATCTGTAAGTAATTCAGAACGCGTTGGATTATTAGTAACTTTTTTTATTTAAAAAGAAACGTACGTATACATTTATTAATGTGATTAAAAAAAGCAAAACAATTCATTAAAGAAGAAATAACATAAAATAAATAAGGAACAAGTATATTAAATAAACAAAAACAATTCATGGAAAATAAATAACACAAAATTAAATAAAAATTGCATTGAAATGCAGAGATCATTATTATAGCTACTAAAGTGTATAATATAATATACACTGTATATGACTACATTTAAGAAAAAAAATCAGTTATTGGTTTTTGTTGTGCAGATTTCATGGACCCTTTCACCATTTCAGTTTCTACCTGGTCTACTGCTAAGTCTATATTTTTATAGAAACAATACTTTTGCAGAACATTTAAGGCATCCAAGGCTTCCTTAAGCGACGGAATTTGGTCGGACTTCACATCTTCTTCATAATTTTCAAGATGATCCACACTTTGTTCATTACTTTGTAAATTTTCTTTGACTGTTTCAATTATCTCGCTTTCAGTCCGATCTCCATAGCATTGCACATCATCATCACAATGAATGTATTCCGTGCTGTCTGGTATTGTATTCAGAAAATCAAATTCTTCGTTGATTTCCAGATCATTTTCGGGAGTTACAGTAACAAAGCCGGCCTAAAAAGAAGAAAGATATTAATATGCAACTTATTATAATTTATAAATTTATATACCAATTTACCTTTTTAAAACAATTAGAGATACAAGATGGTGTTACCAACCACCAAGCTCGTTTTATAAAGTAGAGAGCGTCCAAGTATGAAATAGATTTGTAGAAGTCTTTTATCGGCATATCCCTCTCCAATGCAGAAATCTGTTTCTTGACAATAATTTGTCTATAATATGCCTTAAAGGCTGATATAATGCCTTGATCCAAAGGCTGTATTAAGGCTGTAGTATTTGGCGGCAGAAATTGTACTTCTATATTTTGAAGGAGTGGTGTTTTGTGGCAGCTTGCATTGTCCACAAATAAAACAATTTTTTTATTCTCTTTCTGCATTTCAATATCTAAGGAATGCAATATTTCGTGCCATAACTTGGTTGTCATCCATGCCTTTTCATTAGAAAAATATCGCACTGGAGGAACAACGTTTTTGAAACACCGTGGATTTTTGGATTTACGAATTACATACACCCGTTTAAATGTTCCCATTGAATTACAAATGAATAATAGAGTAAATCTTAGTTTCTGGCTTTTATGACCGACAGGTTGAGTGTCAGGACGGACGGTAAAGAGCACTCTCGTCCGCATTCATAATATTTTCGGGTGGATATTCGTTGATAAGATCAGGCAATATATTATCAACGTAACTTTCTGCACTTTATTTGTTACTGTCTGTAGCCTCTCCATGGATTTTTCCCACTTTTATATTTTGTCGTTTCTTCCATCTGAATAGCCAGTTAGAGTCCGGTTCAAAATCTTCTCCAAACTCAGTGGCAAACTCTTTAGCCTTATTAATAAGCACTAGACTGCTAACAATAGCATTTTTTTGCCTTTGTTGGTCAAACCATATTGCAAGAACCTTTTCGATATTGTCATGAACACCTTTTCTATTTCGTTTTTGTTTCAAGTTTGTAGAACTTGCCGCACTTAGCTTAATTTCCACTTTTTTCTTTAAAATGCGATTCACTGTGGAAATGTCGCACTGGTATTTTAAACATATTGTTTTTTATTAACATGTTCTTCTTCCACTTCTTTAATAATCTTTAATTTTTGTTTAATTGAAAGCGATGTTAACTTTTTTTTAGACATCGTTTTATAGGCACATGCACTGGTCAACTACCGCAGAGAAATGTAAACAAAACAGACCGTAATTTAATTATGTATGTACATCAACAAAAATCATTACATAGATCGTTAGAGAAAGAGAGAGAGTTTTTTAAACAAATTCGGTAGAACATTGAGCTTTTTATAATTCAACGCGTATAAAATAACAAGAATGTCATCTGGAATTTCATTCAGAGAAACACACACCAACACATTCACACTTATGGCATGTTCTTTTTGTTGTACATATGTAATGATGTTCAAATGAATGTGGTTTTTGCATTTGAGAAAGAGAGTGAGCGATCGAAGTGGTTATGATTTTTCGTGACAGGCAGCTAAAAGCAAATTTTCAGTGCAAATAAATTAAAAATTCCAAAATCACGAAGCACTTATCTTAAATGTGCAGGTATTAAATGTGCACTTAAAGAAGAAATTTGTATGGAATTTAGAGGAAACTGCTAAAAACTAAAATTTTGGGCTGTTATATCCAATGTGCACTTAAGTAAAAGGGAGCTAAGTCAAAACTACTGTAGCTTGTTTATGGTATTGTGTGTTTTCTGTGCTAACTGGTATTTGTCTTTGCCAGGTCAGAGTTTTGAATCTTTCTGTAAATCCTGGGACATATGTACTCGATTTATATGTTTTTTCCACTTTTTCCTCTGGTTTTGGTTGTTTTTCTTGAACAAATTTCATTAAATGAAAATCATTTTTCACTAAAATGTGCTTAATTTTCTTAATATTATTTTTATGAAAGTCTTTGTCGCTGATGTCTAAAACTCTCCTGATGAAGTTAGTCGCCGTATTTATTATAGTCCTTCGAATAAAAGTTGATTAGTCTGCCGGAAGATGTAGGTTTTTGATACCAGTCCAATTTGAGTAAATTCCCTTGTCTACAAACTACTGAATCCAAATATGGTAGTTTGTTGTCCTGTTCAGCTTCCATAGTAAATTGTATTTGTCTATTATATCCATGATGGTGTTCTTTACTTCTGTTTTATTTATAATTGCGAATATCATCAACGTATTTAGTCAAAATTTTTGGTTTCGATGTCATTTGTTGATTTGTAGTGTCAAGTAGGTCTTCCATTATAATATCGGCGATGATTGGAGAGGCAGGTGACCCCATTGGCATTCCTTTGCGTTTCTCATACATCTTGTCTTCGTACATGAAGTATCTTGTTTCCTTAATACAAAACGTCAAAATCTCCATAAATATGTCTTTTGGTATCTGTGTGAATTTTTCTATAAAAGTTAATTTTATTCCAATCGTCTGTATTGCTAGATTCACTGGTATGCTTGGGAATAGTGAAACCACGTCAAAAGATATTAATATTTCGTCATCCCCGATGATTGTATTGTTGATCCTAGTTTTGAATTCGCTTGCGTCCTTAACATTGTATATTGAGTCCTTCGTTAGGTTCTTGAGCACGTCTACTATGTATTTGCAAAGTCCGTATGAAGGTGTATTAATTGAAGAACATATGGGTCGTAAGGGGGTGTCTTCCTTATGGATTTTCGGAAGACCGTATATTCTAGGAGCAGTGGCTGTACGATTTGTCAATTTATTCTTTTCCGTCTGATTTATTAGATTTAGGTTGAATAGTTTGTCTACTAATCTGTTGTTTTTATTTTTCTAAACAATCACTGCGAAGACGGGTATCTTGCCTTCGCAGTAATCATGGAATAAGAGCTCAGCACTTTATGGGAGAGGTATCATTTTTGTACCAGTTTTGCAAAACCATTTTTAGTTAAATTGAACTTATTTTAAGTTCACTTTTTTCCTTGTATCAAGTTTCTCTGTAAATTAAAAAAATACTTCTTTTAAGGAAAAAATCAGCAAAATTGACTTCAGTTTAAGTAAATATTTACTTGATTTTAGTAAAAAAATTACTTACTTTTAGGAAAATTTCAGCAAAATTTTACTAAGATTTAGTAAAAATTTACCTAGTTTGAGTAAAAATTCATTTAGTTTTGGGAAAATTTTACTTAAATTAAGTAAAAAATTTACTTGGTTTTAGGAAAAATTTACTTAGATTTAGTAAAAATGTACTTGGTTTGAGGAAAAACTTACTGGAATTTTCCTCAGTTTGGGTAAATATTTATTTATATATTGGTTTGAGGATAATTTAACTAGAATCAAGTTCAAAGCATGTACTATTTTGAAGGAAAAGTTTGAACTTGATTTGTGGAAATTTTTCTACATATGAAGTTCAATTTTCCTAAATTTTATTTCATTTTAACTCACTTTTTATGAGTGAAGATAAAAACCCCCCAGGGGAAAATCGTGCGCACTGTCCTGTGGACGCGTAACATAATGAATCTTCAGTATCTGTATGTTTCGTTTAAAATGGTGCAGAATGGTACAAAAGCATCACAATTTATTTAAAGCAGTGGACATAATAAGTATGCCTTACAGTTTGAAATAGTAAACAAATATCGTAATGTTCATAAAAAATATCACAATTTTCTTAATATGGTAGTGCACTTCTGTGTAAAGTCGACAGCCTCGACTGTGGAATACACTCCGTGGTGGAGGGTATGTATATAAGATTCTGCCTGGTCGAACTTAACTTCTTTTTACTTGTTTAAAATGTTGTTTCTAAATGTTAGAAATTAGATTAGGATGTGGATATCATTTTTGATATATATATATATATTGTTATTATCATTTGTTGGTTATATGTTGTTTTCAAATTTTGTAGTCCAGATTACGATTTTTGGTTGTTGCGACCATTTGTATATTGGATACATTTTTCGTATTCGATTATCCTGACCGAATTCATTACAAAACAAGTAAGGAAAGGCTTACGAAACCCAGTTATTTCATGGGAGCAATTTTATGTAGTTCATATAAATTATACAGTTACTATAAATTCATCTTTAGTCATATTTAACGAATATGGTTAATAATATGGTAATTGATCCAATTATCCGACAGACAAATACAAATTATACAGTAGTAATAGGTTGAATCGGACCGACATTTCAAAAGGGGCCTATAACAACATTTTGGGCCTGGTCCAAAACATGGGCCTATATTTTTCTCATTCACGATAGGTATTCCTAGTTGAAAAATATAATGATCTGCAAAATTTGATGAAGATCTGATGTAAGACGTAGTTTCTAGAGCTGTAATAAATCAGAATGGTGCCCCATTTGGGTTATACCAAAGTATGGACATATGTGCATCTCTCAAACAAGTAAGGAAAGGCTAACGACGGACGGACTTTCTATCTCATTACAATTCAATTCGGTAAAAAAGTGAAATCGGGAAGGATTTTTGCATCCTGTAAATGTATGTGTTTGACAAAAAATTGTAACGTGACGAATTTCTCCTGAGAAAATCTCCGTACATAGTGTGGCTGTGCCTGTGACGTCACAAACAAGCCAAGCCATACATACAACCATACAAACAAACATCATAATCACGCCACTAACATCACCCACGACAGACAAAGAGGAATTACACACAGACATACCACGAACAGCCGGCCACACCACACACAGACACAACTGCCTACAAATAAGAGTGATCGCCCGCACAAGCACTCAGTGTGTACGGAAAACACATAACAGCAAGGCAATTCTCAGTAGGTTTAAGTGTCAAACCGCATAAATGTTTAGCCTTGGGACACCACAGGCAGCTAGCACCACACTGATCCAATTCAACGTTTTGTTTGAAACAGCGTGTCACAACGGTCTGCTTGACTTTTTATAAGTCTTGCTCACTTTTTTACCGCCTTCGGGCAAATAAATTGTACTACAGGGACTTCGGTCCACTGTTCAAACACAGGAACTTCGGTTCACTGTTCAACCAGTAGTTAGATTAGTAGTTTAGAAAACTAGTTCGAGTCAACCCGAGCATGAAGTAGTCGGTTATTACCGAACCTGAAGTAGCCGATCATTACCTAAAGTAGTCGGTTATTACCGAACCTGAAGTAGCCGATTATTACCGAACTTAAAGTAGTCGTTTATTACCGAACATAAATTGTACACAGGGACTTCGGTCCACTGTTCAAACACAGGGACTTCGGTCCACTGTTCAAACACAGGGACTTCGTTCGGTCCACTGTTCAAACACAGGAACTTCGGTTCACTGTTCAAACACAGGAACTTCGGTTCACTGTTCAACCAGTAGTTAGATTAGTAGAATGTAAATAGATATTTAGTTTGTAATGAAGAACGAGTCAACCCGAACCTGAAGAAGCCGATTATTACCGAACCTGAACCAGCCGACTTTACTACCGAACCTGAGAAACCGAGTCTACGGCCGAACTAGCCATGTTTACTACCGAAACCCGATTCTATCTTCATCAAACGCCGAATCTACATTAGCCTGCACTGCTACCGAATCAGAATCTACTACTACAAATCCCTCGTTTCCGATATTCTGCCGCTGTGACTGCTAAAGAGAGTTACGAGAGTTCCCGATCAATTTAAATCGACTATCCACTCAGCCCGTAGAGGCGAGCCAATATCCAATACGAATCACTTTCAATGAAATATATTTATTAATATTTGCATTTTCACAAGTAGATTATAACATAGTTTTACATCAATAAAGAGCCGAATTGTATTATTGCCCGTGGAAGGGATAACTACTTGTGTTATTATTTCGTAAGGTTTTGTAGGTCCTTATGACGACCCTGGATGCGATTGAGCTTACCTCAGCCAACGAGAAAACCACGTCACAAAATGTTATTTGTGAAAATATAATATGTTTATTGGTGAAATATAATATGTAAAGTTTGGTCAAAATCGGTTAAACATTCACGAGCAACATTTGTATGAGGGCTATATCTAAATCTGAACCGATCTTACCCACTTTCACCATAGGTGTTTCTAGTTCGATTATAAAATGGTGTGCCAATTTTAAAGGAAATCGGGTACCACTGTGGTTCCAAAAGCGGAAAAGTGAAATAGGGAGCGACATTTGTATGGGGGCTATATCTAAATCTGAACCGATCTTACCCACTTTCAGCATAGGTGTTTCTAGTTCGAGTATAAAATGTTGTGCCAATTTTAAAGAAAATCGGGTACAATATGTGGATTTTAGAGTGGAAAAAGTCAAATCGGGAGCGACATTTGTATGGGGGCTATATCTAAATCTGAACCGATCTTACCCACTCTCAGCAAAGGTGTTTCTAGTTCGATTATAAAATGTTGTGCCAATTTTAAAGAAAATCGGGTACAATATGTGGTTTCTGAAGCGGAAAAAGTGAAATCGGGAGCGACATTTGTATGGGGGCTATATCTAAATCTGAACCGATCTAACCCGCTTTCGCCACAGGTATTTCTACTTTGATTATAAGGTGTTAAGCCAAATTTGAAGAAAATCAGGTACTATATGTGCTTTTTAGAGCGGAAAAAGTCAAATCGGGAGCGACATTTGCATGGGGGCTATATCTAAATCTGAACCGATTTCCTCCAAATATACCGATGGTCCTTGGCCAGAAAAAATAACTTCTGCCAAGTTTCATGACAATCGGACGACAATTGCGACCTGTAGAGTGCGAACAAGCTTAGATGGACAGCAGACGGGCGGGCAGACAGATATCGGTAAATCGATTCAGCTGGTGATTCTAAGCCGATCCGTATAATTAAAGGTGGGTCTAGCTCGAATATTTCTTGGTGTTACAAACATTTGGCGCGAAACTAACTTATAATACCCTAGCCCACGAAGTGGTGTAGGGTATAAACATGGTTTTACTATTTTGAATGTTTTTTATTACATTTTAAAATAAAGTATAACATAATAACTAATATTTGTAATATAATAACTAATATAACAAATTCCAAATATGTGATGCGAATTTTACATTTAAGATTTTTAATCAAACATAATTAACTCTGTATGGAAAAACGTCTATCGAAGTACCATGTTTGTATAATTTTAAAACACTAGAATTTTCATATTTCAGAATAATATGCTCAATTAATCCAAAAACAGGGGCACTATTTTTAGATACATCCAAACAAAACACTACATTCCTTTTCAAAAGTAAATTACCAAATATGACACAAGCTATTTCTTTAGCTAAAGGGCAGATTTTTTTAATTAGTAGTTTTCATTTTAATATGAATATCAACAAAGTATTTCTTATCACATCAACTTTCTTGAGTTTCGATTTTCGAAAATTTCTTCTATTTTCTTTGTGGGTTTCGTACGACCGTCGCACAGAGGGTTGAAATCGCCAAAAATGGAGATTAATTCGGGGAAGCCTTCAGGTCAGGTAATGTTTATATTTTTTTCAATATTTTTATTTAATCAGTAAAAGAAAACACAATTTGAGTACAATTTAGTGGAAAAATGGTTTTCCTGGAAAATAAATTAAAAATCTGTCCGTGTATATAATCTTGTTATCGAAGTACAAGTGGCAATTATTATCCAATCCCAACGAAACTTGGTACAGCTAATTTTTTCGCATCAATGATGGACGCTATTAAATTTGAAGAAAATCAGTTCAGATTTAGATATATCTTCCATACAAATGTCACTCCCGATTTGACTTTTTTCGCTCCAGATACCACATATTTTAACCGATATTGTTCAAATTTGCCACAACACGTTACATTTCACCTAGAAACATTTATGGTGAAAGTGGATCACATCGGTTTAGATTTAGGTATAGCTCCCATACAAATGTCGTTCCAGATTTGACTTTTCCGCTCTAGCAACAAAATTGTTTACCCAATTTTGTTCGCATTTGGCACATAATGTTATATTGTACATAGAAACTGATGTAGTTAAATTCGGTGACATCGGTCCATTGTTTGATAAAGCCCCCATACAAATGTCCCACCAGATTTGGTGACATTTGCTCATTAAGGGCAATGTTTCGCATGTGTACGGCATTAAACTGTCACAGAAATTTTAATTCATCTAGAATTGGTAGTAAATTACTTGAAATAGGGTAGAAGATGCAGGGTATCATATAGCCGGCATTACCCGACTGTACTCTGTCCGAACTTGTTATACCCTAAACCACTTCGTTTTTATATAGGGATGTTTATAAGATTAAGATTTATTGTGCGACTTGGAACCTCATTCTGCGTCTGTGAATGATTTTCATTGGAAATAATTGTTTCATTTAAGTGTTAAGTAAAAAAAAGACTTATTTTTCATTACAAAATACTTAAATATTAAGTTTTCGCCATAATCTAAATTCCAGTTGTACATAAAACTGAATGTATAAGCACCCATAAAGAGTGACTATTTTCACAATTTATTTAATAAAATAATTTGGCGCAAAAACGCTCAACATGTAATTACGGAATATTGAAGTTAACACATTGTAATTTAAATAGAAATTCACCATCTGGCGGTATATTACAGAATTCAAATTTAAAACTCCACATATATTTTAAAAATACCTTAAATTTAGACATGTTTTCAACAATTTTTTAAAAATATTTCTGAAATCCTTTTGTTAAAACATTTTTTTGTAAAATCACTCTAAAATACCTGAACTTGAAGAGTCTATAATCAAAGTGCTACTTTTTACAGTGGAGAAAAAGATATTAACCTTTGAAGTAGTCAATTTGCAATTTTCAGAACTGTTCGCGTAAAACTCAAAACATGCATGAATTTAAGGCAGTGCAACTGTAAAAGTAAACAACACATGTCATTGATATTTTCGGTAGTGATGTAGAATTCTATATTCTTTAATCGTATAATAAAAAAATCGAAAAAATAAATTTTGATTTTTGAATTAATCTCCATTTTTGGCATTAATTAATCTCCATATGACAGTAATAGGAAGCTATTGTTATTGTAGAATATAAAGTAAAAATATATTCGAACAAAATTACATTAATGACGACAAAAAAGCTACCTTCGTTTAATCTTTCAGAACTTCGTCTAATTTTTTTGAACACTGCCGTCTTTGATTTTGGAAAACTGTTTGATATAAACGTCCCCAGCAACTGATTCCACCGTAAATTGGGTAAAGAGCATTTATATAATATTTTGAAGAGTCTGAAAATTGAAACGTCTTTAGAAAATTTAAACTGCTTTAAATAATCTTTCTGGCAAGCCATCACATATTCTTCATTTATGTAGGCGCTACTTTTTATATGAATAAAGTCATCTGATTCATCTGAAAATTATGAATTAATATATTTGTACTTTCTTTTTATTTTGTTGTAATGAGTCTTACCTCGTGTATCAGCACCCATATTATTTTTGCTTACGTATTCTATTGGATCATGAGATAAAGTTATAGAATTTCACATCTTTTATTTGACAATTTGTCAATATATGTTGTTGAAAAATGATAAAATTTCAACTGAGGTCATCAAAACTGATATCCATGGTGGATCGCCTTTGATGTATACAGCTTGTACATTAATGAAGACAACAGTTTCATATATGCAATTCCAACTTACTTCTTTTGTTTAGTTTCCAAATTTCCACACTTATTTTGTTAATAATTTATAGCCTTTTGTTCTTCATTACGATTGTTTTTTTCTTTTTGTAACAACTAATTATTGTTTGCGAATTCAAATTTTTGGTAGGGTTATCCAAATTCATTTAATATTTTGTTTATGAAAATGATTACTACGACCAACAATATTATTATAGTTCAATACCTAACGATGTTGGGATAATTATCAGAAAGTGATGACAAAAACAAGCTTTTTGCTGTATATTTCATTGTTAGATATAAATTATTTGTTGTCATCACTAATTATTGATACTAAAGTATTCTTTTCTGTATAAAAAGTAGTTGTCACAATTGTAAGAGCTAAACACAAAATATTTTTATTGTCTTCGATAGATATATGCAATGTGTTTGCTGTCTTTACTTTATTTTGGTTATGATCATGTTATTATAGTACATTAAACTAGTTATCTATGAATAATATGGAAATATGGTGTTTTCAATAAAAATAGTTGTGGTTATATCATTATTTATAGGTTCTGATGGATTTCTAACTCATTCTCATTCTCTGTGTGCATTATATTGAGAGTTTCAAGGTGGAATATCAAATGTGGTATGATCACATGTCTCTTATACTTACCATGAATTTTACTGGCTCCGAAATTAGAATAAAATCTTTAATCTTCTCCCAAAATTGAGTTGGAAAGATAGTCAACTGGAACTGGTACATGCTCTAGATGACATAATCGTGATCCGAGTCTACGCTACTAATTTAGAAAAATTCGTACCTCTTTATCCGGGTTTACGTAGACAGACGAGTGCAAATACTGAATATCATGATTCTATCTACAGTCGATTGATTGTAGCGAAATTTAATTCCATTTACATCCTGATGGTACGAATATGGAAATATACCTTTATTTTCGCGTCACCGCAGTCAGAGAAGTGTAAGTGTATCGCTTAAAAGTACGAATTTTTAAAAATCCCTCTATTTTACGTAACTACGCATTTACAGGGATGTACATTCCATATTTCATGTCTCTTCATTTCATTATTTCATTGTCTTATCATTGGTATCATGTTTATCCCTTTTTGTCCCATTTCGCCCGCTAAAACGTGTATTTACTTTTTGGTGATTTTACTCTACAAAGGGAATGTACGCAACAAATTTCAAGTGCATATGAAGAAGAAATTTAAAAAAAAATTGCTGAAATAATCTAAATAGTACTTCCAGTTCTTGTTAGGGAAAAACGTTTCCCTCTGGGCCGATTTCGCCCACTTTCAATCCCAACCGATCTGCAACCATAAGACACACTTAGCGAAAATTTGAACCTCCTAGCTCATTTTGTTCGGCCGCTATCGTGCTTTCAACAGACAGACGAATGTGTGTGAAGTTAAATACGTATTTAACTAGCCAAGGCACAATCCAATTGTAATAGATTAGGCAAAATGGAATTTGGGTATTTTCGGAAAAAAAAATTTTCTCGAAAACTAGAAGGAATATGACGATGAAAATTGGAGTATACTTTGCCAGGAGATCACTCTATCGTAGCAAATAGCCACTTCCAGGATTGGTGAAAAAAAACTACAGTTGGAGCAAGGCCCGTGCGCAGGATTTTCCCCTGGGGGGGTTTTCATCTACACTCATAAAAAAGTTAACCCTATAATGAGTTAAAATTAACTAAAATTTAGGAAACCAAGTACATTTTTACTAAATATAAATAGAATTTTGCTGAAATGTTCCTAAATTGAAGTAAATTTTTCTAAAACCAAGCATTTTTTTACTAAATATAAGCAAAATTTTCCTAAAACGAAGTAAATTTTTACTAAATCTTAGTAAAATTTTGCTGAAAATTTCTTAAAGCTACGTAAATGTTTACTCAAACCAAGTAAATATTTACTTAAACTGAGGACAATTTTGCTGATTTTTTCCTTAAAACAAGTATTCTTTTACTTAATACAAGGAAAAAGTGTACTTAAAATAAGTACAATTTAACTAAAAACATCATACAAATGGTTTTGCTTCAGAGTATGCAAAACTGATACAAAAAATGACAACATGAAATATTTCTCAAAAGTTTCATGATACCTCTGCCATAAAGAGTTGAGCTATTACTCCATGATTGTTGAGAAGGCAAGATATCCGCCTTCGCAGTGGTTGTTTAGAATAATTCATAAAGTATTTAAGAAATAAGTCTCTACAAACGAACGAGAATTGCTTCTTAGATTAATATTCAAGAATTTTTTAACAACTTCAAATGTTCATTAATACTTAAATGTATGAAGAACTCGGCATAAATTTCAGTAAACATTTTAACTTAATTTCAGGAAACAACACATTTTTAAGTTAAAATTTCCTAAATGGAATTTTTTCCATACAAAAAATTTCAGATTGTCTTGTCATTTATTTTGGTTTAAGACCAAAGGTTGTGCTGAAGTCTTCAGCAGAACCCAAAATTAACAAAAAGTGAGACCTTTATTGTTGCAGCTAAAAGTTGACTGCGCAGTTTCGATGGGCGCTACCCCATCTCGTCAGAACTTTCGCAACGAATGTATGTCTTTGACTCACATATTTCAAATGAGAAGCGTTGATAAACAAAATATTCCACCGAACTAAGTCGACACACTAAAGATCTCACTTTGCCAATTCAATGTTGTGCATGTGCACGCATCGCTCGCAACAATGCAAATGTTGTTGTTGTACGGTATGTCCCGTCTTCACTGTACCTCGTGTGTATTGTTGTTGTTTGTATGTATAGTTGGTCTGTTATGTTGTATGCTTGTCATTTATTTTGGTTCAAGACCAAAGGTTGTGCTGAAGACTTCAGCACAACCATTGTTGCGAGCGATGCGAGCACATGCACAAGAAGCAACAAGCTAATATAAAAGAAAATTCGATCTAAGCTCGCTTATGAACGCTTATCTATTTTTATATTTTAATTAACAACAGCCAATTTTAGCAGACTGCAAACTCTTTAGCAGTGTGAATGGTGATGTAAGATTGCAGAAAACTGCTGTTATGCCAAAAAAAAAACAGCTGTAATAGCAGAAAAGTGTCTGCTGATAGGCAGCAGACAATCGCTGCTTTTGTTAACAGACTTGTTCTCTAAGTGTAGAACTTTTTTTAAATAGTTGCTTGAAATTACATACATTATGTATGTATGTAATTTCGAGGGCTTATATGAATAAGTCCTATGAACAAAAACATACCTTTTCAGGAGAGCGAAAAAACTGATATTCTCCTTAATTTAAAGAGAAATTATTAATCGTTCTTTCACAGTTTAATCTAAAAAGTATTACTAATTGCTACGATTAAAAAGTTTTCGAAATTTACTATTATTCACGGTTTCATGGTTCATAGCCACTTTTGTATGTTTAAAATTGAGCACTATGAATGTTGAAATAAGAATAAGATTTATTGTAAACTCCATAATTTTTTTCATGAAATCTTGGCAATGTTGTACAGAAAACGCGTTTTGTGTGATGTACACAGCAAATTTAAAGATTCCAGCTTCTTCCGTCAGATTGGTCGCTTGTAACATATATGTAGCCAGTCGCGAAAATCGTTGCAATTGGTGAAAAATCCAAAATTCGCCGTTGCTATGATAAATGCAGAAAATTGGATATGCTTTTTGACAAAGTATGGGTCTACATAGGATGTCTAAAGAGTTTTCGGGTTTTTAATTTATATACATGAGTAACAGGATGTTTACTCAAAATCTTTATACGCATATTCCGATTAAATAAAAAATATTTGGAAATGTTTCTTCATTTTTATAATCTTAAATATGTATAAATTCGAATAACAAATAAAAAAACCAAATAATTGGTATTTTAGAGTTACGTCTTCCTACGTATATCCAAGTTACTGAATTTGTTGTTCCTCTTTTGAATAATACTTGTTACATATGTACAAAAAATACTAACTCTGAAAAATATTTGACATAAGTGAGAAATATAACAAAAATTTTAGTAAGTTAAAACACATTTCTTATTGTTTCGCAATTTTAAAGTAGATTTTAAAATAGAGACGTACACGCAGAGAAAAAATGCATTTCGTAGAAACGAAATTTTAAACACGTGAACATCGTTTCTTTGTTTGTCGAAATGGATTTGTATTATAATTGCAAACTCCCAAAACAATGGATGTAACAGATACCGTTTTTGTTGCATCTGTGATGGAAATAGGACACATCGGTTCAGATTTAGACACAGTTCCATAAAAATGTCACATCGCAAATGTTACACCTTAGCGCTCTACAAGCATCAAGCTAATTATTTGCTTTTATTAAGAATGTTTTTAGATTTCATTATGATATCATAGTGATTCTTATCTACACTTTTTTAAAATTACTAAAATATTTTGTTATTAAATGTCCAAACTTTTATTACAGTACACAATTAAAAGATCTTACGAACTTGAATTGCTCTATTCGAATGTCAAGAAGTGGTATCGGTTAAATTAACATAAAACTTTTCCGAACAATTTGGTGTCAATTAGCGAAATTAGCATTACACAATCTTGAAATTGGCACAATTCGTTTAGTTTGTTTGTATTTTTCATAACCTTTGTCCGAAATTCAAGAAAGTGTCCGCGATTTTTTATGTAATTTTCGCGTTTTCACGATTTTACTGCAAAATTACAATTTCAGACGAGTTATTTTAAAAAGACCTATATTTTATTGATTCAGAAAGTCTAGAAGGTTTTAAGAAGTATATGTTCGAAACCTCTCTGTGGGGGGGGGGGGGGTTTGAACCCCCAAACCCCCCTGCGCGTGGCCCTGACTGGTACCAATAAAACGGCTGTAGCTAAAATCATGAATTTAGTTGTGTACATTCCACTTTGAAACATATTAGATATTCAATATTTCTAACTTTTCCTATCAAAGTGGTACAGACATTAAGGCTGTAGATGGAATCAAGAAATTGAAAATGGGGAAATCGGGCTTGAGGGAAGTTGTTTCTACCTAATAATATTTAGATTTTTGAAAACTTATATTTGAAGAGGACTATTAATATTATAATAATGAAGAAGCACAATATTCCTAATACGGTAATGCACCGATAATACT
Source organism: Polietes domitor (assembly GCA_947397865.1). Taxonomy (NCBI): domain Eukaryota; kingdom Metazoa; phylum Arthropoda; class Insecta; order Diptera; family Muscidae; genus Polietes; species Polietes domitor. The sequence goes on from OX377621.1 coordinate 123,586,758, forward strand.
GTGGAATACACTCAGTGGTGGATAGTATATAAAATTCGGTCCGGCCGATCTTAAAGCCTATTTACTTGTTTGTTTTAAAATGTGGATGAGATTAAATTAAGATTGAGGTTAGAATGACCAAAAAAGCGGACTCTTAATATATATATATAGATGCTTCAAGTTGACATTTGACACAACAAATTTGGATATCGGTCAAAATGTGTGGTTTCTAGAGTGGAATGTCCAATAGTGATCGACATTTGTATGGGAGCTACAGCCATGGACATAATATTAGCACAAAATTGCTGTATTATTGTTTGATTAGGCTTTTTCTTTAATGTTTTGCCTAATTCTACCAATTGCAATCTGCATGTTGCACAGAAAAAATTATCAACAAATTTTAAGTAATAAAATTCCATTGTTGATATTCCATTTGAAACTCAACTATATGTTTTATTAAATGAACTAAATACTTTGTTAATAAGACAAATACACACATTTATTTTCAATAAATCTAGTCAACAACACGCGTTGTTAAAAACACAATTTGGAAAGAGAATAAGAGAACTGATGAAATTGTTACGTTTCTTGTGTGCAAAAAAAAAAGAAGTATACTTCGCGAACACATGCTTAGCAAATAAAAAAAGACATAAACATGAGCAATGATGTCAACCACACGTTATATCATAGAGAATTTTCTAAGATAATTGCAGCTCAACATAAAATATTGTTTTTCAGTCCTTTTTTACATTGTTATAATATGACAATGTAATATTGTTTATTAATATTGCATTTATGCAACAAATAGTACAACCAAGTAATGTTTAATAGCAATTATCTTTGTTAGTAAACTAGTGAAATCAAATTACCGTTTTTATATAAAGTTTGTTGTTCATCAAAAACGTTATAGTTAGCAACACTTTTAACAGATCGAAAAAGGGAAAGAACATTCCAGAAACTGACTAGAATATTCAGTCATTGTTTTGCCGCTGCGCTGTGTGTGTATTATTATAAACAAAAGTTCAAGTGCAGAGAAAAAACCTTTTTTTAATCAAAAATGGTAAATTATATTAATTGTTTTATATGCGACAAATTGTTCTTTTGTCCGAATATATTTTTTAACCATTTTGAAGAATGTCGGTCGGTAGAAGTCTGCAAACAATATCAGTGTAGATTCAGTGAATGTTTCCAAAAATTTTCTAGCAAAAGCTCTTTCAAAAGGCATGTGTTGAGACACTTCAAAGTGAGTGATGATTCTATGGAAATTGAGTCTCCTTGCTGTTCAACAAAAATTGTTTTCCACGAAAGTGTTATGGAGGGAAGTAATTGTGAAAGTAATCAAAATGAGACTACGGGTATACAACATATTGAAGGATACGATACAGACGTACATAATGTTGATGGTGTTTTGTACAATGAACGATTAAGTGATTTATTCAATTCTGCCAACAAATTTATAATAAAAATACATTCGTTCAAAAACTTATCCAAATCGGATGTACAAAAGATTAGAGAAAATGTTGAAAACAGTATAATTACACCAATATTGGAATTTCTTAAGACAGCGTTGTCACAGGAATCTACCTATAAAAATGATAGTTGTCCAGGGACAGAAACAATTTTTCGTGACGTTAAGCATTTACTCCAAGATGTTCAAACGAATTATAAATTGGGAAAGTGTATGAAAAATATGAACCTAATTGAAAACTCACAAACTTTTCAAATAGATAGTTCCCAAAAATCGAGTGGCACATTAATGCCTATAGAGGTTCAATTTTAAAAATATTCGAAAATAATGACTTTCTTTCCGATGTTTTACATCATATGGATAAAAATAAAAAATGATAAAAAAATTAATTTTATACAAGGTGATTTGTGGTTTCAAAAAACAAGACTTTATCCACAAAAAGTAGTCATTCCTTATTTCATTTATGTAGATGACTTTGGAATAAATAACCCCATTGGTTCTAAAGCAACTCGACAAGCAATATGTAACGTATATTACAGTTTTCCGTGTATCCCCGACAAGTCTTCAAAATTGGATTCAATATGCTTAGCTTGTACTGTAAAATCTTCTGATGTTAAGACCTACGGTAGTAACCAATGTTTTTTGCCATTGGTAAATGTTTTTAAAAAATGAGGTCGAAGGAATTGAAGTTAAAACGCCCACTGGCACAAAAACAATACACCTTATCATGGGATTGATTCTAGGTGATAATCCTGGATTGAATACAATACTCAACTTTTCAAAGTCTTTTTCTGCAAATTATTATTGCCGATTTTGTAGAATGAAAAAAGATGTAGCTCAAAAATGTTGTATCGAAAATTTCAATTTAATGAAAAATCGTATAAGTTATAGAGGCCCTTAATGCTGACGTATTCCCAGAATCTGGCATAGTATCGAATAGCGTTTTTAATAATATACCTTCATTTCGTGCAACAGAAAATTTTTGCGTTGATGTTATGAATGATATATATGAAGGTATTTGTCATTACATTCTGAGTGAATCGATACTTTATTTCATTAAAGCAATGAATTATTTTGATTTAGGGTGTCTAAACCATCGGTTAAAAACATTTTCTTATGTTAATCATGACAAAGGTAGCGAAAAGTGTCAATTAACAATAAAAGAATTGGAAAGCCGAAGATTAAAATAGTCTGCAAAACAAATGATGGCGTTTTGCCACTATTTGCCACTTCTTCTAGGCGATTCCATTTGGGGATATTGTATGGATATTTATTTTAATTTTTTTTTGAATTAATTGGCGATTTGTTATGTTACGAAATATCTGATGAATTATTGGGCCAACTAACGAGAAAAATCGAAACAATAAATAATGACTACCGAAATCTCTTTAAAAATAATCTCACACCGAAATTTCATTTTCTTATTCACTATCCCACCATTATTAAAAAATCCGGACCATTGAGAAATTTGTGGAGCTTTAAGTACGAAGCAAAGCATAAAGAATTTAAAATATATTCTCACGTAATAACATCCAGAAAAAATATCCCAAAAACGTTTTCCTTCAAACAACAAATACGATTCGCTAATTCTCTTTTGCAACCGAAATCACTTACAAATGTTATATTTAAAAATCGATATAAAAGCAAAAGAATTGCTTTGTAGGAAATTAAAAATTGAAGCCAATAATGTTACATTGTATACTACAGCGGAAATCTACGGCTATAGTTATAAATCAAAATTGTTCATTGCTAATATTACTCAGGACATTAATTTATTTAGCATTAGATGTATTGCTAAAACAAGCACCGATATAATTTTAATATGCTGTTAAAAAGTTTTGGCAGAATACAATACACATTATTCAGCATTCGAAGTTAAAGCACTCACTGAACTCTATCATGTTATGCATATAAACGACATTCTTGGGACTCCGGTTGACATGGTTAAAACTAATTCAGGAAAACAATTCAAAGTCAAATTAAAAGAATTCTGTCATAGTGTGAATTAAAAAATTATATAATTTTTATAAACTGAAAGGAATTTAAAATGACAGATGGAAATATAGATTTGTATTGCCTACTAACGGAATGGAAACTACCTCATTTATACGAGTATTTATGTGGTAAGTAGTGACATTTTTCTTTTATATCAATGACTTTTGTTATTATATTTAATTCAATGTTTTTTAGAGCAATGTATAACTGTAGGCGTATTGCAGTTTCTTAATGAAAACCACATACACAAACTATTTCAAAGTTTACCAGTGGGAGAACACGCTGTATTCGAACATAATCTTAATATTTGGAAATCTGATATTGGTTCAGAAACTGTTCCAGAAAATAGTTTGAAATCCCAATGTTCAATTGAATCTCAATCTACACAAAAAATTCCGTCTCTGATGACAATATTACAAGATACTCATATTGGCAAACAAATTTTAAAATATTATGACGACAAACAATTGTTTCATGAAGAACAGCGAGTATTATTAGTCAATACTATAGCTAAGTATTTAGAAGTAAAAGGATATAACTGCACAATGAGTGATAGTTCGAATTTTGAAAAACAAATATGCTCATCATCATCGGAACAACTGGTAAGTATTTATAGATTTTTGTTACGTTACATTCCACATTATTTTAATCACCTGACCTAAAATTAAGAAATATTTGTTTTTGTTTGGTAAATTTACTAATAGTTAATAACAGATATTAAAATTGCTTTCGCATTTTCTTTATTTGTGCTTTCCTTTTTTATGTAAATAACTCAAAATAGCATCGCGGAAAAAAATCGGGGTTTTATTGCCTTTTTTCTGTAGTTGTAATGTAATGTACATTGATATTTTTACATTTGTAATCTTTGGTGATTACAAGCAACTTAACTTAAAAAACGGTATACATTACATTATTTTTGTACTTCTCCCAGTTATATTTTTTTAAAATAATTTTTAATATTTTTTATAATGTTTTATTTTGCATATTTTTATTATATGTTTTTTTTTACACTTTTCTCTTGGTAATTCAAAACAAAAAAAAATATAAAAGTTGAGATTGTCTTCTTTCATTTCATATCCATATACCATTGTACGACTAGGAGAAGTACATAAAATTTTTTTCAAACTTGTATATCTATTGAAAATTAAAAGCCTTTAAAAAGGAAACGAAACCTGCGGATGAAAAAATTTAGTTAGTTGAGAATTTTTTAAGTTAAGTTGTTTGAAAGACAAATTAAAAAAAGTCACAAAAAGGAATACTTATATTTTCCCTTTTTTTAGAAAATTGTGTTTTTTAAGCGATGTTATTTTTGTTCTCCCTTTTCCGAATTTATTTTGCCGGTTTCACCTCAGAAATTGTAAAATTTAAATGTTGGAAAAAATTCGAAATTTTTTGGATGACAATAACAACTTTTTATAGCGAAACAATTTTGAATTTTTTTTTGATTGTTGTTTTTGTTTTTTTTACACTTTTCTCATATTCACATTTTCCCAAAGGCTGACGTGAAAACCCTCGTAGAAAAGAAAAAAAAAAACATTTGACATTACTATCATAATAACAAAGCAAATGTGAAAAAAGTCAGTATAAGGGGTAAAAATTAAGTTTATCTTCTGTGGTAATCTTCTTGTACCCAAAATTAATTTTTAATATTGATGTTTCATATACACTTTTCTTTCAGACTTATTACACAAATGGCAAAAGAGGAAAACTGTATAACAAACTGCACAATTTGAAGCGGTAAAATAAATCTGTGCAAAACCCAACTATATGCGATAAAAATACATCTTATGGTAACGTAATTTATCATATTATAATTTATGATGCCCCACAATGATTATTTTTTGCAGCTCCAGAACCGGATTCAGAGTTTACAATTCAATGTATAAGAAATATTAGTATAACTGCAGATGAGTTTGACTTGTACTGGAGAAAATGCTCTAATTATAGATTTAACCAAATAAAAAATATAAAGACAACATCAGAAATACTCCAACATTGGCCGGAGTACAAGAAACCCATGGGATATCAATTGGTTAGTGCAATAATATGTTTAGTAAAATAATATAATATATTTTAACTTTTCTTACAGATTGATGTCGATTTTTCAATGAAGTTCCCAAATGCCAAAGAGTTGGATGTCAAATGGACAGACTATGGTACTAAATTGCACACACTTCTCAGATCAAAAGTTGTAAACTCTAATGTATTGTCGTTGTTGCAGAAAAGCGAAAAGTGTAACGAAGGTAATCATAAATTTATAACTCACTTAAAATATAAAGTTTCGTATAATTGAAATTTTCTGATTACAGAAAGCAAGATCTTTGCTACTTTTTGGTTCCTGCACTACTTATTTCCACCTCCATTGGCAGTATTCACTGAATCTGACGGTTCAAAGCAGCGGAAGAAATTTTCAATCTCTGATTCACAAGAATCATTTGCATTCATTGGTAAAACATCAGCAGAGTTAGAAGCAAAATTCAATTTGCTTATGCTTCAAAATTCACACATCCAACCTATACTTTTGGTGGTTGGTTATATTTTAGATGTTAAGTGTATATTTTTATACTTTGATGGGATAAGATATCCAATTATTAAAACTTTGACTGCAGTTGTTATTCTATTTAAGCTAATGTTTGTCTTTAATCTTGAGTTTCCAAAACAGTAAGAAATATTTTATACGTTTTTGCAGGAATTCTTTTATGAAATACCTGCAACAAAGCAAAACATAAAAGTTGCCACAATTATAAGCCAGTTATCAAAGTAAAATAGTAGTACAAAAATCCGTTTCACTTAATTTAACTTAAATACTGAATTCCCATTATTTTTTATGTTATTATTACATAATACACAAGGCAACAATTTTGAAAAAATTTTAACTGGCATTAAAACCAATATTTTATTTTGATGTATTATGGTTTCAGTAGTACAAATATAGTCCAAATTTAAAATTTTATGGAAATATTATTTATTTTTATTTGTTTAAGTAAAATTTGAATTTTTTTAGATGTTTCTCCACATAATTAATGATTTACATAACCTATAATCCATTCATATATTGCGTTTGAACCCGCTCAATAGTTTCGGAGTTATAATAAAAAATTTAAGATCAATATATATTTTTTAGCTGAAAATATAAATTTTTTAGTTTTAAAAAATTATGAAAAATCGAAAACGGTAAAACGTGTTCAGATTTATTACTTTAAGCCACATGTAATATGAATAAAATGAGATATCGATCATAAAAATCGATGCATGGTTTACGTTTTTATTCCAGCTGCGCCCATTTGGTTGGTACCATTTTTACCGCCTTGACGTCTCTACGCAATTCGAATTTCATCATTCTGGCTGTAGTCGTTTAGTTGGTACTATTTTTATCCCTCTGTACCATTGTATCCCTTGAAAGTACGAATTTCGAAAAATTCGTATATTTTCCGTGTCTACGCAGTCAGAGGAATGTATACTCCGAATTGCATGACTCTAGCTGCGGTCATTTGGTTGGTACTATTTGTATCCCCTTTTTCCATTTTAACCCCAAAAACTACGAATTTTGAAAAATCCGTGTATTTTACTTGTCTATGCAATCAGAGGAATGTATACACCGAATTTCATTATTCTAGGTACAGCCGTTTGGTTGGTACCATTTTTATCCCTCCGTACGCATTGTATCGCTTAAAAGTACGAATTTGGAAAAAACCTTTTATTTTTCATGTCTACGTAGTCAAAGGAATGTATACTCCGAATTTCATGAATCTACCTGCGGTCATTTGGTTGGTACTATTTTTATCCCCATTTTCTATTTTGACCCCAACAAGTACGAATTTCGAAAAATCAGTTTATTTTCCGTGTCTACACAGTCAGAGGAATGTATACTCCAAACTTCATGACTCTAGCTGCGGTCATTTGATTGGTACTATTTTTATCCCCTTTTTCATTTTAACCCCAAAAAGTACGAATTTTGAAAAATCCGTGTGTTTTACTTGTCCATGCAATCAGAGGAATGTATACACCGAATTTCATTATTCTAGGTTGGTACCATTTTTATCCCTTATTCCCATTTTACCCCTTTAAAGTACGAATTTGGAAAAAATACTTTAATATTATATATCTACTCAATTAGAGGAATGTACACACCGAATTTCGTGTTTCAGCTGTTGTCGTTTAATATGTACCATTTTTATCCCTTTTTTGTCCGATTTCACCCCCTACAAATAAGAATCACTTTATGGTCACGTTTTTGCTATAAATATAAACAGACATATTGAAAAAAACATGCTTAAATACGCTAAAATATTAGGGATTATTATGGGTATTTTTAGTCCTTGTGAGGGAAAAATTTTCCCCTTTGGGCCGATTTCGCTCCGTTTCAATCCCAACCGATCTACGACTAGAGACGCATTTATAGAAAATTTGAACGTTCTAGCTCGTTTCGTTTAGATGCTAGCGTGCTTTCAATAGACGGACGACGGACATGGCTAGATCGTCTTAGAACTTTATGACGATCAAGAATATATATACTTTATAGGGTCTCAGGTCGATATTTCAAGGTGTTACAAACGGATTGACAAAGTTAGTATACCCCCATCCTGGAGGTGGAGGGTATAAAAAACTGGATCTTGACACATGATAAAATTGACAAAGAAATATGTATTTGTCTAAAAACAATGTTTATAACATAAATCTTTTAAAAATCAACGAGAAAAAGACGCTTAGTTCGGCCGGGCTTAATCTTATATACCCTCCATTATGGATTGGGAAAATTATGACACTTCTTTTGTAATAGTTGTTAAATAAATTGTGTTGTTTCATTATTATAATTTTGAATTAAAAATAATAATATTGATTGATACGTCAAAATTCCGTTTATATTAGACATTATTGCGGGTAAAAAAGGAGAATATTAGAAGGGAATAAATATAATGTGCATAAATATGGGCAGACATGTTCAGAAACCCTGCATATATACTCGAAATATGAGGGGAAATGGTAATGACAATCTTAGTATTCCCCATCTTATTTTTCTGATTCTTCAGAGCATGCAAAACTAATACAAAAACTGTCAACATGAAATATTTCATGATTGTTTAGAATAACACTTGAATTATTTACGAAAAATTCAAGAATTTTGAAAACACATTATTTCTGATTCCCTTTCTTGCCTCGTGAAATTTATCCCTGATCGCACAAAATGTCTAGAGTTTTTTACAAATTTCAAAAAATTATAAAATCGAACAGACTGTCAAAATTTGAGTGCGATCCTCTCATCATCGTGTGTTTTTGTTTACACTATGCGACTTGTAGTTTTTTGACAGATCGCGCGACTGGATCGCGTAATGTAAAGGCTGCTTTAATGTATGTAGATCTCGTGTTACATTTCAGTAAATACATTAACTTCATTTTAGGAAAAAAATATTTTTAGTTAAAATTTCCATTTTTTTCTTACTTAAAACTTAAATTTACTACCTTATTTTTAGTATTTCTTTCTGAACTAGAATCAAGTCAAGGCAAATCCTACTTGCACACAGAAAAAAATTGCCACTAAAATTTCAATCTCTAACTTTATTGCTGAAATCTAAAAAACTGATTGCAAATGTAATCGGAACAGTTAAATTTTTCATTGAATTTATTCCGTATATTTCAATCACAACTTTCATAAGAGAATATAAAAAACTGATTAAAACAGTGATCGGTACAATGAAAATGATTATTGTATTTGTTTTCGTGTCATTTTTGCCATTTCTTAGAAAGAAGTCGTAGGATTACAAAAATTTATCAATGGTGAACATTTCAAAAGTGCAACTGAATTAGAGTTATAGGGGGTTTAGACGTACCAAATATTTGTACAAACGTATGTTTTCACACAACTGATTATTCACCACACACATCAAATCTACAAATCTTACATTTTGTATGGAAAAAGTACTAGATTTGAGCTCAATTAGGCTAGAATCAAGTAAAACTAGATTTCCCCTGCAGTCTGACAAGGCTATAAGCCGAAATAAAGATTATGTTTCAGGTGCTGCGATTTTTATGCTTTAACGCTGCTTTTATTTTTGTTACAGTATACAACACACACCTAACGGTGCCTTCTGCTGTGTAGACAAAAATACAAAAACAAACAAGTAAGGAAAGGCTAAAGTCGGGCGGGCCGACACTCCACTTTCTATCGGAACACAATTCAATTCAGTAAAAAAAGTGAAACGGGAAAATTTTTTGTATGTTTCCTAATCACAGGCTAATATGACCTGGTTCAATTTGTCATATCGAGAATAATATTTGTATCGGGGCTGTATTCAAACAGCCCCTTTCACAATAAGTTCTTCTAGTTGAAGTATAACGTGTTATGCTCAATTTTAAAAAATTCTCTGAAAATACGCGGTTTCTGGGGGAACGAAAATTGTATGAGAGCTATATGTAAATCTGAACCGATGTGACCCATTTTCACCATAGGTGTTCCTATTTTAAATATAAGACGTTTTGCCAATTTTGAAGAAAATCTGTTAAAATATGTGGATTCTGGAGCGAAAAAATTCAAATTGGGAGCGAAATTTGTATGGGAGCTATATATAAATCTGAACCGATCTAACACATTTTTATCACAGGTGTTTCCAGTTGAAATATAAGGTGTTTTGCGAATTTTGAAGAAAATCTGTTAAAATATGTTGATTCTAGAGCAGAAAAATTCAAATTGGGAGCGAAATTTGTATGGGAGCTACATATAAATCTGAACCGATCTAACACATTTTTACCACAAGTGTTTCCAGTTGAAATATAAGGTGCTCTGCGAATTTTGAAGAAAATCTGTTAAAATATGTTGATTCTAGAGCAGAAAAATTCAAATTGGGAGCGAAATTTGTATGGGAGCTACATATAAATCTGAACCGATCTAACACATTTTTATCACAGGTGTTTCCAGTTGAAATATAAGGTGTTTTGCGAATTTTGAAGAAAATCTGTTAAAATATGTTGATTCTAGAGCAGAAAAATTCAAATTGGGAGCGAAATTTGTATGGGAGCTACATATAAATCTGAACCGATCTAACACATTTTTACCACAAGTGTTTCCAGTTGAAATATAAGGTGCTCTGCGAATTTAGAGGAAAATTTGTTAAAATATGTGGATTCTAAGGCAGAAAAATTCAAATTGGGAACGAAATTTGTACGGGAGCTATATATAAATCTGAACCGATCTAACACATTTTTACCACAGGAGTTTCCAGTTGAAATATAAGGTGTTTTGCGAATTTTGAAGCAAATCTGTTCAAATATGTGGATTCTAGAGCGGAAAAATCAAATTGGGAGCGAAATTTGTATGGGAGCTATATATAAATCTGAACCGATCTAACACATTTTTACAACAGATGTTTCCAGTTAAAATATAAGGTGTTTTGCCAATTTTGAAGACAATCTGCTGAAATATGTGGATTCTAGAGCGGAAAAATTCAAATTGGGAGCGAAATTTGTATGGGAGCTATATATAAATCTGAACCGATCTAACACATTTTTATCACAGGTGATATATAAGGTGTTTTGCCAATTTTGAAGAAAATCTGTTAAAATATGTGGTATCTAGACTGAAAAGGGTCAAATCGGGAGTGAAATTCAGATGGGGGCTATATCTAAATCTGAACCGATTTTCTTAAAATTAAATAGCGTTCGTTCTTGTCCAGAAAAACTTCGTTGTGCAAAGTTTGGTTTGGTTCTGGCTACAATTGCGACCTGTATCGTGATTACAACAATAGATGGACAGACAGACAGACGGACATTGCTAAATCGACTCACAAAGCGATTCTAAGCCGATCGGTATAATTAACAATGGGTCTATCTCCCTTCCTTTTGGGTGTTACAAACAAATGCACAAAGACATAATACTCTCGTGGAGTGTATAGAAAGTGTGTATGCATTGTTCTTCCTGTGACAGTTTCTTCGATTTCTTCATTCAGTTCGCAGTCGTGGTTTGAATATTGTCAGTGATTAGTGTGTGTCAGTGAATGCAAAAATATTGTTTATTACAAAAACTTGAAACACAGAAGATCAATAGAAACATATTCGCAACTTTTCATGGTAAATTAGTATTAACAATGGCAATATTTTTTTAAATTCTTAATTTATGTAGGATAATATAATATAAACGTTTATTTTAGAGTCAATAATTTTTGCTTCGTTCTGGTATATACATCACATTTTTTCCTCCACATACGAAGACCGTAGACGATCAACATGGTTCTAAAAAAAGAAAAAAAATTTCAGTTTCGGATTCTCAAGATTCATTTGCCTAAGCTTAAACTTCTCAAATTGCAGGGTCGGAACTTACAGCCAAAATTGTTAATAGTTGGCGAAATATCAAACATTAAATCTATTTTCTTCGACAATTTAACCTACCCATCTTTAACTGTTTTAAGAGCAATCGATGTCCTATTTAAAATATTTTTCGTTTTTAATGTTCAATACCCTGAAGAATCAGATATATTTTATAATTTCATCCAAAGTCTATTTTATGATATACCAACAGGCAAAACAATTTCAAAAGTGTCTGTGAATGAAGTTTTGAATTTGAACGTTTAATGCTTTTGAAACAATATGTTAAACCTACATCATGAATTCAAAGTTCCTTATTTTTTGTATTACTTACTTTTTAAAGAATGTAAAATTATTTTGTTTCACTGTGGTATCAATAAAAGAGGTGTTACAATCATTTTTAGAATGATAATATAATAACCAAAAATGCTCCGGGATTAAATCATTGTTTTAACCATGCCGAAGAATACAATTCATTAAACATTTTCAGAAAAATCAACTACTCACAGTAGTTCAGAATCTAAATCCATCGGCCAAAATGCATTAACTTTCGTTTTAGTAGACATTTTTGAGTTCTGGCGTCATAAAGTTCGACTAAGTCAAAAAAGAAATTACGTTTTTTCAATTTTCAAAATCTGAAAACAAAAAAAAAATAAAATTTTTTCTTCGCATTATGAACAAATACGTAAAGATATGTTTAAAAAACATAAAAGCAAAAAAATAAAAATTTTAATTTTCTTTAAAATTGGAAAATACAAAAAGTAGTCAACTTTGGGCCGATTTCTAAAATATATCCGATTGCCCGATTTCTACTGGTAATATATCAAAATATTCCTTACTTGTCTAATTTCAATTTTTTACAGAACTCAAAAATGTCAACTAAAACAAAACTTATTAAATGGCCGATGGATTATGATTCTGAACAACTGTGCGACTGCTGTAATCGAATCAGCAACTTTTTTGATTGAATACTATCGAAAAAATCAATGACTTCTGTAATCAAACTAGCAACTTTTTTGATTGAATACTATAAAAAAATCAACGACTGCTGTAATTGAATCAGCAACTTTTATGATTGTATATTTGCGAAAAAAGCAATCACAGTTTTAATTCATTGTATCATTTTTTTAACTATTTTTTTTCAATTACTCGAGCTACAATTTTAGTAATTGGTTTTACAATTTTCGTCATAGCAGGAAAACTAAAGAAAAAAGTTATCAAATATACAATTTTCGTGATTGAAACTGTTTTTTAATTTTTCCCTGCAGGGAAAAGTTTGTACTTGTTATGAGGAATTGTTAGCGCTAAATCAATATCATAATACGAATTTTAAATGTCCTCTTTTTTTTATTTAAATCATGACAGATGTTTTTCTGAGTGTAATATCCTGTCCATTTGTTCATAAATAGATACCATATAATTTCTCGGTATATCTTATTAGCCAAATTATTGGACGTTTTTCAAAGTACCAACTAAAAACTTATTCGTATTTTGTGGGAACAATTTGTGAAAAATGCATAGGCGTTGTAGGGTGGTCTAATAGCACCCCAGAATTTTCATATCGAATTTGTTTATTTTATTTTAAGGAAAATATTTCAATTATTGGACGATGGTAAACATGTAATGTCGGTCTGCAAGAATTGACTTCAAATGAAAATAAAAGAACAAAACCCACGAACCACTGTTTTCACTGCTTAACACAGCAAATTAAATTTGATAATTGTCGACTAATGTTTCAAGAACATGATGCATAGCATTTTTATTTTTCCACGAGTTGTCATAGTGGTTTAGAAAGAATTGGGAATGCTGTACAAGTAAAATAATTGCAAAGCCTTAGCGGAAGCAGATGTGGTCGAAATGAGATGAGATCGACCACAAAAAATTATGTTGGTATAAAAAATTCTTTAGGGGATCAAGTGCAGCACTGGTGACGTTTGCTGGCTGTGGGATTACAAAATCTAATCATACGGTTACGGTACCAACGGTAGAGATATTGAATATTTGGCAAACGAAAATGACTTTCCATTGGGGCCTATGAGAATATCAACAAGTAAGAAGGCGTAAAGTTCGACCTGGCCGAATCGTATATACCCTCCACTGCGGAGTGCACTCCACAGTATTAGAGGCAGTCGGGAATAAGTCCAAAAAGTTAACACAAAATATTTTTTTGAAGTTTTGTGTTGATTCAAATATTGATAATGTAAAAATATTATTTTATTGAAAAAATATTATTTATGTTGAGTGAAATATTAATTTTTTATTAACGATTTTGTTTTGGTTCAGTTTTGTCATTAGGGAGAAACATTTTCAGCTACAGACCAAGTGACTGTATTATTTTGAAAAGAAAAGTTCACATTTTAAAGAATCGTTATGTGTACATTCCAATGTGGACACGAATCACATTGGAATGTACACATCTAATTTCATGAATCTAGATAAAGCCGTTTGCTTGGTACCAATTTTGTCTCGTTTTGATCCTAATGGTACGACAAAGCAATGTATTCACCGAGGAATGTACGCAACAAAATTTCAAGTGCATATAAAGCAGAAATTTTCAAAAAAATGCTTAAATAATCTAAATATTAGGGGTATTTTCAGTCCTTGTTAGAGGAAAATAGGAATGACAAAGTGAATATACCCTATACCTAAGGATGAGGGTATAAAAAGAGAAAGACAACGATTTTTCAACAATAGGTAAAAGCCAGCCAATATGTAGATTTGGCTGATGATATGACAGTTTTTGAATACTGGAAAATAAATATTTATTACCCAGTAATTGATAATATTACTTCAAATTAGGAGCATAGATTTAAGAGTATTCCACTTGCTAAAGCAGTATATTACAGATTGAATGAAGCTTTTGAATATATTGATAATTATTAACAGTCATTGTCCTATAAACCAGCGTTTGAATTTGCTCACAAAAAATATTTTATTTGCCCTTGCTCTGAGCAGTAGCAAGCCAATCGAAACTCCATGGAGAGCAACTCACCAATAAACATTTTTTGTTTGCAGGAGTCGCACATTTTTGAAACTCTTGCTTTTTCGGTGAGCAACTCAGAAAAAAAGTTGTGACTCTTCGAAAGAACAATTCAATTCGTTTTTCATGTCTTTGCTCCCGTAGAAAATCGAACGATAATGCTATTGCTCTGAGCTGTAGCATGAAAATAAAAAAAATGGTTTTGTAGTGAGCTGTTGGAGTAAACGACGTGCGTAACTCATGGTGAGTTGATGATCAACTCACCATGCCAAGCAAGAGTTTAAAAAATGTGCGATTCCTGCTTATGACAAGAGTAAAGAGTTTTGTAATTTGAGTCATTTTTCGTGAGTCAATTCAACCTCTGCTATAAAATATCTTCAAGACTGTAATGACTATTATGTCGGAGACATCATAAAGTATGTATATATAATCTGGGTCGTAAAATTCTAAGACGATATGAAAAGAGTCAAAACGGAAACTAAATTCGTAGGGGGCTATATCTAAATCTGAACCGATTTCCTTCAAATTAAATAGCGTTCATCCTTATCCCGAAAAACTTCGTTGAGCAAAGTTTCATTTGGTTCTGAGTGTTACAAACAAATGCACAAACACATAATACCCTAGTGGAGGGTATAAAAACATGTGTATACATACATACACCACTGTATACGCAAAGAAACCAAAAATACAAAAAAAAAAACAAGAATGTAAGCTTCAGTCGGCTTATATATACCTTCACTCTTAGATATCACATATGCGGAAGTTATAATGAATTACATTTTACTTAGGGCGGGTAATTTGTGTGGAAGGTACTAGTTCGTGGAACATGGTCCCATTTTTCACATTTGTAAAATAGTTGTAAATACTTGATTAAATATAAAGTCGTAGTGGATTCCATGCACCATTGCAGAAGTTGTGAAGGAAGGAAGTGTAGAAATTGCCAATGCCCAGAAGGGGCATGACAATTTCGCCCATCTTCGAAATTAACTAAGTTTGGGGAAAATATTACCATTACTGAACACCTTTCGAGAGTTGTCGTGTACACCAGCCAGCCAGACGGACGGATATGGCTCAAACAACTTAAGAAGTCGTGAAACGGACCAACCAAACATACTTAGGGTCTTAAGTCACTCCTTCAATGATATATACCCTCCTACTCTGTAGAGTGATATATATATATACGCGGGCCATACAAATGGAAAACCAATTTCCATTCACCCCACGAAAATAAAGTTTGAATTGTTTAATGATGATCTGCAAAATATTTCGTCACTGGGTCAAGTCTGTGAGTTAACGCTCCTGAAAACACCTCCAAAAATCATGTTTTCCGGTATAATTTTTTTAAATTAATAGACCCTCGGAAGCACTTGAAATATAAATTTTGATTCTTGTGTTTGAGTAACTTATTGGTCGAATTATTGGACATAACATATAACATAACACACACATATATATATATATAGTTATTCCGCCTGATATTCATCATGTGGGCATCATACGAAAGGTATTAATTTCTTCAATTATTTTTTACGTCTGCTTTTGCAAGATATTCAACCGAAATACAACTTTTTAGTTATTACTTTTAAACTCTAGATGATTCAGCTCATAGACAGGGTGACCGCAGCAATTTTATTAGTGATCCAGTCTAATAAATATACGCCGAATACCTACTGGTGTCATTTACCGTTTATATGATTCTCTCTAGAAGTCAAAGAAACATCTGACTGTAGTGTGGCCCAACATTATATGAAAATGTTTATTTTTATTTGTTTTATTTTTTATATTAAGTTCCTCCAAAATTTCATGACGCTAATATGGAACGCGATGCACCTTGGTCATTGTGTGTAAGTCGTTTATGACTTATTTTATCGTAGCCTACTGTAGTCTATTAACTATAGACATATATTAAATTTTCTTCGGTTTGCCTTTAGTGGACAACAATCTTCTTTAACATTGAAAATTTGAAGAATTGGTTTATTATGATCCACCACACCCAGTATATTGGTGTGTGCATTATGGTATTTTGACTTCCAAACAAATTTTGAATATCTAAGCGCCTCTTCACATCTATATACATATATAAGAGTAAATGTTTATATATTGTTAACTGGCGGAAGTAGGCTGCAGGAATATATATGTATAATCATCACTTTGGGCTAATTTATAAAATACACCGGCTTGTGTGATATTTCAAAATAATCCTGGGATCCTTGCCTAATTTTATACAAACTCAAAAATGTCTATCTATATCAAAAGTTATGGAATTCTAACCAATGGAATTTGATTCTGGACCTCTGTGCGACGTCATAAACATTTTTGACCGAGATGTCTCGCCTTATGAAATTTTGCATATAGACTGCAAAGACGGCTTGTCATAATAATCTGACATATTTTTAAAAGATTTTCGTAGTTTATAATTTTGGGCCGCATTACTGCAAACGATATTGAAGATAGTAGATAATTTTTATTTATTTAATAAAAACAACTAATGATACTATGTTTTGCATTATAAATAGAATAGGTTTACTAAATTTATACTTTGCATTCGATTAATTAAAATAGTTTGTGATTAGGTTTGCCTAACGTGGAAAAATCCTTTACCATATTCTTAAATGTGAATGCCACTGTTGTACGAGTATTTGTTTGTTTTGTTGTTGATCTGAATATGGATCTTGACACGTTCGAAATCGTAATCTATACAAGAGTATGTATTTATATGTATGTTGGCAAGTTTATGTGTGACTCTATTGAATGTATTCACTACTTATTGTACTAATCGAAATGTGTTTTGTTCTGTTTTCAAATTAAACTATTAATTTACATGGACATGTGTGTACATAAAAATTCCTTATTAACAATACTAGGTATGTAATTAAATACCTTACACTTAATACTACATATACATATGTCCGTAGATACATATGTACGTTAGGCCTACATAATAACTACGAAATGCAATTACAATGAATCTATACGACCCACTGTGCGGGCGTGGCACGCGAGTACACGACAGGAGATAGACAAACGTTTGGAACGCTAGTGGTGATGCGTGTGGTACTGGCTTTATCATTTCTTATCGCTGTCCAGCTTGCTTTTGTCTAGGGACGATGATACCATTCCACCATTTGAGGGATAAAGTTTCTCCAGATAATTAAGAGATTCGTTGAGGAATGTCTAAGGGGTGGGAGAAATTAGATGCGTGACTAGAATCTGCGGAGGGGAACGTACCTGGAAGGCATGAAGAACAGCCATAATAGCGGGCGAACCAAAGCCATGGGTAATTAATGAAAAGTGTGTGAGGTGTCGTTGCATTGAGGGCTCCAACAAATGTTGTGACCTCGTTCCATACTGGGTGGTGCGATCCTGACTGAGCACTTGCATGAGTTCCTTTGTTATCTATCCAATGAAATGCCAGAAAATTAGATATATTTTTCGATAAAGGTGATACCGACAATGTGAAAAATCTAACAGGGATTAGGCTTGGTTTATATTTTACATTACCTGTTGCGAGTGCAGTAACAGTTCTTTCCTCCGATACGAATCTTGTGGCTCCGTATTATGTCTCACAATGTACTCTGCCAATTGTCTTGCGGGAAACTCGGTCTCACAAACAAAATGAAAATCCTTTGCCAAGTGAGCAGCTTCTCCCTCGACTAGTGACGTTAATAAGGTGACATTTGCTGCTTTACGTCTTCCAGCGGGTAAGTTTAGGCCAATTTTCTCAAGTTTCTCCCTCAGTAGTCTACCGCCATTTTTGCTTTTGGCCCTGCGTTGCAAAATGAAAGTACGCGTAACTTTTAATATTGTCATACATAAAAGCGTATTAAAGTAAAGCAAACCTCCTCAAAACACCACCCAGCAGGGATGCATTTAGACATTCAGGGGGAGACAGTCTTCTCTGCACTTCAGCGATGGTTACCTTATATTTAGAGGTGCTGGACAATAGACTCAGACGCCCGGGAACAGCACAGAATACCTCACTGGGCGAACCTGAGCTAATGTTTCCTACATCCTTCCCACTTTTCATACCTAGAAAAGAACACAATGACAATGTTAGTATACATATACGCATACTTCAGTGGTGACAATAATACGACAATAAAGGATCATGTTGACATTTAGAGCAATCCTGCCAATTAGGGGAGTCGTGTTACGGCGCTCTCTCTCCCCCTGTTGTTGCATGACAATGCAATACAGAACTCCTTGTTTTCACTATTGTGCGCGACATAACAACCCTACAACCAGGTGCGTAATCGTCAACGCCCAATTTCAGTCCTTCTGTGCAATTTCAGTGTTTGTTGTTTTGGATATTATTGTTGCTTATAAAAGGTCTTTTGACTGATATGAAGGCTGTGTAACATTGTTAGCTCCGAAAACCACAACAAAGTGCAATTTGGGTTTGTGAGAAATTATTCACGTGAGAATCATCCGATCACAGATTCCTGTATGAATTATAAATAAGGCGAGAGTGATACTTACTCTTGATTAGAGGTAGATCTGACATAAAGGCTACATTGTCATCCATGCCTGGGTTTTGGCCGTCGTCCACAGCATTTTGAAGTGCCTGGTGTAGAGCCAAGGGGTCGTGATCGTGCGCGAGACGTCCTCCATGTGTGGTGCCAGTTGAAATCGCACTTCCATAGTCACTCCTACGATCGGAATATGGGAATCCGTGTGATAACTGCGTCTGTTAAACAAAAATTTAGTCATCAATATTGTAAAGCTGGTATTTAAGTATTATTTACTTTTGGCCAAATTGAAGGCACAATACTAATGGACGTGTAGTGGCTGTATATTAATTCCATTCGATAAAGGAGGAAATCTTTACATTAAGAGTGTATTTTGAACATGTTTTACAAACATAAAGAAGTCAAAAAGTGTCTCAGGTCTTCAATAATTGTTTGGTTTTAAAGTAATTTTTGTATTTGTATATAGACATATATAGAGTTGCGTCTATTGAGTATATAGAGTCGCGCAGCTATGTACACATGCATATGTATTTGTACACGCACAGAAACAATTCATTATCCACAAAATAAATTATAAAAGTAAAAGGTTTCTTCGTTTGTCGAAATGTATTTGTGAAAATGCCTCAATCACGCCAATCCCTGTGCATGTAATGAAACTGATAAAAGAATTTTTAAACAGAGTCTCGAATCATGAGAACCCTTTAATTAAGAACGTATTTAACGAAGAAGTATCATACTGCTGGCATAATACAAATTATCTGTCATTAATTGGTATCAATATGTCAATGGACTTGTCCTCCACCGTGTGTCCCCAATTTTACGTTAAATCTTACACTGGATCCCATATATTGTACATATTCATTTGTATATGAATTTAGACTAAGTATTTAGATTTATTAATAGTTTTTAGTTTTAAGCACATTCTCTCATGTTACGTTAGTGTCGGGAGCAAACACGGATACTAAACCTCTTCAAATATTTATATATGTTTTAACTATTTAAGATAAAGCAAGATTATAGTTTTAAGAAAATCCATTTACATTGTTCATATATAACATAAACGATTTCAAAAAAGCCTCCATAAATTTAAATTACAAAATTTAAAAAGGTTAATATGGCCATTAGAAAACGTTGTTGTTGCGGTAAGTAAGTCACATCGGTTCAGATATTCTCCTGATTTTACTTTCTCCCTCAAGAAACCACATATTTTATTGAACCATTCCGTTAAAAATTCGTATACCCCTCAAATTCCACTTAGAACATCAAATTTCACTTTTCAAATGCCATTCACGAGTTGACTTTTACTACCCTAGAGGTCAAAATCGGATGTATTACATCCGATATTCTTCAGATTTCCTATGTTACTTATACTTCACCTAGAAACTTTTGTAGCAAAATTTCAGTCCATGCTTTGATATAGGTTCCATAAAAATGTCACTCCAATTTTTGGTAACGTTTGGAAATAATTAAATTCAACTACTTTATTTTAGTGCTGGTATCTCGCTCAAAAGGAAAGTATATTATCGATTACTGTTTGAAAATATTTCTTAAAAGTTTTCCTCATTTCCCTTAAAACATTTTTCCTTTTCCCTTAAAAGAAATTTCTAACAATTTCCGACTAAATGAAAATTCTTTCACAGTTTGTTATACCCTTATTTTTTACTACATATTCTATAAAAATTTACTTGTGGCACTACAGTCGCAAGTCGCTGTGTTAATAATAATGTCCAAGCGACTGGCGATTGTAGTGTCGCGTCTGTCTGAATGGGCCTTTATGTCTGTTTAAAAAAAATAACTTGGAAGTTTAATGACGATTTTAATGTTATTTGTACACATATTCCCAAAAAATCCATAATTTTCTTTCCGACAATGTTAAAATGAGATTTTGACAGTGTCAATCAATGTATCAGTGTAAACTCGTATCATCTTTTAGCGACAACATACTTTTGACCAACAGTGTATATCTGTGGGTATGTGTGTGTCATGATGATAAGTAAATAAAACAAAAACAGCATCAGCAGTAGCAGCAGCAGCAACGAAAACAAGGACGAGGATGGAATTGTTCAAATATTTTTTGAAAGAAAAAGTTCGTTTATTACAAAGCGAACAGCACATTTACGTAGTCCGTAGTCGAAATTCTGTGGTGCTTAAGGGTTGAAATATGCCTTAGTTTAGCCAATCCCAAGTTCGTTGCATGCGAACGAGCACATCATTACATGGTAATTATGGGTACGATGTGGAAGGAATGGCTGGCTGAACTCTGACATCCATGGGATAACCCTGTTAATAAGTAAGTTGTCTTAGCATCGCATACTTTTGCTGATGCTTTAAAATGAATTGTTCAAATTCTTCGTACAAAGATTATCCCAAGAAAATGCTTGGAATGTTTGGCAGAATGTTACTCAATCTATCGGGGAAACGAAACTGCGTGCACTTTTTATACATGTGCCAGTATTCTGTTGGAGCGAGTTCGCTTTGAACGCAAATGCAGAGAGAGCTGCTGCATAGTCGAAAGGTTGGTGTGAGGGTTGTCAAATATTTGCATATGTATGGGAGGAAGAATTCTCAAAGGCAAGTGTAGGAAGTTGTCTGGCGATTCGTCTACTTACCACGTGTCCTTGTAGTTCAGCCTCTCTGTGAGATCTATGTATGCCGAGCTGATCTTGTGTCGATCGCAGACCAGCTAGTTGATTATAGTGATGCAGGGGCGTGTGATGCAATGTGGGCAAGGGTTGACCATATGGATCCGTTCCTAGATACTCCAAAGCACCATGGTTCTGTAAGTACGCAGGTATCTAATCAATGTTAGTATAATTTTTGAATTTAGGACTATATTTGGTTGTTGTACATGTGAACTGATGATTTACATTAATTACCTGTTGTTGTGGGGGACTTTGTGTGGAATGATGGAACGGAGGTGGGAAATATGGTGGCTGGAAGTCTGATTGCAGTGACTGGTGATGCATTGTTGCAGCGGAACTATGCGTTCCGCTATGACCACTGTGACCCGCTGTTGGCCCTCCTCTACTAGCATGACTTGCCGTGTGTGTTGTATATGCAGGACTATTACTCGATAGTCCCAAACTGCCGTGACTAGTCAAACGTTCCTGAATTAAGAGAAATAATAGGTTATTTTTCAGATAGTTTAAAAACTTTAATTAAATCTAAAACACTCTCCACCTCAGTACATATAAAGGGTGTTTTTTATTGGGGTATAGAACTTTAAGTTGGCATCACTTTTTTAACTGGCGGCCATTTTGTCAGCTGTCAAGTGATTAATATTTAGTTTGGTTTGCCATTTCATCATGAACAGGTTGACAAAAGAACAACGCTTGCAAATCGTGCAAATTTATTTCGAAAGTAATGGTTCAGTTCGCGAAGTTCACCATTTTATGGTCGACATGGCCATCAGAGCAATTAATTCGGTTAACCATGGATCGTTTTCGCACTACGTTTACTCTATGTGATAATACGCATCCGCAGAGTCGTCGAACAGTGCGCACCGAAGAAACAATTGCCGCTGTAGAGCAAAGTGTTGAAGAGGACCCGAATGAATCGATTCGCCACCGTGCACAACAATTGGAGCTGCACAGCAATTGGAGAAAGTGGTTGAAAATTGGACCTGTAGAATTGGCTATATTCGAGCCAGCCGCGGCGGCCACATGCCCGAAATCATATTTAAACATTAATGGCATAAAATTATCCTTCCAATAAAGCCAAATTGATGGACATTAAAACGATTTTCTTGTGTTTTATTTCAATTCGAAGTTCTATACCTCAATAAAAAACACCCTATACATATCGTTACCCTAATACAAAAATGGTCTAACACATATTTTTTGAGAATAATGACCAAACTTGTCGTGTTTCATTAAAATAATCAAAAATCGATTTGCAAAAAAATATATGATTTAGGTCTTTTTTAATGTTTGAAGATTATTTCATGCAAATGCGATGACGCGCGATGACCTTTCTTAACAGAGCACGCATTTTGATAATAAAATTCAATAATTTGCAAGCGTTGTTCGTTTGTAAGACGATTCATGGTTAAATTATAGACCAAACTGAAGATGTTTGACAGGGAAACAAAACACGAAACGTGCGTCAGCTGTTTAAACCAGTGTTGCCAAAAAGATAATAGCCAAAAAATCACCCTTTATTTAGAAAAATCGACTATCATAATAATTAAAAAATATAGGAAAATGAGATCCAGTTAAATGCTTAACTGACGGATAATATAACTAAGTAGGTGAACACATTGAACATTTTTCATTGACTGCCTTTTAATTATACAGTTTTTTAATCACTCGTCTGCATAACAATAATATGCTAATTAGACTTAGCATGTTTTCAAGTTATTTACGTTTTCAGATTCTATGGTCTATAACTTAAATTCTCTCAAATTTTGGTAGTGATCGGCAAATCCAATCAAAAGTTATGTTCAAAAATTTTCTAACTTTATTAAAAAATGAACTCCTCTCCTGCAAAACCCACTTTTCAGACTTATCATAGTATTGTTCGGAGGCATCACTAGGCTCGCGGCATGAAGTCAAACACCTTTTGGACTTCAAACTTTTCTATTTACCAAATATATGTGTATAGAGTGAAAAATTCCACATCATAACTTAAAGGTAATCAAAAGGATTACAGCATTTCCTTTTGATAACGTCGAAAGGATATTTTTTAAAATATTTATTAGTTTTAGCGTTATAATAAAGCTAAGAAACTACAATTTCTAACAAAAAATTTTGAGTGCAAAATCTCTTTAAATGTGTGAGAAACAGTTCGACAAGGTCAAAGAAAGAAAATACATTTTTTTCAAAATATGAAAAAAGTGAAAATCTGTGATACAAAAAAAATAAAATTATTTCTTCGCATTATGAACAAATACATAAAAATATGTTTAAAAAGCATATAAAAACAAAAAAAAATAATTTTCGCTAAAATCAAAAAATACGAAAAGTAATCAATTTTGGACCGAGATCTAAAATATATCCGATACCCCGATATTTAATGTTAATATCTCAAAATAATAATAATTTTTTTTTTTACAGTTCTCATAAATGTCTACTAGAGTTATTGAATTTTGATCGATGGACTTTGATTCTGAACCACTGTGCGTCGCTAACCTACGTAGAATACTAAAAAAAATCTTATTTGCACTGGAGTGGTGAACAGTAACGACCGAACGAGACCTATGAAGAGAGCTTGTTATCACATTCAAAAATAATCGCATAGTTTGTGTTTTTTCATACAATTTTAGTTTAATGTATTATCAGTCACCCAAGTACAGTCGCAATTATTGTCCGATTGCTTTGAAATTTGACACAAGTTATTTTTTAAACTTGAGACGAACGCTATTCAATATGAAGAATTCTTGTTCAAATCACATTTATATATAGCCACGATATGACCTTTTAACACTCTACATTCCACATATTACAACCGATTATGGTAACATTTTTTGTACAACGAAAGTAATCCTCATTATTCTCCTCCCGAATTTAATTCTCATCTGAAGGAAACGGTTTTAGAGATGGGCGCGTGAGTGATTTTTGACTCACGCACGCTCACGGAGGAGAAAAGAAACACACAAAGAAAATAATATATGCATGATCTCCCTAATCTCCTATTCTAAATCCAAATGAGTAAACGCCACGTAAGTTCGAAAATTATATTATTTAATCACACTACGTTTGCTAACATCAAAATTATAAAATTCGTTTTTTAAAGTAGTATACAAAATTACACTGTGATATATCGTATACTTTAACGCAATGTTAACAAAAATGTTAATTGAACTAATACTAAGGTATGTGTCCCATATAAATGCAGCGCATTCTGCTGGCTTGCTTAAAAAATAGAAAAAATAGAAATTATATACTTTACTTTAAGTATAGAAAAAAAGCAGTAAGCATTTAGTAAATTAACTATAGTTAAAAAGTATATATGTACATATTTGAAAAATATATGTGTAAATATTCCCAAAGTTTCCCTTCCACAAAATAGTTTTTATTTTGACTTTGTTCGCGCGCAGGTATTAAAGTTACTAGCTATGTCACATGGTAAATTGAAAATATCCAACAAACTGAATGAAAATATGTGTAAACAAGACTCACGCACGAACATTTGTTCGTTCTTCGCGACCAGGCACGGTCACGCGGGTAAAATAAATTTTATTTAAGATCATGCGTGATTCACGCCAAAAAGACGTAAGCACTGCCATTTTTTATTGTTTTTCTTTTTTGATGATCATTTACACCATCTCTGAAAAATACACAACTTTACCAAGTTCTGTTAAGGCTTATATGCAGGCTTTTAAAGCAGGTGTCCGTCACCCGTTGGCTTTCTTTAGCTGTGCTACTGCTAACAACTTTCTCACAAACGAAGCACAGAGGGTTGATATCGCCAAAAATGGAGATTAATTCGGGGAAGCCTTCGGGTCAGGTAATGTTTATATTTTTGTAATATTTATACTATAAACAGTAAACAAAGAAATCACAATTTGATCCTAATCCATTCATCCATCTATTCTTGTTTTCTAAGAACAAGTCGCAATTATTATCCAATCCAAACAGAACTTAATGGAATTTATTTTTGCGCACCAGTGACTGACGGTATTAAATTTGAGGCAAATCGGTTCAGATTTAGAAATAACTTCCATATAAACGTCACTCCCGATTTGACTTTGTTCGCTCTATTTGAACAGATATTGTTCTAATTTAACACAACACGTTACATTTCAACTGGAAATATTTATAGTGATAGTGGTCACATCGGTTCAGATTTAGGCAATGTATCACCTAGTTTTGGTGTGACATTTACTCATAAAGAATGACGTTTCGAATTTGTCCGGCATTAAACTTTCACAAATATTTTAAATAAACCTAGAATTGGTAGTAAATTACTTGTAATAGAATAGTCGGCGTCGCCCGAATTTTGCCGTTCCTTAATTGCTTTTGTAGAGGGAAGTTTATAAATGAAGATTTATTGTGCATTTTGGAATCTAATTCTGCTTCTGCCAATGTTTTTTCATAGGAAATAGTTGTTTCATTTAGTAGATATAAGTATTAAGTAAATAAAAAAACTCACTTTTCATTATAAAGTGCTTAAGCATTAAGTTTTCGTTAAATTCAAATCTGAAGTTGTACAATAAAAATGCATATATAAACACCCAAAAAGATTGACTACTTTCACTATTTTTTAATAACATAAATTGGCGCAAAAACGCGCATCTTTTAATTGCAGAATATTGACGCTAACACATTGTAATTTAATTAGAAATTCACAATCTGGCGGTATGTTACAGAATTCACATTTAGAACTCCACATATATTATCAAAATACCTCAAATTTAGACATATTTTCAACATCAAAATCACTCTAAAATACACGAACTTGAAGATTTTACAAAGGGGAAATGATATTAACCTTTGAAATATGCCAATTTGCAATTTTCGCAACTGTTCGCGTAAAACCCAAACCATTCTTGATTTTAAGGCATTGCAACTGGAAAAGTAAACTACTCATGTTATTAATATTTTCGATATAATAAAAATATTTCAAAAAAATAAATTTTGATTTTTGAATTAATCTCCATATTTGGCGATTTCAACCCTCTGTGCGAGGGAGCGCTAACGTTCGTTAGCGTTAGCCACAAAAAGCCTATAAAACCAGGCAATGATATTCAGATAAAGCCAAAAGCTGTTTTGTACGCAGCCAAAAAAGGCAAAAATTGTTTTGTATGCAGCCAAAAGCAGCGCAAAATATGAGGGTTTTAAATAACAGCAAGACAAATAGGATTGATTAAAAACTTTTAAATTAGTATTTAAAAGTAATTAGAATGCAATAATTTGAATGGAATGCACTAGATCGAACGTTTTCCAACTTGCATGAAATGTGATTTTCAAGTGCCTGGCATTAACAGCATCGTGACAACATTGATCACAACACGACAACATTTTCGGTTGCACACATCGCCGTAGCCATAAAAACAGTCATAAGGCCTGTTCGATTGGGCTTACTAGCTTATAAATAAGAGACTTGATAAGGTGGCAACATTTTTATCCATTGGTTTTATTTAAATAAATCTGACAAAACCTTACTCGGTAACTAAGAGAGTAGCAAGCTACTTTCTTGTTAAGCGAATAAATTCCATAGAAGAATTAAGCTAGTAAGCCCAATCGAACAGGCCCATAGATTAGTTATAAAATGTGTGGTTTTCCAAAACAAGCAGGATAGCTATCCGCTGCTTTTTTTCTTTAGATTTATAGCTATGGCTGTTTGTTTTATTTTTAAGTTGCTTAGTGCTTTTTCTTTTTTGACTTTTCGATGTTAAAAGCCCTAGTTTTCTTTGGCTATCGCTGTTGTAATGTGTTAGGTTTATTTTTGCATTAGCAATTGTTGGTTTTGGAGATTTTTTTGGCTGAATTAAATGGACATTTTCATGGCTTTGGCTAAAATTGCGTTAGCCTTTTAAACACTGTCACACGCATAAATAATTAATAAAAACCATCTCCTGTGTAATTTTGTTTTTGGTGCTTACGTTTTTGGCAAATAGGGGCCGATATATTTTTATCTCCGAAATATACAAATCATAAGCTTTTAAACGACCACTTTAGTAATAACAGGTCGACTAGACCTACCTCGTATTTTTTATTATTTTGGCAAAAAAATATGTTTTTAGATGGTGAATGTTTTGGCTGAAGGTTATATGAAAATATCGAATTCAGAACGCCAACTGGGTTAATATTTCCAAAAAACATGCGTACAAGTGTAACGTCCGCCACTCGGGATTTACCCATATAAATATTAACCAATTTGCATTCACAGTGTACTGAACAATTTCTGAACAGTTATACTGAGCACTCCTGGACAACACCTCATTTATAGGAGGAAATCTCTGGCGAACGGATCAATAATTAAAAATGTTCCCTCGTTTATGTGCTCATGCGCCGGTTCCGCTCAACCAGGGGAAAACTTTGACGTGAGAGACTACTGTTTTATAAATTCCAGAACTTCTTGCATAGTTATGATATAAAGATATTTGATATTCCAAATTATAAAAAGATATGGGAAAAATACGTAAAAAAATATTTATTTGGAAAATACAGTCTTACGGTTTCTACTATAACTTTCGATTTGTGTGAGATATTACGAATTTGTTTTTTTTTTTTTTTTGCAAAAAATATTAGCATATTTAAGTATGTGAGATCAATCGCTCTATCACTCATGCCAAACTACAACTCCCTTCAACACATAAGCTTTCTGTATAAGCTTTATGATCAGCAAGAAAAATATTCAAAAACTAAGAATTTTTCTTTGACTACCACATATAATCAATTATTATATGTTTTTCCGAATATATTGGATATTTGTAGCTTAACCAATATTTTCTCCAATTCGCATCTATTTCAAATAAATACACATACAAATTGAAAAAAAAAATCAATCGACCATTTTCCAAAATCCTTCATTTATGGAAGAGTGAATAATTGTCATGAGAACAGAGCACTTTTGAATTCCTTAATTGGAAAAGTAATATTATTTATTCATCATCATTGTATTATCATTGTAACTGTGGTATTATCATTGTAACTGTGGTAAACTTTTGACTCTTTAATTAAATAATATTTCTTTTTCTTTACTAATACAGGCCAGAAACAAATTTTTGTCAACATTTTATTTTTCGATCACAGTGGACCTTTCCATGTATTTTTCTAAGTATTTCCACAGAAGTGTGTATTACTATTGTTGGGAGATGTCACGGTGCATATGTATGTAGTATTAAACTCCCATCAACATCTCTGATCACACATCGAAAATCCAGCCAGTTTCCTAAAACTTTACCTGAACGTCAATTACGGTTGCCATATCCACATATGCAAGTGTCATGATTTATATCTTGGTCTAGAGTATTAGATATTGGCATGCTTAAAAGTATAACAGTTTAAATGCGTCGGCCAAGCTCCATAAGGGCATGGACCTTATGTTTTTTGTATATTCTCCACGTGATTCCCAATATTAGAGCGAGTGCACTTTCTTTGCATTTGATTTATTTATTCATTCGATATTAATCACTGAACACAACTGTTTCAAAATCATCTGGATTTATTTATATCTAGATTCGTTATTTATCTCGAATGACGGGAGGAATCACAATTGTCGCAATCGTTTGCATTGGCACTTTAATGACTTAACACCGTCGATAGCTACGCAAGAACTAACCATTGACTGAAAATGTTTGCCATCTAACACCAGCGGTAGGCAAGAAGAATAACAACATTAATGTTATCGTTAACAATTGTTGAAGGAGGGGAAGAAAAAGAGTATGACAGCGACGACGACGACACGACAAGGCACAATCCAACGAAGCGAACACAAACAGCGACACAGTGGTTTCGCAGCACATAAAGTCGCCAATGCGAGGAAGTTCGTCAGGCCAACAACATGTGTTCGTTCACTTTACATACTTCATTACATCGGCACGACCAGCAATCTTCATATGGATGTATGAATGTACGTACATATGTGTGCATTCGGAGGACTGTGAGTATGACCGTGTGAGTCGGTTTGTTTTGTTGATATACTTTAATAGTATTTAGACGTTTAGTCTCCGCGTACGCCGATAAACAGTATGAGCATATTCGCTGCCAACTGTTATAATTATAACCGAACCGAACCGAGTGTAGGCAAGCGTATGGAGTAAAATGCCTTCAGCAACTTCGGTAGCTGGCGATTGGTGGTTGCAGAGACGAGTTAATGGCAAAAATGGAGACGACCATTGTACTTCTTAACATGTTGACATGTATGTGTGTGCGCAATTAGCACAAACCTACAAATCCATACTTGACACATCCAACATACAAAAACGTAGTTCCGCTCCTCATAGCGTGAAAAATGACAAACCTTACGCAGGGTTTCAACTACATATGTATGTATGTGAAGAGGTATGTACGCCCATTCGACAAACCTTACTCTAGGTCTGGCCTACGTATCCAAATACATCGCCGCGTTAAATTCATAGTTAATCATATCGATAACAGTATGCAACGACATTTTTGTAGAAGGACTGCGAATAACATTTTCTGCTGATGATTGTAAACTCGAACAAGATATTAAAAAATTGTGGATAATTTTTCAATAAAATTTAAATTTTAGTCGAAGCTACCTGTAATATTTGTACTATCATTTTGGCAGTATAAGTCCGATCAGCTCTGTTATACGTTAATCAGAAAGTATGTAGGTGTAAGGGCTAATGCTCAAAAAATTAATCTTTGTATCGGACACATAATTTTTATTTTGGAACACATCCATAAACCATTAAAGATTTGAAACTTGAAGGCGGATGTATGACAACTTCACACTTATTTTATTAGAAGATTTATAATAGTGGATTGATACATAAATTAGTTTAGGAAACATTATCCATAATGGCTTCAATGACCAAATGCCTGACCAAAAATATTTTTTAATTTCTGTTTTCAATTTTTATACCCTTCACCTCCAGGATGGGGGTATACTAACTTTGTCATTCCGTTTGTAACACCTTGAAATATCGACCTGAGACCCTATAAAGTATATATATTCTTGATCGTCATAAAATTCTAAGACGATCTAGCCATGTCCATCCGTCCGTCTGTTGAAAGCACGCTAGCATCTAAACGAAAGGAGCTAGAATGTTCAAATTTTCCATAAATGCGTCTTATAGTCGTAGATCGGTTGGGATTGAAACGGGGCGAAATCGGCCCAAAGGGAAAATTTTTTCCCTCACAAGGACTAAAAATACCCATAAAATCCCCTAATATTTTTGAGTATTTAAGCAAATTTTTTCAATATACCTGCTTGTACTTACTTGATATTGGGTATGCGCATTCCCCCTATAACAAAAACGTGCACCATAAAGTGATTTTTATTCGTAGGGGGTGAAATGGGGCAAAAATGGTACATATTAAACGACTCAGCTAGAAACAACGAAATTCGGTGTGCACATTCCTTACTTGAGTAGATAAATAATATACAAGTATTTTTTCCAAATTCGTACTTTTAAGGGGAATAGAGGGATAAAAATGGTACCAACCAAATGGCCGCTGCTAGAATCTTGGAATTCGGTGTATACATTCCTCTGACTGCATAAACATGCAAAATAAAGAGATTTTTCCAATTGGTTGAATCATGAAGTTAGGTTATTTTGCACTATGTACTTGAGGTAATGGAGTTTCAAAATTTGTACTTTTGGAATTAAAATAGAATGGAAATACAACCAACTGTAGCACCCACTATCTACCAATATTTATGGTATTTAAGCTTTTTGAAAATATAAATGTAAGATTATTTATTTTTTGAATTGACTTCAAGTATTATTTCGATATTGCTAGCCTAGCCTTATAAGCGTGTTTTGAAATAACTAAAATATTATGTTTATTTTCCTGTGATATTTCTGCACTTCTATGAAAATCGGCAGCCTCTGTGGAATACAATCTATGGAAACACAATCAATTGTGTGGGGTGCGAATTAACCATTTCGTCGTTTGTCCAGCATGAAACCATATCCTAAAGAAAATACGCCTTTACAGTTTTGAAAAACCTGCAATATTTTGTTTATTTGACGTTGTTACCCAGTCAGAAATTACGGACGGTACCAAAAAAAAAGCGTTCTCAAAGCGAAGATTTGAAACGCTTTGGGAACGCCGACAAAAAAACGCTTTAAAAGTACTTGTTTTGAAAAAGGAAAAATCAAAAATAATTTGCATAGGGTTGTTCGTAAAATGAAATGTTGTTCAGTTTTGTTAAAATTATATAACTTATTATCATGAATGTAAAAGTGTTATAGCAATTATTCTATTCTCGCATTTGGTAAGAATACACTTAACTTCAACCATTTGTATACAAACTACGATACTATTTTCCGATAAATTACTCACACTCAGAAAAATAGCATTCTTAAATCTGAGTATAATCCATACTCCAATTTAGTTTAACAACTTTACTCCAGTTTAGGTAAAATTTCCTTACGAGATGGAAAAAGTAAATTTACTTAGAAACAGTTTTTTGGATCTAGTTAAAACTTCTTACAATTAAGTATATTCATACTTGTGCGGAAGAAAATTTACTAGCGTTCAAGAAAGAAAATAATGCAGAATTTTTGTATGGAAAATTCCATTTAGGAAGTTTTTACTTAAAATTATGTCTTTTAATTCAAATAAAGTAAATGGATGTAATTAAATGTACGCCATGTTCCTCATACATTCAAGTATAAATGAACTTATAAAAAATACTTCAGTGTGTTTAGAAAAATACATGAATAGTAGTCTAAAAAGCAATTCTTGTTCGTTAGCCGTTAGCCGAGACTTTCTTCATAAGTACTTCAGATATTACTCTAAACAAACACTGCGAAGGCGCTTACCTAGCCTCCGCAGCAGACATGGTGAAATATCTCAACTCTTTATGGTATAAGTAAGATGAAACGTTTGAGAACTATAACATGTTGTCATTTTTCATAT
The DNA here is from genome assembly GCA_947397865.1 of Polietes domitor. Lineage (NCBI taxonomy): Eukaryota > Metazoa > Arthropoda > Insecta > Diptera > Muscidae > Polietes > Polietes domitor. The sequence continues at coordinate 123,619,446 of OX377621.1, forward strand.
GAGTGTTGCATACTCTGAAGCGAAATAATTCATTTCAATTATCAGTATAGTCGTAGTCAGGCTGAATACAAATTTACTTTGTTAAAGGAAAATTTTAGTCAGGCTGAGTACAAATTTACTTAGTTTAAGGAAAAATTTCCGAAATTTTTCTTCAGATTGAGTATAAATTACTTGGCATGACTACAAATTTACATAGTTTCAGTAACAATTTACTTGGATTGAAGAAAAAATCGGAATATTTTCCTCAGTTTGAGTATAAATTTACACGATTTGAGTAAAATTTCTTAAAAATTTTCTTAAATAAATATTTACCTGATTTGGAGAAAAATTTTCCTCAGTTTGACTAAATTTTACTGGCTTTGAGGAAAAGTTGAACTGGAATCAAGTTCAAAGCATGTCATATTTTCAAGGAAAAGTTTGTACTTGATATGATAAATTATTGTCTTAGCGCTATACGAAGTTCAATTTTCCTCAGTTTTAGTACATATTTACTTAATACGAGGCATACTTTTTTCCGAGTGTACATAAAAATGTTATATCCCTAAAAATATTGCCCTTCAACAAAATATCATCACATTTATGATTACAGGGCCTACGATGTAACTTCGAATAGAAATTATAGTTCGAAAATCTTAGAATGACAATAAAATGGTAAAACTTAAAAAAAGACTTTACCATACTCCTGGTGCGCTTAAAATGAATCCAGCAGATCAGATAAAAAACATTGAACTCTTCATTGCGGGAGATATTATAATATTTTAATAACTTACTGATCTTTTGAAGTCTACAAACGTCGTTTTATATTAAGTTTTATTTTCTAGAGCCTGGAGATTATTCTCCAACTTCGATCTAACAGTATACATAACTAAATGCTTACTGGAATAGTTACAACAGTTCACTCAAATGTAATCATTTATCGTAAATGTCGTTGTTATTGTCAAGAAAGAACTTTTATTTACTTCAAATGTGCGTTGAATTTTCTTTTAAGAGAAAAGTAGAAAAAAAACATTTTTCAAACAATACTAAACAGTAATCAAAAAATTATTTTGCTGTTGCGTTGGATTCTGACACTGAAATAAATAGCAGAGAACTTATACACACTGAAAGTCGAAATTTCTCCCTTATAATGATAAGTTATTTGTAGCAACATTAGACTGTTAAAATTTCGTTTTCATTAAAAAATTAAATTTTGTTTATTTGACAACTTTTTTAATATTGTGATTTGATTTACTACAATCAACATTGCCAAATAAATTACAACATCCACAAATAATTGATTTGTGTTTATGTTAATGTTTTAATGTTGCTTGAAAATTAAGAGAGAAATTTCCACTGTCAGTATGTATAAGCTCTCTGATAATAGTTGCATTTAATTCATTCCAGATTTTATCTACAAATTAATGCCGTTAACAAAAAATAGAGCTAACCAAGTTGTATAATATAGTTTGTGTTAAATTCACTGTCGGCTGCGCTAACGGAGCTACATGAAAACTGATAAAAACGGGAGTTAGTAGAACAATTTTAATAGTTGTTTTTCAAAAAATTATTTTTGTAAATTTGTTGATGGTGTGGCTCTTGAGCAATTCCAGGGGTCACAGGTCAGACTAAATAAGTACGGAAAGGCTAAAGTCGACTGAACTAGTCCGATCTTATTATATACAGTCGAACCTGGATAATTTGGACCTGCATACGTGGGAATCTTCTATTAGTGGGACGTTTTTATGGTCCTTGCACACTTCACACAAAGCGGGAATTTGAACATTTTTCAGTAGTGGGATATTTTACTCGTTCACCTCTATAAGTGGGATTTCGCTGTCATTGTGGACCCCTATAAGTGGGAATTTTTCAATTGCTTTAGTGGGTTTCATACTAGGATAGATATTTCTTTGTCATTGTGGTCGCTTTTTTCTTTTTGATTACCGAGATTTTTGCTAAAAACATGTTCCTTCGTATAATTATGTCGAATTAAATTATTGAATATCAGCTATAAGTTAAGATTTTTAAGGACTTCTACTTTCCGCGATCAACCATATCACGTATACTTCAAACGGGTGACTTGATGTATAGAGTGATTTTTTTGAGGTTAGGATTTTCATGCATTAGTATTTGACAGATCACGTGGGATTTCAGACATGGTGTCAAAGAGAAAGATGCTCAGTACGCTTTGACATTTCATCATGAATCGTCTTACAAACGAACAACGCTTGCAAATTATTGAATTTTATTATCAAAATGCGTGCTCTGTTAAGAAAGTTCATTGCGCGCTTCCATTTTATGGTCAGTTTAATCGACCCACTGAAGCGGCTATTCGGGCTATTGTGACTAAATTTCGCACCAAATTTACATTGTTGGACATTAAACCACCAACACGCTTACGTAGAGTGCGAACTGAAGAAAATATCGCAGCTGTATCGGCCAGTGTTAATGATGACCACCAATTTTCGATTCGTCGCCGTTCGCACCAATTGGGTCTCTGTTACTCAAAAACGTGGAAATGCCAAAATTGGACTAAGCGGATGGACCACCTAAGACGCAGCCGCGGTCAACATTTAAATGAAATTATCTTCAAAAAGTAAATGTCATGGACCAATCTAACGTTTCAAATAAAGAACCGATGAGATTTTGCAAATTTTATGCGTTTTTAAAAAAAAAAAAGTTATCAAGCTCTTAAAAAATCACCCTTTATTATGCTTTATTTAAAGGACAATGCAAATTGAAAATTAAAAAAAATATGGACTTCCCAGAAATAAGAGATCGTTTAGCTTTACTGAATTATACATATTTGGGCATCTCTTAAAACGTATATTCACCTCTTTTAGTGGGACATCAGATAAATTATCTGGATAAATGGGATCCCAGTTTCCAGTGGGAAACCTCTATAAGTGGGAATAAACGGTCAGTCACTATATAGTATATATGCAAGAACCAGATTTTTTTTATTTGATTCATAAATTTATCGGAGCTCTTTTCAGCTCGTTGACACAATTATAAGACTATATAGAAACAGAAAGCAGGTGCATACAGATCGTAAGTGTATGCTTAGCCAACAAGTAAATAAAGGCAAATGTTCCGCAACAGATGCTCCCAGGTCAAATATAACATGTAACTAATTTTGTATGGGGTCTAATCAAAGTATGGATCGATGAAGTTCAATTTCACTACAAATGTTTCTAGGTGAAAAAAATGTGTCTTCTAGAAGGAGATATATAAAAAATTATGGACCGATGTTAGCTAATTTCACCACAGATGTTTCTAGGTGAAATATGACGTGTGGAATAACATTTGTATGTTATAACAATTGACGGGACGTGTTTGCTCCATACAAAATAACGTTTTCAACAAATGAAACTCAAACAATGTTCGTTTGTCTAATATTAAAAAAATTATATTTGTTAAATTAAATTAGGTTTTATAAATCCCCCTTTGTACGGAAACGGCGAATGAACCCACCAACCCTTCTACACAGCACTTTGTACTAACATAAACTTTTAAGCTGAGCAAAAACATTCCAAATGTACGATTTTGTATATACAGTGGCTTCTGAATTAACGAGTCTGTGATTTAAAGAACAGACAAAATTCACAAAAAGTTTCACCTCTGTCACAACAAATAGAGCAAAATGCTTTGATAAATCGTGTAGAATCGGCAAAGAATGGTATTCTGTTGTGGTTAAAACCACTGTATTAGTGTATTAGTGTGTATATTCTAAGCGATTTTTCGAAAAGCGAAAATTCATGGAGCTTGTAATTTCTCCATCAACATTTCCTTTCAACTTTCAATTGGTTATTGGTTGACAGCAATTATCAATCAAAAAGATGTAATATTTATGGTCCACTTAAAAAATAAAACAATCAGCTACGTACAAGTCCATAAAGAGGACGGTGTACGATTGTATCAACATTGAAATCTTTCTATTGATTCCTCCTAAAATGTGACAGATTTTTAAACCGTGAGTGTCTGGGTTATCTCGCTACATTTGGCAAATTATAGACAAAGGCACATATACGTAGAAAGTGTACATATATTAATTGCGAAAACGTTTGGAGGCTAAACTAAAGTTGTATTTATAAACCAATGACTCTTTCTAAAGTATTTTTTTTTGTCCCGTGTCCTGTTAGCGCGTGGAGTGTTTGTACAAATAAGTATAACAGATATTGATAGAACAGAATGTCGAAACTTCACACATGCATACGGATGTACAAAGGCTGATATGAATTTGAGGCAAGAAAAGGGTTATGGTGACCATCAATCATTAAACAGGAAGCAAACAACGCTTCTCTTACACAAAGTCAAGGACTTCAATTTCAAGGTATTCAGCAATGACTACACCATGTAGGTCGGAGTGTTTGCACTTACCTCGAAATGTATTCGAATGTCTGACATTTACTCCGTACCCACGTAATTTGTCTTGCATTGATGCTGTGCTTTTCAATATTCCACATGCCACCCCCTTCACCAGTCGTAATTTTGGACACGCTTGAGGAAGGTGTTTCACAAACGAGGAGGCAGCAGCTACACAAAAGGGTTGCTACCTTACACAAAGAGATTAAACTCCTTAGAAAACACGGCTAACAACGCGTCGTTAATGTTATCGAAAAGCCATTTGTGCATCCGGTGAATTTGTTTTGTTGAGTTTCACATCGTGGAGGGCGATGTGCCTCCCTCGCTTTGCTCGTTCAGGTAACCATTGATGAGCTTAGTTATCGCTGTCTAATGCTCCGATTGTTATGATCCTTCCAGCGAACAACAATGAGAAATATCTGAGACGTCTAAGTATGCTAATACGTATTCGTTCGTAGCACAGTGCAAGCAGAAGCGTTCATTCTTGTATTCTGCTCATCGTTTCTTCTGATGTAATATTTTCACAGTACGTACATACATACATACATATAGGAAAATATGTATGCATGAAAGTGTACTTTTGGGATACAGAAGAACGTCACAGGTCATGAGCAGCGACCAGCTCATTTGTACGAGCGTAGACGGGTACGTGCACGTATGCGTGTACTCGTGCGTCGGGTTGGTATGTTTGTTTGTTGGGCTCACTGCGCCTGTGTTGTAGCCGAAGGGATTGACATTAATTTGACATAAACGCTTGCATTTAGTGGTGAACATCTTTTAAAGACAACAAGTTTATTATTACTTTTGTCCACTCCGGACTTCTTAGGCATTGTGATCCTAATATGGTCCGTTCGCAACAAGTGAAAAGCCGAGACAAACGCAAAGCGCTCATTCAACATATTTCTACCGTCGGCGTATTGTTAAACGGACAGAGTGTTGACTTTTGCCACAACAATTTTCATATATGTAAATATGTGTATATTTGTGTGGTTTTCGTGAATAACCGCGTATCTGGAAAAACAAAAAGGTCCAGGAGAGCCAAAATAAACATATCTTTCAAGTACATTACACACGGCGTGTAGACTCTAATATGCAGAATATATTTAGTCAATGGGCTTATTTTCAAATAACATTAAATGCTCACGGAGAGATAATTCTTTTGCAGATAATACCATTTTCGAAACATTGCAATAAATGTCCGAGTTAGATTAGTGAATGGTAAATCGATTCCGATTCTAATCGAGAATCGATTCTGAGGGCTCAAAAACGATTCTTTTGGAATCGATTACATGTGCCCAACTTTATACTGGAATCGATTATCGATGCTTGGGAATCGAAATTTAATTTAATGAAAACACCCAAAAAGTATGTATTAACTTTGTACGTACTTTTGGTGGAAATTTAAAAGCTGCAATTTTATTAATTGAAAAAAAAAAGGAAATGACACTAAGTGTGGATATAAAAAATTGACTGATATAAAAAATTGACAGTGGTATAAAGGTTAGGAGCTTAATATGTACCAAACACTGGGGTTTTCGTACCTCCAAACAGTCCAAGCATTTGGGAAAATTAAATTATTGCGTAAAAATACACTCCAATGCTAGATAGATCGCTTGTAATGGAAATATCGGATAAAGTAGTAGACGATAATGATTTAACATATTATACAAAATATGCATAAATAAAACTACCGATGGAAAAGTATTTTTAAGTGCTTATGGAAATATTATTTATACAAAATTGATCCATGTAGAAACTTTTATTCAAAATGGTGAGAGCGGCCACGTAAATCAAGATAGTTTTCTATTATAATATTATTTATATTTCGTGAAATAAAGTATTATATGTTAGATAAACACGAATAAACAAAACACCAATAAAAAATCTAACATATACTGAAAATACGGTGAATTAGTTCAGTCGAACTTTTGGATATCATTTACATTTTAATATCAAGATCTTCGTGAAAATCGGATATATTCATACCACATCGGTCGTCGCTAAAATCGCATTTGACAATGAAACTATCATTATAACAGCTTTTTATAGTTGTTTTCATGTTAGTTTTAATTAGAAAGTTTTAGTTTTGATGAAATATTACACAAAACTTGATCGAATTCATCAGTACTTAAAAGACCTCAAAATAAGTGACAAATGTCAAAACATAGTCTAGGCGAAAAAAATGAGAAACTAACTTTAAAATACAATATCTCAAAAACGAAGAAAAGCAATAGTTTGAAATTTGATAAACTTATAGACAACTTTCTTCTAAAAATATTAAAAAAATAAAAGTGTCCGCAGATTTCGTAATGTTAAATTTATTTTTAATTCCTAAAAGTAAAGGTGAACATTAAATTATATATTTTTGCGATGGTATCATTCAATAGATCGGAAAAAATCTATAAGAAAAACGTTTTCCAAAAACTATATATATTATATATTATTCAGAATAGTCGATTAAGGAAGAGCACCTTAGTGTAAAACAATTAAAAATGCGTAAAGTTCGGCAATGGCGATTCTTATATACTCTCCACCATGGATTGGAGATATTTTTATGCAAATTTAAATAAAATTAAAGTCCACTATCGCTTGTAGGGAGAGGCTATCAAAACATTTGGACAGCGTGTATATTGTTCTTAAGTACCCTAACTTTGTTATTGTGGGCATTTTCTGTACTAGTTAGTTAAAATTATACCTCTCGAGATTTATGGTTAAACATTTCTACCGATTCCGATTAAGAATCGATTCTCAGGTCCGATTCTTCGATTCTAAGAATCGGATTCAAAAATAGTTGATCGGGAATCGAGAATCGATTCTTGTCCTCGATTACCATTCACTAAGTTAGACATGGAAATGTTTGGGGTAAATTACTTTTCGCTAGTCTGAAATGAATGGTTTGTACTTCTGTAATATATGTAAATATGTACATATATTGATATACATATAAAATGCGACCAGCTAAATTAGTAGCCCAGCAAATCATTTAGAAGTTCTTATAAACGGAATGCAAATATTGATGGCACTGACGTTGAGGAGACCGGAAATTCGGTACTTTTCACAAGAGAAGATTGTTTTAACGTCTCAAAGTCGGGACATGGTTAAGGGAAAAATAGCAGTAAGACGACGGAATGGTTCTTCGATTTTTTATTTGTTACCCCTAATTCGGAGTCATGTGTCCTCCTCAGTTTAAATAAAACGATTGGGGATTAGTTTTTACACTTTGCCAAATTTTAGTGTTTATGCTTTAGTAAAGTGTAACATGCCCTCGTACATTTGCTCGTAATATGAATAGAAACCAAAGTGATGATTTAGTAGTTCATTGAATGCAACATTTTCAATATGTATCTTTCATATCATGTATCACATAGAGCGCAGACAGTAAGTAGCCCAGCTAGGAATTGATAGTTACAAGTGTGGAGGTGTTAAAGTACCTTTTTTGGGAACACATCGAAATGTGACTGTTGTGCCATTTCTGCGAAAGAAATGCAAAATGTTGTATCGAAGTTGTGTAACCTTGATGTTCCCCCGATATCGCACACAGTTTCACATGCATACGTCCATATATATTACATTCACACTCACATTCACGCAGTCATCCAAAGTGTCTGTAGTACGGCTAAAGCAACAATAGACTGATAATTGTTTTTTGTTTCCAAAGACAGACCTTTAGAGACAGTTAGAGCAAGGTGGCCCGAATCGAACGAAAGAAGACGAAAACAGTTCTAAACGTGGCCTAATCAGTGGTGGTGAGCTGAACACGGCCCAAACACACACAACTTGATTGCGGCTTACAAATTCAAATAATTTTGATTGATTACTTTGGATTATCTTGTCATTTACCAACATCAAATAAAATATTTATCAAAACAAAAACTGGTTTCCTGGGCTACGTCTGCGTTCTTCTATCTTCTTGGCTGGTATCTCGGCTCTTACATGTTTGCTTAGATGCTATGCTGTTGTTTAATTTTCCAAAATTATAAACAAAAAAGTTAATATATTATAGATTCCAAGTAACACACTCGTAGGTACATAATTACTCCACACGGTAGTATCGCATATCAGCCAGCCAGGTCGGCAATTTGTTTCATTCGATTCTTTCCTCGCTGATCGCCAATGTGCGTTTTTCGAAACACACATCGACGGCGCGTAAGTATGATATTTTATTAATTTGATTTTTGATTTTTGTTTTTGTTTCTGTTGGCTGATCGGGCATGAAATAATGTTGTGCCGCCACTGAAGCTGCCTGCCATTACCAGTGAGTTCTGGAGGTATTGAATTTTGATTTTGACCCTTCCACTCGAGCGGTGGCTGTGGCTGTGGCTAGGCTGTATGCGCATGTGTGTCTGTTTTAAGTAAACACACAGATACACACGCGCGCACAGCAATTTCTGTAGTTTTGAGTTTTGGCTTTATTGTCTTCATACGGAACACATGATACTTCAGTTCTATTGTTTGGAATGAATATGCTGAAATTTAAAATTTACACTCTGGTCAATACTCCCGTAATTCAATTTTTTCTATTTTCTATCTTTTTCATTTGTTTGAGCCATTAAAGCTGTCGAACGAGTACAAGTAGTATTCAAATAGTTTTGTAGACATACATACACATATCCATACATATGTATGTATGTACAAAGGTGTCTTTACTTGTACACCGATCGATGTGTGTACTTTAGCAATTTGGGAATAATAATTGTGAAATTTTATCCACTTTACTGGTGATCAATTGTCATTAAAAGTACTTTGACTTTTCAGTTTCGCTCAAGTACTGCGAAAATGTTTATTTTCGTTATAGCGCACGACCGAACCGGACCAAGACGGAAGAAGAGTTACGAGTTGCAATTACATTACAATAAAATCCAACATTGTCATTGGCACTTGATGACTCTGTCTTGTCACAATGTCGACACACGCCCTTAATTTCAAATTGTGTCCTGGCTATGGAGTATTGAACAAGGTAAGCGAAAACGGGTACATCCGGTCAACTGCAAAAGTTTTTTATTTATACCGGATTTCGGCCATAACATTAAAAATTTAAAAAAGGACATAATTCGAAAACCAGGAGGTCTGAAGCAGTATTTTGCTGCGTTAAGTAGAGGACTTAATTTAATTTATCATTCCGTCGCAATAAGTTGAAACGTTAAGTTATGTGATATTAGTATTCAGCTCTACTGTGATTTTTACATTTAGTTATTGTTATTTATTTTAATTATACTTATAACACAGTACGACAGTGGTTGGTACACATGAGAAATGTTAACAGAATATGAAAATAGGCTTAAAATAAAGAAATACGTGTCTCGGCGTTTTGCTGTAGCACGTCAGAATTTTGAGAAAATCGATTTTAAAGATTCGAAGGACCGTGGAGGTTCACTTGTAACGTAGTACTATTATAAAAAGTTCTATAAAAACAGAATGGGTGAACCGATTTAAGTGCTTGAGCCAGTTTTGAAAAGGGAATTAAATTTGGATTTGTTTTTATTAAAAAAAAAATATTTTTTTCCGCTAGATGGCGCTTTAATTTTCATGTAAAATTAAAAAATATCCAAAAAATGTACGAAATTCATTAAAAATACAGTGTTGTTGATTTGAAATCCAATAACTAAAGTATAATCTTTTTCGCTGGCCGGAAACTGCTTGATTCAGCGATTCGGGGCTCCGAGCCAGATCAAACTAAAAATATTATTATTCAATTTCAACGAGCTTACAGATCGGGGTTTCTGCAATTAGAAAAAATTAAAACAAGTCGTCTGGGATTTGAACCATATGGCGGTCGATTGTTTCGAAGATTGTCATTACTTCTTATCTGCGCCTTAACGTTCTAAGCCAACGACCAACCTTTTTACTTTGTCACTAATTGCAGTCTTCTCTCATTTTCCTCCTTCTCTCTCTCACGTATGAATAGTTTTTTTTTCATTACAATACGTTACATTACATTACATTTACCTTACATTGAATTACATTACATTTTTGGATATTAATTTTTGTATTTTTACATTACATTGAATTACATTACATTTTTGGATATTTTTTCATTTTACATGAAAACTAAAGCGCCATCTAGCGGAAAAAATGTTTTTTTTAATAAAAACAAATCCAAATTTAATTCCCTTTTCAAAACTGGCTCAAGCACTTAAATCGGTTCACCCATTCTGTTTTTATAGAACTTTTTATAATAGTACTACGTTACAAGTGAACCTCCACGGTCCTTCGAATCTTTAAAATCGATTTTCTCAAAATTCTGACGTGCTACAGCAAAACGCCGAGACACGTATTTCTTTATTTTAAGCCTATTTTCATATTCTGTTAACATTTCTCATGTGTACTCAAAAAAAATTGATTTTGTCGTACTGTGTAATAAGTAATAATGACAGCTGTAATGCAAACTAATTGATTTTCAAATAAACAGACCCCTGATGAAGCTGGAAACAAGCCAGAGAAACGTTAGGTAAAAAATGAAATAAATTAGTTTCATTTCAATAAAAAGTTGACCAAATTAGCCCGTACAAAATTGAAGTTAATAAAAAAACAATGGTCATTACAAAATAACAATCAATTTATTTTAACTTCGACAAATCCAAAGGATGTGGTGGTTTGTTAATTGTCAATGCGTGTATTTATCAAATACGACTTCAAATCATTTTCATTTGGAACTATTTTAACAAATTGGAAATCATCCATCGGAAAGGAAAGGAAGAAGGAAATTAATTTTTACAGAAATCATATGAAACAAGTATGATATCCTGTGCCACAGTGTGTGTCTTGGGGCGACTACATAAAGTAGTCCATATAAATTATACAGTACTATAATTTCATCTTTAATCAAATTTAACGCAATATGTCAAATTTGATGAAAATCTTTTGCAATATGCTACTCCTACATGTGATGGAACCATGTGAACCATGCGCTGCAGTCCTCTGTTAGGGCCATTATCTCATAGTCCGATTAAGTAACCGGAACATTAGTTTTTCGAAGCGATAAAGTCCGGTTAAACATTTTGGTTTTCTCATTCAACGGCTAAATTGTTCACAGATATATGTGTGAGTATGGCAACACCATTGATAATTGTCAACTGTAATGAAAAACAAATGGCAATACTGTGCTAACTCAGCTGTTAATTTTATAGTTGTTTGTGCCGAAGTGAAGAAATGAACCAAAAAGCAACGACGGAAACATGCTTTGCAGGAGTTGAAACACCTACTTCATATGCTAATGAGGAGCACAAGTGTTTGTTATGAAATAAATAGTCCGAAACAGCAACTTGGAAGCAGAAGTTCGGTACAAATTGATGGAAAACATTTTTAATTACAGCAACAGCAAAATACCATCAGCTGTTCAATTTTTGCGATCCTATAAACGCCTAACTGACGGACGAGTTTAACGACCATATAACCTCTAACCAGATATTGAGAAAATGAAATTGGGATAACGGGAGTATATCGTTACGAAAAATTTTAACCGGACTATGAGAAAATGACCCTTAATGTATGTGTTCCTAGCTGAAATATAACGTGATGTGGAAAATACATATAAAATCGTATCGTATGACTTATTGTAGGTTCCAAGGACCCATGTATAAGTGGGATGTATCAAAACATGGACCCATCTGGTGTTCATATCTACCATAATCTAAAAAAATGATCATGATCCGAATATTTGTATGTTTGTTTTTTTCTGTTTGTTCTGATGCTAAATTTCACAGCGATCGGCGACCTGTACTTTGCGAACAAGTTTATATGGACAGCGTAGGGAACGACAGACATCGTTAACTCAGGTGGTGATTCTAAGCCATACCGATCGGCTCGTGTTTCTTGGTTTCTCCTCCTTCCTTTATTTCTTGGTGTTACACACGTTTGACGCTAACTATTCCCTATTCCAGGTGGCTTACTTGATTGTATTTTAATTGCACCTACAAATCCGAGAAAACAGAGGTATTTGCCAGGAAAATTAGCAGATAGGGACTGTAGTCTGTTAGGAGCAGATATTTATAAAACTTCAAATGAACTGTATTTTTATATTTCCGGGAATCGGAAATTTTCCGCCATCCCGGGGATTCCCAAAACAAATCAGAAATAATGTAACATTTTTTTACTATAAAAGAACGGCATATCTATATTAGAGTGGCTTCTTTTGCGAGGAAGGAAAAAATGTTGTTGATGTTCCCGAAAGATTGGTTTGTTTTATGTATTCTCCCAAAATATTTCGCTTTTATCATTGTCCGTTCGTGAGCTGGACCCGTTCAGAATAAACTCTATAAATCAGGTTTTTCTTCAAAAGAATTCACGATGAGAATGGTATTGAGAAAAAACCGCTAGAAATTAAAATCTGACCCGAGCCTTATCAACTTTCAATATGAGCCAGTATAAAGGAAAGATTTATACTTTTTTTGGTGCAATTTGTGATGCATTTTTTATAAAAACCGCAATAACTTTCACATTTTTAGTTCGATTCATGTTTTTAGGGCTCGTTAGATAGGTATTGATAACCGATTGCAATTAAGGGTCGCAAATTTTGTTCATACTGTTACTACTCAGTGGGTTAAATGTGAAGTAAAAACTGAAATATGGGGAAAAATTGAAATGGTAATTAATGTCAAATTAACATAGATAGACGCATGAAATTAAAAGTATATTTAGCAGATGTTTTTCTCTTTCATTTGATACCCATTGTTTGACACGCAAAAATACGAAACTAAATTATTGAAATATTTACATCCCTTGGAAATTAAAAGTCCTGCAAAAAAGACAAACGACCACGAAATAAAAAACTGAGTATCAGTTTTCCTATTAGTGACCTATAGTTTCACTTCTATATAATCTCGTTCTTGGGAGGGAAATCATGTCGCACGGTTTTATTGCAAAATCTTATGTGAAGTTTTCCTCCCAATTTATCCATTGAAAGACCAAAATTTCAGATGTTCTTTTGTCTAAAATTAGCTTTTTGTAAGACTAGGATTTGTTTACGGTTCAAATAACTCCATATTTCAGTTTTTACATCACATTTAACCCACTGAGAACCAACAGTAAGACAAAAAAGGAAATGTGGCTTTTACAAAAAATACATAACAAATTGCACTAAAATAGTATAAATCTATCCTTTATACTGAGTTGAAATGCAAGTTTTTAATATGTTTTGATAAGGCTCGGACCAGATTTTCATTTCTAGCAACTTTTTTCTAAATACCATTCTCACCGTGAATTTTATTCAAGAAAAACCCGATTTACCCGAACGGACAATGATAAAAGCGAAATATTTTGGGAGAACACATAAAACAAACCAATCTTTCATATTAGTCGGGAACATCCACTACTTTTATTTTGAAGCTACTCTAATCAATATATAAAAAAATGAATGTGTGTCTGTATGTTGGGTATAGGACGCGGTGGACCGATTCGCCTGAAAATTTTACTGTATCTTACTCCTGGACAGAGGATGGTTCCTGGATATACTAGGTCATGATAGGACAAATGGGGTGGTACCTCCCACACAAAAAATATTTTAAAACTATCGAAAATTAATCATTTTATCTTCCAAAGCATACGAAGTAGTGCAACGCCGGGTACAAAATACTAGTTTTTAATATAATGCACGAAGATATCGTTCATCATTGCGTTTTACAGCAAAATTTTAAATTTGATTATTTGTTTGAACAAAATTTTATCGCCGATTACTTTGCATTCCATTTTTGGTGCAAAGAAGAACAAAATAAAAATAAGTTTTAAATTTTTGATAAATCTTTAAAAGGTGTACATTCGATTTGGTGTTTCTTGATCGTTATAAATCTAGGCCAGAGATACTAAAGAAGTGGAGATGTGCAATGTCAAACATTAAAAAACAAAACGAGTAGGTGAAAAATGTCAAAATGAAAATTGAACGAAACCTTTAGACAGGGTGGAATGGTAGTCTGCAGCCAAGTAATAAATGTCACCATGCCATTTGTAAATAAATGTCCATTCTATTAAATATAGATGCAAAATTGTCTTGAGCCAGGACAATATCCCAGTTCAAATTGAATATAATTTAAATTTTTTGATTTAAATCGGCTTTGTGTGAATGTATATTACTTGATTGTGACTTTTCTTAACTATTGTGTTAAGACATTTCTAAAAAAACGAGTATTTTTTAAAATTCAATACAAAATTTTCCCTCCTTTTGACAAGCTAAAGTTCTGTTCTTGAGTTTAAATTCGCTACACTTTTTAAAGAGCGAAAAAGAACATCTCAAAGTCATGTGTGATTTGAGATATTTTTGGTTTTACTCAGTAATAAGTTGCATAATGCTGATATATTGCGCCTGATCCTTATTTTCCATGTCTCTTTTATTTAAAAAATCAGCTCCTACAGCATACCTAAAGCATATCACTATTTATTTAATATGTACTAATACAGAATGAAAATAATAATTACTGAATGTAATATACAGTAAATAATATGCTGTAAATAATTAATAAAAAAACTAAATTTTGAAATACATATATTTATAAAACATTGTTTACTTAAAAAGTAATAAAAACAAAAAAGCTTTTCGATACCGAGACATTCTGCAAAATGACTCTGTACGAAAAAAAATCATTCGCAAGATGTTACGGAATATTAACATGTTATAAAAATGTTTCCAAGTTGTTTCAAAGAATTTCCTCAAAGGCGGGAAATATTCCTGGGATTTTGAGGTATTACTATTAATTTCTTCCAACAGAAGTTTTTCCTGTATTTACTATTATAATTATTTATGTAAGATCTAAAAACAAATAATTCATTTCATATCTCATTATAACCAACTAGATTTCACAGTTGAACCACTCACATTTTACTTTTTACACTGTTTCGCTGTTTGCATTATTTTGTTTATTAAATGGGTGTTAAATTTCCTTTTTGTACGTTATACATCCTAGCTATAGTAAAAATTTACCAAAAAATATAATGATAAAATGTATTTTTATAACTTCACGCTTCAGAGCATATATCAATTCAGGCATATATCAATTGGGAAAGAATAAGGTAAAGCATTGAATGAGTGACTTTTTAAGCAGATTGAGCCATGTCCGTCATGTACACGATGATTTTTATTATTATTCAATCATTTTTTAATTGTTGTATCTTTCTCAAAATGAAACTATCAATAAGTGTACAGATCTTAAATAACTAACAAATATTTTATTATTGCTTGCCAGAGCTTATAATAACACGTCGACAGTATCTCGTTTCTTCAGGCGGTTATGGCCGACATATCTTCTTAGGTCCCTTGCGAATGGATTTGGATGTGTAGCTAGTTTGTTGAGGTAGTTTCTACAGTTTAGGATAATTTCTTCCTTAACGGCTGGCATGTTTAAATCACAACATATATTTGAGTTTTTAAAGTACCATGGTGCGTTTGTAATCTGTCTCAGTATTTTGTTCTGTATTCTTTGTATTCTATGAATGTTCGAATTTGAAGCAGTTCCCCAGAGCTGAATTCCATATAACTGTCGAAATGAGTTGAGGAATTTAATAAAACTTTGCACATAGTAATATTTTTCCCAAACGTAGTTTAAGTTCGGAGATGGACCTTTTCTGATACCTACCACAAAATGTCCATTTTCCCATGTTAAATTAAAACCAATATAACTTCCGCAGGGATATTCGGAATCAGCTATATTTTGAAATTTGATAAAGTTTTGGTAATCTCTTACGACCGTATGAAATATGGAGGTAGTGGCCATGTCCCTTCTAGTAGCTCCCACAAAAATCACACAACCCTGCGCAAAATTAAAGTTTTTGTAACTTCCATGCGAATGATCGTCATACTCTAAAATTTTATATGATTGTCAAAATCACCCTTATTCCAGTTGTCGTCGTCGCTTTTGAGTCAACTCCACTTTCTATCAACGTGAACATCAATTCCACGCTATTTTGGTATTCTGTAACAATATTGCACTGAAAGAAAAAGCTTCAATGCGATCTGTCATTGTTTTGGACCAATGAAGAGCTTCATTGATACAACGTAAAATGTTTCATTAAATTAACATTCTATGAACAATATTTCATTAGTGTTAAATTAATGTAAAGTGTCATTAATACAATGAAACATTGTTATTTTATTATTGAAGCAGGTTAAGTTAATGTTATGATATTTTGTCGTTGTGGTAATGAAGTAGTTTCATTGTTTTAATGACACTGATTCGTTGATAATATTTCATTGCTGCATCTAAGAGAATTAACCCTTATTATTGCTTATTTTGCTGTAGACTATCAACATGTAGTTTATACTTAAGCTAAGTGAACTACAAAATTAACGAGAATTATAACTTACTTCTTGTATGTCATCCAAAACGCACACTAAAAAACGAAGACACATTAATGAATCCAGTTCATTCCCGTAATGAAATGTTACATTCGCGTTAAGAAAGAGTTTCATTATTTTGTTTGTGACATAAAAAGTAGACAAAACTTAATAGAATCGGCTAAACAATTTTTCGTCTCGATTTATACAATAACAGATTTCATTCCATCAATGAAAACCATGTCGTTGTATTAATGGCACAACAATGAAATATATCATTACGGTAAAGAATTATTTCATTGCATCCAATAAACATTTCTTTGCATCAATGTAAACACATTAATGAAATTGTTTCATTTTTCTTTCAGTGTGGGACGACGCCTGTTTATCGATAATTTAAGCAAAACAAAAAACGCAATCGCAGCACTCAGCTGTTCGTTAATGTGTGTTGTATTTTTGTGAAAAAATGTTTTTAATTTGTAATTTAAATTATAATTCGTGTGATGAAGAAAAGAAATACAATCTAATATTGCAAAGAAAATTTTCTAGGCAGGAGTCAATTTACCAGATGAAATTGAGATGTTTAGCCCAGCGACGCTTATATGTGTTTGCTTGTTACATAAGTTAATGGATTTGTATTCAAAACGATGATATGGGGAAGAGAGTGGTGGAGGGTATTATAAAATCGATCCTGTCCGACTTGAGCCTTTCCGTAGTAGTTTTAATTAGAGAATTCTGGCTTAACCGACTGAAACATACTTACTTGTTTTAAGTTATTTTTAAACAACAAAATTGTCTCTTGCGTTAATTGCAACTCGTTATATTAAATAAGTTCATTTCTAAATCAGTTGTTGAATAGTACACAAGCATTGCTGAAGTTTAAGCACATCATGTTTAAAATTACGACAATTGTGTTTAGTCTTGCATAAAAAAGTAGTGAAGCAACTGACGCCAATATACTCCAGTTCTCAGTAAACCAGCGTGCAGTGAAGTCATAAAAACAAAACAATTATAGAAGCAGTAAAGAATAATAAATATTAAAGAATAAATTTAAATTTCAGTTTGGAACCAGTATGGACGAAATCGTCAAAATAATACCAACAAACCCCGTTCGAGGCATTTGTCAGTAAGTATATTATTCGATACCACATACACTAGGCCCTTAGAAGAGTTTGGAAATTAAAAAACTACTTATCATACCCATACCTTTTTTCAGCCACCACAAAAAAGATCTGTGCAAAAATGCAGCTCGATAGGAAATGAAAAATTCCTCCAAATTCGGTCTTTTATATCTCCTAACGGACGAGATATAAAAGATCTAATGCCCAATAGCTTTATGGTAAAAGGTTTTAATCAAATGACTTCATCTTGCTCTTTGAAAAAGTGACGAAAAAATAAAAACAAATTAAAAATTATCAAATCATTTTGCAATAAAGTTATTTGGAAAATAATAGGTACACCAGAACAGAAATTAAATCTAATGCATGACATTTCCAAATTTGCAAAATACACACGCTAATACAACAATCTGTATATTTATACTTTTGAATATTTTTTTATTTCAAAAGTTTTAATGACGAAAACTACAACTATTTAAATTCCCTAACTGATGCAATAAATTATTATTACGTTTTTAATATAATGTTTCCCCGAATAATTTAATTTCACATATATTCAATTCAAATGAAACATTTAAAAACATGTATTTTTATTCGCATGTTTGAAGTATTGATTTTATTAAATATTGAATTACTATTTAATTTTTAATTTAATATACATATATTATGCATTTTTCAGAGACAGTTACAAATACTTAGGAGTTACTTTCACTACTCAGCCCAAATCTCAGCCCGGGCGGGACTGAGAAATGCCTACCAGATTAAGGGTTATTTTGGAAGACTTATCTACAATAATAGATTGTCCGAACAAACAAAGTTATTATTATATAAATTGAGTATACGTTCTGCATTACTTTATGCCTTCACGATATGATTTCAAATTTCACCATATGTGATGAGCAATTTCGGAATAATGGAAAGGAAAATCCTCAGATCTTTCATTGGGAAAAATTTCCAGTAAGAGTTTTTCAAACTAGTTTATTTGTGATAATGCCTCAGTCACGCCAATCCCTGTGTACGTGATGAAACTGATAAATATTTTGTAAACTGAGTCACGATTCATGAGAACGTATTTAACGAACAAGTGCATCCAGCTGGCAATGGACTGGTTCTCCACCTTGTGTCCCCAATTTGCGTTAAATCTGACACTGGATGCCATAGGTGTAGTTAAGTATTTAGATTTATTATTAGTTTTTAGTTTTAAGCACACACTCTTGTTGAGATATGCTCTCATGTTACGTTATTGTCGGTAGCCAACACAGATGATGTTTTAACTATTTACGACAGATGGTGAAATTTTTTAACTGCAATTAAATCAATACATTATAGTTTTAAGAAAATCCAATTATATGTTGTTCCATATAACATAAATGATTTAAAAAAAATCCCCAATAAACTTAAATTGCTACTACAATTTAAAATCTTAATAAAGTAATTTTTTATACTATAACATTCTACATGGTTTTTAGACGCTGCACGGATTCTTGGTGCACCATTTCAGGTTTGAGCATGTACGTACTTACAGTTCAGACTTAAAAGTAGATCCAATTTGTTTGTTATATAACGTATACAGAATAAACATATATAATATAAACAAACAGCATCGATTTATACTTCCAAATGTAGTCACTGTGGTAATTTTAAATTACACATTAAAAAAGCACAATTAATGTAAATTTACACATTCAATGATGTAGTAATAATCATTCTATGTTTAAATTTACATATTGAGTGCGGAATTTTAAACATAGAAATGTTTATTGTTACACTCAAATTTAACCTTTTATGTCTAAATTTTAACAACAGACGTGTAAAATTAGACATTCAATGTTGAAATGTCAACATGCCAATGTTTGAATTATAAACATTTAAATTTTTAACTTAACACATCCGATGTTTAACCCTCTCATGCCCGAATTTTCTTTTCTTTAAATAAAATTTACTATGATTTTTGATGAAGTATGAGTTTAAAAATGATTTCTATAGACTTTGGGGGTTCTATTTCATACAGGACATGAGTAACAGGATGTTTCTTGAAATTCTTATAATGCAGATATCGTTTAAATATAAACAATATTTTGAAATGTTTCTTCATTTTAATCTTTATTATGTATCACTTCGTATGGCAAAGACAGTTTTCCTTGTACTCGAAGAAATCCTATAAAAATATGATGGAATTCTAAACAATTTTAATTACAAGAAACTCAAATAATTGAAATTTAATACTTCACTTTTGTTTTCGTCTTCCTACGCAGACCCAAGATACCGAATTTGTTGCGTCTTTTTTAAAGAATCTTTGTTACATACGTACACAAAAATAATAATTATTAATTCTGCACAATATGTGATTTTAAAAATTTTATAGGACTAACTCGTGATGTTGCCTATAGGCAACATTGGGCATGAGAGGGTTAAACTTAGACATAAAATTATTTAATTTCGCGACTATAAAGGTAGATAACTAAATAGTTACGAAATTACACTAATTTTTGAGTGAGTATTTAAATAATTTCATTGTATATATTTTACAAATATTCTGTTTGTAATTCAATTGTTGGACTTTGTGCATATTTAAAAGCGTTCATGGTCAAATAAATCGAAAGACTTACGACACGAACATGCCAATAACGAGCAACCTTACTTTCAGGTATAGATGTCGCCACTGTGTAGCACGGCTTCGAACCAGAAAAGAGGAAGAATCACGTTGCCAACGGTTTTTTGTATTATGGAGAAACATATTCAGAGACTTCAATAATAATCACGTTGCCAACGATTTTTATCTTGCGGATATTTCCTGACTGGAGACATAGTAAAATCAGAAACATCATACTCTGTAGACTCAACTACAATTTCAAAGTCCGCTAAATATTTTGTATAGAATACAAATGATGAAACGGCAATTATCAATTGGGAGTATTGATGCTAATAATTCCAACAAAGCGTCAACTGACCCGCTGTTACACTATGTAGCGGCAATATAATAACTAACAACAATGGTACAAACTTTAAAAGTGATTTTATTTATTGTAAAAAGGGTATACATTTGAATAAAAATTATACAAAATCTAATTAGATTATCTCCAACAGTCTTAATCTCGACATCCTATTTGGTTTTGTTGGAAATTCCCACTTCTTTCAGAGAAATTAAAAATTGATTTCGATCGTAACATCTCGATATCGAATCCCGCGATTTGTCCCCAGTACCCCTATTCTATAACTTTTGTGAGAACTTCTCTCATTGAGAAAGTGTGAAACAAAATATTCCACTGTTTCTCGAAATGTGAGCTAAAACTGTATCTGTTAATCAATGCGAAAAACGACAATGTATTATTGGAACTTTCCAGGCATGTAGTGACTTGCGTCTTATGTCTCCTATTGTCTCCGTCTTATGAAATCTCGATTGTCTTCGTCTTATGACATAAATTCGGCAGTCAGTGTTCGTGGTGGTTCCTAATGAATACCATCTTAACGCCACATTATCATAGTGTTGGCAACAGAGATGTCTTCAAGAATATTTAACCAACACAACTGTTTTCAAGGTAGGTATGTTGTGGCACTTCTTGGGAAAATAACTTTCGAATTTCCCCGTTTTGTCAACTTAAAATATTGTTCTTGAGTTTAAATTCATTTCATTAGCCATAGGATATTAATTGTCATACATAAGCACAAATTATTCGGCCGTAACGTGTTCTAACAGTTTTTGCAGACGTCGTTCTTCCATCATCAGTTTTTTGTCTCTCGGCTATCATACTGAATTCGGCTTCTTATTTCTTCAAATTAATTCAATGCAACTATGGACTTTGCGAATAAGGCACCTAAAGAGCACCCCAAATATATATATTGGATGATAAATTTGATCACGTATCCGCAATAAACCTCTTAATACTCGTACGTATGTAGTTATATAGCTTGTTATACAGAAGCTCGGAACATTATTACTTTACTTGTGTGTGCTCGCAAATAAAGCACAAATTGCATTCTCTTTGGGAGCGTAAAGATAAAGAGAGATATTTTTAATCACAAGCTCAAAGTCCCATCTGCAGTTACAATAATTTTCTAGCGATCACAAATGGACCTTAAATTGATTTTTTTCTAGAGTCTGTGACAATAGGACTTGTATCGCAGTTTAACACGTGTTGCATATGACTTGTTTGGACATAAAGCCCATTATGATGATCACTCGTCGTCAGAGAGACTCAGGATTGAATTTAGTTCAGAATAATTACTTCCTTTAAGCGTTAGCTGTAAATCCAGATCCAAGTCAATGTGAAAATAAGGGCATTTGCAAATCTTGTCCACATTGCGCGATTTTAATTTAAATGGCGAAAGGACAAAAGAAGATACAGGAAAAAACTAATCAACGAACACACACACACACACAGACAGAAAATGACTTCCGATGAAATTAATTTCAGCACCCACTCGGAATGAAATTGATACCGTCCGTGACTGTGTGGAGTGTGGTGGCATGTGCGTAAACGAAGGCATCCAATGAAAGCCGTCATTCAACAACAGGCCACATTGATGCTGCGTATAAGGTACGATACACGGAATAGAGGGGCAGATAGGCAGAGGGACATCACGTGTGTGGTTGCAGATGCCGTATTTGATTTGAATATGCAGATCATATTCAT
This sequence comes from Polietes domitor, assembly GCA_947397865.1. Lineage (NCBI taxonomy): Eukaryota > Metazoa > Arthropoda > Insecta > Diptera > Muscidae > Polietes > Polietes domitor. Next base: position 123,641,798 of record OX377621.1, read on the forward strand.
TTATACACACATCCGTGTGGATACATGTGTAAAATACAATTTGGATCCACATGTAGATGGATGTGGTGGTGGTTGTGTATGTGAATATATTTGTGTATGTACGGAATAATGCCTTAGCCCAAGTCAAGACGTCGGAGTAACAGAAGGGCTTCTTCAATTGCCTCACCAGCTATAAATTAAACCAGTCCGAAAAAGACAGCTTAAAGAATTTAAATACAACACAAAATCATAACAATAATGAAAACGAAAATACCTTTTGGAGCGATAATCGATTTTTGTTTATGCTCTTTGCACTTGATATCGCCATGTCCATCCAACCATTTCTGGCAACTGAGGACCTTCTCGTCGCTGCTCAGTTCTCTGGAGTGGCTGGCTGCATGCCACAACGACTGGGCTGCATAGCATTTAATGAAGTAGTAAAACTCATTCATAAACGCGACCATCGCCCATCGGTCCTGCACTCCGTCCACGAGCTTTTAATGGAAATAGAGAGAACAGCACCAGCAACATCAGAAAGCAATAACAACATATTGCATCCGTCTGTCTTTCCGGCCGTCCACCGATCCATCTCTGTGTATTGCATTCGTCTTTATCATCGCTGAGACCCAAGCTACGTTGCGATTGTGCAAACTTACATAAGCGAGCAGCGACCAGCAACCAACACCCAACACGTTTGTTCTTTTAGCGTTTTTCTGATATGACGTTGAATACCATCGGAATGCAGGCATGTTTGCGCGTACGTACATACGTATGTGTATATGTTCACTACTTCGCTACCCCTCCCCCTGGTGCTTCGTTGCTGAGACATGCGTTTGGCACGAGCTAACTCAAGTCCAACTCCACGTTGAGAACGAACACTGGTGGTTTTATTGGGACTGCAAATTACAATTAGCAGTTCTACCTATTTTTTCCACAATATCCAGAATCATACATCGATCTTATCTAGTAACTTTCACATTTCGCTATCATCGCAGTTGCATTGTTTAATTTATTGTAATATCAGCTTTGCAGTGTCACTGCTGTTGAAACCATAACTTAACATTGGTTTGGTTTTGGATTTTTCGTTATTATATTTTTACATTATTTCTAATTTGTTTCTTTTAATATTTTTCATTTTTTATGTGACGCATAATGTCCACATAGTTTGTAAGCGATTAACATGAATTCGCTTCAAATTGTGTGTCTGTTTTGAAGCGTAGCTTTTACTGCTGCTGCATCATAGTTTTAAGTTAGTCTATTGAACAAACTATTGAAAATGTAGAAGATTCAATCCTCCCTAGACTTAAAGTAGAATTTTTTTGGGCGATTTATTTGTTCGAACCTCCTTTCAAACTTCTTGACGATTAGCTTTCAAACAGTCGATAGTCGGAAAATTGCATAGAAACAACAACAATGCCCATCTATACCCTCCATTGCGCACTGATCTCAAATCCATTTTTTATGTCATAAAGTCGAAACATAAAGATAAAGACAATCGTGTAATTTGTAAGACATAACATACTCAAAAAATAAAAAAATTAGGCCGATCGGACTACGCCCACTTCCCCTCACATATAAACTCAATATAATTATCACCCCGTATTAGTACAGGGTGCCCTAAAACAAAATTTTATGAACAATGTTTTTCTGAATATTATTACAAAAGCAAAATATATCATACAAATATTCTACTTAACACTGCAATTTAAATAATTATTTCAGGAAATAATATAAAATGTCTACAGGTGTACGGAAAAGTACCTTTAAAATGAGATTTGATTCAGAGATATGATCAAATATGTGTACTATAGCTAGAAGAAAATTGTGCTAAAATAAAGTGGCAATTATAGGAGTTTGCCGAAAAATGCTGACGAGATATTAATTCCTCCATAAACTACACACTCAGACGAACACGTTCACATTAACACTATGAGTCAAGTTGACTCATACATATAACTTTTGGTCCACGACATTTGTAGGTTATCCTCAATACGAATCACAAAATTACAACCTTTAAGAAAACTGACAAGACTACAGTAATCACAAAATGTTAAATATAATTTTTCAACTACTGACGCCGGCCTTCAATTTCAATAATATAGTCACTTCATTACTTTCTTTTTACGCCTTATTTTAAGTATTTTGTGTAACTGTTTTCTCCAATACATTTTCGTGATTGCTTGGAGTGTTGTCAAATTATTGTCAATTGTCAATTTATTTTGTATATTTATAAGCAAAGCGCCTAGAGCATATACTAATATAAGGTTTGTCTATACACCTGATTCCAATACAAAAATTCCTTTTCAGCTACCTTTCGTACACTTGGTCAACTCTAAGCTTTTGAATGGAAATAAAATATGTCTCCATTGTAAAAACACGCATGAAAGGTGATGTTTTGTTAAAAATTATTATTTTATGTGGGAAATATATGTTTGTTTCTACTTTTATAGAAAATAAATACTCTTCTAATAACGCTAGTGTAGGCATTTGGCAACTAAAGTTTTTAGACAAATTTTGTGACGAATTGGTTTCGATGCCGTTTATGTGTTTGACTCTAACTGGATTGCATAACATAAGAAATAGTTCAGATTCCAACAAAAAGAATTGGCGTAGGATTCGCATAAAAATGGATCATATATTTTGGCTGAAAAAATTAGTGCGAAATGGCCGGTGGTTTATACATATAGAAACTAATAGAAAAATATGTCAATATTTATAAAATAATTTATAAGTATTCATCTGACTCGAATGTTTTGATATAAATACGTTGGCAGACCGACGCGATTTTCCATATGTATAATTTGTTTCCGCTTTTCGAACATGATGTCCATTTTAACCCTTAACACGCGTCCTATGGGAATTATTATCCGCAAATTTCATAACTCTAGCATCTTGCTCTTCGGAATGCTAGTGTTTGACGACGAACGAAAATGGGTTAGCGACTAGCCCGTTTTTATACCCTCAAAAAAAGTGTGTAAGTACGTTCGGACCAAATCCGTATCACAACTTTTTAAGATATTTGAGCCATGTCCGTCCGCCCGTATAATGTTTTTATAATCACTTTAAGTGTACTAAGTATGGTGGGTTTTGCCACGCCTCCAACACAAATCACCCAAAACTACATACAATTAAAGCTGTTATAACATCTATACAGATGATCAGAATACTGTGAAATTTGATATTAAGCAATGCTTTTATATAAGATACATTCGCATGAAATATAGGCGATATTGACACACCCCTTCTGGTACCTCCCATACACAGTGGCATGACGACATAACATCCATACGGGTAGTCAAAATCATTTGCAATTGATATTTGAAAATGATTTTATAATCACTTTAAACCTCAAAAATATTTACGCTTTTGCCACGCACCTTCTTGTACCTCCCACACAATCGTCCCTATCCTGGGTAATATTAAATCCTTCATAACATCTATAACGCTGCATGGAATCCACTATGACTTGATATTTGATCATGTTTTTACAGTTGTTTTACAAATGTGGAAACTGGTACCATATGACACGAACCTCCTACTACCTCCTTATAACTTCTCTGAGATTGAGGGTATATATAAGTCGGTTTAGACGACTGAAGCTTACTTCTTTGTTGTTCTGAACGTTAGTCCATCCCAATTTTGATCGTAACGTAATTTCAATTCGTTTTTGCCGTTAATGTGCCCCGTTGTTGTTAAAGATATCCCAAATAGTATCCCATTTTTGCCCTGTCCCTGACTAAGATACTAACATGAATTTGAATGACCGTTCATATTACATTTGAACCGGATGATATAATTCTGATAGGTAAAATGTAACTCCATTGGCGTTTTCAGTACCACATCTTGTTGTCACTAAAAATTCAAAGACAGCATTTTTGAAACAAAATAAATACTTATTTATGCGCATCCTACGATACCGTGTGTTTATTACTGTGAACATAAACAGTAGTTGTTCGATTTACGAACCTGTTCGTTAAATCGAAAAGTTCATTCATTATGTATACTTCAAATTCTATCATATTCATAAAATATATCAAAACTTTAAATAATGCTTTTGCATTGTCTTATAAACCTGTGATAACTGAATTTGAATGTGTGAATTTATTATGTATTTTATTGAATAAGTCATATTTATAAGCAGTCTTCCGTAAAAAAATAAAATTAATTTTATTCTACTACACTCAGAACCCTATAACGAGTTAAAATGAACTAATCTTTAGGAAAATCGAATATCGTATAGCACTAAAGCAATATTTCCTCATATCAAGTTCAAACTTTTCCTTGAAAGTAGTACATGCTTTGAACTTTATTCTAGTTCAATTTTCCTCAAACCAAGTAAATATTTACTCAAACTAAGGAAAATTCCAGTAATTTTTTCCTCAAACCAAGTACATTTTTACTAAATTCAAGTAAAATTTTCCTAAAACTAAGTAAATTTTTCCTAAAATCAAGTACATTTTTACAAAATCTAAGTAAAATTTTGCTGTTTTTTGCTCAAAACGAGTAAATTTTTACTTAAATTGTAGTACAAAAGGAAAATTGTACATAATACAAGGAAAAAAGAACTTAAAATAAGTTCAACTTATCTAAAAATAATTGAAACAAATGATTATGCTTCGGATTATGCAAAACTGATTCAAAAATTGGCAACATGAAATATTTCTGAAAAAATTCATTATACCTCTGCCATAAATAGTTGAGCTATTATTTCATGATTACTGCGAAGGCAAGATAAGCGCCTTCGCAGTGGTTGTTTAGTAAAGGGTGATTTTTTAAGAGCTTGATAACTTTTTTTTTTTAAAAACGCATAAAATTTGCAAAATCTCATCGGTTCTTTATTTGAAACGTTAGATTGGTCCATGACATTTACTTTTTGAAGATAATTTCATTTAAATGTTGACCGCGGCTGCGTCTTAGGTGGTCCATCCGCTTAGTCCAATTTTGGCATTTCCACGTTTTTGAGTAACAGAGACCCAATTGGTGCGAACGGCGACGAATCGAAAATTGGTGGTCATCATTAACACTGGCCGATACAGCTGCGATATTTTCTTCAGTTCGCACTCTACGTAAGCGTGTTGGTGGTTTAATGTCCAACAATGTAAATTTGGTGCGAAATTTAGTCACAATAGCCCGAATAGCCGCTTCAGTGGGTCGATTAAACTGACCATAAAATGGAAGCGCGCAATGAACTTTCTTAACAGAGCACGCATTTTGATAATAAAATTCAATAATTTGCAAGCGTTGTTCGTTTGTAAGACGATTCATGATGAAATGTCAAAGCATACTGAGCATCTTTCTCTTTGACACCATGTCTGAAATCCCACGTGATCTGTCAAATACTAATGCATGAAAATCCTAACCTCAAAAAAATCACTCTTTATATAAGAAATAATTCTCGGCAAACGATTGAGATTAATTCTTAGATTAATATTCAAGATTTTTCTAACAAATTGAAGTGATTTTTTATAAGTTCATTAATACCTAAATGTATGTATGAAGAGCTCGGCATAAATTTCAGTAAACACATTAACTTATTTTTAGAAAAAACTCATTTTTTGGTAAAAATTTAAAAAAATTAAATTTTTTCCATACAAAAAAAATCATAATATTTTTCTTATTTAAAACCTTGGAAATTTTCCAAATTTCCACACAAGTATTATTAGATCCAATGAAATGTTTTTAAGTAAATTTACTACCCTATTTCTAGTAAATGAACTATTTGATATGACTTTGCAATAGGGAAACTTTACTCATACTTAGTTAATTTCCCTATTTTCAAGGAAAATTTTACTAAACTGGAGTAAAATTATTGAACTAAATTAGAGTATGGATTTTACTCATGTAATTTTTCTGAGTGTATGCGTCGGATGAAGCTCAAGCTTCATTAAAATTTCAAAAGCATATTCCAACATTTTGCCTGAGATGAACATAATTCCAAGCTTTTTTAAATTTCTTTAAGAAAGTTTGATTCATTGGTTGTGTTCAGGGAGATACATTGGATGGTATATAATAGTCCTGTTCGATTTGGCTTACTACTCGCTTAGCAAAAAAGTAGCTTACTACTTACTCTTTTAGTTAGCGAATAAGGTGGTGCCAGATTTGTATCTCTGATTTATTCAAATAAAACCAATGGATAAAAACGTTGCCACCTTATCAAGTCTCTTGACTGTAAGCTGGTAAGCCCAATCGAACAGGCCTAATGCATCTATATTTTTTCAATTTATGTTTTCTTGATTCATTCTTATGTAGGAGAATGCAAATAATGTGTATTATCCTAAAGTAAAAGAGCAGTTATGCACTGAGAGAAAAAATGCTTAACCAAGAAACGAAATTGGGCAAATAAACAGAGTTTGTCAGTTTATTTTGTGGGTAATGCTATATTTTTTCCACTAAACATGTCATTACTTATTGTAAATGAACAAAGTCTTTTCTGAGAAAGGAAATATGATTATAGCAAACAGTTTTCTTCATTTTTCGAAATGGATTAATGGTCATTACAAACTCCCATATTTTAAATTTCCGCTCTAGAAATCACATATTTTAACCAATTTCGTTCAAATTTCCTAGATTCCGACATACGCCCGTTGGCACGATATGACTTTCACCTATCTTTCATTCAAAATCAAAGTTAGTACATCCGGATTATATGAATAGCGAAACCATGTTATATTTGACCTTGAGACATCTGTTGTAGAAGTGTAATGTCGGTCTATGTTTTGATATACCCCTACAAAAGTCCCACCCGATTTTAATGGGACATTTCATGTAGCTCCGTTTGAGTAACTCACATGAAAATATTTAAAATGCTATACAAACTATACTTATAACTCTTGATTAGCTCTAACTTAATGAATACAAATGAATAACAAATTTGGAATTTTTAAATTCAACTACGTTAATATACTTTATTTTAGAGTTGGAATCTGAATCAATAGGAAAATAAATTATCAATTACAGTTTAGTAGTGTTTAAAAAATGCTTTTTAAACGTTGTTTACTATTCTCTTAGAATATTTTCTCCTTATCCCTTTAAACAATTTCTGATGATTTTCGAGTAAATGAAAGTTTTTTTTGGCAATCAAAACGACATTTACGATAAAAGATTGCATTTGAGAAAAAAGTTGCAACTATCCAGTAAACTTTTAGGGTATGACCAAAAGAAGTTCATTTGCACCAAACGTCTTTTGTCGCACAATCTTTAGATGGTGTTATAGGTATAGTTATACTTTATATTCAAGTTCTTCTTCACTGTCGAATCCAGTCTTCAGTCAAATGTAGGGATGTCAAAAACCGACCATTTTCAGGAAACCGGTTTTCGGTTTGCTCGAAAAATAACAATTTCAAAAAACCGGTTTTCGGATTTTAAATTCTTACAAAACCGGTTAAACCGGTTTTTAGTATAGACAAAAAATTAAACTATTATTTTATTTTTAAACATTTTAGAGCTTATTAAAGCAATATTAAAATCGCATGTTTCATTTGTAATATAATCCATTACCGCCCTCTGTCCCCATATTTAATGTCAATCAACTGAACAACAGTTTTCTTTGGGCGCTAATGGGATAATATTTATGGTCTGTTTTTCCATTTTTCTATTTACGTATAAATGAAATGCGAAGAGAGAAATAATATTTTCAATGGAAACTGAATTCAACAACTGAAAGTGTTCGTGAAACTACACTTAACAATGGGGATGACAAGAAGGGCTATTGTCAAGATAGCTTGAATGATAGTCACGATAGCTTGTAACAATCCTGGATCATCAATAGCCACACCAATATTTATTATGTCTGAATCGACTCTGCAGTCAGAATTGAATACGCGACAAAAGCATTTATAAATGTACTTTGATTCCGTTTTTGAGGAATACAATTCTGATTATTTAATATACATTTATATATGAATACTTTCTGTACACATAACAGTTTTAAAAACTCATAAAAACTAAACTATCGACGTTTCACTTTAAGAATCGAGCGAAGCTGTTTGTCGTCGTACTTCTCTATTTAATATTGGAGTTTCCGTTGTATTTTACTGTTTCGTTTAAATTTTGTAATCATTTTTCTAAGTGCATATCGCAAATCATTTTGTCGGTTTAATCTAATCACTTCACTCTAGTTCCTGCACACACACAACTAGTAAACTAATCTTCACTATTTTCATATTTTATTAAATTTTATATCCAACAAATTCAAATGGTTTTGTATTTAAAAAACCGGTCAACCGACTTGAAACGGTTTGTCGATAGGATAAAAAAAAAAAAACCTGTGGAACGGTGGTTTAATCTGGAAATGTTGCGAAATACATTGTGACTTCACACATGATTAATATAGATTTGATAACAAGGATAAAAATATAAACCAAAATCATACAAATATCTCAACAGGAACATGGGGGAGTTTCCACATATAATAAAATGGTACGAGTGCCCCGTCAAAACGATGCCTTAAAGCACTACTTTACAATGGCATTATTAATGATATTATTGGAGAGAATCATTACAAGGATGTTTATATGGTAGTGCGTTGACTGAAACCTGGAATTTTGTATTCTATCCATACCATGATATGAATATTCCATACTCTGAACATCATGCTACATCAATACTCTGTTTTTACATTCATGTGAGAACTTCTAAGGTCGATCTGAGCCTTCGAATGATTTACATTCCCAGGCTTGTTGGAAGGGGTTATTGAACAAACATAAAAAATGCTCTGCATTTCTTTCATTAAAGTGGTCTTGCGTTTTTATCCCACCCTCATTCAATTAGCCAAATTATACGCTATACTGGCAATTTTCTTAGAATCATTCTTGCCAAATTCGTCAAATTTGAATCAAGGCTAAAAAGAAATCCCAACCACAAAAAGCGTCAAAACATAACATAACATAGAGCGCTGGACCAAAAACCAGAAATAAATAAAAACAAACCAGAAAGAAAGAGCACAAGTCATCGCCCACAAAAATCATCACGATAAAGCGAGCAAACAGAGAAAAGAGCATCAGAATTTGTAGAAAAAGTCAACGGATCCAGTTGCGTGATGCGTTGCCAAAATATAATTTATGAGAATTAACCACATACGGACACATGCGCAGGCGCAAACGCAGATACCGATATAGTTTGCGTGCGGTGGCGTTCTGTCTGCAGTACGTAAGTAAGAGGGCAGATAACAATTCATCCATACTTTTTTCATGCCAAATCTGAGAAGCAAACAATTCCCACACCAAACCAGTGGTGGCAGTCGCTTTTTGGAATATTGTATAACCCGCATGATTATGCGCTCCCCCAACTCCTTGGGCATCTGACAAGCAACTTATTACTTAATTGATCTCGGAAACGTATTTCAATTGAGGCGATTTGTCCGATATAAACAGACTTGTAAAGTGCGAAGAACAAGTAAAGGCATCACATTGTCGTCCAATCGGACGAGCGAAGCACGTCGTTTAAACCGATTTGGGATCTACCGGATTAACAGAACTTACCAACCTTCGTATGATTGTTATGAAACACAGCCTAGTATAGGATACATAATCATTTGCCCATATACGATTTGCCCATATGAAGGATCCAACCACCGAACGATAATTATTTGTGCGTGCAATTCATTGAGCGTCAATCAATTGGATCACAAGCGGAGCTAATGAAACGTTGTGATTGTTGAGTGCATCGCTAATTTCACGTGATAGACAATTGACGAACAGACTGAAGTCCTAAATACAAATCAATCCAAGGTCAGTCAAGTCGCACAGACTCGTGATTTCATAAGTATGTATAAGGGTTAGCAAAAGTGGAAATAGTCCAGTGTATGCAAATGAAACTAGGTGCTAATAATGTAAAAATACTTAGCTAGTTCTAAATAAATAGCAAATCGTTTTTCACAAAAGTTGGCAAAATATTATACTCAAGAAATGAAATCACAATTCAAATAAGCGTTGAACGTTATAAAAGCTGAGAGAGGCGGCTTTTCTTTGAGCCGGGATAACTAAGCGCCGATAATAAAACGTAAATAAAAAGTTTTGAACATGAATAGAATTTTGAGGAAATAATATTTTATTAACATCTTTTGAGTTTGCCTCTGTAACTATGCAGTGTATGCGAAATTTATGAAGTTGAGTCCAAAAATTTCAAGAAAAATAAATATTTTCAATATTTGACTACAGAACTCTTTAATTCACATCTAAGTATACTCGAATATGTGAGTACATTATTGGAAAAATGAATCTAATCTATAATAGTTAATTGTCTTTACAGAATTCATTACATCATTGTGCGTCGACGCTGAGATTTTATGGCGGATATACATAAATATTTTGTTTTTTCACAACATTTATCCAACGTACCAATGTATTTAGCTGTCAGTTCAAGGAATAACAATAAAAACCGACCAATATCCTGCGAATAAATCCATTGATCAAACCAACGATTGTTTTAATCAAATATCTTGCAGTCATTTCAATAATTTCCTTATTCAAATAAATCGATACAAATCAACAATCCATTTAATTGAATTCGAAATTCGTTTAATCAAACAACTGTATTTTTTCTCGTTAAAATCATTGTTCTTACGTCTTTTGCCAAGAATTTTAGTTCGAAACTAACAGACTTCATTCGATAAAAATCGGACTTAAAATAATTCAGCTACAAGCAATAAACTGAAGGGAAGTTGAGAGAGTCTGAGATAACCCATAATGTATACATGTTTTGATGGTCTCTTCCTCCACATTATTCACGTAAATAATGGGTGTCCCAAGTTTTGCGACAACAAAGGTTTAGCCCCATTGAGCTTGTGTTAAACTCGGAAACTCTTCAGCTATGATTGTTGACCAATTAACAAATCATTCATTATCTGTATGGTTAGAGTGCCGTAGTTGCAACCAGATGGTCCACTATTCAACCCCCGTGGCGGTGTTTTTTAAATAGAAATGGAATGTAGTGAACAAGTCGATTATTTGCCGCAACTTAAAATTATCTTTTGAGTCTTTCAAAATAAAGGACATCCCTCCGGTGACAACACAATTTTAAATTCATTGGTGAGGACAGGCCCGTGCGTAGGGGGGGGGGGGTTTGGTCTACACTCATAAAAAAGTTAACCCTACAATGAGTTCAAATTAATTAAAATTTAGGAAACCAAGTACATTTTTACTAAATATAAGAAGAATTTTGCTGAATTTAAAGTAAGTAAATTTTTACTAAAACCAAGTATTTTTGTCTAAATGTAAGCAAAATTTTCCTAAAACTAAGCAAATTTTTACTAAATCTTAGTAAAATTTTGCTGAAAATTTCCTAAAACTATATATTACTCAAACTAAGGACAATTTGGCTAATTTTTCCTCAAAACGAGTACTTTTTTACTTAAACAGAGGAAAATTTTATTTTAAGGAAGGAAAAAAGGTGAAATTAAAATAAGTTCATTTTAACTAAAAAATCAAACAAATAGTTTTGCTTCAGAGTATGCAAAACTGATACCAAAAATGACAATATGAAATATGTCTCAAAAGTTCCATGATACCTCTGCCACAAGGAGTTGAGCTATTACTCCATGATTGTTGCGAAGGCAAGATAGGCTCCTTCGCAGTGGTTGTTTAGATAAATTCATAAAGTATTTAAGAAATAAGTCTCTGCAAACGAATGAGAATTGCTTCTAAGATTAATATTCAAGAATTTTTTAAACAATTTCAAATGTTTTTATAAGTTCATTAATACTTAAATGTATGAAGAACTTGGCATAAATTTCAGCAAACATTTTAACTTTATTAAATTAATTAAGGAAATACACATTTTTAAGTTAAAATTTCCTAAATGCAATTTTTTCCATACAAAAAATTTCAAATTTTTTTCTCACTTAAAACCTCGGAAATATTCATTCACATAAATTAATTTACTCAATTGGAAGAATTTTTTATTAGATCCAAAGAAAGGGTTTTAAGTAAATCTACTACCCTTGTTCTAGCAAATGAAATATTTACTATGGCTTTGAAAGAAGGAAACTTTACTCATATTTAGTTAATTTTACAACTTTTTAGGAATTTTTTACTGGAGCTTTTGTAAACCACTCATATTTTATTGCCAGGATCTTCGAGAAATATTTTGATACATTCGTCCGACAGACATTGTCGGCAAAATTGCATTTCAGTAATCCATCTATCAGTACACTCAAAGGAATATGTCAGTAAAAGAAAGCAGAAAGTCTACTGAAAGATCAGATTTTTGCTGTTAAAAAAGAGACAGCAGATTTGTATCTGCTGAGATGGTAAACAGCTGTTTGCTATTTTTAGCAATATATATGATACGCATATAGTCCCAATATAGTATAAAAAGAAATTCGAGCTAACCTAGCTTATGAACGCTTATCTTTTTATATTTTAATTAACAACAGCCAATTTTAGCAGACTGCAAACTCTTTAGCAGTGTGAATGTAAGATAGCAGAAAACTGCTGTTATGTCAAAAAACAGCTGTAATTGCAGAAAAGTGTCTGCTGATAGGCAGCAGACAATCGCTGTTTTTATTAACAGACTTGTTCTCTAAGTGCATAACTTTTGATTAAATATTTGCTTGAAATTTGAAGAGAAATTATTAATCATATATATAGAATATTATTTTTTATTAAATGAATATTTAAATATTTACAGCTTAACATGATTGATTGCACTTAAGTAATACGGCTTGGCCTTTTATCTAGAACAATATATTTTGTATATATACGAATTATTTACATTTTTATTAGTTTATATTTCAAAGGAAAATTGTCTAAAAAACCTTTGCTTAGAGCTTAATTTATTTTTGAGAGAGATTTATGTATCTAGGATCGAAGATATCAAAGCATTATCCGACATTTCACATGAAGTCTTAAATTTGTTGCTGATCTTTGCTATTCTATCAATAATTTTAGTTGTATTGGACATTTCATGTAACATATCTGCAGGGAAACGCCGAGGAAGATTTAGCATAATTTTTAAAACTTTGTTTTGACAAATTTGTAATTTTTTAAGTGTGAAAAGGCGCACTTTTCCCATACTGGACAACCATACAAAATGAATGATTGAAATATAACTTTAAGGATAATTATTTAATTAAAGTTGCTCAAGGACGACTTTCTGTTAATTAAAGGATAGAGAATTTTTATATACATGTTGACTTTTCTTTGAATATTAGAAATATGACATTGAAATATTTCCTTAGGGAAATATTGCAATTTCAGGCAGGCACTGTAAATAGATATTAGGTACGATATTCCATTGGTAGGTAGATGTTTGAGCCTTCGGTTGTTAATCATATCAAAACCAGTTGCTTTTCTTATTTTTAATTTTTTATTATGGATCGAACCAAACTCATCGTGATCATTTCTGTTGGTGGAGTGGAATATGATTGGTGGTTAAAGCATGAAATCGAGGTTTCGACAGCATTTATGTGATCCCTGGTACTTAAACCATCAGATGTATGATGGTTTTTTAAAAATATCTCAGCAAGACAATTTGATTTTTCTTTGTTGGTGTATTTAATACTAGAACCTATTTTAAGATGTGGCATATTTTGTTTCTTGTTCCTTAATATTTTCGTAGTATTCCAGAAAGGTTTAGATGCCTTATCAAGAGCCTTAAGTTTTTGAGACCATTGTCTGTTTCGAAAAGTCCGTATCTCATTCCTAACTGTATTGTTGTAACTACACATCGTTAAGTAATCAATGGGTTGCCTGTATCTGGACCATTCCTTTTTATAAAAATTTCTAATTCTAATGAGAATAAGGACATAAATAGGTAGTATAAAATTGTTTGTCACCTTATTGAAGCGTGGCACAGATTGTCTAACACATTCATGAAGTGTGCTTGAAAATTTTTCAATGCACAAATCAATATCTCAATTATCATATGCTCAATATTCGAATCTATAGGACCTATATGATTAAATGAATTTCGCAAGACAGATTTATATTTTCTCCAGTCTGCCTTATTAAAGTTGTATTGACTCTGTGAAACAATGTCTACCCCAGAATTAAGATGAAACAAAACGGGTAAGTGGTCAGAATGCAAATCAGTTTTTGCCGTTAATGGGGACAAGAGATATGGTACATTGGCCAATAAAATATCTAATGTCGAGGGACTAGCTGTCGATATTGATGGAATATAAGTTGGTGTGGGTGAAAATGAGATGGATATTGGGAAGAATGTTGTCGTTTCATTCAGTATGTTGCCCCAGCTATTAGCTCTAATACAGCCCCAGTTCCGGTGTCTACTGTTATAGTCTCCACAAAAAATGAAATTACCAGCTGTACTGAGTAGTTTACGCAAATCTGTCTTGTATAAGTTCCTATTTTCGTCAGTGTTTCTTGCTCCTGGAAAGTAAATACTGAATACTTTTACATTATTTCGATTTTCATTAACTAATTCAATACCCACATTCTCTATCAAATTGGTTTTTATGCTAGCTAATTCAGTGAATTTTATAGTTTTCCTAATAACAATTGCTACACCACCCCCGATACCAACACGATCACGACGTATTACTTTGTAGTTCGGGTGTGAAAATTTTATATGAGGCTTTAGCCATGTTTCAGATAATAGGCATATATCTATGTTATTCCTATTCAAAAAATCAAAAAATTCATACATTTTGTTGCAGACGCTTCTACAATTAATATACTGTTAATATACTGTTTTCAATGTTAAATTAGACATTATTACTATACAAATACTTAACAGCTAATGTAGCTATAAAACTAGTAAATCAAAAAAAAAAAAAATTTTTTCAAATCCATGCTTTATGCAAGCAGAATTCTATTGGGCCTAGAAATTCTTTTTTAGTTATCTTTTGTAGAAGGAAAAATTACTGCGTTATCAGGAGCAGAAATAATAGATTTTTAATTTGTGGTTTGTATGGGAGGTACCACGCCCCTTTGTACAATCCCGCCCATATTTGCAGCAGCACTTAAAAAATCCACACCAAACCGACGTACCAAATTTTGTTCAAATGCCGTTATCAGGAGCAGAAATAATAGATTTTTAATTTGTGGTTTGTATGGGAGGTACCACGCCCCTTTGTCCAATTGGTCAAATTTTTCCATTTCCTTGTATTGTCATCGAAAATGATTACGTGTGCAAAATTTGAGCAAAATTGGTTGAGAAAAAAGCTTTCAAAAATTGATTTCAAATTTTGTGGCACACAAACATATATAGAAAGTAACCTTATATAAAGCATGGAATTAAATTGTTCCTCTCTTTAGTTACATGAGCGGAGATTTGAGACCATTTCAAAAGTTAGTTGTGTCAGTTCGTCTTCGTTAAATAATTGTTTTTGTGTATTAACCGATTGGTTGTTGTTGTTGTTGTTTTTATTGTTGCTATAGTTAGTGTTGGAATTGACTTTGTTACTTGATCGCTGATAGGTTTTGTTTTTGTTTTGACTATTGATACGGGAGTATGCATGAGCTGAGCTGGTTGGGATTGTGTCGTTAAGTTGAGAGTTTGGCAAATGTGGATAGTTGCTTGCTCTATTGTTATATTGGGGAGCATTTGACGCTCTCCTCACAACAAAACCTTTTCTCATTTCGAGATAAGCAGTAAGATTCGGACATTCGGGGTCGTTTGCTGTGTGATTGTTGTTACAATTTGCACAACGAGTAATATTTGGGTTCTGGCAGTCAGCTGTTCTATGTCTTCCAGCACATGTAGCACATTTTGGTTTGACATTACACCCACGTTCTCCGTGCCCGTACATCTGACATTTGCGACATTGTACTGGCTTGTTTTTAGTTCTTCGCTGAAAGTCCCATTTAATAATGGTATAAAACAGAGCTTTTGTGTTTTTACGTAAATCATGCATTCGTACAGTTGTTCTTTCGAAGTACACTATATAGATTGTATCATTGTAAGTATTATATGTTCGTACAATTTTTTTAACGTCGATGCATTTACATATACCCGAGGCGCAATAATTCAGACTTGACTTCAGCTTCAGATTTTCCTTCTAAATCGTGAATTACGACTTTGAATGGTTTTTCGTCTTTACGCTCATGTCTAAAGAACTGAATATTATTTTCTTTAAACAGTTTCACTAAGGCGTTGAATATATCCATTGTTTCACAAATGATTTTTAGTCCGATGGACATTTTTTTTATTAGATAGTTTTTAATGCCCTTTTCATTTAAAAGTTTGTAAATATTTTCTCTATTGTCGGTTAAAACCTTAATAGGAGATATTGATATTTTTTGGGGATATTATCCCCACCACTTTCTTCCTCTTCATCTTCATCATTCAGTTGGAGTGGCGAATAGAAATTTATTCGCGACATAGATCTTTGTTTTTTAGATGAAGACATGTCTTCATCGTATTTTACTCTTTGCCGTTTCAGGATTTTGTTTGTGTGAGAACAGAAAGTAAAGAAAAGTATCAAAACACGCGTGATTATACGTACAGAACATTCGCTGACGACAATCAATGCAAGACTGAAATTATTAATCATTATTCTACAGTTTAATCTAAAACGGATTACTAATTGCTACGACTAAAAAGTTTTCGAAATTTCCTATTATTCGCGGTTTGATGATTCATAGCCACTTTTGTATGTTTAAAATTGAGCACTGTGAATGTTGAAATAAGCACATAGCCATTTATGCTCAAATATATAAATAAGATTTATTGTAAACTCCATAACTTTTTTCATGAAATCTTGGCAATGTTGTATAGAAAACGCATTTTCTGTGATGTACACATCGAATTTAAAAATTCCAGCTTCATCCGTCAGATTGGTCGCTTGTAACATATACGTAGCCAGTCTCGAAAATCGCTGAAATTGATGAAAAATCCAAATTCGCCGTTGCAATTCCTTATATTTTAACTTTCTTCATTCATAATTCTTTTCATACACAAATATTCCCCACGAAGTCAACAATCACATGCCAAAGAAATATTTTGGTATTCTCAATATAATAAAAAGTTACGCCGGTTTTTCTAATATACTCTTCACAATTTTTGACTTTACAGCCACCATTTTTCCTATTTTAGCCTGATAACTGGGGAATCAAAATGCTATTAACGCGAAATGATGGAATTTGATAGTACGACATGCCCTAAATCTAGAAAAATGAAAAATGTTTACTCAACATCTTTATACGCATATTCCGATTAAATAAAAAATATTTGGAAATGTTTCTTCATTTTTATAATCTTAAATATGTATAAATTCGAATAACAAATACAGTTTTTTTGTATTCGATGAAATGCAGGAAGAAACAACTAGAAATTTTAATTCCAATAAACCAAATAATTGTATTTTATAGTTTCGTTTTCCTACGTAGATCCAAGTTAATGAATTTATTGTTTCTCTTTTGAACAATACTTGTTACTTATGTACAAAAAATACTAACTCTGAAAAATATTTGACATAAGTGATAAATATAACAAAAATGTTAGTAAGTTAAAACTCATTTCTTATTGTTTCTCAACTTTAAAGTAGATTTTAAAATAGAGACCTACACGCAGAAAAAATGCATTTCTTTTGTGGGAAAAATTAGTTTATTTGCGGTAAACATGTCATCAGTTGATGTAAATGAACAAAGAGAAATAAGTTTATGTATATCTAACAATTTTCTTCGTTTGTCGAAATGGATTTGTATTATAATTGCAAACTACCAACTCATTGGAAGTAACAGAAACCGTTGTTGTTGCATCTGTGATGAAAATAGGACACATCGGTTCAGATTTAGATACAGCTCCATAAATATGTCCAATCGCAAATGTTACATCTTAGCGCTCTATATCTATATAAGATATAGCTCTAGTCGAATGTCAAGAAGTGGTATCGGTTAATGAAAATGAAAATTTATTTAAATTAAATAAGAACGTACGAGATGGCACTATTGGCAGAATGACTTGCGACTATTTACAAAAACTTGTGTTGTTGTTAAATGTGGACAGTTTAAACCGTATTCTCTTTGTTTTCTTTTGTCGAAAACGTTTTAAAATTCTTGCATCGAATTCAACCATTTTTTTACCATAAAATGTTGAGGCAATACACTAAACATTCATAAAGTCGTATGTCCAAGTGTGCGCCGGCAATGTAATGCATAGAAATGAATTCATGAAAAAATGTTTATACATTACAAGATCTTCAAAATTTGGCATTTCTTCTTCCAAGTTATTTTTACGAAATGCTTTAATCGTAAGTGCAACAGATCCCCCACATTTTCATTAAATCAATGTTTTGACTTTTCCTAGTGCACCATCCAGTATCTTTCGACTCGTGTGAGATCCCACATTGTCAACTTCTAGTGAAAACATAATAGCATATTCTGCAACACGTGCTGATTGTGCTACGAAGAGTGAACGTCTTTCTTTCGCAGTTGATTGCAAATTGTAATTTGAAGAAGAAGACGCAATGTCGGGAAAAGTTGTTAACTCTAGAGTAAAAAAACACGCCAAAATGAAATAAAAAATGTTTTACTTATTTTTATTAATAGTTAAATTAGCCACACAGAACAAACCGCTGTTCTACACTTGCAAGAACCAAAAGGGTAGATATGCTATGGGTTTTAGTCTTGCAAATGGCATTTCTTTGTATTTTGTTGTTGTGGTGTAGCAAATAGTAGCACACTTTGGGAGATCTGCAAGCTTTGCAAGATCTACAACCCCCATTTTCTACCAAGAATGAAAACCCTAAATTAAAATCGATTTTTTTATTGTCAAGAAAAAATAAATAATACCGCATAGAACGGCCCACCGATTTCAGATAAATATTTCGAAAATAAATTCGTTTTCGTAAGAAAACTGATTCAAATTAGTCATCAAACCTAATGACATTTTTGAAGTTTCTAAAAATTTCGTTGAACATTGCACTTCTCCAGAAAACTGAAATTATTTTATTGGATAGAAACAGGATAATTTCAAAATTTGTTCTTACGCAAATGAAATGAATTGCTGAAATGAACTCCTCAAATTCTGGATAGTACGGATGCGGATGGTATGATGGTCAGTGACAAATCACATTGAACCTTGGATGTACATAGCGCGCGATCACTTACGTCTCAGAAGATAACTACCACTTCTTCTGTCAGCGTCAATAACGTCGTATGAAAACAAAAAGTCTAATTAATCGCATAATAGATTCAACATTTATTCGATGAACCGAATAATTGTCCACTTCAATAAATCACAATTAATAAGTATTATACATGTAGCCAAGACAATTCTAATTCAATGTGAGTCAGTACTTTTCAATATTATTATGTACATAAATGCATTTCAATGTTTGTAGCTAATCATATTTTTCAGTAGCGGGGTTTTATTTGAATAATATCAAAGTTCTAAAGACGAGAAAAGCACACGTTTTATGCATTGTAACTTTATAATTTTGCAGATGAACACAAAGATCAGATTTGGAATTATATTTTCAAAGCCAAATTTAACAATAATTTGAATGACAATTTTACATTTATTTCATTCGAGCTGAGCAAGACCACATGCACATGAAATGAACGAAAAGTATATATGTTATAACTACTTCAAATGTCATGCATCTATCTGTATTAGTTAAGTATTAACATATATTTCAAGCTTTCCCACTTTGTGTTTATTTTTAAAGGAATTTCTTGGGAAGTCATCTCTATTAAATACATACAAATGTCAAAGTCCTGAAATTAACTAAGTTCATGTACAAAATGACGTAAGGGATTTTGCTATTTAACTTCAATGAGCCAATTCCACAGTATTTGTTTCTGTAAAACTTCTGTTTCACTCAAACTATATGTACGCGTATTAGGCTGATGATTACTGAGACAAAAGAGAACTGAAATAGTAAAAAATACATTTTTGTCCCGCATATCTTTCAAATCTTTTGATCACATAAGCTCAGGATGATGATGGTGAATTAAAGGCATACTAATTTATATAGGAATATGTATTACTAATATTTTGTAATTTTCGATGATCTGTGCAAGTACAAAGAACTCCAACACTATATTTTGTTTTTTCTGTTGGTTGGTTAAAAAAAGATTTTTATTTATAACGATACCTGATAAGCCTGAACATTAGAAATCCCTGATTTGAGTATATGCCCGTAACTGAAGTGCACATATCGCACTTATTCCACAAAAGGGCAAGGACTCAAAATCTAAAAATTAAATTAAACAACTAAAAATGTATTCTGAAAACACAGATAGGATCATAACGAAGGAAGAGACAAAACAATGGCCGATTTTTTACATTGGGTAGATATGATTTTTGAAAAAGGAAATTTTTAAGTTTTGAGTAGATACCCTTTTGTGGAACAGTTACGATATATAAAGGCAGATTTAACCATATTCATCAAGCTACCAAAGCTAATCTACCACATCGGTAAACATACATATCGTTACCCTAATTTTTCTAAATCGTATTATTGACATTTTCCGATATTTCTTGTTACGTATTCTATCGCAAAATGTAAAAACGCTATTTCGGAAAATGGTCAGTTACGGCATTTTAGAGTTAAGGTGACGTTATCAGGTATTGGAAAAGTCTTCGAACCCTATTATCACTTCGAGTCTACTCCTGTAGACAAACATATGTAGATAGAAATTATTCGTTGTATTAACGAAACTTGAAACTTAAAAATGAGCTGCGTTAATATGATTCAATTCACGGTATATTTAGGAAAATTTATGACAGGGTTTATTGCGTTAACGAACATTTAGGTTTAGACATAATCAAATAAAATCCTACCATCATAAAAATGGTACAAATTTCGACAAATGTACATACATATTTGAAATTCTTCATCAATATTCTGAACTTACAAGTGCATCGCATTTATAATCCAAACATGGCCTATGATTCGAGACATTCTATGATGAGGAAGGACGACCCATCCTGGCTAGAGAATATTTGTTTCATGAACATCGCATTTCTGATTCAAACATAACCACTGATACAAGATATTCTATGATGATAAAGGATGACCCACCCTTCCTGCAGAAGAATATTTGTTCGAGCAATTTGCCGACGGTAGTTACCAGTATCTCCCTAGGTGTCACTGTATGTAGGTACGCAAGGGGGCGTAGGTGCGTATGGATTATGTGAATTCTATGGGATACAAACTTACCATCATGAATTTTTGATCCTCAAATTGATGATCATTGCTTCGGTGTAGGATGTGCATTGGTAATGATTTGTTGCACTTCTTTGCCTTTATTATAACAATTACAAAAATAACGACAATCAACAACAGTGTCAGTATGTATGAATATATTAAGATGTAGATATGTAGATGTATG
Organism: Polietes domitor; assembly: GCA_947397865.1. NCBI lineage: Eukaryota > Metazoa > Arthropoda > Insecta > Diptera > Muscidae > Polietes > Polietes domitor. The sequence goes on from OX377621.1 coordinate 123,663,016, forward strand.
TATGTATCTATGGATGCAAAATATCACAACGACACATTATTTCACTATTAAAACAAGTTGGCCAAGTTACAATCAAGTCGGCGTCGATAACTTTGTTGACGATTTTTTCCTTATGGGGCATATGCTCAAACACTGAGAGGAGAAGGAACAGGTACACTTTTTCGATTCTTTGTTTTGTTATGTATTCTGACGGAAATTGAAAATATGTTTAAGGCAACTGTGTGTGGACCGTGTATGCAAATTGTGTATAAGTGGAATCGTTTTGCTTTTGCTTTCAATCCTTTCCAAGGTTAATTGAAACTGAGTGTGAACTAATATTTTTTCGCTTTGTTTTTACTTCGACGAATATTGAAGCACACGGATTTGTTTGTTTTGATTTCGTGACAAGTGTCGCAAGCGTTTTTTTTTTTTTTGCTTATGCCAAGAGGCCTTTAGTCAGTCTTTTTAGTATGAATTTGGTTGATTGTTTCTGTTTCTGTTTCGTATGGTTTGATTTTATTTCACTGATTCAACAGACACAAGATGTAAGATGCGATGGCGATGATGATACGACCCGAGACCGAAATGCCCTTGCGCAGTCACAGACGGTAGTTTTCGACTGAACCTGAGTTTTCTGGTTGGACACTAAGACCTTCAGGGTATGTAAGCGAACGCTGTTTGAATTGTTTACTGACTGCCGAACACTCACACTCAACACACACACACATCAACGTATACTTGGGCACATGGACGGAGAAAAATACAATTAAACAAAGAAAAAGGCCGGCAGAACGACCTCTCCACTATACATACCACCATCATTCATGTTGGTGGTTGATTTTCTTGCAGCATTGGAATTAAAAAGGATGAGAAGCTACATGCTCTTCATATACTGGCGACTCGGAGGGGGAGAGTTTCATTTGTTTTGTATTTCTCTGGTACTGCCATAATCTCTGAGCTCTGTAGAAGAGAGCTCGGTTTGTAAATGAGAGTAGACAATTTAAACGCACATCGAAGTTCTCTTATAGCAAATAGTGTAAATGTTTAAGAGAACTAACCCCAACGCACTTATTTTGTTTTGAAACTAGGATACGAACTTAGTTAAAAACAAGCTCTGCAAACAATTTGACAAGGAATGTGATAAATAGCCAAAGGTATGCGACCAATGTTCTCCTACACCAGGTATGAAGTATGCGGTCTTCTCGCCACCTCCGCCAGATCTGAAGGATCAATTACAGCAAATACTGAATAATATATGTATATCTTTGATTAAACATTGACTATAAACTATAAATATATATTTACATATGGATATGTATAATGCTGGCACTTTCTATGAAGTTTTGGTACACGTTAAGTAACAAAATTCTGAGATTAGTTACATTTCAAATAAGAGAAATAAATCAATTTTTATTAAATTAATGCTGATTGTAACTGTTGTCGTTTCTGAGGTTTCAATTTTCGATAACGCTTTCGAGCATTTCGATTGGTGTTTAAAAGTGTACCAAATTTAAAGATAGTGTTTTCTGAGATATTAAATTTAAAAATTAGCTTCATACGTATTTTTTCCACCTTGCTGCCTTTTTATGATATCGAGAATAAATGAAAAATGTTTATTAACGCACACAACGAGACTCATAGGGCAGTATGGTGAGAAAAAACATATGATACAAGCTTTTAATATGCATGTACATTTATATGTACATATATAATATAATGTTTCCTAAAATTGTTACAAGTCATAAGAATAAATAGTTAAATACACTCTGACATAAGTATGTACGCCGAGTCAACCAATTTCCGACTACTAAACCCAGCCAGACTTTTTTGTTTCTTTTGCTTTTTATTTCTGCTGGAAACTTCAGTATGAATCTTTTTCATAACAACAATAAAGTTAATTACAAACAATGAATACATTCATAAATTATATGAACAAATTTAATAAAGCAACTTATACAAGAACCGATTTTAATCCAATATGGCTGCTTTTCTATAAGCCGGGATAACTAAGCTGCGATAACAAAAACGTAAATAATATGTAATTTAAATACTTTCCGTTAATTAATTACTTTCCGCTTGGTGATCACTCAATTCATTTCCGTTCTCTAACACAAATAATTATAACCTCACTCTACAGAGTAGGAAGGTATATATCATTTGGGACAACAAAAAGTGTAACGCATAGAAGGAGTGGCTTAAGAACCTAAGTATGTTTGACCAAAACCGTTTCACGGCTATTTTAATTGTTTGAGCCATATCCGTGTGTCTGGCTGGTGTACACGATAATTCCGAAAGAGTTAAGGAATCAATTTAAACTTTGCACATGGTAATATTTTTCGCAAACTTACTTTAGGTTAGAAGATGAGCGAAATCACCACGTCCCTTCTGGTACCTCTCACAGAAATAGCCTGTCTTCCAATGTTAAATTAACACCATTGTAAGTTCCACGCGGATATTCGGAATCAGCTATACTTTGGTATTTATTAAAGTTTATATAATCACTTTAAATGTAATGGAAATCCAAGTTTATATAATCACTTTAAATGTAGAAAATATGAAAATATGGTAGTCTGCAGCCAAGTAATAAATGTCACCATGCCATTTGTAAATAAATATGCATTCTATTAAATATAGATGCAAAATGGTCTTGAGCCAGGACAATATCCCAGTTCAAATCAAATATTGATTACAGACCAAAAAAAAAAAAAACAAAAAAAAAAAACTAAAAAAAAAATACAATTATTTCACAAATAATCAGGCGCTAAGTAAAATCTAAGACGGTATATATGTATATAAGTCGGTTTAACCGACTGAAAATTACTTGTATTAGGTACAATTTTGCTTACCGATCTTAGTTCCGATCATTGGCGTAGGACGGGTGGCCCTGGGGTGCTAAACCCTCCCCAGAAAAATTTTAGTCCCCCCAGAAATTTAAGTTAGTATAATACAATTTGTACTATTTGTCTGCGCCAAGAAAAATCTTATTTTTTAAGTACTTAATTTTTTCACTGTTGGAAAAAGTACAAATCATTGTCAACAAAAAGAAAAAAATATGAGTTTTCAAAAAAGTTGTTTCATCAGATTTTATAATTTCGCAAATAAGGGCTACAGCCGCTGCCAAGTTGTTTTTGTTGTTTATTTACCAAAACTTTATTAAAAACTAAATTGTGAAATATCTAGCTGTGTGTGATAAAATAGCTACAGAACATATTCATGTGTAAACACCCCTAATGTTTCAAATCGTTGTAAGAACATTCGTTAATGGTAGTGATTTCTTTAGCTGCAGTAATTACACAAACAACCTAAAACCGTTTTCAGTGTACTGAACAGAACATGGGTACAGTGTTATAACAAGCTGCGATAACAAAAACGTTAATAACAATTTAATTTTTTGCTCAAAATAAATAAAATATGTTTTCAGATTGTCGCCAACTATAATATAAATATTTGTATCAAAATAAATTTTGAAAAAAATATTTTGTGTTGATTTTTTTGGACTTAGCCTCGATAACCATAAATTTAACTTACACTGGATAAGTCCGTTCATACACACATTGATATTGCTGCTGGCGGAAATTTTAAAAAATATTTTTTTTTTATTTTGAGTGAAATGTTAACATTTTGTTTAGATTTTTGTTATCGCAGCTTCGTTTTCCAGTCTTAAAGAAAAACAGCCATATTATCCGGCTATAAATATTTTTTTGACTTTTTAACAATAAAGAAATTAGGGGCTATAGAAAAATATCCCTCCTACGCCAATGGATCCGATGTGGTTTTGGTTTAAATACGTTCATTACTAACATTTTAAATCGTTTTAATTTAATTTTCAAGACATTTTGTTGTTTTTCTGTCACAAATACCAACAGTGGCATTTGATAATATTTTTATAATCACTTTAAGTGTACTAAATATGGCTGGTTTTGACACGCCCCTTCCAGTACGTCCCACACAAATACCGCAAAACTACGTAAAAATAAATCTGCTATAACTTCTATACTGATGATCGGAATACTGTGGAATTTGATATTTAGCAATGTTTTTATAGATAGGTTACATTCGCATGTAATAAGGGCGATATTGCCACACCTCTTCTGCTACCTCCCACAAAAGTTGCATATATAACATCCATAGTCAAATTTATAATCAATTAGTTATAATCAATTAGTCCAATTTATAATCAATTTATACATAAAAAATATTTACGATTTAGCCACGCCCCTTCTTGTACCTCACACACAATTATGTATCTCTATCTTAGGAACAGGAGAGGAAGGCCCGCCAACACTTGTAGAAGACAATTGAAATCCGAAGCATGGATGGCAGGAATGAGTTGAACAGAAATAAAGTCGATGGCATACGAAAGATCGCAATGGAAAATCTTTGCCTTGCCCTTTTGTTCCAACCTGGAACAATATGGATCAATATATATATAATATATTTTGTTTCCGTTATCGGTTTCAAAGATGCGTTGCGCAAGACATCATCAGCGGACTTACCATTCTGTGCAAGCTCTACTAATCTACGCTGTTTGGTCTTATTTGAAGAATGCAAGAAATCACGTGGTCACCCTACGGTTTTTGAATTGATATGGACTCTTGTATTTCTGGTGTTAGCCTCGCCACTTCTTTTTTAAAAGTACTTTTTCCTTGGTGGCAACTCAATTGGAATGATTGTTGATAACATTCGCTTTTGTTCGGTTACAACAATAACAGCACTATTTTTATTCACATGGCGTACGAAGAACTTCGTTTCAAATCAGTGATATTGAGTTGTGGCAAAAGGTGGCACCTAAACCACAGTTTTCTGTAATCTGGAGACTTGAAACTAGATTTTATAAAATATTTGGTCTTTATATTATTGTGGGATCATAACAAAAAGTCTAAGTAAAATTAATATAAAGGGTGATTTTTTAAATGCTATAGAAAAGTTTTTCAAAAAAAAAAACACATAAAATTCAGAAAAATGCTTGAAATCTTTATTTGAATCGATAGTACGGTCCATATAATTTAATGTTTGAAGATTATTTCATGCAAATGTTGACCTTGACTGCGCCTCAAATGGTCCATCCGCTTAGTCCAATTTTGGCATTTCCACGTTTTTGAGTAACAGAGGCCCAATTGCTGCGAACGGTGACGAATCGATAATTGATGGTCATCATTAACACTGGTCGATACAGCTGCGATATTTTCTTCAGTTCGCACTCTACGTAAGCGTGTTGGTGGATTAATGTCCAACAATGTAAATTTGGTGCGAAATTTAGTCACAACAGCCCGAATAGCCGCTTCAGTGGGTCGATTAAACTGACCATAAAATGGAAGCGCGCGATGAACTTTCTTAACATAGCACTCATTTTTATAATAAAATTCAATAATTTGCAAGCGTTGTTCGTTTATAAGACGATTCATGGTTAAATTATAGACCAAACTGAAGATGTTTGACAGTGAAACAAAATACGAAACGTGCGTCAGCTGTTTAAACCAGTGTTGCCAAAAAGATAATAGCTAAAAAAATACCCTTTAGAAGGGCAAAAGAGACGAACAAAAGTTACATGTGAAAATAAGCTCATTAGAAAAACAACACCACATTTTCGGAAAGTTTAACTGCTTTAAAATGAGGTTAATACCATTTACTTCAACATCCGTTTTTGCTAAAAGTATTTTGAAACTTTTTATTCAGTTGTTTCTACTACTGACATTTGTTTATGTGTTTTTTTGCAATGCACATTGACACTTCTGTTGTTTATGTGTTAACACACTTTGTTTTATCATATTTTCATAGGGAAACAATCAAATTTAACTAAAGTTAACCAACTTTACATTTATAAATAACACATTTCGAGACATTCGAAACAAAAATTTCATAAATAACTACTTATACTTATGTCAGAATCAAATTATTAGTAGTATTCAACCGAACTAAACACCTACTTCCTAATATGAACCACTTCATAAATAAAATTAAATCATTAAATATATTTGAGTTATGAATTTTTAATTTTATTTTATGAAGTGAAAACATTATTACATTTCAATTTATGTATGTTTTTTCCATACGTATTAAGAAGAAATTTCCTAAGTTTATGAAAAACTCTTTCAAAAATACAAATTACCAATGAAAATTCTTGCAGCGTGGTTACCGAGTTTTGTAAACATTTATTAAGTTAAACTATCCGATTTATCGCAAACTTTAATTCTTTTCTATAAAATTTAATTCGGGACGAATTTAACCAGCTCTGAACACCCAACAATAAAAACCGAACTTAAGTGAAAGCATCCTGATTTTTGTATAGTCTGAATTGGAGATGGTCGTGATCGTGAGCAAAATTCATATTACTCACATGAGCGTGCGTGAACGTGAGCCAAAATCACGAATACGCCCATCTCTAGTCTGAATATAAAAATAATTCTGAAAGATGCCTTAATGTTGCGAATCAGCTGACTCGCTATACAAACATTTGCCCTGAATGAAATCTAGTTATATAGGGTACCTTTAAACTACAACATGATGAGTTTATATTAAGAGAAAAGCAAACCCGATTACTCTTTGGAAATTGTGCTCTCTTCGGCACTGAACGCTGTATTTGCCTACTGCTGAAGAAATCTGGTTTTCCGGCAAACAAGTAGTAGGTACAGAGGTATGCAGTGGTGTGTGTGCGGCTTGTGTTTTCGTGCATGTACACAGTCATGTGTATTTGTTGGTGTTTTCACTCGCAGCCATTTATTTTTGTACAGAAGCCACACCTCCCTTGCTCATTACATACCGATGGGTTGGTCCAAGTACAAGATTATGCCAGCATGCGACACACACATTCGTTCGTTCGTTTGTGCTACCGATCAATTTAAAATATGTACACAAGAAGCATCCAGGCAACAGAAATATCCAAGGCATGCCCTTAAGGGAGGAGGCGCTCGCTACTGGCTACAACTCAGGCAAACGCACAGCAGACTACGGCTTGCTGTTGTAAATAAGGACTGGCGCATCTACCCACATACATGTGCACGAGAAAATATGGACTATTTCGTAGGTACATACATATCCATATGAATGAATGTACGTTTGTATGTATTGTAAGTTCATGCTGCATCTTGAAATGTGCTGCTTGCCATGTTTTAATCCTAAGTAAATATCAAACTGATGTACATCAGTACGTACATACATTTGCGTATGTCGTTAAATATGAAATATGTACATACAGATGCATGTATGTATGTGTAGGCACAGTACACAAATATTCACACAAACATACTTATGTACGCACATGCATGCATATACAATTTATGTAGTCTTCTACCCCCAATTTGGCATCACAGACGGGGATGTTTAGTAATTAATATTGATTATTCTAAACAAGGAGTTTTTCCAGTAGGAATATGGTACATACATATATACATATGGATGTATGTGCACTCATACTAGCGAATGCAACTGATTACGTCTTGTTGGGTCGGTCGAATAAGAAATCGCGATTTTCGCATAAAGAATAATGCGAATAACTAGTCCCAAATATTCGATTCATTGGTATTGTTCTGAATAATAAGTTTTACATAGAAAAATATTAAATATTACAAATATTATCTGATTTGTGCTTTAAAGCGATACAATAGTCAGCTGGCTCCATTTGGAGATGCTCTATAATAAACGAATGACATTTGCACAAATTTTCTTTAAATTTGATTTGAATCATAAATTTGAGTAAAATCGAAAAATCCTCATCATACAAATGTAAAATGTGCACTCGAATTAGTATTTAGTTCGTCTGTGAAACTATAATACTGAATAATTTCCGATGATGGAAATCATAAATCTAAATTTGATAAAAAGAAAGGGTACTGTAAAGTTTTTTCCACATATCTAACATCTATTACACGCTGAAAAATAATTACCTGAATCACATCCTTATACTTACGCGAAAACATATTTCGTTCGCAAGTAAGGATTTTTATATTTGAGTAAAATTAAGTACACATTTTTCATGCAAACAACAATTGGCCCAATTTTTTGAATTAGTCAATTGTTCGATTACGTATACATTTGCAAATTTTTTATAAAAAATTGATGTGTTATAATTAAAAAATTACCAGAATAACACTGCGATGTGATTTATATGAGAACAATGGATGCAGTACGATTAAGAAGCGACTATTTCGATAGAGTCGAACATTTGTTAGCAAAACGAATTTGAAACTTTGTTTCTACCAAATGACACTTAAGACATTGGGAATTTTTTTAAATATGCGTTTTGCAACATTTTGTTTAAAACTGTGTTCAATCAATTAGCTTATGGAGTATTAGTTTAATATTGAATCATGCTTTGCAAATGAGAATTTTACCATTTGTTTAAATCGGCGTAACATTGTCAAAGTAATGCCACTCAAAAAAATCAAAAGGTTGATATGTTTTTAGCAACGTAATAAAGCTACCGATTTAACCGCTTAAATTATTCAAAAATAAATCGTTACAGAAATTGAAATCGTCGTATGTATTGAAAGCGTAAGCACGATTCAAGAAATATTGCTTATCTGGAAATTTCTCTATTTTGCGATATTTATGCAAAAGTATTCAGATATGCACGGTCTATCTTTGAGATAAACCTAATTGAAACCGTTTCCTCATTAAGAATTTAAATGTAGTTAGATTGATCAAAAACCAGAGATTTGTCCATGTTCCATCGATTTTAACAAGTGGAGATTCATTTTACACAAAACACAAACATATCAAAAGGTCATCACTTTATCTTTTTCTTTAGTGATTTTATATAATTGGGATATTCCATCGGTGAATTATTTGTCAGTCGGAATTTGTACAAAAAAGAAAATATGAACATTTCAACGTAAGAATAATAATAGCTGTAAACGAAACTTTTTCGAAAAGCAAACAACTATTCTATTAATTAATTTATTTGGGAAATATTAAAAAAAATACGTCACTAACTACCGCCAACTTTCTTCGGCCATATGTGTATTTCTTTATTTATATTCTGGGAGTCAGCAACGTTTTTGCGTATTTTAAGAACTTTCAAGATGAGTGCATTGTTCATTATTCAAAGAGGAGTGAAAAGTGGGGAGAAATTTGTCGTTTTTTTAAGAGAATTTCAAAATATTATGTTTCATATTCTCCCGTTTTTAAGTGAAACTTTTGCTCAATTTGAAATAGACGTACGTTAATACAACACGTCATGCAGCATGAAGTATCCTAACATCTAGATTTATCCATACCCAGCTTTAGAAAGTCAAGTGATATACTTTTTTTCGTTTGTGTGTTTTATAAAAAAATCTTATATACAAAAAACTATTTTTTTCTACTTTTCCTACGCTAATGTTTCTACCTCAAAGTGAAATTCACAACATTTGTATTCCTCGTAATTTAATGTAATGCCAGCAAAAAGGATGTTTTCGTAAAAAAAAAAACAATTTTATGTGTTGATTTTATGAGTCAATGAAACAAAAAAATATTTTAGTTCTCGGACACAATTTTTTATTCTTTGTTGCATAGAGTAATTAAAAAGCCGTACTGACCGATTTTTCGGCTAACAGCGCTATATACAGTCTCAGTTGAACATTTTCATTTGTAACGTCACTTCTTTTATAAGCAGAAGAACTGATCAAATATGACAAATATATGAAAAATGGGTATTTCTGAATAGGTGAAATTACACATTTAACAATCAATTTTAATGCAACTACTTCAGGAAAATAAAAAAGTAAGCAGACACTAAAACTGTAGACAATTCTAAATAGTCCGATTATAATTTGCAATTTTAAGTGGACAAGAAGAACTGTCTTTCATTTCCAGCTGAAGATCATCAACATCTCGATACTGATTTTATAGTTATCAATCGTAAGTTGTTTCCTCAAACTAATCATCTTATATCTATCTATATATACAATATATATACATATTATACATTCTTCTAAAATTTCAAATATTTTTGTTTTGAAAAACCTTAGAACTTGTATATATGTTTCTTTTTGTAAAAAAGTATAGATTTCTAAAATTTCATGCATGCATACATTCACGTTTAAATTATTGAGATACGCTTCTAAAAAAGAAAAAGCATATACATATCATTTTTAAATAAAAAGAGATATAAAACAAACTGAATCATTACATTTCAAATGTTTCTGAACTCATCCGGGAGCAGGGATTGGAATTGTGTTACAAGTTGAGACGCCATATTTAGATAATTTTTAAATTAGCACATGCTTCCTCCTTGACATTCCTTTTTATTTGCGTATTTTAATGTAATTAAAAATAACTTCTTTAAACAACTTCTTCAAAAGCGGAAAATCATCACATACTGCAACTTCAAAATGACTTTGTTGATGCAATTTAAAAGAACTTCATCCAAAGTACATTTTCAGCGCATACAGCTACTTTCAAAACACTTGAAATGTTATTCCTTTGAAAGTACTTCCATTTTTTGCTGGGCTTTTATATGCTGACAAAAGCTAGATAAAGGACTTATTTTCGAATAATTTTAATTTTGCGTCACCAAAACTATTTTTATTTTCCAGTGACTGCGGAATTAAAATTTGGACTACATCAAACGGTCATGTATAAGACACAAATCTGTTAGTGCACCATTTTTACCAGACATTTGGCTGAAATGTCAGAAAATTTAAATAATAAGAAAAGTCAGAAATCTTATTATAATCTTTAATGAACCTTCCACTTAGATCGATGAAATTGATTGCTAGAGAAACATTCATAATTAAACGCAGGTTGTCTAATACTCAATACTTTACACTTCCAGACGTCAACATACGTCGGCGTGTACCAAAATATAAATATAATTCAGTATTTCTACATATTTACTGATATCTCAGAAACTACTGGCGATATCATTCTGAGTATGTACAGCACAAATGAAGTCTTTTTCAACGGATTTTTTTAAATGAAGTGTCAATAGAACGACATGGTTCTAACTGTCAATTTTTGATAAATTGGTCTATATTGGTAAGCTATTTCGATTACTGCTATCACCAAAAAGATATATCTTGTCGTTCACGAGATATTCATAGCAACAAAGTTCTAACAAGAAGATAGAACATTGCGTCCCCAAACAAGACGAAATATGTTGCTGTTCTATCATTGGAGATATAACTTTGTTGCATATCCTTGCCCAGTTGCACACTCAAATTGTTAGTGTTATTTAGTCTAAATTTAAACATAGAAATGTTTAAAATTTAACTCTCGATATGTCGAAATTTGATTAATACTACATCATCGAATGTGTAAATTTACTCCAAGTGTACTTTTAATGTGTAATTTTAAATTTCCATTTGTTAAAATTCTTAATGCAATTTTGTTCTGAATATCTTCATGTTTAAAAGTATAAATCGATTTTGTTTGTTTATATTATATATGTTTGTTCTTTATACGGTATATAACAAACAATTTGGATTTACTTTTAAATCTGAACTGTAAGTATGTAAATGCGCAAAACTGAAATGGTGCAACAAGAATCCAGTCACTGTCTTAAAATGAAGAAGAATATTGTAAAGGAATATTTAGAAGGAATATTTTATCATGATTTAAAAAAATATATAATAATAGTGCATATTAAATAAAAAATAAAATAATATTTCAATATGTAAAATAAAATAATAATTAACGGGTTGAGTTTGGATAATATTTGTAGAAAATCCTAACCAAAAACTCCATGGACTGTGACAGCTGACAGGGGAAACATTATGTAATATAGGAATGTATTTGAAGAAGTTTGTGAAGATCTTACTAAATTAATAACGTAACGATTCATGTGTTTCTCAGAATAAAAAGTCAAATAGACTTTGTTGGTCAACAAATATTTTTCACAAATAGGAGTTGAGAATTCTCAAACCTGTTAGCCACAGAAAACCATTTGTTTTGACTTCAAAATTGTTCATTAAGAATTAATTCTAGCAGATAGTGTTTGAACTTGAATATTATTTAGATTTTAAGACTAAGATTCACAAAAATAAAGTATCGTGAAAAAAAGTGAGTCTTCTAATATTAATGTTATAATGTATATTTCATATTACAAACCAATTTTTATAATAGGTATGATTTTATTCTATTCAGATTTTTTACCTTTTTAGATACAAAGAGATACATTTCGTTAATAAACTAAATAAAATATTATCGTCTTTCAAAATTGATTCATAAAACAAAGTTCTAAGTGGTGATTTTAAGTTCTTACAAATCTACAAGGTTCTAAGTGACACATAGAACCTTGTGGCTCCAAGCTATTGTGCTAAATAAATGAGCATCGAAGTTCTATTTGAATTAATGTAAATAAATTATTAAGAGTTGCTAGCAAAATAAAATAACACATAGCAACTACAGCATATTCAACATTGAAGATACGTTTTCTCAAAACAGCCTTTGGTGCAGTTAGAACCTTGTTATATAATTTGTATAATAATATGTATGAAATGAAAAAAGTATTGCTTTTTGAATATTTTTGTTTTACTGATCATAAATCTTATACAGAGCTACAAAAGTTTTTATTATACACGGTATATTTTACAAAATTATACTTACGTAGTGATGTCAATATTTTTGAATTTTGAATTTAATATAAACCAACTAGCAAACACATAGAAAAATAAAATTTGGATACAAAATGGTGTGATAAAGAAATTCAAAGAATCAGCAAGAAATGTGTAAGCCGTTTATTGAAATTATTTTTCATATTCACTCAATAAAGAAATTCACATATTGACTAAAAAAGTTGTAAGTGGTTAAGTTCTTTATGACTGATTATTCTCAAATGTAACTGCGTCACAAAAAGGAAATAATTAAATTTAAATAATTAAATACGACATTCTTATGATCAGCTTATGGCGTGAATTAGTGTCATCTAAAAACATTATAATGCAATACTAATTCAAAATATATGAAACAGATTACCTTTAATATTATAGCAATGTTTTCTGTGATTTTATTTGGCGCATAACAAATTTAAACAAATTTATATTAATAATTCGATCCGATATTTATATACGTTCATAACTAAGTTGTTTATGTGATATTGATAGATTAATTCCTTCCACATAGGCTGAACAAAAATTTATAAAAATAAAGTCAGATTATCAATGTATGTCTGTTTATCTGTATGTTCCGTATAGGACGCCAAACCGGTGGACCGATTCGCCTGAAAATTTTACTGTAGCTAACCAGTGGACAGAATATGGTTTCTGGCTATACTAGGTCATGATAGGACAAAGTGCGTGGATACTGCCCGTGCAACGCTGGGTGAAAAAACTAGTTGACAATAAAAATAGCAGGGATTCTCCCAATTGTAATAAGAAGTAGCAGCCTTTTGAATTGAAATGTTATGTCGGTTGGAATCGCTGGTATATACGGTTCCGCATATTCTCCTTAGAATTTTCAGTAAATTCTGTTACAGCGACTGTTTAAATATTTTGTGACTGTCTGTCTTGTTCCAATCAAAATCAATCGATAAAAGTATGTACGCATTTATGAAATCATATTGCTTCACTTAATTTTACAATTGTAATAATTTTACTTTAAAGTCGTAACACGAAAAACACTCCATAAACTGCGGACTAATCCAATATTAAATCAGTTCTTAAAACAAAAAAAATGTCATCTTCATACAAACATGACCTCTGCTGATTCCATTGGAACGGGTGTGACACTATTCCTTAAAATATTTTATCTGTTATATTCATTGACTGAGATGTTTGCTATATTGCCAATTGAAAACTAGGGTTTGCATCCCGGGATTTCCCGCGGGAAAATTCCCGGGAATTCGCATGTTTTTCATTTCCCGTATCCCGGGAAATTCGTACGGGAATCCCGCGGGAATTCAGTTGAAACTTTTACCTATTTATTGGCATATTTTCCATCATGTCCACAATGAAATTAAAAATATTGTACAATAATTTAGTTCATATCGCTTTTAATTAGGTATGTCGAATATTTCAACATACACCCAAAATCCATCCAATGCTATAGAAAACGCAAGTAACAATATTAAGCCTGTTCGATTGTGCTTACTAGTTTGCGATTAAGGTGGCATCATTGTTGCCCATTGGCTTATCTTAAATGGATCAACAAGAAAAATATGGCAGCAACGCTAAGAGAGTAATAAGCTACTTTCTTCTTAAGCGAGTAAATTCCATACAGAAATTAAGCTAGTTAGCCAAATCGAACGGGCCTATTGTATTAAAAAAGTCAAGATAGCTGCCTAAAAAAATAATTTAAAGTTTTGACGCCACACGGCATAGAACAGGCAACTTAAACATTTTTTTAATGATCCACTGACTATTAAGCCTAACTCTGTTGACGTTCTCCGTCGCGTCCACATTTTCCAATGAAATATGAAATATCTGATGATGCCATAAATGCATTGCTTGCATATGTAGATACATTAATTTAATTTTGAAACTTGAAAAGATATTTCAATTGATCTCACATTGCACTTTATTATATGAATTCTGTAACAGGTATATAAAATAAATATTTATTTTACTTGAATAAAATGTGAAGTCTAACTCATGGTAAACAATATGTTGACAATTTCCCGTGCTGTCCCGGGAACCCGGGAAATTGAAAAAATAATTCCCGTTTCCCGGGAAATAAAAAGTACGGGAAAATGCAAACCCTATTGAAAACGTCTGGTTAATCGGAATATAAATTTGAGCGTCACTGGTGTGATCTTAGCTTTGAAGAAAATCTTGAAGTTTTAAAGATCTTAAATTACAAATTGATGTTGAAATTCTGTCAACTTTACGTGGAATCACCCTAATGTAACAATATAACAACAACAGCTAAACACAACAACGTTACATGCCAGAGTTAATCACGCCTAAATATCATAGAGTCCGCTACCAGTTTTCATACAAACAACTCCAAACCCCAAACGCTTAAATAATCATAAAATTTAGTAACTAAACATTGATGGATTTAATTCAAAAATTTTTCTACCCCGCCCCTGAACTGTGAAAATTTCAGCGAAATCTATACAGTAGTTTGCGATTTAAATTTCCCCTACCAAAACTAACATTCCTTATATGTATATTGATATAAACAATGCTGCCTCCTTGTAAAATCAAGTACACAATTCAAACTCGGCTAGCACATTTTTAATTTCAGTAAAAGATAAATGTGATTTCGGGACTCTCTTGTGAAATTTTTTCAAATAGAGTGTAGAGTTCGAATCGTGGTTCGGGAAAAAATTTATTACGCTGTTCATATTTAGTTAATAAAATTGAAAAGTAATAATAAGCGGACCATTCGCATTACTGAAAATGTACTTTGGAGCTTACGAATTAAATAACATTCTTTCTACAATAAGACTAGGTTCAATTCACAACATCCGGATTTGTGCTTCTTCGGTTTTCTCCAGTTTGGGTAATAACCAAAATAGTCAATATTGTCTCGATTTTTCGTTTCTTTTCCTTTACAAATTACAATGCAGACATACAAAATTGTGTGATTTACTTTCGGTTGGAGGAGTGTTTTTGGATTGATCCGGCCAAGAGGTTACAGACTTTAGTTCTTTTGGCGTTTATGATAAAAATCCAAAAAATATTTGGAATCTACATACATTGCGAGCTCGATGATCGCACCTCTTATCACAACGGCTCGTTGTTTGCAACCAACAACATATCGAAACCTATTTGACAAAAGGACGTAAGCGCCAAAAACAAAATTGTACAGGAGAAGGTAAGTACTATTTATCTTTGGTTTATGAGTGTGTATAACTGTGAATTTAGGTAAATAAGCATAGTTTTGTCCCAGATATGTGTGTTATTTTTGTTAACATAATTAAAAGGGCAAAAGCTTTTGGGAAACGTCGTTTTTTACAATCCTTGACATCATAACTTTGAAAAATCAATCATCGATTCTTGAAACGAGCGAGTTCGTGATTTTTATGGCGGTTTTTAATAATCAAACTAACTAACTTAAAATTTTAAACTTATAATTTTAAGTTTAAATAAAGTATAGTAATGTGACAAGCATAGCACTATTGCGAATTTGACCAGATTAGGGTTACAGAAAAGTCTAATTGAAGTGTGAGTTCTCCTTTAATCATAAACTTAATTACTTTCCCGTTTTCCGACAGCTTCACCCCAAGAAAAGCAATAGCCATCATATACATTTTCATTGTAGTATGAATTCTTTCGTGAATAAAATAAAATTATATTTCTTTGGAGGATTTTTACAAATTAATATTAATTGTACAAGTAGATTTAATACTTGAAGTCTTTAAGAAATAAGTCTCTGCAAACAAACGAGAATTGCTTCTTAGTTTAATATCCAAGAATTTTCTAAACAATTTGAAGTGATTTTTTATAAGTTCAAAATGTATGAAGAAAACGACATAAATTTCAGTATACACATAAAATTAAGTGTACTATATATCCTCCCACACAAATCACACTAAACTACGTTAAATTAAAATTAAATGATCGGAATACTGTGGAATTTTATATTTGACAATGTTTTATAGAAGTTACATTCGCATGGAATATGGGTGATATTGTGGCAAAGTGGCAAAAACTTTGGTTACAATAAATACAACATAACATCCATACGGGTAGTCCAAATCATTTGCAATTTGATATTTAAAAATGTTTTTATAATCACTAAACCTAAAAATTATTTACGCTTTAGCCACGCTCCTTCTTGTACCTCCCACACAATTGTCTCTATTCTAGACTACTAAATCCTTCATAACTTATATACTGGTGCATGGAATCCACTTTGACTTGATATTTGAGTGAGGGCATATATAAGTCGGTTTAGCCGACTGAAGCTTACTTACTTAGAACCTTGTAAATGCTCTTCCACACAAGTACTCAATTGCAAGCATTTTTTATTAGATCCAAAGAAATGTTTTAAATGTTACTACCCTACTGCTATGACTTTGAAATTTTCCTCCTTTTAAGGAATTGTTTACTAAACTGGAGTAAAAGTGTTGAATCAAATTGGAGCATGTATTTTACTCAGATTTAGGATAATCTCTTTAGATGAGAAATATGTGAAAGAACACATGTATTTTTAAAATGTTCATTGGTATTTGGTCACCTGAAAAGCACAATGACTTTTGTGAACTTTATGACATAAAATATTTGTAGAGTTTCGTTATGAAATCGTTATTTTTAGACGAAGTACAATAATAAGTTTGTACAACATAATTAGTACAAAACTAGGTTTGCGATTTGTTGTTGTTACTTGTTTTAAGTTTAGATGACGACATCAATTCGGCTGAACACTAGTATCATATCTTGAAGACAAGTAACGATTCTTTGCTTTTTATAAGTCCTTTTACTCACACATGCTTCTTCTTCTTCTTTAATCACCGTTATTGAATCTGCAGATGAATCTTATTCTAAAGATTTAGAAGAAATAAGTGTGCGAATTAATGCTTTCCACAGATGAATAATCTGTATCACTTTCTCGATAGTGCATTTCTCTTTGAAAAGTGAAAATATATATTTTTGTATCATATAAAAACATATAACAAGTAGGTAAAGACTAAAGCCGGGCGGGCCGACTCTCCACTCTTTATCCGAATACAATTCAATTCGGTAAAAAAGTGAAAACGGGAAGGATTTTGGTATGTGTCCTAATCATAGACTGATATAATCTGACCCAATTTGTCAAATCGAGAAGAATATCCAAACATGGGATGAAGTGACCCACTTACACAAAAGATTCTTCCAGTTCAAGTATAACGTGTTATGCTCAATTTGAAGAAATTCGGTGAAATACGGGCGGAAAAGTAAAGCCGGGAGCGAAATTTATATGGGAGCTATATATATAAATCTGAACCGATCTAACCCATTTTCGCCAATGGTGTTTCTAGTGGAAATATAAGATACTTTGCCAAATTTGATGAAGATGTGGTTTCTAGAGCAGAAAAAGTCAAATCGGGAGCGAAATTTGTATGAGAGCTGTATATAAATCTGAACCGATCTGACCCATTTTAACCATAGGTGTTCCTAGTTTAAATATATGGTCTTTGCCAAATTTGAAGACCATCTGATAAAATATGTGGTATCTAGAGTGAAAAGAGTAAATCGGGAGTGCAATTCGTATGGGGGCTATATCTAAAACTGAACCGATCTAACACATTTGCACCACAGGTGTTTTTAGCTGAAATATAAAATGTTTTGCCAATTTTGAAGAAAATCTGTTAAAATATGTGGTATTTAGAGAGAAAAGAGGGCTATATCTAAATCTGAACCGATTTTTTTCAAATTAAATAACGTTCGCCCTTATCCCGAAAAACTTCGTTGTGCAAAGTTTCATTTGGTTTTGGCTACAATTGCGACCTGTAATTCGATTACAAGAATAGATGGACGGACAGACAGACAGACGGACATTGCTAAATCGATTAATAAAGTTATTCTAAGTCGATCGGTATAATTAATAATAATAACACTAGTCAACAGTCAAAATGTACTCGGGATGCGATAATTTTTTCTGTGTAGATAACCTTGACATGAGCTCGAAAAACGCAATAAAATTTTTTTTTTTCGTTTGGTTTTTTTTTTATTTTTTTTTTTTAAATTTGAAAAATTTTTTTTTGGTTAATTTGTTTCGTCCGGCATAACTCGGGAACCACTAGCCCGATTTAATTGAATTAAATTTTAGAAAATTTAAAATTACAATTCCCTTAATCTGTTCATATATTGTTTTCCTATACAAGCAACAGTTTCCAAGTTAAAAATGAATATATAAAGGAAAAAACTTATTTTTTGCCTAAAGATTTAAATTTTTTTTTTTTAAATCCATAAAAAATCCAAAATGAAAAAAAAATTCAAATCTTATTACTTTTACGTAAAGTCACATAACCTATGAGCAAAATGAGACAAAGATCATGAAAATCGATGCACGCGTTTCCCTTTTATTCGCAATTGAGTAAAGGTATGAATTTCAAAAATTTGCTCGACATATGCACAACTTTGTCTATGGTAAGGTTTTTTCTTTTTTTTTATTCTCAGAATTAACAAAACGGAATAAACAAAGGGTTATTTAATTTTTATGATTGCGTAAGCAAAGTAATAAACGATAATAAATGTGCGTGAACAATTAAAAGGAAAAAAGGAAAGGGGACTTTTTTAATTATTTGGGGTTTCCGTTGGCTACCTGTATTATTTTTTTACAGAAATGCAACCCTCATTTAAGGGTGGTCATTATTCGGAAAATTTAAGACTCACACATGGTGAAACAGGTATGTAGCCACCGTAAAAAAATATACACCCATTTATAAGTACCTGTCAGTAAAATACTAAACAATACACAGAATAAATAGGTCTTCATTGATCGATTTTACTCATTCAACAAGTGTCGACGAACGCGATAGTTAAAATGAGCAAACGTTCGCGAGGATTTGAATGCAATACCAATCCAAGTAATTTTTGTTACATGTGCGGAGAATACGTTTCTGAAAAAACAAGCGTTGTTTTTCACCTAAATTGAGAGATTCATTTGAAGAGAGCTTCAATTTAAAGGTCTCAAACATAGATGAGCGGTGGACACCAAGTGCTCTATGTCCAAGGTGCTACGTACAGCTAGCTGACTCAAGGTAAGTGTAGATTACGAAATTCAAGAACATATATAACTTATTATTGAAATTCTTTCAGACGACAGCCGAGAATCATCATGCCAATGCTTTGGAGAGCTCCGCTTTGCCATGTAACAGATTGCTACTTCTGTCTTAGCAAAAAAACAGGCGTGGGAAAAAATATACGATGGACTTACGCTGCTGTTTCAACAGTGAATTTTCCAGTGCCATTTTCCGAAGAACCAGTGGACCCGCAACCGTCCGTTTCAAGATGGGCATCTAATAATGAGGCGATACATCCAACATCAGATCCGGAGACAGTAGAAACCACATCAGAATGCGAGTCAACATATACATTGCATGGAGGTCAACGCTTATGTTCCCAAGCAGAACTGAACGATTGGGTTAGAGAATTGAAACTCTCCAAGGAAGATGCAGAGTTGCATGCATCGCGCATGCAACAGTTCGGTTTCTTGGCTCCTGGTGTGGTGACAACAATCTACAGGAAGCGTCATGAACCATACGCAAGGTACTACACAAAAAAAGACAACATCTGTTTTTGTAAGGACATTCCCGGATTATTTGGTGAACTCGGGTACTCTTACGATCCAGGAGAGTGGCGTCTTTTCATCGACAGCAACAAGCAGAGCCTTAAAGCAATTTTACTGCACAACGGCAACGAGAAACCTTCGATTCCAATTGCTCATGCCGTTGACACCAAGGAAACATACGAAGTCATGGACAATCTACTAAAGTGCCTTAACTATGAGAGGCACGATTGGAAAGTTTGTGCCGACCTTAAGGTTATCGGTATCCTTTGTGGATTACACGGTGGATTCACAAAGTACTGTTGTTTTCTCTGCCTTTGGGACAGCCGCGATCGTCAACATCATTACACCAGTAGGAGTTGGACAGAAAGAGTTAACTTCATCCCCGGCAGCGACAACGTGAAATATACACCACTCATAAAAAAGGAAAATGTTTTTCTCCCACCTCTTCACATAAAGCTCGGACTCATAAAAAACTTCGTGAAAGCTATCAACAAAGATGGCGAAGCGTTCGCCTATTTAAAAACCATTTTTCCTCACCTTTCATCGGCAAAGATTAAGGAAGGCGTTTTCGACGGTCCGCAAATTAAAAAGTTGTTGCAAGACCAACAGTTTGAGCACATTTTATCACCAAATGAAGCTGCAGCTTGGAACTCATTTCGGCAAATTGTTTCCGGATTTCTTGGAAACAACAAAAGCTCGTCGAACAACTACTCCAAAATTATAAAAAAAAAATTAGAGCAAATATGTCGCTTAAGATACATTTTCTACACTCGCACTTAGACTTCTTTCCGGACAACCTGGGCGATGTGAGTGACGAGCATGGCGCACATGTAACAAAAATTACTTGGATTGGTATTGCATTCAAATCCTCGCGAACGTTTGCTCATTTTTACTATCGCGTTCGTCGACACTTGTTGAATGAGTAAAATCGATCAATGAACCCTATTTATACTGTGTATTGTTTAGTATTTTACTGACAGGTACTTATAAATGGGTGTATATTTTTTTACGGTGGCTACATACCTGTTTCACCATGTGTGAGTCTTAAATTTTCCGAATAATGACCACCCTTAAATGTGGGTTGCATTTCTGTAAAAAAATCATACAGGTAGCCAACGGAAAACCCAAATAATTAAAAAAGTCCCCTTTCCTTTTTTCCTTTTAATTGTTCACGCACATTTATTAGCGTTTATTACTTTGCTTACGCAATCATAAAAATTAAATAACCCTTTGTTTATTCCGTTTTGTTAATTCTGAGAATCAAAAAAAAAAAGAAAAAACCTTACCATAGACAAAGTTGTGCATATGTCGAGCAAATTTTTGAAATTCATACCTTTACTCAATTGCGAATAAAAGCGAAACGCGTGCATCGATTTTCATGATCTTTGTCTCATTTTGCTCATAGGTTATGTGACTTTACGTAAAAGTAATAAGATTTGACATTTTTTTTCATTTTGGATTTTTTATGGATTTAAAAAAAAAAATAAGTCTTTAGGCAAAAAATAAGTTTTTTCCTTTATATATTCATTTTTAACTTGGAAACTGTTGCTTGTATAGGAAAACAATATATGAACAGATTAAGGGAATTGTAATTTTAAATTTTTTAAAATTTAATTCAATTAAATCGGGCTAGTGGTTCCCGAGTTATGCCGGACGAAACAAATTAACCAAAAAAAAATTTTTAAAATTTAAAATAAAAAAAATAAAAAAAAACCAAACGAAAAAAAATTTTTTATTGCGTTTTTCGAGCTCATGTCAAGGTTATCTACACAGAAAAAATTATCGCATCCGGAGTACATGAAATTTTTTTCATTTTGTTGAGTAGTGTAATTATTAATCGAATAGATGGAATTCGAATGTATCATGGAATTCAAAACACATCTTCATTTTAGTTAAAAGTTGCATTAAACGAAATAAAGACTCCATTGCAAATATCGAGCCCTATTGGCCAAAAAGACGTCCACAATTTTGAATTTTCGTTTTTTATTGTAAACGAGAATTTGCGATCATTTACATAATCTCTGAAAAATGCAAAGCTTTAGAAAGCACCGTTATGGATTTTTAGCAAAAGCAATTTTGACGTAAGTCCACACATAAGTCCACATCGGGTCTCACAATCCCAATAAACACAAAATTCATCACCTACGAATATTTAATAATTCTTGGACGTCGGAGCACAACATATTTTAGAGCAAAAAGAGGATTACTAAAATCACATGAGAGGCAAAATTAAGTGTAAAGTCTTCAGTTAAGAGAGAAATATTGTTTCATTAAGTTGACAACGTATTAAATGACTATTGCTTTCTTGGGGTGGGTCTGTCGGAAAACGGGAAAGTAATTAAATTAAATTTGTCTTTTCTGTAACCCTGTTCTGGTCAGATTCACAATAGTGGTATGTTTGTCACATTACTTTAAAATTATAAACTTAATTATTAACAACCATAAGGCCATAAAAGTTCACGAACTCGCTATAAGTTTCAAAAATCGATGACTGATTTTTCAAAGTTGTGATTTCAAGGACTGTAAAAAACGACGTTTCCCAATCACTTTTACTTTTTTTAATTATGCTAACAAAAATAAACGCAAAAATAGAAATAGATTTTTAAAAGAAACTACTTGCATCATATATCTTGGACAAAACAATGCTTATTTACCTAAATTCACAGTTATACACACACATAAACCAAAGATAAATAGTAAAAACTTTCTCCTGTATAATTTTGTTTTTGGCGCTTACGTCTTTTTCGCAAATAGGGCTCGATGCCATAGACGTCAAATCAAATCGTAAAATTAAGTGTGTACATTCTACTATGAACGCGAAAGCTAATAAAATTCGATAAAAATGAAACCAATCTATCGAAATGCTCCTCTGGCTTCGTCGGAGGTTGGAATTGGTAAATGTTGAAATCGGTACACATGGAGAACTTTCTTCGCTAACAACGAATGAAATTGAAGATTGCTGCCTTTTTGAATTTGTCCTTGTGGACTATCATGGTACGACGATGACTTCTAATCTGCCGGTAATACTGTGGAATGCAAGCCATGGTGGAGGGTATATAAGATTCGGGCCGGCCGAACTTAACGCCTCTTTATTTATAAAGAGAAACAACAAAATTGATACAACTGACTTAGCAATATTTCAAGTATTGATTCTATCATATGAATACTATTGAAATCGTTGAGGGTAGAAATTCAAAATCATATGTATATGTTTCAACTCGGTGTAGGACCATTCGTTAATGGTAGTGATTTCTTGAACTGTAGTATTTACACAAACAATTTAAAACCGTTTTCGATGTAGTGAAAAACGTTAATAAAAATTAAATTGTTTGCTCAAAATAAAAAAATATTTTTTTTTTCATTGTCTCCAACTACAATTTAAATATTTGTATCAAAGAAAGGTTTTTTGTTGCCTTTTTTGGGCTTAGCCTCGATAACCATAAATTTGACTTACAATGGATAATTATCCAGGCTAAATCCGAAATTTTTAACATAAAATTATTTTTTCAAAATTTGTTTTCATACACACATTGGTATTGTTGTTGGCGGAAATTATGAAAATTTTTTTTTTTATTTTGAGTAAAATTTTAACTTTTTTTAGATTTTTGTTATCGCAGCTTAGTTATCCAGACTTAAAGAAAAAAAGAGCCCTATTATCCGTGCGGCTATAAATATCGTTTTTTAGTTTTTAACAAAAAAAAGAATTTTTGGGGGGGGGCTATATCCATCCTACACCTATGGTGATATAGAAAAGTTTTCGGAGGCAACATTGTGTTAATAAATCTGTAAAAAGCCAATCTAATAGGTTGTAAACAATTCATAGGTCTGGTCTGAGACAAGTATTAAAATTCCAGTTTGAGGTTTAGTTATCGCAACAGTCATGGACTGTAATTAGTTGCGATCATTGAGTTCGAACTGTATATGGGCCTGTCTGTGATCTGTGATCGCCGTACCTGTCACATTCAAAATATGTTCATATTGTTTGGGTCCGTGATATCTCGAAAACTAACAGCAATATAGTGCTGCGATGTTTTATGGGTCTTGATATTTCGACAATTCCCGCGAAATGGTAAAAAATTTTCAATAGATAACTTATTTTGATATTAATTTCATTGATCCTTTGCAATCTTTAATAATCAAATTTTCATTGGCTGTTATGTCCGAATATGTTCACACTCAATTTAGATATGGACACTTCATAAGAGTTTTCCCACTTTTAATTTGAATTTGAGTACATAATAGTCATGGTCCACGAGTGAGTCAGCTCAAATAAGCGACAGGCAAAAAGACATCCAAGTTAGGTGGACGATGATGAACCACTGAATTTCGGCCTATGTTTGCTTGGATGCTTTGTTAAAAAGAAATGATTGCTTCGTTTTGCAGTTATTGTTTTTTATCGGTTGCTGTTGCTGTTGAAATACAAACATACATTTTGTCCAAAACATTCCTGATGTCCAGGGGCACATTTAACAATCACGAATTACCGCGAGCCAAAGTTTTGCAGAACACTTCAGGAACAGTGCGCCAGTGTGCATGCGGACGTACTTTTTATCAGTATGTACAATTATGTATGTATGTATGTGTATACATATGTATATAAGCAAGTTCATATGTAGGTATGGACATGCATTCATATCCACTTCGAGTGAGTCTGGTATCGTTCGTATTTGTTGGCATCTTCGAGTACGACGACAAAAACAGAACTGAATTTTACGATATGCATTAACATTGCATAGGAGCATTGTTGCAATGTTGCAATGTTGCAATGTTCGGCAAGGGGTAGTGGGTTGAAGTGCTCGAAGAGAGCCCCACAAGAGAGTGGCTGACACTGGACAGCAAACAGACAAAACCCAAAACGATGCGAAATTTCTTGGTTGGCAGCCACAGTTTCATCGATACTGCAGGCAGCAAGCGCTGCTGATTAGCTGCATGCGTAGTGAGTAAGTGGAGTGGAGTGGAATGGAGTGGAGTATAGAATAATTTTCATTGGAGCGCTTAGACCATGTAAAAATGAGCAGCCAGCCATCTTTCTCACTTTGCTGCTGGGGTTATTTTTCCAAGAGTTCAATTCGCAACCGATGCAGTTGAGTGGCGGATGACGGAAAACTTGCATTTACGTATGGCGCGACTTTTATGCTTTGAGCCATTTTACAATTCGGCCAGACAGGGTTCCCTAAACGGGAATGATAAAGTTGGTTCCCTTGGCATATCTTTTGATAGATTTTGAGATTTGTGTTGACTTTTTTGGTCTTAGACTTGATAACCACAAATTTGACTTACACTGGATAATGATCCAGGCTAAGTCCAATATTTTTGACATAAACTTTTTTGTTTTTAAAATATAGCTGTATATTGCTGTCGAAATTTAAAAGATTTTTTATTTTGAGCGAAATTTTAACTTTTTATTAGCTTAGTTATCCAGCCTTAAAGATAATAAATAAATAACAAATATAAAATTCGAACAGACTGTCATAATTTACATACGATAATCTCTTTTATTTTATTGGTTTTATTTCCACTAAGTCGAGTAGTGGAATCAAATCCGCACGTTTTCACGTGGTCTGTCAGATCGACAGGTCGCGCGACTGGATCGCTTAATGGTAAGGTATCCGCTTTGAACCTCTTGATTCAAATCACGTTGAGTTTTTTACGCACTGATATAACAACTAGAATGAAATTCAAAAATGTTGTAGCCGATAGCTTTAATTGCTAGTGCTTTTTTCTAGTTTATTATAATTTTAAATTGTAATAAATAAATAAATAAAAAAAAAATGTTGTATGAAAAATTCCGAGTAATATAACATGATCTGGAAAATTAATCAAGATCCAATGCCAAATACAGATTTTACAACGGTAATAGGATGAATCGGACGGACATTTGAAGGGGGCCTATAACAAAATTTGGGCCTGTGCCAAAACGTTAATTTTATTTAGTTGTACAATTTGCAAATAATAATAGAAAAGTAACTGGTTGCAAAGGCCATGAAACATATTTGAAATTTTCCTGCTTAATAGTTAGAGTTTCAAGGTATTGCTTATATTTAAACATTTTTCATACAAAATGTTTCTGTTTCGTGTTTACATCGGTGTGTGAAATAAAAAACATCATATATATTATTCACTTTAAAATTTATTTTTTTACAAAATTCTCAATAATTTATCATTTTTAGTTGATTTTTTTATTTTAGTTTTTTAATTATTATTTACTGTATTAGTATGTATGCATGTAACTAATTGATATCATGTTAATTAATATCATATAAATATTATTATATTGCACGCCAGATAACAAAGTGGTTTGCTTACTCATCAATAACATTAAATGGTAGCCGAAATCGTTAGTGTGTCCTCAGAAAAGTAAACATGAAATGAAAGAAATGCAAACGTGGGACCTTTCCCCTTTCAATTACGTCCCATCATGGAATTTGGTACACCTGTAGAGCAAATGGACAGTTCATCACCAATGAGTTTAACGTGGAAGGTGTCATATACAGGATGCGTTTTATTTTGTAAAATTAAGAGGTGCAGTAGAAATCACTTACAACGTCATCGCTCATAATGTCATGCCGGTTATAACGACTAATGTTCAAAGTCCCGAAAATTTCATATGCAATAGGATAACAATCGCTTATAACAACCGAATCTCGCCCGTGCCTTGAATGTCGTTATACGCGATTTCGACTGTAATTTTCTTTTCACTTTCCCGTTGCTACTATGGTACGATAACCATCTCAGATATCCAATGTTTTGAGTGGTGAATAACTATGGCAAACCACTTTGTTAGGTAGAATTGAAAATATGAAACTATATGAACTTAAATATAATGCAAATAAATATTAAATTAAATTAGTATTAAATTAATTAATAGCAAATAAAAAATTAAATATTTAAAATATATTTAAAAAAAAAAAACAATAAATTTATACAAATATGAAGCAAATTTTAAAAATAGCAAAAATATGTTATACAATTTAATCAATAAAATTATAAAAATAGTTTTATTTAAAAAAGTAATAAAAACAAACAAAAAAGTTATTTTCCCTACCTTGACCTTCTGAGCCAAGCGGAAATGAAAAATTCACTCTCATTCGCTTGTGAAAATACTATTAGGGATATTAAAAAAATCGCTTCTTGACGTACTTTCTGTTTGTTTTCGGAGATTTAATATCTAAACTAAAAAATTCCGGTAATTTTCCCCCAAGTTAAGTATTCTTATGCAAATTGCCCTAGATTTGATATATATTTTGGACATTTTTCACATTAAAAATTAGTAAAATTTGTTGTCGGTTTTCATATGAAAAAGTATTTCCAATACTTTTGGGCATAATTTAATTATGGTTCATTTTTGTCCCATTTTTGATTTGGGAACAATTCCATGTGAAATTTTCGAAGGTCTTCCGATTTAGATGAAATTTGGTAAACGTGTTTGGTATTGCAAGGTATTATATTAAGCGAATATTGAAAACTGTGGCAACTCTGTAACGTTGAAGTTTAGCTTATTTTTCAAATGGAGTTTACTTAGCCTGTCATAACTTTTGTTCTGTAAAAGATAGTGAGACATCTTTTTGCAGGATAATTGTTGGTTTTTAGCACAAAAAATCTAATGGAAATTTTTATTTTTTTTCGATATCGATTGCTTTATTTATTTATTTATTTATTTATTCGTACTTTTTGGGGTGAAATTGGGCAAAAAGTGGCACAAATGCGTAGAAGCGCAAAATAAAATGATTTTTCGGAGAAAAAGGATAGGTATGGTGTCAACAACACGGTATGAACAACATATACTCGGCGCGTATATTCCTCTGACCGTGTGGACGCGAAACTTAAAAGGATTTTTCAAAATTTATTCTTGTTAGGAGGAAGCGAGATAAATAGGGACACAAATTGTACCTATAAACTGTCGAATCTGGAATCATGAAATTTGGTGCAACACTAATGGATTTTACCGAAATTTCTACTTTTAAAGGGGAAATCGGTGACGATTTTGAACGAAATGATCGACATTATTCGTGTAGACTTATTGGGCTACAGATAAGATTGGTCGATGCTAAAGTATCAAGTAATATTTTCAAGTTGTTCGTTTGATTAATTTCTTTTCTTTATCGATAAAACGTTGTATTCAACTAAATAAATGTAGATTATATAGTTGAATCCCCAAAGTTGTCACATGCTGTGATAGAGGATAAGTTGAATTATTGTCTGCATGCATCGTAGTATTATAAAAGCTAAGGTATCTCGGAAAGCTATTTACGACAGCTTCTAAACGATATAGTATATTGTCCATGTCCTGGTGGAATGGATGTTCAAAATATCCTTTATCCTTGAATATCCATTGGAACTTTTTGCAAAAATTTCCAGAAAGTATCACACAATTTTCTATAAAACCTCATGGGCTCGGGGTGGTCCCTTGAGAACCCAAAATAAATGGCTTAGAAAATTCCAAAAATCAGAATTAGCGATCAGTTCCTTTCCAGCGATCAATTTCAAACACAAATCGGGTCAAAAAAGTTATTTCTTCAGATCGGTTCCACCAAATTTCAATTCCAATCTTCCACATAGTCAAAGGTAAAGATCGATTTCGCTCCATTTTTATCCTAAAGGTACGAATTTCGAAAATCCGTCATCTGGTGGTGGATTGTACACACCGAATATAACGATTCTAGTTAACACCCATTAGTTTGGTACCAGTTTTATCTCCTTTACCCCGTTTTGTCCTTAAATGTACGAATTCAGAGATGATTCTAGCTGTACCATTTTTGCGTCTAAACAATCAGAGGAATGTACACGCCAAATTTTATGATTCTAGCTGCATAAATGTGTTTATGTTCCTTTCCCTTTTTTCGTTTTGACCCGAAAATACGAGTATTGAACCAGATCGAAATATAAACTTATTTTTTTTTTTTTTTTTTTTTTTTTTTTCACTGAACCAACACTCAGGGGATGTCCCCTATAAATGCAGTGCATTGCGTTGGTAGAAGGAAGATAAGGTATTGGAAGGAGGAAAGAGGGAGTAGTGTCTGTTGACATCTGTTTTGAATCTCTGAATGTCGTAATTGGAGGGAAAGATATTTGCCGGAAGTCGATTCCACATACGGATAGTACGGGCGAAGAACGAATTTATTCTGTAATGTGTAGTGCGGTCGGTTGTCCAATCGACAACAAATGGGTGAGCGTTCCTGGAAAGTCGCGTATCTCTACCGAACGTTCTCACGGGCGGTATAAGATCACGAATTTCCGAAGAACAAACACCATGAAAGTATCGATAGAACAATGACACACAACCAACATTACGACGGTGTTCAAGGGAGACAATAGAATTGGATATCCTACCATCACCTATCAACACCATCGCCCTCCTCTGGACACGGTCAAGTAGCTCCAGTGATGAAGCTGGAGCTCCCGACCATATATGGGAGTTGTATTCCATCTTTGGTCTGATGTAGGTAGTGTAGATATTGAGAAGATCAGAGGGTGTGAAATATTTTTTACATCTTTTTAGAAAGCCTAAACATTTGAAGGCATCTTTCGACACATCAAATACATGCTTTGTCCATCGAACATC
Source organism: Polietes domitor (assembly GCA_947397865.1). Classification (NCBI taxonomy): domain Eukaryota; kingdom Metazoa; phylum Arthropoda; class Insecta; order Diptera; family Muscidae; genus Polietes; species Polietes domitor. Next base: position 123,692,636 of record OX377621.1, read on the forward strand.
ACGTTGTATTTTCATGCCGAGAACATCGAGAGCATCTGATTGCTCAATATCTACACCGTTCATTAAAATCGACGACACCGTTGGATCAGTGAATCGTTTGTGAGACAACAAGGAGCACTGGGTCTTACGTGCATTAAAATCTACTCTATTCTCACGACCCCATTCAGAAATGGCCATCAAATCCTGGCTAAGTGACTCATCCATCAATCGCCTTTTATCCTCAATTTCTTGACGACTTGGTCTATGATCGAATGAGTATGAATGACAGAGGTTGCTGTCATCCGCGAATGAGTATATTGGATTCACAGTCCGATCCAAGAGGTCGTCGATGAAAATAAGAAAAAGGGAGGGGGAAAGGACAGAGCCCTGTGGTACTCCTGCGGTTAACCTATGCTCGTCGGATGAGAACCCATCTACAACAACACGTATAGTGCGATCTCTGAGAAAGCTCGATATAAATCGAGAGAAGTCACTACCAACACCAAAAGCGATAAGCTTTGATATGAGTGCGCCGTGCCAAACTCTATCAAAGGCCTTGGAGATATCTAGAGCAACGACCTTACTCTCACCAAGCTTGTGAATAGATCGATTCCACTTTTCGGATAGCAGTGTCATCAGGTCTCCCGTAGATCGATTCCTACGGAAGCCATACTGTCGATCATTAAGTAAGCCATTAGTTTCTAAATACCTCACAAGATGGTGGTTAACCATACTCTCCATAACCTTCGAAAGCGCTGAGCAAATCGCGATCGGTCGATAGTTAGCAGGATTATTAGCCTCACCTTTTTTAGGGATGGGCTGGATGTTCGCAATCTTCCAACGCGCTGGGAAAACCCCTGCACGGTATGCAAGGTTGAAAAGATTACGAAGGGGACGGGCAAGCGTCGAAGAGCACTTACATAGGACAAGTGCTGAAATGCCATCCGGGCCTGGAGATTTATTTACGTCGAGATTTGCGAGAACCCTTTTAACTCCACGTGTTCGAAAAAATATCTGAGGCATGGAACTAGATATATTTTCGATCACGGGGAGTGGTTGATTGCTTTCCGGCAAGGATGAATTCCTTGCAAACATTTCAGCCAATAGGTTAGCTTTGTCAACCGGGTTAGTGAATATCTGGTCATCTTTAACAAGAGTTGGGATAGATGAGGAGTTATCCTTTACTCTTCTCACAAATGACCAAAAGCTCTTACTTCCCCTGGGAGAAGCAAGAACTTTAGCACGAAGACGTTGTTCGTACAGAAACTTTTCACGTCTAAGTACCCTGGCACACATGGTTCTTGTCTGCTTGCGTAGCAGATCAGTTGTGGCATTTTTATTTAAACGCCATTTCCTGAATGCTTCCTCTTTGGATCTGACAGCAGCCTTGCATGTCTGGTTAAACCAACTTTTGTTAGATGGTTTATCCGAAATAACTTTAATTGGAATAAATGACTTCATTCCAATCAAGATAATATTTTCAATCATTTCAGCCGCAGCATCTATATCACCATTAAGAAAACAAAGTTTCCAATTGAAATGCTGGAAAAAGTTGTTGAGCTCGGCCCAACGTGCCTTTTCGTATATATATATTGTCCGCTTTGGGGCTGGGGTCGAAGCGACACGAAGAGCGGAATACGAAAAGGATGCTGAAACAATGCAGTGATCCGAATTACCAAGAGGTGCTAGAACGTTAACTTCATACTTTTCAGGGTGTGATGTTAAAAAAAGATCAAGAATGTTGGAGTGTTGCCCTTGGACACACGGAATGTGAGTCGGTTCATTCACTAGTTGCGTCAAATCATTATGCGCGGCAAAAAGCTCGGCGTATTGACCCTCCGGTGTTGAGTGACTCGAATGGGCAAGCCAAGAGGAATTATGGACATTGAAATCGCCAGCAACCACAATTTCACTGTCAGGACAATCCTCTAAAATTTTTGTAATTGAATCGGAAAGGGCGTCAAAGCCATTTAGGGATACCTCCCTTTCCGCGTTTGGACTTCTATACACAAATCCGAAATGTAGTACGTGTGTTCCAATCTTGAATTTAACCCAAAGGGAGTTAAATTCTGGATTTTCAGAGTTTAAGTTATGCCGGCTCTGAAACACTATATCATTACGTACGTATACCAAAAGACCTCTGTGGGGGATAAAGAGGGATAGGGTGTGATACCCAGGAATGTGAAAATCCTGTGGATCAGAATCCTCACACACCTGGGTCTCACAAAGAGCAAAAACATCAGGCCGATGGAATTGTACATTGTATTTTCATTATTCTAGTTGCACCGGTTTGATTGGTACCAATTTAATGCCCTTTCTCCCCGCGTTGCCCCAAGAAAGTATAAATTTCAAACATTTCCTTGAACATTTCCTTGATTTCTATACATAGCTGCAGCCACGGTGCGACAGTCCAAAAACTCTCGGAAGTGATATTATTTTTCTTATAGGTATTTTCGAGTAGAACAAGAATCTGTACTTGAAATTTGCCGGACGTCCCCAAAATCTTGAGTTATGGGTAAAATACCCGGGTTTTCGTACTTTGCACATTTATAAACCTGTAACTTAGTTGGTTATCAACCAATTTTCACTTTCTCGTCGGATTTAAAAAGAAGAAACCTGGAGCTTTCGATAGATTTTGTCCAGCAAACACATTTTTTTAACTTTTTCAACTTTGGTAATGTTTTTGCACATTACTTGTTAATTTATTTATTTAAATACTGCAGTAGTACGACGGAACGTTTTTAAAAATCCGTTAGTAATTGACTGATTTATTAAAGTTTTATTAATACTAAATTTTTGCAAAAATACTAGTTTTGGTCAAAGAGAAATCACCGGTCACTTCGCATCAGAGGGATACAGCGAAGTCGTCGAACTCTTCGTTCCCGACTACTGGAGGAGAATCTACCTCTAGAGCCTGTCGATAACCTTGTTGAAATGGCGGAGAATTTATACAAATCTTGAGACTACTACAGATTAACATCCAAAATTACAAAGCTGACTGGCTGACCTTGCGACGGCACGGTGGTACCATCGGTTAGCTCTTGAAGATTTATAGAATAGGCAATAAGTGATAAACGTAATCTGAAACTGGGAACAGACGCAAATGCGTAGCATACCATTTGGGATAGTACAGATATGGATGATAGAGGTGAGAAACTACTAGAATTTATTCTCAGCATTAATATGTCACGAAAGCAAGGAGTCCACAGTTACCAACAGACTCAGACAGTAAATTAGTATTGAGAGGGTTTCCGAGGTAGCTGGGGTCAGGAAGGTTCTGCAACCATTTAAATCACCCGGTCCACCAATCAAGATACCAAAGATATCTCATCATCCCAAAACTGCCACATAGGGAGGATCAATAATAATGGCTTGGGCGTGTTTTTCATATTATGGAGTTAGGTCAATACATTGCCCTTGAAGTTCTATGGACTCTGTCCAGGACATCAAAATACTAGCTAATATTATGCTTACTTATGCAGAATATGGAATGTCCCTTAAATGAGTCTTCTAGAAGGTAAATTATCCCGAAAATATCAGCCGACTCGCAAAAAGTTGGTTTGAAGTCAATAATATCGATGTTATGGAATGGTTCGGGCAGACACCGCATCTCAAAATAATCAAAAAATTTGAAGTGTGATGACTAAAATGAGGTCTCACTAGCAATACTGAAAAACAATAACGATATTTGACATGAAATTATGGAGGCATGGTCAAAAATACCACATGAAAGGTTCAAAATACTAGTTGAATCCAAGAAACGAAACGTTATGTAGCAATTTTGAGCAATAAAGCCAATACAACTAAGTGTCAAATTCAAGAAAATGTCGTTATTTAAGTAATTATTCAAAAAAGTGAATTGAAACAAAATATTTTGACTGGTCTCATTTTTGACATAAATGGTTCTAAAGGCTTAATCTCAAAATTACAAAAACTTAATTTTTTATTTAAAGTCAGATTAAGAATGGCACAATACCACCTTTCAATCACCGTAAGAACTTTTAGGATTTTCGAAATAAAACTGATATTTTTCTTTGTCGACATTTTTTTATCTCGTCGCTGCTATTTCTTTGACCGCAGCTGTACATATAATAGGGCTTTTTGTTTAAGCTGCAAGCTGCGATAACAAAAACATTAATCAAGAACTAAATTTTTAATCCAATCAGAAACTATTTTTTTGGATTATTATCCAGGCATTATCAAAAAAATAATAAAAATTATTTTGCCCAAAAACGGCAAAAATACTGGATAGTTATTAGGGTTTGCATCCTGGGATTTCCCGCGGGAAATTTCCCGGGAATTCACACATTTTTCATTTCCCGTATCCCGGGAAATTCGTACGCGAATCCCGCGGGAATTCAGAAGAAAATTTTACATATTTCTTCGCATATTCTTTCCATGTCAAATATTGCAGTTGGATGACAAAATATTTTTAAGCTACGTTCGGACATAGACTCGAAATACACTTTTTCGGATTTTTCCTGTCAAGCTCCATCTGAAAAATTGAACGCCAAAAATAAAAACCTAACCTAACCTAACCTAACCTAACCTAACCTAACCTAACCTAACCTAACCTAACCTAACCTAACCTAACCTAACCTAACCTAACCTAACCTAACCTAACCTAACCTAACCTAACCTAACCTAACCTAACCTAACCTAACCTAACCTAACCTAACCTAACCTAACCTAACCTAACCTAACCTAACCTAACCTAACCTAACCTAACCTAACCTAACCTAACCTAACCTAACCTAACCTAACCTAACCTAACCTAACCTAACCTAACCTAACCTAACCTAACCTAACCTAACCTAACCTAACCTAACCTAACCTAACCTAACCTAACCTAACCTAACCTAACCTAACCTAACCTAACCTAACCTAACCTAACCTAACCTAACCTAACCTAACCTAACCTAACCTAACCTAACCTAACCTAACCTAACCTAACCTAACCTAACCTAACCTAACCTAACCTAACCTAACCTAACCTAACCTAACCTAACCTAACCTAACCTAACCTAACCTAACCTAACCTAACCTAACCTAACCTAACCTAACCTAACCTAACCTAACCTAACCTAACCTAACCTAACCTAACCTAACCTAACCTAACCTAACCTAACCTAACCTAACCTAACCTAACCTAACCTAACCTAACCTAACCTAACCTAACCTAACCTAACCTAACCTAACCTAACCTAACCTAACCTAACCTAACCTAACCTAACCTAACCTAACCTAACCTAACCTAACCTAACCTAACCTAACCTAACCTAACCTAACCTAACCTAACCTAACCTAACCTAACCTAACCTAACCTAACCTAACCTAACCTAACCTAACCTAACCTAACCTAACCTAACCTAACCAAACCAAACCTAACATAACCAAACCTAACATAACCTAACCTAACCTAACCTAACCTAACCTAACCTAACCTTTGTTGAAGTTTTTCTGTTAAATCTCTTTCACGCCATGTGTCAAGGACAAATCCTTTCATAAATATTGCGAAGGGTATTTTTTCACTGACCCAACAAAAGCATTAGGAATAAAAGCGTTGCGAATAGAACCATTAAAAATATAAAGAATTATAATTAAAGTATAAAATAAAATTGCCAAAAAATGGCAAACGATACAGTTGAAGCTGTTTAAATTAGAAACATTATCATTATCCTCAGATGGATTCAAAACGGTGCCTTAAGGACTAATTGACGCTCCGATGAGAACGGCCACACTGAAAGAATTTTCCTTCTTAATATGTATGAAGCGATTTCATATAAGGATTTTCATAAATTTAGTGAATTTTTTCTTAATATGTATGTATAAAAATACATATGTATAAAAAATTCGTAAATAAAATGAAATGTTTCATACAATTTTTTCATAAACATTTCATAAAACAAAATTGTTAAATTAGTGAAACTTAATTTCATAAGATCAAAGAAAGATTTCATAGTATTAAAGAAACAATTCTTAAAGATTGTGAAATATGTCATAACCAATAAAATATTCGTGTTATGAAATGTCTTCATAAATATAATGAAGAATTTCATAGATTTTATAAAATTCTCATTACTCCTCTGTTAACCGTGACATAAGTATTTACCCTGATTTTGGTCAAAGACATACTCATTGCAAAGACTCTCGCAATGACGCTGTGTGTTGATTGGTTAGTCAACAAGTCAGACCTTTTTTTGCTTTTTTGTTTATATTGGAAAATTCAGTATAAATTATTAATATTTATGAAACTTTTTCATAAAATTGATGAAGTTTCTTATAAAATCTATGAAAATTTTCATAAGTCATATTATGAAAAATAATGACAAAAGTTCATCGAATGAAGAACTGCATTTCATAGTTTCTAAGAAATGTTCCACAAATTCTATGACACTTTCACTGAGGTTATGACAAAATCATAAATATTATGAAGATAATTCTTGCAGTGCACGTAAACCATCCTCAGATGGTCTGTTAATGAATGTAATTGATATACCCCTGCGCTTTACCATTGATATTTTGTAATTGTAAAAAGAATGTATCAAATTCTCGCACAGAATCTGTAATGTTTTGCTTCACTTCGACTGGTTGAGATCACTAAATCTGTCGTCCGATTCTGCTTCATCAAAATTGTTCGATATCTTGCTGATTGCTCGACTTGGCGGTGGCGCTGTGCTGAGCGAGTTGCATTTCTCTGCGAAGTGCAAAACTGCAATCCTCCGTTTTAGATGTGTACAATAATTGAAGCTTTAAATAAATTGAAATTTCTTTGAAATCACATGAAAAAACTTCAATGCAGACGATAGATTGCTTGCACACAAACACAAACACAAAGAGTGGAATAAAACAATTACAACGGAAACCGAAGGCATCCATGCCGAACACGAACGTACGAAATAAGTAAGCAGCAGTAATATCGAACCCCAGGCATTGCACGAGTTCTCTTGGAGGCAGTGCATTTATGCCACATCCTTAATAAGGTACTCTGACTCTGATCCACCGAATATGCAACAATGCACGATTGTACATTATCCCAAATTGATATTGAACAGCAGCCCCAATCCCCAATGAACTGCAGCGTATACTGAAAATGGCGAATAATGCAACTGCCACTGGTAGGCACACACTCAGACACAATTTGCAGAGCGGAGCAGCGGGCGGCGGCATAAAATAAATTCGATATCTACGAGAGTAGTTCCAATAATTATGGTTGTGTACACACACACTTCAATTCATTGCTTGATTAAGGCCGCAGTGCAATTTCCAACGATGTGGCTAATATGCGCTTTGGACGGACGATTTGTCGTGACTTTAACATAATTTTTCGAGTATTATGCCGATGTATTTCAGCTACCAACAGCAATGATGCATCTAACAATCACGCACACCTTCCTACACGTATATATGTATGTATGTGTGGTATTTTTGGCATGTTCGTAGTGCAATTATCACACACAAGAGCCAACGCAAATAGCACCAGCTGGCATATCTCGACATACCGAAATTGAAGAAAATGCTCAGTTGGGTGAAACATTTCTAGTATCAATAGTTTCTATCGAACATATCACTATAATCGTTAAATGTCTGCATTTACCTCTGGAGAGCATGATCCGTGACTTTAGCGGGTCAAATTGACTGAAGGAGTCTTGCCATAACATGGTATAAAAATATTCAGATAGGATTTAAAGGATCGCCCAGTTGGACCTATACCCACAAGGTTTGCAAATCACATGGAAAAAACCTACGCATTTGGAATTTTGACAAACTTTCCTTTTTCTGTTCGAAAGTTACATAATTAATACCATAAAATGTATATGGAAATGTTTGAAAACTGTGTTTCCGGACTTTTGCGTTGCAGTTGACGGTATATTATATATTAGGATGGGTCACGAAAATAAATTGTTGCGTTTACCCCGCAGAAATGAAAATTGGATTGTTTAATGATGATCTGCAAACTATTGCTTCGCTGGGTCAAGTCGTCTGTGAGATAAACGCTCCTGAAAACACCTCTAAAAATCATGTTTTTCTCCTGTAATTCATTTTGCACTTTGTCTATTTTTTCTGAATTAGAGTAACTAATTGGACGAATTTTTGAACGCATATAGTAACTGCTATTTCCACGAGAAAATGATGTTTGCAACATTTGTGGCCCTCCATTAATTTTATGTATAAAATTTAAAAAAGATAGCCATAAAATAAAGTTTAGCGTTTATTTTGTGCAACAGTATGACTCAATACATACAATAAATATAAATCGTAGGTTCCAGACACGATATTCCGGTTATCTCATATAACTCACGATTTATACCTCACTTTTACTTGGATTGAGTCAATCAAGTCCGTAGCAAACACATTTTAATCGCATCTCAAAATCCAAATGTGCATTTTTCCCGCATTTGAGGAAGTTCTTTTAAACAACTTCCAAAAAACTTGATAATATGTAACATTTTACGAATACCATTTTCACAAGTAAATGGACACGAATTTTTAGTATGGGTCAAAGAGGTCAGGTGTCCGCTTTGCACCCAGAAGGTCTCGGGTTCAAATCATGTCTCGGGAAAAAAACTTTTTTTCTTGTTTAAAACATTTATAAATAAACAATGTTTAATTTTGTATAATTTTAACAATTTAAAAATTGTTGCTTATACAATACAAATTTATTGCTTTATTAATGTACTTCAAATTATTAGTACTACATAACATCAGTAAAATTGAGTGGTGTTAATTTAATTGAATATTAATTTGTGCCATATTTTAATTCAGACTAAATAAATATTTTGTTAATTTTCCTATTGTCTGTTCTAACGAACAAAATGAGTTGCTTTCGTTATTCAGCACTTACAACAGAGGATAGCTTAGATGGCTGTTCTACCCCCGGTAGAGGCAGATTTTTTAAAAAAGAAATGGAAACTAGTGAAAAAGTGGCTCCTTTGCAACATTTTAAAATAACTTTTAAGTTTTCCAAAATAAAGGACACCCATCCTATGATAACAACTCCATGTTAAATTCATTGGTGAAGATCCCAATTTCCCCTACTTCCGAATCACAAGATGAACATCTTTTTCACTTCTTTCGGTGCTATCTTTTTGCTGGGTAACTACACTATGTTAGTACAATTTTAGTCAACTAAATACAAAATATTTACATTTTTTTGTTTTCGGATATTTGGGTTTTCTATCTACGAAATATATTCTCAACAGATGAGGTTGAAACCTGAAAAAAAAATTTGCAGACACGAAACTGAGTAAATGTTATCGGACACAAATCGACTCGATTTAAAATGAAAATTTTATTATTTGATTTGAACTGGGATATTGTCCTGGCTCAAGATTCAAACGAAAAAACTAAAACAAATGAGCGTTGGTAACTATACCTGCATATACACATACTTACATATGCAACTCAATGAGATGCTTGTAAGATGGCATGTGTACTTTATTACTTGGTGCGACTTTTTAAACGCAAATTCGGCAAGTGAGTTTTGGTTCTCGTTCGTTTGTGAGAATCATCTCCTTATAGAGGACGGGTTTGATGTTGAAAAGTCGCTGCCAAACCACTTGAAAAGACTTTTGACATTTTTGAAATCATGATCGTGGTAGTCTGCAGCCAAGTAATAAATGTCACCATGCCATTTGTAAATAAATGTGCATTCTATTAAATATAGACGCAAAATGGTCTTGAGCCAGGACAATATCCCAGTTCAAACCAAATATTGATATCAGACCAAAAAAATTCAAACGAAAGAAATAAAATTTTATTATTTTTTAACTAAACTATTGCATTTTCATATCATTTTCACCAATACTCACAGAAACGAAAAATTTCTTCTCACCAATAAAGGTTTACATAACTATTAATTTTGATGAAGTTTCCTTTTCATTGAATTCCATTCCAATTAGATATACTAGACTACAAACTTGTCCAAAGTTCTACTCTCACAGCTCAGCTATTAATTCAATTATTAATTCAACTCCAAATTATTTTACGATCTATATATTAGAAGAACTTAGAAATGCCCGTTGGTGTTACTATTGTTAGAAATATCCAATATCAATAGTACCCCGGAGTGCTTATTCTGTGTCGATCGCAATTAATTACAATTTTAACATAAATTCAATCATAGTCTTTGTTTTAACAAAGTCTTGGTTTAAAGCAAATTACAAGAGTTGAAAATCGATAAGCAACAGCTATGATATGAACCAAGCCCTTCGATTTGAGAGTAACTTTGACAGGTTCTGCAAATAGTCACACAGAAAAATTAGAAACTTTTGCATTTTTCCAATTATTGGGTGTTGGAGCATATTTTAGAGTAATAAAGAACTATTTTCACTGAAAGATTTTTAATAAATTGAATATAGGTGTTATTGTAATTTTTGAATTCTGATCTCCATAAATGTTGCAATAACTATTAAAAAATAACTGAATTAAAACGCATTCCGTCATTTATTTAATAGTTAGGAATTAAAAGAACTTTTAATGAATTTTGGAATGATCGCCAGCTTTCTGGCAAGCTGGGGTTTTGCTCTGTGAGCTATTCCATCTGATCTTTAATATTGCTGCAATGTGTTATTGTAAATAGGTGGACAGAGAAGCTTGCGTGTCAACGCCGGATCTCATTTTTTCACTGAAATGCAGTACATTGCGTTGGCGGAAAGAAGATAAGGTACATGAAGGAGGAAAGAGGGAGTAGTGTCTGTTGACATTTGTTTTAAACTTCTGCATATAACAATTGACGAGAAAGATATTTTCCGGAAGTCGATTCCACATACGGATAGTAGGGGCGAAGAACGAATTCATTCTGTAAAGTGTGGTGCGGTCGGTTATAAAATCGACAACAAATGGGTGAGAATTCCTGGAAAGTCGCGTATCTCTACCGAACGTTCTAACGGGCGGTATAAGATCAGGTACAAACACCGGAAAGTATCAATAGAACAAGGACACACAACCCACATTACGACGATGTTTAAGGAAAACAATGTTCAAGAATTGGATATCCTACCGTCACCTCCTCTGGACACGACCAAGTAGATCCAGTGAAGAACTTGGAGCACCCGCCTGTATATGTGACTTGTATTCCATCTTTGGTCTGATGTAGGTAGTGTATATATTGAGAAGATCAGAGGGAGTAAAGTATTTTTTACACCGGTTTAAGAAGACTTCAAATACATGTTTTGTCCAACGAACATCGAATTGTATTTTCATGCCCAGAGCATCAAGAGTATCTGATTGCTCAATATCCACACCGTTCATTGAAATCGAGATAACAAGGAGCACTGGAGCACATTAAAATCTACTCTATTCACTCGACCCCATTCGGAAATGGCCAATAAATGCCGGCTAAGTGACTCATCCGTCAATTGCCTTTTGTCCTCAATTTCTTGACTACTTGGTCTGTGATCGAATAAATATGCATGACAGAGGTTGCGGATGAGCAGTTTGGATTCGAAGTTTGATCGTCGATGAAACAAAGAAAAAGGGGGGGAAAGGACAGGCCCTGTGGTTAACCTATGCTCGTCGGATGATAACCCATCTACAACAACACGTATAGTGCGATCTCTGAGGAAGCTCGAGAGAAGTCACTACCAACGCCAAAAGCGATGAGGTTTGATATGGAGATATCTAGAACAACGACCAAACTAGTGGATGGATCGATACCACTTTTCGGATAGCAGCGTCATCAAGTCCCCCGTAGATCGAATACTACAGAAGCCATAATGTCGATCAGTAAGTAAGTCATTGGCTTCTTCTCTCAAGATGGTGGTTAGCCATATTCTCCATAACCTTCGAGAGCGCAGAGCAAATCGCAATCGGGCGGTAATTAGCAGGGTTATTAGCCTCACCTTTTTGGGTATATTCGCAATCTTCCAAAGAGCTGGGAAGACACCTGCACGGTATGCAAGGTTGAAAAGGTTGCGAAGTGGAGGAGCAAGCGTTGAAGAGCACTTACATAGGACAAGTGCTGAAATGCCATCCGGGAGTTTTATTTACGTGTTCGAAAAAATATCTGAGGCATGGAACTAGATACATTCTCAATCATGGGGAGTGGTTGATAGCTTCCCGGCAAGGATGAATTCCTTGCAAACATTTCAGCCAATAGGTTAGCTTTGGCAACCGGGTTAGTGAATATCTGGTCATCTTTAACAAGAGTTGGGATAGATGAGGAGTTATCCTTTACTCTTCTTACAAATGACCAAAAGCTCTTACTTGAGCTTTTGGATAGAAGAAAGAACTGTGGCACGAAGACGTTGTTCGTACAGAAACTTTTCACGTCTAAATACCCTGGCACACATGGTTCTTGTCTGCTTGCGTCAGTGCTGGAGTTTTTGTTCTGAACGCTTCCTTTTACCAAAAGGTGCAAGAACATTAACTTCATACTTTTCAGGGTGTGAAAAGGTCAAGAATATTTAGAATAGAATAATTAGGTGTTGCCCTTGGACACACGGAATGTTTTTTCATGGTTTTACGACGGCAAAATTAGCATTTTTTAAGAATTGTTCAAAAAGTATTTACTATTTCAATATTTTATTACTTCAGAAAGTATAGAAGATATATGTTCCCATACCCTGCGCACGGCCCTGAGAGGCGGATAACTTTGCCAACACTGAAGTTTGCAACACTCTTTTGTGACAACATTTGACATTTCTCAGGTGTTTTGATATGAATTACGTGCATCTCTGTCCATTGTCTCATTGGATTTTGCGATTATGTCTGCCATTCTCTTTTATTCATACGACATTTATTCGATAATGATAGAACATTCCCCAAATTGAGAAGTTTTCAATTGTCTTAAAAGAAAGTGAATTTAATTTTTGTTTGTAATGTTTTCATAGTTTGTTGGACTACAGTATACAAATTGAAAATTCTTTCAAAAGAATGAAATCTGACCTAAATATCTGTACAATCTTCTGGATTACCTTAGAGGAATCAAGCCGAATCTTTTCAGTAATTTATAGAAATTTTCGTCACAGTCGAAAGAATCTATACACTTGATTCGATTATCATAACGGGGATAGACGAGTATATATCATGTCGGCTTACGAATGTAAATGTTCAAATGACAGATACATGCAATACCAAACAATGGTTTAGGATCTGTTGCCAAAAACATGCCATTCTCTTTCAACTGTTTTCTTTTATAATAAAATTAACACGAATTGAATTTATATTCCAATTTTGGACCCAATCAATCAATATATGTATGTATGATAATATGTATGGTAGGAGATGGAAATAGGTACTATTAACCATCGTTGTATTATTATAAACACAGCAGGGTTCTATCTATCTATCTTCATCAACATAATAGACATTTATTTACCTACACGAAGTACGTAATTAATTTTCTGATAATAAATGGAATCTAGGGATACTTTAGGCTTATATTTGGATAAAACAATTTTGTAGCTAATTCGAATATACAAAGGTGTCATATTACTTAAGGCCAAACAGGCACTAGTGCTTGCACAAGCAGATTAATTGCGATGACAACTAACATTTAAGCTACTAATTAAACGAAGATGTACTATTACGTGTAGCCGTTGTCCCACAACTCTTATTTGCTGATGAGTTAGTGAGAAATGTTCCAATCCGTCAATTGTTAGTCTACGAATGCAAATTCGCCACCGCAATTTCCCTACTGGCAATGAGTAATTCTCTATAGTCGCCTTAACTGAGTCATTAGAATAATCCAATTGTTTACTAGACAACACTAGAAAAAGTTTTGCAAACTGGATTCGAAAGAACAAAACGATTCAAAATTGAATAATTGAATTTATTTACGGTTGTCTGACCTCCCATGAAATGGAAACAAACTTAACTTTTAAGATAAGACAAACGAAACATTAACAAACTGGGGAAAAACGTGAGTGTAGACTAAGAAATTATTTACATAATTTTTAGTTAAATATTTATGTACAAGACAAAGCCTGAAGAATTATATGCTGTCAAAGTTAGTGTTCCATAGGACATTGTATAACGTCTTGAAAAACGTGAGTAGTGTTTAAAAAGGAAAGTGTTGTTAGTACCAAGTTAGATTAACATCATACACAATCAGTAATAATTACGGAGCTACCATAGTTGTTATAGCTCAACTCTTGATATGTTGAAATTTAAACTTTGAATGTTTAATTTTACACATCTGATGTTTAAATTTAAACATAAAAGGTTGAATTTTAGAGTAATATTAAACATATTTGTGTTGAAAATTAGGCATTTAATATGTAAATTTAAACATAGAATGATTAATACTACATCATTAAATGTGTACATTAACATTAATTGTACTTTTTTAATGTGTAGTTTTAAATTTCCACAGTCACTCTCTAAAAATTAAGAACATTTTATAGTATCAAAAAAATATTTTATTAGGATTTAAAAAATGCTGCAATAGAAATAGGTAGGGAATTTAAATATTTTTAGATTTCTTCATTAAAATGGTCCACCAAAACTTTTTCGATGTCCAGTATTACGCTCTGTATGTATTATATTTATTTTCTTTTCTGATTTACCTATTATTTTCCCAATAGCTTTATTGTAAAATGTTGTAAAAATGTTGATAAGATCGTTTTTTGTGGCGATTGCAAAAAGATATGGGGAGCAGTAACTTTTTAATTTCCAAACTCTTTTAAGGGTGTACACTAGTGTGGTATCTAAGAATATACATACGTTTTATACACACAATAATTGGAATATATTTTAAAGCACGTTTGTAATAGTTTTGTTTTTATGGGTCAGCTTTACTACTTTTTGTGTTCAAGATTAAACACAATTATAGCAATTTTCAACATGATGTGTTTAAAATTCAACGAAGCTTCTGTACTGTACAACAAATGATGTAGAAATGAACAAATTGTGTTTAATTTTACACAATAATGATTTAAAATTACAAAAATAATGTATATATACAAGTATATAAACGCAATTTTAAACAATAAATGTCTAAATCACTTTGTTACACACACAATGCGTATATATCAACAAAAATTTTAAATTTAAACTACAAATTACACACTTTTCCAAAGTAAACTTTTTAGAGTGTAGGAACATTCGTTGATGGAGTGATTTCTTTCAATGTAGTATTTACACAAACGACTTAAAACCGTTTTCAGTGTACTGGACTGAACAGGGGGAAAATTTTATATTAGGGCTGTTTTTTCTTTAAGCCGGGATAAGAACCTGCTGTAACAAAAACGTTAATAAAAATTTAATTTTTGGCTGAAAATAAAAAATAATTTTTTCACATTGTCGCCAACATTTGTATCAAAACAAATGTTCAAAAAATTGTTTTGTGTTGACTTTTTGGACTTAGCCTTGATGACCATAAATTTGACTTACACTGGATAATTATCCAATCCAAAATTCTTAACATAAAATTATTTTTTCAAAATTTGTTTTCATACACACAATGATATTGCTGTTGGCGGAATTTAAAAAAAAATATTTTCTTTATTTTGAGTGAAATTTTAACATTTTATTTAGATTTTTGTTATAGCCCTATTAATTTTTAATCTTTAATCACCAGGTAGTGTAGTTAGGTTACCTGGTGAAGTTATATTTCACCAGGTAACCTAACTATAAAATCCTGCCAAATTAGTTAAAAATCTATAAAGGTATATGATTTGTAGAGAGACAAAAATTAAGTTTGCTGAATTTATCGGCCTTAAGTTTATTAATTTTGGATAACACATTTTAGTTGTATGTTTTTGCGTCTTTTCCATTTGAAATTGTTAAGTTCGACTTCGTTTATTATATTGGACATATTTTTCTCAATGTCTCTTTTATTTCTGCATTAAGTAGTTTCGTTTGAAAGTTTTTCTCTATTTTCATTGACTCTCTCTTTGATTCTCTTACTGTTAAAGTTTGTGGTTTCTAGAGCCCAAAAAGTCAAATAGGGAAGTAAGAATCAGCACTTCACTTCAAGTTATTCAGAAAATTCTTCTATTTAGTACTAAATTTGACGAAAATCCGATTACCGAATAAGCAAATTGATTCCATTAACAAGCTTATAATTTTTTTGAATACCGTTACTTTTTGGCAAAACGTATTTATTTAAGTGCAGCGAATCCATTAAAAATAAGGAATCTCCCCATTCTGATTCCACATGTTTTAAGGCAAGGTAAGATTTATTAGATCCATGAACTGTCGATGATTATATAACGATTTTTTTTCGATTTAACGAAAGGGTCTGACAACATATCATTCGTTACACCGGGTGTCATTATTTTCGCTCAAATTCGGCCCTTCGACATCATATTCCGAGCTAGAAAACGAAGAAAGGTTTCTCTTCTTTGCAGTATTTATCGACATTAGTGAAATGTTTTGGATATTAGGCACCGGTCAACCGACATGATAACATCGGTTTCCTCCGTTTCTCGAAAGTGAAATGTACATACATGTATGGCACATGTGTATGTTTGTATATATGACAGCATGTGTATGCATACTGCAATGCAAGTATGTTTGCAGTTTACCTACATATGTATATGCGATTTTGTTTTTATTTAAACAAAGAGGAATGCAATGTTTCACATAATCCTTAAAAAGAATTAGCTGTTTTCCAAATGTATTTTTTGCCCGGGGCTAGAGTGATGCCGAGTACATCGGCTAGAAATGTGCCATAGTGTTGTACGTTCATGTGTTCTTCCACACAGCCATCATTGCGCATACACCGACAGACATAAGTATTTGTACACCGCGGTCATTTGTACAGATTAGAATAAGCAATCCAATTTGTGTAACTCCTATCTTTTTAGTAATATTGTCGATTTTTGAAAAGGTTGTTCCACAGTTGTTATTACAATTCGAGGACCATTTGCCCGACCTATTCATAAAAGCTTCATATAATCGGGAATCGATTTATCTTTAAGTGTTAATAACCTTAGGGCAGTTTTTCTTTAAGTCGGGATAACAAGCTGCGATAACAAAAACGTTAAGAAAAATTTAATTTTTGCTCAAAATAAAAAAAAATCACATTGTCGTCAAATATCAAAAAATTATTTTATGTTGACTTTTTTGGACTTAGCCTCGATAACCATAAATTTGACCTACATTGGATAATTATCCAATCCAAAATTCTTAACATAAAATTATTTTTTCAAATTTTGTTTTCATACACACATTGATATTGCTGTTGGCGGAAATTTTTAAAAAATATTTTCTTTATTTTGAGTGAATTTTTAACATTTTATTTAGTTATAGCCCTATTAATTTTTAATCTTTAATCACCAATCTTTACCAATTTTTACAATATCAGTGAAAATTTAATGCTTGACACATTTTTAATGTTTTTAATATAATGTGTCAGCTACCACTATAAAAACCCGAACAAAAACCATGGAGTTTTCTAAAAAAATATCCAAACTCAACCCGTGGACCGAAAAAATATTATGTTTACAGAAAGTTAATAATTTAATTTCACAGATATTAAAATCTAAGCGTAACACTAACAGTTCAAACTGAAACATTTAAAAAATCATTTTCATTTCTTATCATCATTTTCATTTCTTATTTTATATACAGATTATTATGTATTTTTTAAAATCATAATAAAATATTATTATTTTGCGCTATAACATTCTACGTCATTTTTAGGCAGTGACTGAATTCTTAGTGCACCATTTCAGTGTTGAGCATTTGCGTACATACAGTTCTGATTTAAGAGTAAAATCATAAATTCTTCTAAATTTTAAAATATCATTCAATTGTGTTTTCAGATTAAAAATTAGTTTTTAAAAATGTAGCCACTGTGGAAATTTAAAATTACACGTTAAAAAAGTGCAATTCAATTATGTAGTTTTAGTCCTTATTGTATGGATGAATTAGTCCCCTGACAGACGACGTTATGTTGGCTTAGCTGGTGATTCTAAGAAGATCGGTATACATAAAGAGTGCAGCGAAGAAGTGAAAAAAATGTTTATCTTGTGAATCAGAAATAGTGATCTTCACCAATGAATTTAACATGGAGGGAATCACTTTTTCACTGGTTTCCTTTTTTTGTTTTAAAAATTCCGTCGCTAACTGGGGTAGAACAGCGGACCTTATGGTTGCTACTACGTCAGTCTAACCATTTCAGCTATCCTCTGTTGAGTGTGGTGATTAGGAAACTTAACACATTATTTATTTAATATGAACCAATGTATAACGCAAATAAGTATTAAATTAAATTAGTATTAAATATATTAACACTACTTAATTTTACTGATATCATCTAGTATTGATAATAATTAATAAAATTGAAATATTTGAAGCACATTAGTGAAGCAATAAATTGGTATTTTAAAGTAAAAATATTTAAATTGTTAAAATTATACAAAATTAAACATTGTTTATTCATAAAAGTAAAACAAAAAAGGTTTCCCACGATTCGAACTCGAGACCTTCTGGATGCAAAGCGTACATCTTGCCCCTGTGACCCTCGTTCCCATTCAATTGTGAAAATGCTATTCGTAAAATGTTACGGAATATTAACATATTATCGACTTTTCTGGAAGTTTTTTAAAGAACTTTCTCTAAAGCGGTAAATGTGCATATCTGGATTTGTTATTTTAGGTATGTCCAATATGGATTAAATTATCAACATTTAGCAACTAATGTGCTTTTTAAAAATACTGGCATATTACAAATTGTTTTTGTCAAAATGTTTTACATATTACATTTCATTTTACAAATATTTTACTCTAGTCTAATCCTCAGAATTGAAGGCGTCGAAAAGAACTCGTATGGCTGAGAATATTAATTTCGAAGATTCATTCATCCACACCATTTCCAAGTGTACTTCTGAATTTCAATTGAATTGATCTATTCTGAACTACATTTGGAAAATGTGTAGAGACGAATTTTTTTTTGCAGAATAGGGGGAAAACATTATAAAAATGTAATATCACTTAAAAAATTACAAAAACATTAGTTATATATATATTTTTATTCCTACTAGATTTCTATTGAACGTTTCCAGGAGAACAATTTTAATTTTGTCACTTTTTTACACCATTTCTTTCTTTCTGGTTTCATATGTAAAGTAAATTCTTCTTTGAGCAGATGTTCACCAAAAAATGTAAAGTTAAACCAGATTAACACTATGTCGGTCATAGTATTGTCAGTACGATATTTTTGTTTCAAAATAAAGATCCTGCAAATATCCTCACAAAAAATGTATTCCCCTGACTAGGTTTCGCAAAAACGACTTAGTAAATCATTATTAGTCAGTAATGTAAATATATGAATTTGAAATATATCTGCATTTTTATATGGTAAAACTAAATTAGCGCTCAAATAATCAATATTTTTTAATATTTCCCGTAAATTTCCCGGGAAAATTTATAATTTTTTCCAGGGAATTCCCGGAAAAATTTCGGGTTCGGGAACCAAATCCTAGATGTGATTAATATGTGCTTCCTATGTACTTTAAAAATTTTTGCTGGATAAGGGTGGGTCTACTTTGATTATATATTGGTATTAAAAACGTTTGTCGTGAAACTAACTTATTACATCCTATTCCACCCAATTTGGTTACTATAAACTTCACTGCCCACCTACAGCCAGGCCCAACAATTCTGTACGACCACAATACAAATAAACATGACAGATATGCCCTTTTTCAGTACTGTTTACAGTAAATTATTCTGCTTCGTAAGTCAGATAGAGGTAAAATTTAATTTTTATTAATGACCACGATCACCAAAATCACACAAAATTTGTATATAGTGGTCATGTCTACGGTTATATCAATCCAAATACTATAAGAAGTATATTCAAACAGCTAACTAATAATCGAAAAAGGCTTTGAAACACATTCTACAAAACCTCAATATTTTAGACGTATTTTCAGTCCATATGAGGAAACTCTGAACCACGTTCGACTATTTTCAACACCTGTCGATCTCGCCATTAGATACATATTTAAGGCATTAATGTTTTACTAAACAAAAACTTTTTTGGAGAGATTTTTCTAAATTGGGGCCAATCTTCATTTTTCTTAAAATGCGAAGTAGTCCGAATTCAAAAATGCATAAATATTCCAAGAAAAAATGAAGCCTCACCCCAAATTTACGTGTTGTTTTGGGCAAGACATCATTTTGGGGTAATTTTTCATTTTTCACTGTTCGCACTGATGTAGGACACCTGCCAAAATCCTCGCCGAAGTCGGTGCCGCCCGACTTTAGCCTATCCTTACATGTTTTGCTAAGACAAATAGTATACAGTGATACACAAAAGTAAGTATGCACAGTAAATAAAAATCGATGTTTACTTACTTTGTTGTTATATTGTGTCACCACTCCAAAAAAATATATACATTTGTTACTATGCACATAAAAAACTAAACACTTTTAGGGTCCGTTATATTTTGTGACGAGTTTTTTAGAAAATGCGAATATTGTGGCTAAAAAAGTAAGTATGCACTGAGTAGTCGATTCAATGCATCACGACTTCAAGGAGTTGCAATAAATAAAAGAAACGCAAACGTTTTTATTACAAGTATCATCATATCACAACTACAATAATTATAGTTTTTGTTTAATATTTTGAATTAAACAAATTAAATTTGAATTAAAATGAAAATGTTACAGGTTTTAATACAATATGTAATTTATGAATTTACGAATAATTTATTGTAATTGTCCACTACTTGGTTGGTTTGAAAAAATCCCTATTAATATTATAACACCTTAGTGTTAGTCTGTCTGTCTCTTTGTTTGTTCCGCAATTATGCGGAAACTGCTGAACCGATGTTGTTAAAATTTTAAACTATGTAAAGTTGAAGTTTGGCATATTTTAGTTGAAGTTTGGCATATTTTAGGGGGTCTCTCAGACAGTCACAACTTTTGTTCATTGAAACATATTGTGACATTTATTGCGCGTTTTGGGTTTTAGCACAAAAAAATGAAATTTAAAAAAAAATTAAATTTATTTTTTAATAAAATAATAAAAAATAAATACACAAGAGTATTTCAAAACTTCTGAGATACACAAATTGTCAGAGTATCAAACACTGAAATAGCTTCCATAAATATTTTAATACTCATCAAGTCGGCATGGACCATGGACCTTGAGCCAGGGACACCGTAATGTATATATGTATTTGTGGAAGGTTAATGGCTATATTAAGTTTGAATTGGACAAAGAACGTGGGGCCAACTCGAGGTGTTAAATGGCCTTTATTCGTGAACAATTAGATGCATGAAAATGCAATGTACCAAATGTTATAGGCAGAGATAATTATGTTGGGGGAAATTGCCCTTTGTTATCAAATAAATGGCGTTAAGATCGGCTGAGCCGAATCTTACCACGAAGTGCACAATATCTTCTTATTTTTCACTATTCTAGCTTTCATCCCCTTTCGGTACGTCCCCTATAAACTATTAATTTCTAAAATTTCTTCTATTTTGCGAGTCTACGCAGTCAAAGGAATATACACATCGAATTTCATGATTGTAACTTCAACCGTGTAGTCGTGACACTATTATCTTTCTTTCCCCCTTTTGTCCCTTAAATGTACGATTTTCAAACCAAACTTTTTGGTTTGCTTTCCCAATATAAGGGAAATGAATGTATGTACCAAATTTGAATGTATTACGAAAATATTAGAGGGAATTTTAAGTCTCTGGAAAAGGGAAAAGATTTTCCGTCTGGACCGATATCGCACATTTTCAATTCCCACCATCTGCAACCACTAGACAGACACACATGTGGACAATTTGAACCCCCTAGTTCATTTCGTTCGGAAGCTAGAGTAGATATCGTCTTACAACGATCCTGAATATCTACATATGTTGTTGAAAATAACATCTAGCTTTATTTTATTAACCATATAACAAAGAGGGACCAAATAAGTCTTCGCTAGAAAAAGACTGACTCGATGGGGTGTGAACGAAGCTCCCAATTTGTTGTAAGTTATACCCACGATACTATTCACATGTCAGGACCAAATCAATTTGTTATTGAACATTATGGTCAGCTCCCTAACAGTTTTTGTAATTTCAACATTCAGTCCATTAAAAACTATGTTGGCATCAAAATTGTCCTCCCTAGTTCTACCATGTACAATAAGACACTTTGATTTAAGCGGATTTGGACAAAGGTCATTTGCCGATGGAAAGTCGTGAATTCTCTGGAGATCATCACTTACATTGCATACGGCTTCTTCATTGGAAAAATATTACCTTTAATATTCCAATCACAAATGTTATAAACGAAAATAAGAAAATTGATTAAAACAGTAATTGGATCAATTAATCAGATTCTTTTCAATGCCTTGCAAATGTTAACAATTTGTTCCTAACATTTTTCGTTTCAATTTGCCCAAATTGTCAGGCAGATCCCAAGTTCGATTTCCCATCAGCATAGCCTAAATTTTTAATATCAAAGATTTCAATAATCAACTATAAGTTCGGGTACCAATAAAGTATAGAAACTGCAGATATCTCCAATGATTATTTCGTCCACAAGGATCAGCGACGTAATTCATAAGGAAATCATGGCATCCAAATGTTAAATTCGTCAGTTGCAATCGCATAAAGAGACTAGCCCTTGTCTGCTTAGCACTAGCGATGTTGTGCCATTTCCTGCATGGATAGTAATATCATGTCACTATAGAAGTACTCCCAATGTACTTCTACTTATTGCCTTCAGTGTATATGTACATGGCCAATGGCCATCAGCAATTTCTATGGAGACCCAGTCTCTTAGTCAGTCCGTCATTCAGGCATTGAGTCGTACATAGGAACGGGCTGTTACCCTGTGACTGACAACAACGTGGATGAGTCCGTCAATTTATGGATTAGGCAAATTGTGTGTGCGTGTGTCTGGATGTGTGTGTGTGTGTGCAACGTTGAAGTTGGCAAGAAAAGTGGAGAGGAAAATTTAGAATATTCAAATGGAGTAATGTTTTCAAATGTCCCGGGGCATTTTCGTTCATATTCGTTAAATTTGCAGATGCAGACAGATTCAAAATGTGTGCTTCTCCGGCAGTCCAATCGGTCGTTCCTTTCGCAAGATGTGTATGTGTGCCTGAGTGCTATGATGAAGATTCCGTGCCTCAAGAAGGAGTTGTTGTGCTTTAGTTATAGCTGTTGTTGTCGTCGTCGTTGCGCTGTTTATTACTTGCGTATCGATCGTCGTCGATATGCAGTATGCAGCATGCCGCATACCACCATACACAGTTACATACTACATAAAGTGAAGCATACAGTACTGCATGCTCGCATACACTTCATATAGCCGGAGGGGATGTGTCCTCATAGTTGTTGGTCGATATTTGAAGCAGTTGCAGCAGGCGGATGTTTACGGTACGTTCTTTTTTTCTCATTTCATTTGTTGTTGTAGTTGTTTTTGTATATTGCACCTTTAATCCGCTCGCAGAGTATTAAAGGGACAGGCGAAAAGTATCTAAGTGCTTGTAAACGAACGAATAAACGTATTTGTCTACATACATATGTATATCCATAGTTACATACATATAAACAATATACATACATACATAAACTTATTACACTAACAAATCGTAATCGCTTCGTATGTATGTATGGATGCATAAGAGGGCTGATTTAGCATGGTATCGGAAGGATCGCGGAAACATCTGCATTCGTACATATATATATAGATATGTATGTACATAAGCATGTATTATGTACATTCGTGTGGCCCAACAGCACAAACATTTAAAAATATGTCAGATTATGATAACGAGTTATCTTCCTCGTCGTCCACATGTAAAATTTTGGCATAATACAGTCACAGGATAGCGATAGTTTCGATGACCCCTGTGTTCATTTTAAACATTATAACTAATAGAAGTTCCAAAAATCACTACAGCAGGCTGATTCAAAGACATATGTATTACGTTGCGTTGCCAAATCTTGTTATACACTCCACCTCCACGTTGAAATATTCAACGGAGAACCCATAAAGTATATATATTCTGTATCCTGGTAAAATTCTAAGGCGATTTAGTCATGTCCGTCTGTCTGTCTGCCCGTTGAAAGCACGCTAGCTTCCGAACGAAATGATGTCTTCTGGATCGGTTGGAATTGAAAGGGGGCGAACTAGGCCTAGAGGGGGATAAAACAAGGACTGAAAATACCCCTAATATTTAGACTATTTAAGCATTTTTTAGAAAACTTCTGATTTTTATACACTTCAAATTTGTTTTCTATCTTCCTCTAGTAACGAGTAATCACCAAAAAGTAAAAAATGGGACAAAAGGGTGAAATGGGACAAAAGGGATAAAAATGGTACCAATGATACGACAGCAGCTAGAAACATGAAATTCGGTGTGTACATCCCTATAATTACGTAGCCACGTAAAATAGAGATATTTTTCAAAATTTGTACTTTTAAGGGATACAATTGGAAAAGGGGGATAAAAATGGTACCGCTGAAGTTTAAATCATGAAATTCGGTGTATGAATTTATCTGACTGTATAGACGCAAAACATAAATAATTTTTTTCGAAATTTGTACTTTTAGGCGGAAAATATGGCGAAAGGGATAAAAATGGCACCAATCAAACGGCTGCAGTTAGAATAGTGAAATTCGGTGTGTACATTGCTGTGACTGACGTAGACACGAAAAATAAATATATCTTCGTTATTCGTACTTTTACGATCAAAACGGGATAAAATTGGTACCACGCAAATGGTTGTAGCTAGAATCATGAAATTCAGTGGTTACACTCATATACCTTCGTAAACACGCACAATATTTCTCCAAAATCGTACTTTTAGCAAACGGATGTACCTAGAATCATGAAATTAGATTTGCATTCTATTAAATATAGAAGCAAAATAGTCTTGAGCCAGGACAATATCCCAGTTCAAATCAAATATTGAATACAGACCAAAAAAAGCAAACGAAAAAAACTAAAACAAATGAGCGTTGGCACGGCAGAAGTATTGCTGGGTATAACTATACCTGCATATACACATACTTACATATGCAACTCAATGAGATGCTTGTAAGATGGCATGTGTGCTTTATTACTTGGTGCGATTTTTTAAACGCAAATTCGGCAAGTGAGTTTAGGTTCTCGTTTGTTTGTGAGAATCATCTCCCGTCGCTGCGAAGCCACTTGAAAAGACTTTTGACATGGTCGTATATATATATACAAATGTTGCTCCCAAATGTTTAACCGATTTAGGCCAAACTTTACATATTATATTTCATCTATAAACATACATGGCGAAAGCCATGTTTCAATATACCTCCATGCAGATGTCCTTTCCGATTTAACATTTTTTGTCAAACACATACATTTACAGGATACAGAAATCCTTCCCGATTTTACAGAATTGAATTGAAATGAGATAGGAAGTGGAGTGTATCATATAGTCGGCTCCGTCCGACTTTAGCCTTTCCTTACTTGTTTTTCATTTTATGGAGTTGGGTCAATACATTGGCCCAGAACTACCATGGACTCTGCCAAGTACATCAAAATACTGCATAATATTACTTACGTATACAGAATACGGAATGCCCCTTAAATGGGTCTTCTAACAGGTGAATTATCCCGAAAACACCAGCCGACTCGCAAAAAGGTGGTTTGAAGTCAATAATACTGATGTTATGGAATGGTTCAAAAATGTTAAGTGTGATGACTAAAATGAGGTCCCACTAGCAATACTGAAAAACAATAACGGTGTTTGACACGTAATTATAGAGGCATGGTCAAAAATACTACATGAAAGGTGCAAAATACTAGTCGACTCCAATAAACGATGTTATGAAGCAGTAATAAGCAATAAAGACAGTACAACTAATTGTTAAATTCAAGAAAATGTTGTTATTTAAATAATTATTCAAAAAATTGTTCAATTAAAGTGAATTGCTACAAATAGGGATTTTTCGAAATTTTTACTTTTAAGGGAGGAAAGAGACAAAAAGGGATAAAAATGGTACCAATTTAAGTATTGCAGCTATATTCGTGAAAATCGGTATCTACATTTCTCTGACGACGTCGACTTGCAACATAAATGGATTTTTCGAAATGTGTACTGTTAAGGGTTATGAGGGACAAACAGGGATAAACATGGTACTAATTTAAGTATTGCAGCTATAGTCGCGAAATTTGGTGTGTAATTTCCTTTGACAACGTAGAAGCGCAATCTAAATGGATTTTTTCGAAATTTGTACTTATAGAGGGTGAGCGGGACAAAAAGGGAAAATGGTACGAACTTAAATATTACAGCTAGAATCGTGAAATGTAAATTGCTCTAACCATATAGAAGCGCAATATAATGCATTTTTGAACTTTTAAAGGGTGAACGACACAAAAAGGGATAAAAATTGGCATCAACTAAAGTATTGCAGCTAGAATCGTGAAATTTGATATATAAATTCCTCTGACCATGCTGAAGCGCAGTAAAATTAGATTTTGCGAAATGTGTACGTTTAAGATAGAAATGGTACTAATTTAAGTACTGCAGCTATAGTTGTGAAATTTGGTGTGTAAATTCCTCTGACAAAGCAGAAGCGCAATCTAAATGGACTTTTTCGGAATTTGTACCTTTAAGGGTCGAGCGGGACAAAATGGGATACAAATGGTACGAACTTCAGTATTACAGCTAGAAACGCGGAACATAAATGGATATTATATAAGGAGGATGCGGTACGACAAGGGATAAACGTAGTAGAGTACGTGTTTTTAGGAGAAGCAAAAACAAATGTTACCTGTACTGATTTTTCAAAATGTGTATTTTTTGGGAAAGAGGTGCAAAAAGTTATAAAGTTGTCGGCTGCATCTAGAAACATGAGGTCGAGGTTATAAAAGGCTCTGCGGTTGTAATTTTTTTTTTTTTCAAAACTGGGTAGAAAACGATAAAAATTATACATACGAAGGGAGTTCAGCTAAAATAGTGCACATATGTTCAAAATATTATAATATGTACCACATTTTGCAAACTTGACAATGCACTGTAAGAATGAATTTTTATGAATTATGCAGATTCACATCTCCACTTTTCAGTGTTTGATTGTATTTGTCGCTAAATCCCCTCTAATCTTTGTTCTTGAAATATTAAAAAATTTTAATTTTAGAGCTATTTTGGCTTGGAATGATAATTAGGATATAATTGGAAATTGTACCAAATATTTCATTGGAGTACCATTGTATTTTTAAGGTCCCGATTGTACCAAGAATGGCACTATTGTACCAACTTTTGCATCCCTGATTCTCTGCAAACGGATCAAAAATAAAAAATTCTCCTGATGTTTTTGCACAATTTAGAAGTTCGTGTTAGTACGAAATCCTGTGTAGAATTGCAGGTGATGGTCATGTGCAGTTTCAGCGCAACGTGGGGGGAAATTTGGGGTGATCAATAGAGGTTACTGTTTTCTAAATACCATAATTTATGACACAGTTAAGATATTTTGATGTCGAAGATGCGTTTGAAAGGGATTCTTTAACATACCGCCAAGTGGTGAATTTCTAATTAAATTACAATGTGTTAGCTTCAATATTCCGTAATTACATGTTGCGCGTTTTTGCGCCAATTTATTTTATTAAAATTTTATTAAAATATTTAATTAAAAAAACATAATTTTTTCCCTTGGTTTGTTTTGTGTTAATTTTCGGTGTTATAATTGTTACGTTACTTTTGTTTCGGTATTGTTGTTTTTCTTTCTTCGCTAGTAATTCGTTGTTTGGTTTGTCTGTGCGAAAAGTATTGAAAGTGATGTAATTTTTGTTAATTGGGTAACTGATACAATATAAATACTTTAGGCATCTGATTCCTTTCGTGTTCGTTCCTATATATTTTTTTTAGGAATAAGCTCCAAAACACTATTTTTCTCTCGTATGAGCCTCTATGATATTATTCGGAATGCAGGCTCTTCGCAATTAAAGGGAAAAATTAATATTCTGAAAGAAGAAATAATAAAGCGTACAAGCCCTGATATGAAAGATTTTCAACAGAAAGTATCATTTTAAGTACCGATGGTCCAAATCAAAAAGACATGATGGCCGTTTCTGCAGTGAATATAAAAAATGTTTAGATACTTCAATCTCATTTGTAGATCAGTTGACAAATAAAAGAGGTCGGAAAGAAGTGGAATTTGACGAGTGTTCCATAAAAACAAAAACAAAAAATGCAGTCTTAAGAGATAACTCATCACTGTCTGTATTAAGTTATGCGGAAATGTATAAGGCAAATTTAACGTGCCAAGAACACACAAAACAAATGAGCGCAGAATCGGCGCTAATAGTCCTGGTAGAAGCAAAGCTATCGCGCAATCAGTATAATGTGATAAGAAATGCTGCTCCGGAAAAGTTCCCTTCTTATACTATCGTACAACAAGCGAAAAAAGACTGTTACCCAAAGAGCGAGGCAATACGAGTGACCGAAACATCTGCCCAAATAAGTCTGCAAGAGCTTCTTAATCATACTAAGATCATTTGGCAAAATCCTCGACCATCTTCAACGTGGTATTGTAGACCATTAAAAATCGAATTTGCTATTTATGTGGATCGTCATGTAAAGAATTTAACCATATTGAAAAAATATCGCGAACGAAGTTAACACAGATACTTTGGAGTTCGGGTTATCTATTCTGCATGGCTGGATTCGTTTTTATGAATGTCTTTATCACTTGGCATATAAATTACCAATTAAAAAATGGCAAGCTAGAACGGATTCAGACAAAACAATTGTAACAAGATTCGCATTCAAATTTAGGGATAAAACCGGACTAATTATAGACCAACCTAAACCCGGCTTCGGGAAATCGAATGATGGCAACACAGCTAGAAGATTTTTTGAAAACGCTGAGATATCGGCAGATATTACTAAAGTGGTAAAGTAAAGAATTAATTAAAAACATGCACACAATATTAATTGCTGTCATGACATTAATATTGAAAAATGTAGAGAATATTCTTACACAACAGCTCGACTTTTTGTTAAAAAAAATCTGTGGTAAAAGTAAACCACATAAAAAACAAATTAAGTTCCTCCCAAAATCGGCAGTAGAGCTACTTACTTCGCCTTCAGTTTTACAGAACGTGTCACCAAAAGGTTCAAATCATGATATGAATGATTATAGTTATAACGAGGGTGACGGATGGGAGCAAGATGTGTTCGGGCATATTTTCTGAAATAGCAGGTTAGAAACAATTGTTTTATAAATATGTATATATAAATATTTGCTTCTTTTTTAGACATGAGGCTTCAAATACAACTACAAATTTCAACTGATATGTGATCTAAATTAAAAAACGCCCACCTGAGAAACATTAATCAAATTTTGTTCAGTTTAATAATTACATAATTACACATTATATGTTCTTATATATTACGACTTAAATCTGCGCTACATTAATGGAAATATGAATATCTGAAGAATGTAGAGTATATATCTTATTTGAGCTGTGCATTTAGTTATACTATAGAAAAATTTCAAGTCACATATTTAATATAAATTGGTTTTAATGTCATAATTTTAAGAATTAATTTTCCATGAAAATACCAAAAAAATCCACTAGACGTACTCAAATTTTGTTTATTTATTTTACTGATTATTCACAAATATTTAAAATATATGAACCTTAGAACTCCCGGAGGCCTCCCCGAATTAATCACATTTTTGGCGACTTCAACCCTCTGTGCGACGTTTCCGCGTAGTGGGGGGAGAGTTTTCTTTGATCCGTTTTGCAGAGAATCCCACATATGTATATTAGGCTGGTTGGCGGTGCATGCAAATGAAAAAATAATTTCCAGTCACCCCACGAAATTAAAGTTTGGATTGTTTAATGATGGTTTCCAAAATATTTCGTTCATAGATCAAGGCGTCTGTGAACTAGACGCTCTTGAAAACACTCCTAAAAACTTTGTTTTCTCATGTATTATGTCTTTGTTTATTTGTTTGTAACACCCAAAAGGAAGCGATATAGACGCATTGTCAATTATACCGATCGACTTAGAATCGCTTTTTGAAACGATTTACCAATGTCCGTCTGTCTGTCCATCCAATTCTTGTAATCAAAGTACAGGTCGCAATTGTAGCCAGAATAAAATGAAACTTTGCACAATGAAGTTATTCGGGATAAGGACGAACGCTATTTCATTTGAAGAAAATCGTTTCAGATTTAGATATAGCCCCCATACGAATTTCACTCCCGATTTGACTCCTTTAACTCTAAATACCACATATTTTAACAGATTTTCTTCAAAATTGGCGAAACATCTTATATTTTTACTAGAAACGCCCGTGGTGAAAATGGATCAGATCGGTTCAGATTTATGTACAGCTCCCACACAAATTTCACCCCCGAATTGACTTTTTCCACTCTATAAACCACATATTTTAACAGATCTTCTTCAAATCTTGCAAAATATCTTATATTACAACTAGAAATAGCCATGGTGAAAATGGGTCGGATCGGTTCAGATTTATATATTGCTCCCATACAAATTTCGCTCCCGGCTTGACTCTTTCCGCCCCTTAAGTCACGTATTTTCGCAGAATTTCTTCAAATTTAGCATAACACGTCATACTTGAACTGGTAGAACCTAATGTGAAAGTGGGTCACTTCATTCCATGTTTGGATATATCTCCGATACAAATATTCTTCTCGATTTTACAAATTGGATCAGGTCATGATTAGGAAGCATACAAATATCCGTCCCATTTTCACTTTTTTACCGAATTGAATTGTGTTCGGATAGAAAGTGGAGTGTATCATATAGTCGGCCCCGCCCGACTTTAGTCTTTCCTTGCTTGTTTTTATGTTGCAATTTTTTACGTTTTTTCCTAATTTTAAATATAAATTCTAGTGTTAGAGTAACTTATTGGTCGATTTATTGGACGATTATATTTTTTTGTTTTTTTTTTTTCATAATGACAACTGAAAACTTTTTCATATTTGGTGGTAGTATTTCATAAAAAATTAATCTGCAGTCAGCAGCTTTCGAATAATGTCTAAATGATAAACATCGGAATGAAATTTACGCCGCAGCGCTCATTTTTGTAAAAAGAGTTTGGTTCTGAGTTAGGCATCATTCGAAAGGTATTGACTACAGTTATTTATTTTTCTTTTATTTTTCATTTTTCATGTTTCCATGAAACATGAGTTTTTATCTGTCACTTTGAAAATCCACAAATAATAAATCTAAATGTCAAATAATCCGACCACTGCGTTGTTCTAAGACAAGAATAAAAAATTGTGTGTTTCCAAGGGCCTATTAATTCAGAAATAATTTTTGGACAAAAATGCAACATAATTACACGGGAAAACATGATTTTTAGAGGTGTTTTAAGAGGTTTTAGCTTATAGATATCTTGACCCAGCTACGAAATAATTTGCAGATCATCATTATGCAATCCAATCTTAATTTTTGCGGGGTGTCCGCAGCAGTTTATCCATGACCATTTGACTAATTTGTTCTTAACTGATTACTTCTTATAGTAGGGAGTAGTATATATTAAAGTGGCTTCTTTTGTGAGGAAGATGAAAATGTTGTGAATGTTTCCAACTAGAATGAAATATTGGTTTGCTTTATGCGTCTCCCAAAGTATTTCGCTTTTATCACTATCCGTACCTAACCTCTATAAATCAGGGTTTCTTCGAAATGAATTCAAAGAATGGTATTGAAAAAAATTTCGCTAGAAATTAAAATCTGGTCCGAGCTTTATCAAACCATATCAAAAACTTGGAATATGACCCAGCATAAAGGATAGATTTTGACCAATTTAGTGTAATTTTTGATCTATATATATAAAAATCAATGTATGTCAGTATGTTGCGTATAGGACGCCAAACCGGTGGAACGATTCGCCTGAAAATTTTACTGTATCTATCTTCTGGACAGAGGATGGTTCCTGGATAGTATAGGTCATGATAGGACAAAGGGGGTGGTACCTCCCACAAAAAATATTTTAAAACTATCACAACAGGCATACCGATGGGTGGATTCGCTCGATATTTTTACTGCAGCTAACTTCTGGGCAAGGGATGGTTCCAGGATATATTAGGTCATTATACGAAAAAGAGGCGTGGCACCGCCCACACAAACTATATTTTAAAACTATCATAAAACACGTTCCGAAGTGCGGATTCTCTTGAAAATTTTATTGTGACTAACTTTTGAACAGAGGATAGTTTCTGAATGGTGACTATACAATGGTCGTGATACAAATGGACGTGAGACTGCCCACACCAACTATATATTAAAATTATCACAAAACACGTAACGAATGGCGGATTCTCTTGAAAATTTTACTGTATCTAGCCTGTGGAAAGGGGATGTTTTCTGGCTATAATAGGGGAAGACACGACAAATGGGCATCACAAAAACTATATTTTAAAACTATAACAAAATACATTGATTCACTTGAATATTTTATTGTAACGAACAGAGGATGTCCCTAGACTATAAAAAAGTCATGCTACAAAATGGGACGCGGCTCCACCCAAACACTACACTTCATATGCATTGGGCCGTGTTTATACCGTACACCCAAACAACGCAGAATGTTATTATTTGAGAATGTTATTAGTTAACGTGCGAGGACCCACTTCAGTTTCAAATTTATGAGCAGTTGAGAGATGCGTGTCAGAAACTGGGAGACCACATTAATGTATGCTTCTGTCAGCTGTCATCCTCTCCAGATACGAACTTTGTTTGCAATAATATTAAGAACTTGTTCGCCATCTAACCCAAAAGACCTGTGGGAAAAATTCAAAGAGGATATGAGTGAGGACATTTTGCATCATTATCGCACCGTTACGATTGTATATAATTTCATCATTTGCGATTAACATTTTCAACGATACGCTGATAAAAATTTAAGACATATGCCTAGCCATCAGCAACAAAACTCTTAATCAACTTGGAATGGTGGTGCCTGAACGTTCTACCATTGGCATTACTGGTCGAGATTTGCTAAGAGAGAGAGTTTGTCGCAGCAAAAAACCTCTATAAATTGTTAAGCAACAAATGGCCTTTGACAAAATTATAACTGCAGTAACAAATGACAGCGGCGGCCTTTTTTCTCGATGCACCAGGAGGCACAGTTAAAACCTTTCTCATCAGTTTGGTATTAGCGCACATCCATCTCAAAATGGGATAGCTTTAGCTATTGCTTCTCCCGGTCAGAGTTACAAGCCGAACCATTATTAACGGCGGCGGCTCTACTCAAAATGGGTCGGCGGCGGCGGCTTTCGGCTGATTTGACGGCTCGTTCTGTGATTCGATCACCCCTATTTATTTGACAATTTTGGGAAAATGGAAGGAACAATTTGTATTTGTTTTTAATACCGTTTCTTTTATTTTTGGCAAGTAGTTTAATATACTTTAATATTAGCCAATGTTCCCATAATATGATATTATTTTTCCTATACAATTATTTTATAATATGGATGAATTTAATAAATATATTTGCAATTGCAGCTTTTCATATGAGGCATATTTGACCAGAAATCTTGAACATCATAATCCTTCCAAAGAATGGTAAAGCTCTACCTACTTTGACAGACTAAAGAAGCGCAATAGAGGAGCTGTTGTTTATTGTGTTTTATAGGAACATATGGCCACACATACTGGAATTGGCTTATATAAATGCGACTTTCAAATCAAAATAGAATCTATAGACGTCGCCATATATTGGGATACCAAATTCAAAGAAAGATCCATATATTTCTCAGGGGAAGGTTGTCTAAGTCGACAGTTATATTTTCTTTTGCAATTTTAAGTGGGTTGTCTATTTTGGTAGTAAGATTTGACTGACTTAGAACTCCGTCAAGTCTCGGTGGCGTGGTTGAAGTCGATATGAATCGATGAAATCGGCGGCGTGGTTGAAGTCGATGTGAGCCGATGAAAATGCTCAAAACATGCAAGCTGATTGTGTGGGATGACTGCACCATGGCACATAAGAAATCCCTACAAGCGCTTAGTCGGACACTTCAAGATATCAAATACACAACCATTCGGTGGAACTCTTTTTTTACTAGCTGGATACTTCCGACAGACCCCTCCAGTAATTCCAAAATCAGCACCCGCATATCTGGCGATATGTACCAAAAATTAATCTGACCACCAATATGCATGTACAATGTACATGCATATTGGTGGTCAGATTAATTTTTGTACATTGTACATCTGCTTCACAATGACTCAGCAGCTATATTTTCGAAACATCGACTGGATGTTGGTAATGGAAAAGTATCAGCTGATGCAGTGAAAAGGGATATTACATTTTCAGAAAATGTCATTCAGGAATCAAATCAGCAATTAATAGACAAAGTCTTCCCACAAATTACCATAAACTATGGAAACAAAGAGTGGTTTTACGTCCGTGATATATGGGCTGCAAAAAAAAACAACGATGTTAATCCAATCAATAAGTTAATTCTGGAACAAATTTCTAGGTGATTGCACACATTGCAAATCGATAGACAGTATCATGAATGCGGATGAAGTTGTCAACTATCGAATTTAATTTCTAAATTCTTTGGACCTTCCAGGAATTCCGCCGCAAATGTTATCTCTTAAAATTGGTTCACCTATAATTCTCCTTAGGAATGTTAGTCCTCCTCGATTGTGCATTTGTACTAGAATTTCTGCCAAGAGACTAATGCCCAACGTCATTGAAGCAACGATTTTAAATGGAAAATCAAAAGGAATAGATGTCCTTATACCACGCATTCCGATGATTCCCACCGATATACCATTCGATTTCAAACGACTACAGTTTCTGATTCGCCTAGAATTTTCAATGACTATAAACAATGCACAGGGATAATCACTTGAAGTTTGTGGATAGAATCTGGAAAATCCATGTTTTTCACATGGTCAGTTATATGTTACTTGCTCCCGAGCCCAAAAACTTTAATGTACTTGAACAAGGTGGAAAAATTGTAAATATCGTGTATCCCGAAGCACTCCAATGAAATACTGACTAACTTAACTAATAGGCAAAAAGTACATTCTTAGAAATAATTACCATAATTAATTAACTCTCTAATAAATGTTTCATTTTCTTTAAAGAAACACTGAAACAATTACTTAATTTTGAAATTTTTATATTTTAAAAATGTAACTTATTAATTTAAATAAATAAGTATTAATTTAAACTAATTTACAGAAGTAAAAATATAAAAAACAAAAATTGAGAGCATACAAAGTTACATACATAAGGAAGACGAAAACCCGTGCAACGCCGGGTACAAAAAGCTAGTTTTTTATAAAATCAGCAATAACTTACACATTTTAGATCGATTTGCCTCTCACTCCAGTCACTGCCGGCCGAGGGAGCCTCGTCCCCATAACGTAGGGATAACGTACACACCACAGTCCGAACTATGGCGATTCCGACCCCGAAATCTATGATGTGGTACAATGAATTAAATTAAATTACATTCTGCTAGTGATGGGCAATCCAGTGAGTTTTGGGGAACGTCGTTTTCAGTGACCGTGATTTGTAAATCACCGTTCTTTTAAAGAGTTGCCGTGACCACGGTTTAATCAATAATCTTATTTGAATTAACCATCTTGCATAAAAGTTTTCAAGGGCTCGAAAAACTCATATTTCGCTTGTTTTTTCTTTACTAAGATCAGAAGCCATGTTTTTCCAAAAAAAATTGATGAAAAATTAAAAGAAAGTGGAGAACGTGAAATAGCAATTAAAATTAAAGCAATTAAAGACCAAAGCAGACAGAAAAAGTTCCACGTTATTATATGCAATTGAGAGTGACAGAAATATTATTATCTTGTTCTATCTCTTTCTAATGATTCTAGTACGTGAAAGCAGTTGCTTCAGCTAGAGAAAACGATGTCAGTGATTTTCTGCAAATAGTGAAATATATAATTGAGTGGTGGCAGCATTGAAAGAACTACTTTGCAAGTAACCGTTACTCGTCATATACAATCTTTGCAGTTATCCGTGATTTCTCAATCACGGTGATGACATTCTACGAGTGGGCTGCACTGAAGTATAATTTGTACGCAGAAAATCGATTTGTTGAAACTGATAAAATAAGATCAGATGAAACTTTTGAACTGACTTAATTCTGTCAATATAGATGCCTTACTGAGGATCCCATACTACAGAACTATATTCAAAAATAGGCCTAATGAGCGAAGTAAATAACTGTTTTGTCACATATGGATCAGAGAATTATTTAGTCCAAATTTTAATGAAACCAAGTACACCAAACGTCTTGGTTACTATGGTTATAATATGATTATTGAAATCAAGTTTCGAATCCATCAGAATACCATGATATTTAGATGACGACAGTCTGATTACCCAGAAAACTCATCAAATCAAAATCGTTATGGTCGACAAGCCCCTACGAAATCCATTT
Organism: Polietes domitor; assembly: GCA_947397865.1. Taxonomy (NCBI): domain Eukaryota; kingdom Metazoa; phylum Arthropoda; class Insecta; order Diptera; family Muscidae; genus Polietes; species Polietes domitor. The sequence goes on from OX377621.1 coordinate 123,728,910, forward strand.
TGGCTGGTACTCAAAATAGAAGAAACCCTGTGAGATACAACCTTAATTACCAATTTCTCAAAATAACTTCTGTATAGCACTTAATTTAGCTATCCCACTATAGTTCGAAACAGTAGACTGTCAGATTTATGGAGGGAAGCGTGGTTTAGTTGCAGTTAATACGTTCTCCAAGTTTATTTGCAAATAATACGCAATTATAATTTCGAAAAATACACTTTTTGTACTGCCCGAAACAATGAAAATAAAATAAAAGAATTCGTATTTGTATATTTATATTTGATTTAAATTGCATCATTTAAAGTTTTAAATTAGGAATATTGATCACGATAGAGTTTGCCGGGATTTTCAAAACTAAGATCCCAATATTAATTCGAGCTTCCAGAAACTACAAAAAAAAATATATTCCTCTCCTTAATTAGGATGTATTTTGTTGCTATAAGCAAAATGAACCAATTCTTCATCTATTCTGCTAGAGTAAAAAATCTAAATGTTGCACATAAGATTGTTATTATCTTTGTTTATAAACAGTCAAAAGGGCTCAAATATCTCAATTTATAATCTGAAATACATATACAGTCGCTCACAGCTTATTTTATGCAGTTTCTTCTTGATATTTAGAAAACATGTACCGTATCTGTATTACAGTTTGAAAGTGGTCTAAGTCATATAATAGGCGTGTTTTATTGGCAACACGCCTATTGTGTGACTTAGACCATTTTTAATACAATGTCACTGTAACGGTGCATTTTTTTAACTGACAAAAAGAAACGTTCGTAAATTACAGAACTGATCGAAATACAGAGAAAATTTTGCATATCTCATTTTTTATTTAAAAAAAAACACTTAAACCACTATCATAGTAACTGGCAATATCGGATAAAATTGACACTACAAAATCCAGTATTAAGGCCATAAGTAATAGTCAACAAAAAATGAAATTGTAAACAAAACATACAAACAGATTCGAAGTGTTTTTTAATCATGATCCATTTCTTATCGTTGCAAGAAAAAGCTATGGTGAGGTATTTACACTCATCCAAAACAATGCAATTTTACAAAATGCTGTTTTATTTTATTTGCACAAAACACACGCACATTCTCCCCCACTCTCACTCCCGGTCTCATCCAGGATCACAATTTTAGAATATAATTATAGACATGCATCCGCAATTACGACAAGCAGCTTTCGTACGACTGCCAAGTCCAGATATAAATTTAAAGCGAAAAAGAGTCCATTAGGCCATAAAAGCACCATTGCGTGAGGCGCCTCTTTCTGGCGAGATCCTACGTAACTTCAATGTGAGAAAATTATCAATGCGTTGGAGTTGAAATTGCGCCGATTAAACGCCATTCACGCCACACCACTCTTCGCTCCTCCAGCAGCCGTAGCAGAGGACTGTACGTTATGTATGTGCATGTGTGCTTCAACAGATCTACACAACGACCGACTTAGTCAGTGAGTTGTACAGGCACTCATTCGTATAAGATCATTAAAATCGCCGCTAATTGTTGACTTCAATTCGCTCTTCGTCGAGATGAGATGAAATGAGGATTTAATAATGTCGAAGTAATCGTGTTTCTTACGTTTTACGATCAATTATGTCGACCAAAAGGATTCTCATCCAAATAAACGCAGATTTTTTATTCCAGTCATTTATTTACATTAGGGAGACTTTCACGGAGCAGAAAAATAGCCCTTTATGCTAGATGTTGTTTTGATGCTTTACGTAACTAATGTGGAATTCTATGTGGAAAAGAGTGAATCCCGTGGAAGAACGGAAATATTTCCAATATTTGTACATATAAACTGTTTGAAATTTCACACAGTCATAGATGAAGTGTTTTCGGGTGTGAAAAATTGGAATGCTCGCCTATGTGATTATCATAATAATACACTTCTTAGAAAACACTGCTACAAAAAAGTACTAACACATTTTTATTATCTCATAACTAATTTTTATAATTTTCCATAAGAAAACAATGTCTACTAACTTCTCGACAGATAAATTGTTTAACTAGACCTTTGACATTATTTTGTCGTTTTATGGTTTGGCAGATTATTATTTAGAATCCAAATCTGATTCTATTTTATCCGTCTTTGTTAACGAAATTCAAAAAGTTCAAACGTTCAAATATATATATATGTACATATCTGTGGCCTTTTGACAAAACAGCCTCTTTCAAAAACTGCAATTTTACAGGAGAACGAAAAAACTGTTAAAATATCTAACAACTTTGATTTTGAAATATTTGGTGAAAAGGTGAAAGTGTAGTATTAAATTTAAATGTCAACAGATTTTCAGAAAAATTAAGAATAACTGTAAATCAAAAAAAAAAAAAAATTTCAAATCCATGCTTTATGCAAGCAGAATTCTATTGGGCTTGTGGTTTGTATGGGAGGTACCACGCCCCGTTGTACAATCCCGCCCATATTTGCAGCAGCACTTAAAAAATCCACACCAAACCGACGTACCAAATTTTGTTCAAATACCGTTATCAGGAGCAGAAATAATAGATTTTTAATTTGTGGTTTGTATGGGAGGTACCACGCCCCTTTGTACAATCACACAAAATTTGAGCACTATACGTGTCATAGAACTGACACTATTCGATAATATGTTTTAACTTCGTATGGGAGGTGGTACGCCCACTATTCCAATACCGCCCATTTTTGGCAGAACTACGCACATTGATGGTAGATGCACTTACACAAAATTTCAGCACTCTAGGTGTCATAGAACTGACAATATTCAATAATAGGTTTTAACTTCGTATGGGAGGTGCCACGCCCACTTTTCCAATACCGCCCATTTTTGGCACAACTATTCAGCACTCTAGGTGTCATAGAACTGACAATATTCAATAATAGGTTTTAACTTCGTATGGGAGATGCCACGCCCACTTTTCCAATACCGCCCATTTTTGGCACAACTATGCGAATTGATGCTAGATGCACTTACACAAAATTTCAGCACTCTAGGTGTCATAGAACTGACAATATTCAATAATAGGTTTTAACTTCGTATGGGAGGTTCCACGCCCACTTTTCCAATACCGCCCATTTTTGGCACAACTATGCACATTGATGCTAGATGCACTTACACAAAATTACAGCACTCTAGGTGTCATAGAACTGACAATATTCGATAATAGGTTTTAACTTCGTATGGGAGATACCACGCCCACTTTTCCAATACCGCCCATTTTTGGCACAACTATGCGAATTGATGCTAGATGCACTTACACAAAATTTCAGCATTCTAGGTGTCATAGAACTGACAATATTCAATAATAGGTTTTAACTTCGTATGGGAGGTTCCACGCCCACTTTTCCAATACCGCCCATTTTTGGCACAGCTATGCACATTAATGTCAGCACTCTAGGTGTCATAGAACTGACAATATTCAATAATAGGTTTTAACTTTGTATGGGAGGTGCCACGCCCCTTTGTCCAATTGGTCAAATTTTTCCATTTCCTTGTATTGTCATCGAAAATGATTAAGTGTGCAAAATTTGAGCAAAATTGGTTGAGAAAAAAGCTTTCAAAAATTGATTTCAAATTTTGTGGCACACAAACATATATAGAAAGTAACCTTATATAAAGCATGGAAAAAGATAGGATGTTTTGTCGAAATTGTTTTCAACAAAAAAATTAACTTATATTACAGTTATTTTGTGAAAATGGTTTTAAACAAAAACGTGATTCATATTTTGCGCTTATCTCAAGGCAAGTTTTTTTTGTTAAAATGGAACTAATAAAAAAGTCGAAATTGTTTATTTTAAAAAATAGTATTGTATTTAATGTAACATAAATACTTGAATTCTATTAGACATATCTAATAAATCTTTCTTTTTATTTTGTGATGAAGGCAAAGGGGAATTGTAGCTTGTGGCCAATTGGGGAGATGGTTCGTTACGGCGACGCGTATTTTTCTTATCTCAGCCATCGAACGTTTTTTCACTCAAACTTTTCACCTAAATAACAGAAGATTAAAAAATAATATTGTGTTAAAAAGAATGTAGGTATTTAAAATTATACCTGAAATGCTATGTGACATCCATGTATATTTGTACTTTAGTAGTGCACGAAAATCGAAGTAATCCTCTTGTCTTAATTCATGAACAATATAATTTTTATTGGTCACCGATATTAAGTTTGCCCAATCCTGCGAATGTTCAATAGATCCGAAGAATTTTAATGTTTTTAATAAATGTTCTCTATAAGCCATTTAAAAATTTATCTTGTCTCAAGCAAGTTACATATATTCTAAATTTCAGTTTTGATAAAACAACTTCTTTGAAGAGAAGTTGTTTTGTTAAAACAAAATGTATATATGCAAAAAAATATTAAATACAATTTAGATGTTTTGTTAAAAGGATATAAAAATTTTATTTCTTGCATTTTAGAAAATTTTTAAACTCTTTCAGATAAGATTTTTTATCAAATATTTTTTCCAAATATAATAAAAAAAGTTGATTTGCCAAGAACTGTAGATTTTTAACCAAATGGCGTAGAAATACAAGGATTACACCAAAAGGAAGCGTCTTATAAATTTATATTTAATATAAAAATCTTGCAAAAATGTCCTAAGAGAGTAGCTAACTACTTTCTTGTTAAGCGAATGAATTCCATACAAAAATTGAGCTAGTAATCCCAATCGAACAAGCCTAATATTGAGTTATGAGTTCCTTCTGGAAAATTATGAAAAGTGATCTTAAGACATTTTGCGTTACAGGTGACGCCGTGAAATGATGAAAAGCGCGTTCTTCAGATAATTCTTAAAAATAGCAAACAAGTTTTCAATATAGAAAATAAGCGCAATATTACTTCATTCACTTCGATCGCGGACCAGAAATTTTTTGAGATATTAATAAACATATTGTTGGGCCTTTGCCCGGAATCAGTGGCAAGAATAAAAAAATGATAACAGCTTTTGAGAAAACTAATAATACCAATTAATGTCGATTTATAGAGCCGCTCAAAGTTGATTAATTTCTTAAGAACTTTAGAAAAAAACACTAATTGTAAGATTCATAATTGAGTTACAGACAAACTATCAACCCAATTTTTACGCCTTTGGTCTCGTTTGAAAGGTACGTTAGATGAAGTTAAATAAAACAAAAACTCCAAGGCTTAGTTACCTAAAAATCACATTAGTAAAAAAACACTATATTTTGATCGTTTTTCAACTTTGGTGGAATAGAACTAAAAAGTTTTGATTAGTTTACTCATTACTCTGCCGTATTCAATTAAAGTTGGCTGCCGATACTTGCCTATTCGCTTGTTATTGCAATACACATTTTTTGCATTTGGAGTACTATTATTTTCAGAGTCTTGAAATTTTGTGAGAGTTCATTGTGCAAAAAATGGGCGGAATTGGAAAAGGGGCGTGGTACCTCCCATACGAAATTAAAATCTATTATCAAATATATTAATTTCTATGACACTGAAAGTTCTGAAATTTTATGTGAATCATCCACTACTAATCTGGGTAGTTGGGAGAAAATGGTCGGCATTGTTGAAGTATTTTCTCTTACATGACACCGAGCTTCCCGAGATTATGTGTGAGTTCATTAAGATTTCACTTACGTAGGCAAGATACGAATGGGCGTGGCACCTTCTCTAAAAATTAGAACCCAATATATATTCCGTTATATGGCAACAAGAATCTTGACATTTTGTGCGCGTAATGAATGAATTATTAATGCGCCAATTTGTGGAAAAAGTGGGCGGTACGAGAAAAGTGGGCGTGAGACCTCCCACATTATGTAAATATATATCCCTATTAATATTATAATTTGTGGGATTTATTGGCTATATATTTAAAAAAATGCATTGGGGAGGAAGAGGCGTGGCAAAAACTGTTCTTGAGAATAACTTTACAAATATTAGTACATATATACTTGTGAGCACGAAAAAAAACAATATAAACCGGAATTTTAATTTTGCGGTATGTGTTTTTTGTCTGGAGAAGCGGGAGGGGTTTCAGTTAGTTAACTATAATTATATTGCTAAATATATGTTGTGTTAGAGCAAAAATAAATGAAAAATGATTAGTTTGGTAACAAAAAGCTAACTAGAAATATAGCTAACTAACTAATATAATGTTTCTGAAATGAAAGAAACACCATATTAAACGTCTGTTTTTATAGCTCTCATTAAGTCAAGGATACCTAGTGTCATTTTAAAGCGTATGATGTCTTCTGTGCAACAAAATTTTAATTTTGAAATGTGTTCACTAGTTTAAAAGTTATGATTTTTGGAACGAAAAAGGCAAAATACCCCACTGTGCAACGTATCAAAACAATTGAATTATATTTTCCAATCATTTTTTTACGTGGCTATGCACTCAGAGGAATGTATACTCCGAATTCCATGATACTATCTGCGGCCATTTTGTAGGTACCATTTTTATCCACTTTTTACTCCTTAAAAGCACGATTTCGAAAATTTCATCATTCTAGCTGTAGCCTTTTTGTTGGCACCATTTTCATCCCTCTGCTCCCATTGAATCCCTTGAAAGTACGAATTTGGAAAACCCCTTTTTCGTGTCTACTCAGTCAGAGGAATGTATACAGCGTTTTCATGGTTCTAGCTGCATCAATTTTTTTGGTACAATTCCTAAAACTGAGTAAATTTTTACTAAAAATTTTGCTGAAAATTTCCTAAAATGATTTGATTTTTTCCTCAAAACGAGTAATTTTTTACTTAAACTGAGAAAATTTTTATTTATACAAGGAAAAAAGGTGAAATTAAAATAAGTTCAATTTAACTAAAAAAATCAAAGAAATAGTTTTGCTTCAGAGTATGCAGAACTGATACAAAAAATGACAACATGAAATATTTCTCAAAAGTTTCATGATACCTCTGTCATAAGGAGTTGAGCTGATTGCTGTTGTTTAGAATAATTCATAAAGTATTTAAGAAATACGTTTCTGCAAACGAACGAGAATTCCTTCTTATATTAATATTCATGAATTTTTTAAACAATTTCAAATGTTTTTTACAAGTTTATTAATATTTAAATGTATGAAGAAGTCGGCATAAGTCTCAGTAAACATTTTAACTTCATTTTAGGAAAAACGCATTTGTTTCTCACTTAAAATATTCTTCCACATTAGTTTGAATTTACTCAATTCTAAGATTTTTTTATTAGATCCAAAGAAATGTTTTTAAGTAAATATACTACCCTTTTTCTAGTAAATGAACTATTTACTATGGCTTTGAAAGAAGGAAACTTTACTCATACTTTTTTAATTTTCCAACTTTTTAGGAAATTTTGACTGGAGCGTTTTAAAACCACTCATATTTTATTGCCAGGATCTTCGAGAAATATTTGATACATTCGTCCGACAGACATCGTCAGCAAAATTGCATTTCAGTAATCCATCTATCTGTACACTCAAAGGAATATGTAAAAGAAAGCAGAAAGTCTACTGATAGAGCAGATTTTCTGCTGTTAAAAAAGAGACTGCAGATTTGTATCTGGTAAACAGCTGTTTGCTGTTTTTATATGTTTATATATGTTACGCATATTGTCCCAAGCTAGTATAAGAGGAAATTCGAGCTAAACTCGCTTATGAACGCTTATCTATTTTTATATTTTAATTAACAACAGCCAATTTTAGCAGACTGCAAACTCTTTAGCAGTGTGAATGGTGGTGCAAGATTGCAGAAAACTGCTGTTATGCCAAAAAACAGATGTAATAGCAGAAAAGTGTCTGCTAATAGGCAGCAGACAATCGTTGCTTTTATTAACAGACTTGTTCTCTAACTGTAGAACTTTTTCTTAAATAGTTGCTTGAAATTACATACATACATATCAAGGGCTTATATTCATAAGTGGCTATGAACAAAAACAAAACTTTTCAGGAGAGCGAAAAAACTGATTTTCCCTTAATTTGAAGAGATATTATTAATCATTTTTCTAAAGTTTAATCCAAAAAGAGTTACTAATTTCTACGATTAAAAAGTTTTTGAAATTTTCTATTATTCGCGGTTTCGTGGTTCATAGCCACTTTTGTATTTTTAAAATTGAGCACTATGAATGTTGAAATAAGCACATAGCCATTTACGCCCAAATATATAAATGAGATTTATTGTAAACTCCATAACTTTTTTCATGAAATCTTGGCAATTCCAGCGAATTTAAAGATTCCAGCTTCATCCGTCAGATTGGTCGCTTTTAACATATATGTAGCCAGTCGCGAAAATCGCTGCAATTGATGAAAAATCCAAAATTCGCCTTTGCAATTCCTTATATTTTAACTTTCTTTATTCATAATTTTTCATACACAAATATTCCCCATGAAGTCAGCAATCACATGCCAAAGAAATATTTTGGTATTCTCAATATAATAAAAAGTTATGCCGGTTTTTCTAAATATACTTTTCACAATTTTTGACTTTACAGCCACCATTTTTCCTATTTTAGCCTGATAACTGGGGAATCAAAATGCTATTAACGCGAAATGATGGAATTTGATAGTACGATATGCGCTAAATCTAGAAAAATGCTTTATGAAATGCAAGAAGAAACAACTAGAAATTTTAATTCTAAAAAACCAAATAATTGGTATTTTAGAGTTACGTCTTCCTACGTAGATCCAAGTTACTGAATTTGTTGGCTTTCTTTTAAATAATACTTGTTACATATATACAAAAAAGTATTAACTCTGAAAAATATTTGACATAAGTGAGAAATATAACAAAAATTTTAGTAAGTTAAAACTCATTTCTTATTGTTTCGCAACTTTAAAGTAGATTTCACACAGAGAAAAAGTGCATTTCGTAGAAACGAAATTTTAGACACGTGAACATCGTTTTTGAGTTTCTTTTGTGGGAAAAATTAGTTTGTTTACGGTAAAGATGTCATCAGTTGTTGTAAATAAACAAAGAGAAATAAGTTCATGTATATCAAACAGTTTTCTTCGTTTGTCGAAATGGATTTGTATTATAATTGCAAACTCCCAAAACATTGGAAGTAACAGAAACCATTGTTGTTGCACCTGTGATGAAAATAGGACACATCGGTTCAGATTTACAGTTCCATAAAAATTAAGAATATTTTAGATTTCATTATGATATCATAGTGATTCTTTTCTACACTTTTTTAAATTACTAAACGATTTCAGACGAGCTATTTCAAAAATAACTTAAAAATTCTATATTTTATTGCTTCAGAATGTCTAGAAGGTTTTAAAAAGTATATGTTCGAAAACTCTCTTTTCTTTTTGTCATGCAGTGGTATGCGAACACCCTAAGTCCAATAGACAATTGCAAATATGATAACTCCGCACAAAAAAGGAAATAATGTCAAAAAATGTCTGTCTGATTGTAGTTTTATTGCTTAGCATTGCTTTGTTTCTTTCCAAAAAGGACCAGTGAGAAATATGCATTCTACTTTTTTTTGAAGCCTCTTGCAAGAATAATAATATTCGCCAGAATGAAAAAACAAAGATCGAAAAGAAGAACGCCATATTACCTATGGAGTTTTTTACTATACTTTTAAAGTAGAAACCTAACTGCCAATAATACGCCAATATACTGCCAATAAAAGCCATTTTAAGCACACATAATATTTGCGCAAAACGTCGCTTTGCACAAAATTTTGCATTTGTGGTTTTACACCAGAGTATGTAAAACACATTATCTATCATTTTGCGCAATACGCTTTTGCGTATTGCGTGAGGAAAGGCTAAAGACGGGCAGTGCCGACTAGACCAATGTGACCTGACCCACTTTGTCAAATCGGGAAGAATACTTGAATCGGACTATATCCAAATATGGAACGAAGTGACCCGCGTTCACTATAGGTCTTTCTAGTAGAAATATAAGATATTTTGCCAAATTTAAAGAATATCGGTGAAAATACGTGGTTTCTAGGACGAAATGGGAGCTATATACATATCTGAACCGATCTAACCCATTTTCACCATAATTGTTTTTAGTTGAAATATAAGATAATTACCAAATTTGAAGAAGTTTGTTAAAATATTTGGTTTCTATGGCGGAAAAAGTCAAATCGTGGCCAAATTTGTGTGGGAGCTATATATAAGTCTGAACCAATCTGACCTATTTTCACAATAGCTGTTTCTAGTTTAAATATAAGGCTTTTTGCCAAATTTGAAAACAATCTGGTGAAATATGTGGTTTCTAGAGCGGAGATACTAAAATTAGGAGCGAAATTTGTATGGGAGCTATATATAAATCTGAACCGATCTAACACATATTCACCACAGGTTTTTCTAGTTGGATATATAATATAAGATGTTTTGCCAATTTTGAAGAAAATATGTGGTATCTAGAGTGAAAAGAGTCAAATCGGGAGTGAAATTCGTATGGTGGCTATATTTTCTTCAAATTATTTTATTTATTATCTTCAATTGCGTTCGTCCTTATCCAGAAAAACTTCGTTGTGCAAAGTTTCATTTAGTTCTGGCTACAATTGCGCCCTGTACTCTGATTACAACAATAGATGGACAGACAGACATCGATTCAAAAAGTTATTCTAAGTCGATCGGTATAATTAAAAATGGGAAGCGAGATACGCTTCCTTTTGGGTATTACAAACAACTGCACAAAGACATAATACTGTAGTGGAGTGTATAAAAAACAAAGCAGAACAGAACAAAAACTATAAAAGACGAAATACAAAATTAATAATAAATAAATGGAGTTTCTGTCAAAAGAAACAAAAACTTCCTATGGAATTACAATGTAAGTATTTGTATGTGTTAGACAATATTTTTCATTGAATTTGTTGTTAATATCTATTTTACTACCGCAAACAATTTTGCCTATTGTGAACCAAAAGACCGCGAATAAAATACGAAAAATATCGAAAGGTTCATTTCATTGAACAAATTACATTCATTTTATCAAAGGTTTCCTTTTATTGCAGACAGTTTCACAGCTGGAACTAAAATATTTACCAAAAATATTAGTGGGTCGGAGTGTATAAGGTTATTCGGTCAACGCCACAGCGTCTTTAACAAATATTCCACATTTTTCAAAGCAATCTGTAAACACCGTACAACCAAGCGTTGTTAATCAACTTTCTAAGTACGAAGTTAGTGCAGATACAAAAAGTAATATATACAGCGGATAATAAAAATTAGTAAAAAATGTGACCTGTGAACGAATCTGGACAAACCGTTTTAAAGTAGTGCTTATTCAATTCAAAACGGTGCCTGTAGGTATGTACAATTTAAATAATGTCAAATAATTATAATTTATACAATACTTTATACTAATCGAAAATTAAATTTGGATATGTGTTTATTTTTAAAAATGGGTTAGGCTGCGTAATTCGCTAAAAAGTGTTTGTTGTATCAATATATTTGCTGTTTTTGGCAGATAATATGTTTCTATTCAGTAGCAGGAACATGCTGCTGAAACAGCTACAATTGTCTGCTGTAACAGCAGGAAAAAAAACTCCTAAAAACAGCAAGCATCCTCCTGCTATTAGAGCAGCAAGTCTGCTTTCTCTTTTTCAGCAAAAAAAGTCTTACAGCAGTCTTCTCCGCTGTTTTACAGTCAAAATCTTTTGAGTATAGTAAAAAAATCGAAAAAGTCGATTATTCGACTTTATGTGCTATCAAAAAGACTTGACTTCCCCTTTTTAAATCCTCCGTAGATCGGAGGAGTGCATACGTTGAATTTTACGATTCTACCTGTAGTACTTTGGTTGGTACTATTTTTAACCCTTTTTGTCCCGCTTCCCCCTGAAAAGCTGAAGTTCAAAAATACGTTTCTGTTGCGCTTTTACGTGGTCAGAGGAATGTACATACCAAACTTCACGATTTATTTTAATTGGTACCATTGTTATAACTTTGGTCCCGCTCACAACTAAAATGTACAAATTTCGAAAACCTTATTTATGCTTTGTCAGAGTAATGTGCATGCCGAATTTCTCGACTATAACTGCAATAATCTTTCCCCCTTACAAGTTCAAATATCGAAAAATACCTTTTTGTCACGCGTCTACATAGTACATTGAATTTAATGTTTCTAGCTACTCCCGTTAATCAAGACGAAGATTCTATGTTTATCCCCTTTTTTCCATTTTACCGCATAAAAGCTCGAATTTCATGACCGTTTGGCCTGGGCACTGATCAATGAGCCAGTCAGTCAGTAACACAACTGTGGTATCCTATATATTCTATATAGTTTATGGTCCTGTGACAATCAATTCAATTAAATTCAAAATCTGTGAATATGAATCGCTTCTTTGATAGAATCGGATAGCGCCATATATTCCGCTTCAGTGCTTGTGACAGACATTAGGCCTGTTCGATTGGGCTTACTAGCTTACAATTAAGATATTTGATAAGTTGGCAATGTTGCTACTCATTGGTTTTTAGTAAATGGATTAACAGGAAAAATCTGGCAACACAGCTTAGAGAGTTGTAAGCTACTTTCTGGTTAAGCGAGTAAATTTCATACTAAAATTAAGCTAGTAAGCCCAATCGAACAGGCCTTTTGTTACAGTTATTTGTTTCTTTGTCCCAACTTACAGATGCATACGCCAATTTGAATGCATAACCCGTATATCAATCGGTCATCAACACTTGATCCTTCTAGGGTATGCCGATCCAGATTTAAGTCCTCTTAAAATGTAAATGTCTTCGGCGCTTCTCTAGTATCCATTTCCCAGATATCCGATGTTGTTTACCATAATCCTTGTCATATTGGCTGAGTACACTAACAGCATGAGTAATATCTTCTAGATGTTGCGAGATACATTATTTATCCAACAAGGTTCGTAATTGAATCCACTTGTTTGTTGCAGTTACTAGATCATTGACATAAATCGCCACCAGCGTAATATCTTCTCCTTATTTCAGAAAGTATGTACACACTCAGAAAAATAACATTCCTAAATCTGAGTAAAATCCATACTACAATTTAGTTCAACAATTTTACACCATTTCAGTAAAATTTCCTTGAAAGTAGGAAAATTAACTAAGCATGAGTTTAGTAAAAATTGACTAGGGTTTAGGAAAAATTTACTTAGATTTAGTAAAAAAAAAATTTACTATATATTTTAAATTAATAAATGAATTGAACTCCTGTCTGGAATTATCTTCAACAACAGAACATATTTTGGAAATGTATATCATACTTTGCAAATTGTTGCCCTTTAAATGAGTGTAGTACGTGTAAAAACTACAACTATTTGGATGATATCATTTGTACTCATTTCCCCATTTTCCCCTAAAAGTACTAAAAGTACGAATTTGTTGATATTTATACACTCCATGAGAGTATAATGTCTTTGTGCATTTGTTTGTAACACCCAATGTTAATTATACCGATCGACTTAGTATCACTTTTGAGTCGATTTAGCAATGTCCGTTCGTACGTCCGTCTGTCCATCTATTCTTGTAATCACGATACAGGTCGCTATTTTAGCCAGAACCAAATGAAACTTTGCACAACGAATTTTTTTGGGACAAGGACGAACGCTATTTAATTTGAAGAAAATCGGTTCAGATTTAGATATAGCCCCCATACGAATTTCACTCCCGATTTGACTCCCTTCACTCTAGATACCATATATTTTAACAGATTTTCTTCAAAATTGTCAAAATATCTTATATTTCAACTAGAAACACCTGTGGTGAAAATGTGTTAGATCGGTTCAGATTTAATTATAGCTTCCATACAAATTTCGCTCCCGATTTGACTTTTTCCGCTCTAGAAACCGCATATTTGTATATAGCTCCCATTCAAATTTCGCCTCCGATTTGACTTTTTCTGGTATAGAAACCACATATTTTTACAGATCTTCTTCAAATTTGGCAAAATATATTACACTTCTACAAGAAACACCCATGGTGAATATAGGTCGGATCCGTTCAGATTTATATATAGCTCCCTCACAAATTTCACTCCCGATTTCACTACACTTTCACTTTTTCGACTCTGTAAACCACATATTTTAACAGATCTTCTTCAAATGTTGCAAAATATCTTCTATTTTAACTAGAAACACCCATGGTGAAAAAGGGCCAGATCGGTTCAGATTTACTTATAGCTCCCATGCAAATTCCCGGATTGACTTTTTCCGCCCCAGAAACTATGTATTTTCACCGAATTTCTTCAAAATGAGCATAACACGTTTACTTGAAGTGAAAAAACTTATTGTGAAAGTTAGTCACATCATTCCATGTTTGGATATAGCCCCGACACAAATATTCCTCTCGATTTGACAAATTGGGTCAGGTCATATTAGCCTATGATTAGGAAACATACAAAAAGCATTCCCGTTTTCACTTTTTTACCGAATTGAATTGTGTTCGGATAGAAAGTGGAGTGTATCATATAGTCGGCCCCGCCCGACTTTAGCCTTTCCTTACTTGTTTTGAATATATCTACAGCAGTTTATGCATTTTCGTCTCTTTGTGTCCGTTGCCACTGTAAGTACGAAGTTGGAAAATCCTCTCTATTATACTCGTCAACACATTCCGAATTTCATTATTGAAGATATTATTTTTCGGGATTATGTACAAAATCCACCAGGTTTCCCATACAAATTGACCTTTGCAAAATCCACCGATTCTTTCGGATTCTGTAAAAATCCGGTCAGTCATATAGTAAAAAGGTACAAGTTTATCTTGCCCAAAAAAATACAACCAAGCGATTTGGATGTGAGATTAATTCTGGCTTTATTGATATTTTCAATTTTACATTTTGGTTCTTAACATAAACTTATTCTTACTCAACATTGCTTACAAAGCATTACAAAGTAGTTTTGCTTATTCATTAGTCTGTTTCGTTTCCTGTCTTCACCATTGGGAACGAAATAGTGTAATTAAATTCTATGAATTTTCAGGTGTTGGATTAAGCGAATTATGGTAACAAGCAATATACGATATTTGTGTTTATGTTGACATATTTTGGGATTGTGCAATTGTTTTATGTATTAAACTTTATTGGTAAACAGTATACGTATGCGTTTTAAATAAAAGAACGAAATTATTTGGAATTGTCTGTTCCAAATAATTTTGTTAAGATTTCGAATTTTATTGTTTTTTAAATAATTTCTATTTTTGATGTCGTAACACCCCCACCGTTTGATTGAGGCTCCGACGAAATTACAAATTTTTGTTTAGATTTTGACAAGAATATTATACATATAGTTACAATAGAAATTATGATTATTACATCAATGCTAAAGCTTATTATTTTGGATTTATCATTATGGTAAATAATTTCGTCTAAGTTGTTTTTATATTCAATTTGTTTCATAAAAAGGGATTCAAGTTTTATATTGCTTAGTGTAAAATTTTGGGTTTCTTTAATTTTTGTTACAATGTTTGGTAAGATAATTTTATCGTAAATTTTTATGTGTACATTTATGAATGTTTTATTTAAAGTTTCAATTTTACAATTTTCAAATTTGAGTATAAAGTTTCCTGTTTGTTTTATCTTGATTTTATTACAATTATGGGTAATGTTCGAATAAAAGTTTTTAAAGATTAAGACACCTGGAATTATTTCCACCACTTCTGTGTCTTTAAGGTATTTCATTGGACATTTTGCCTCTTCGAATAGTAAAATATTTATTAAGCATTCATTGTCTATCTTTATCATATTTTTCATTAATTTGTTATTAACATTTGTTTCATATATATTATTGTTTAAATCAACTAATACCTCTTTTGTATCGAGTATGATAGATTTATTTAGTGTATTAGGGACGGGTTCGAATAGAATTTTCGAAAAGTAAGTCTCAGACAATTTGGGTATTTGCAGAATAATTATCAAGCTATCCTCATGAAATGCCACTGAAACTATAATGTCTTTGTAGCTCTCGAAGTCAGTTATAAGGTCTAGTTCCGTTCTGGTCAAGATGTTTGAAGGAATTATTCCTAGTTTACTAGAAAATATAATCTGTCCTATATCGTCTATGTGATCTTTGAATAGTAAGATATCATTATTTAATTGGTAAACTTGTGTCATGTACGTAAATTCGTCCTCTAGCGTGCTAATCTTGTTTTGAAGTAAATTTCTGAAATCGTCCAAGTATTTCCCGATTTTATATTGTTGATTATTTATATGACTTGTAATGTTCTGTATTTGTGAGGAAATTAAGTTATTAACTTGTGTAAGTGTATCGAATTTTTCAGTTAAGTTAATTTGTCTGTTATGAAGAGATTTAAGTTTGTTTTCTATATCTTTTTCGTCGTCACTGTCCATTGTTCCAGGATGTAAATTATCAACTTTTACTTGAAGAAGTTCAAAATTTTTCTCTATTGTGTCTAAAAGGGGTTTGTTGCTAATTGTATTTGTCTTGAGTGTATTGATATTTTGTGCTATAATATTTAGGGTTTGTCTGTATTCGGTCAGATTCAGAATGTGTAGGATTTTATTATAATGTTCAATAGGTCTAAATTCTCCAGTTTTTATGGGCACATACCCATTATTGTTGGTCAGGTCTTGTATGTCGATTGTTTGAGCCATGATAGTAGTAACCAGTATCAGTACCAGTATGCGATCCATTGCCTAGAAAGATTTGAAATTTATTTTTTAGTTTTAATCGTTGGATTGTCTCTGTCTTGGTATTTCTTTTTTTGTTTGACGTGTGTTTTATAATATTTATGTTTGGTTAGTGTGGTTTCTATGTGGTCCTCGTCTAATTTTTTACTATCTATTTTCCTAAACTTTCTGTGATTTTTGCCACCTCTAATTTCCTTTATGAAATTTGTTCCATCTTCCAATATGACATCTTTTTTCCCCTCATTCAATTTACTTATATATTTTTCCTTTTTTGAGAGTATTAAATCATGTATTTCCTGATATGAATCCTCATGAATTTTCCCATTAATAAAGTCAATAGGTCTATGTCCAGTTGTGCTATGAATTGTGTTATTATAGTATCCAATTATTCTGATCATTTTTTCTTCAATTGTCTCGGTATTGTTTTTGGCATCATGTCTTAGTAGTCTTAAATGTTCGTTTATTGTGTTATGTAGTCTTTCGATGTCCGCGTTAGAAGTGTGGTTGCTGTTAGACGTAAAATGTATGTTTATATTTTCATCCGCTAGGAATTGTTGCATCGGTATTGCCTTAAATCCGAGTTCATTGTCAACGATAATTTTATCCATCTTTCCGAAGGTATTGATCATCTGAAGTAATTTTGTCTTAAACTCAGTCCAGGATCTTCCGTTTATCGGATATGCCATTGCAAATTTGGTAAACTTATCAATTGCTGTCATGAACAGGCTTTTGTTAAGTGAATAAAAAACATCTATGTGTATAATTTCTCTAGGTTTTGCTGGTGTTTCAGTTATTTGAAACGGTACTTTAGGAGGATTTCTGTCGTATTTTTCGATGTTGCATACTTCACAGTTATTTATAAATTGTGTGATTCTCAATTTTAATTTTGGATTGTAAATTTTGCTTTTAAGTTCTTCGAAGACTGCCTGTATTCCTCTATGATTTTTACTTAGATGTTCTAATTCGATAATCTCCGTTAACTTGTTTTCATCTTCTATGTCATCTAATTTCACTTTACATCTTACTATTTTAAAACTTTCATTGTTTGAGAACAGTTCGTTGTATGTATTCTCGAATGTGTCATAAAATGTGTTATCAATTATTATAGCGTTTTGTTGTATGGGATTAAAGTGGTTTTTTAGTAAGGTGATTGTTGATGATCGGTCCAAATCTTTAAAATAGAATGTTTTTCGGAAATGTTTGAATATTTTTGTGGTTTTGAATTTCGTTGATCCTGATAATATTTTCCGTATTATTATTTGATTTTTGTAAATATTTATAGGTGCAAGGCTTTCCTTTATTCCAGTTGTGATCTCAATTTGATTAACTTCAGGGGTTTCAGGTATTATCCTTGATAGTGCGTCAGCGTTTCCATTTTTCACCCCTTTTTTGTACTTTATTTCGTAATCATATTCGGAAAGTTTGAGTCTCCATCTAACAAGTTTGGAGTTGGGTTCCTTGATTGAGAACAACCATGTTAAGGGTTTATGGTCTGTTTCGATTAGAAATTTTCTTCCAAAGAGGTAAGGTCGAAAATATTTGGTAGCCCAGACTATTGCTAATAATTCTTTCTCGATTGTACTGTAGTTGATTTCGTGTTCATTCAACGTCCTACTTCCGAAACATATAGGCCGATCATTTTGAGACAATATTGCGCCAAGGGCATAATTACTAGCATCTGTGGTCAGTGTGAATGTTTTAGAAAAATCTGGATATATTAATATAGGATCGTTAGTTAAAATCTTTTTCAAAGTTTCAAAACATTGCATATATGATGGATCTGCTATATTCAATTTTGCATCCTTTTTTAAATATTTTGTCATGGGTTTGGCTAAATGAGAATAATCTTTAATGAATTTTCGGTAGTATCCCGTAAGTCCGAGAAATTGTTTTATTTGTTTCTGTGTTTTCGGTATTGGAAAATTCACAACACATTCTACTTTTGCTGGGTTTGGTTTTACACCATCTTGAGTAACGATATGTCCCAGAAATTGTGTTTCTCTTTTGCAAAACTCCGATTTATCTAATTGTACTTTAAGATTAGCTTCTTCTAAGCACTTAAAAATAAGTTTAAGTGACAGTACATGTTCTTGGAGGGAAGTTGAAAATATGATTATATCATCTAAGTACACTAGACAAATTTTGCCAATATGTTCTTTTAAGACGTTGTTCATTAAACGTTGGAAAGTAGCGGGTGCTGTCTTCAATCCGAATGGCATTCTCAAAAATTCATAATGGCCTCCTTCGACCGAAAATGCTGTCTTATGTACGTCCTCTTCTTCGACCTCTATTTGGTAGAATCCTTTCGCTAAATCTAAAGTTGTAAAATACATACTTTTTCCTAGTTTGTCAAGGATTTCGTCGATGTTAGGTATGGGGTATCGATCGTCGATAGTGACTTCATTTAGTTTTCTATAGTCCACTACTAGCCTCCATTTTTTCTTTCCGCTAGCATCATCTTTTTTAGGGACTATCCATATTGGAGCAGAGTATGGTGAGGTACTATGCCTAATAATACCATTAGTAAGCATCTCTTGGATTTGTGTTTGTACTTCATCCTTATGAATATACGGGTAGCGATAAGATTTTGTGTAAATGGGTATATTGTCGACCGTCTTTATGTTATGCTTTATTGCATTCGTAAATGTTAATTGAGAATTTGGCTCATAAAAGATATTTTTGTATCTTTTTATCACCTTCAATATCTCTGTTCGTTCTTCAGAGTTCATATGTGATGTACGAATCTGCTGAAGAATTGGTTCAGTTTGTTGGAATTCGGTGTTGAAAATGCAGAAATTTTTTGCATTGACGGTGTCTGTGGTTTTTACATGGATTATTTCTTTGCTTTCCCTTGAAGTTTTAACTTCGATTTTGAAGTTTTGAACATTGTAAACTCCTTCTTGTAGGACCAAGTCACCATTATTATTACATTGTTCATTGATATGAACTAATCCAGTTTCTTCTCCTACTATAAATTTTACAGTACGAGTATTCGCGTACAATAAAGGAATTCGCAAATTATTGATTAGTAGAATGTCTTGCATATAATCTATTGTAGCTCTGTATCGTTTGAGAACATCATTTCCGATGATTCCATCGTAAAAATCATGAAATTTACATTCTATTAAATTAAACTTCTCATTTTCATTTCCTAATTCTGAAAATAGTGGTACTCTGTAAGTTGTGGTGGTTCTAATTTCATTCTGGAGGGTTTTGAGAGTCATTGCATTTGATTTAATTTTCCATTTTGGATGGCATAATCCCGGATTAACTATTGAATGTGTGGCTCCCGTGTCGATTATGAATTTTAGTTTATTTTTAACTATTATATGGGGTAGTTCACCCGTGAGGCTTGTATATGAAAATTTGTTGGTGTATTGTCAGGCATATCTTGGTTATCATTATAGTAAAACGAGTTATTATCGCCTTCATCGTTTTGATATCCATTTTCCTGATTGTGGTCTTCAACTGTGTTGGTTTGATTGCCGTTTTCATACATATTTTCTTGGCTATGGTGTTGGTTATGATTTTCAACCATATTGATATCCATTGGTTCTGGTGTGCGTTGGTTACCATTGTTGGGTCGATATCCAACGTTCTGATGGTTTCTGATGGGTTCTGATGGACGTTGGTTACCATTGTTGGGCCGATATCCGCCGGTCTCGTGTCTAGGTTGTTGGTTATTGTTATTTTTATAGTGTTGGTTCCCATTATTATATCTACCAAGTTTGCTCGCATTATGGTCGGTCTGGTTCGGTTTTTCTTTTCCTTTTCCCTGTTGGTTATGGTTTTTTTCGTTTGGGGCTCCATTTCTTGTATGGTAAGCATATCCAGACTGAAACAGGATATCCATTGCTTCTTCCAGACTATCTGGGTTTCGGCAAGTTATGATGGTTTTCATTGGCTCGGGCAATTTCTCTCTAAAGACATTTAATGCCGTCCTCATGTTGTTCC
Organism: Polietes domitor; assembly: GCA_947397865.1. Taxonomy (NCBI): domain Eukaryota; kingdom Metazoa; phylum Arthropoda; class Insecta; order Diptera; family Muscidae; genus Polietes; species Polietes domitor. Next base: position 123,749,372 of record OX377621.1, read on the forward strand.
TTGCACATTCGTTGGCTGCTGGCCCTGTCCCTACCAAGCATATTGTCTTAGTATTAAGACTCCGCAATCGATTTTTTATATCGTTATAAAATTCGACGCTATTGGTTTTGAAATATACACTTTTCAATTTGTCAAATAGTTCTTCTATACTATACCTTTCTCCGAAATTATTCATTAAAACAGTTTTTATGTCATTCCATGATTGAGCTTGACAATTAATTTCGATAATTTCTCTAGCTTTTCCTTTCAATCTACTTTTGATTATGTCGGAAAATAAGAGTTGAGAGAGTTCATCGTATGTTCTTAAAAGTGGAAAGACTCTGTCGACTAAAGTAATGAATGTCTGTAGATCTCGATGATCTCCATTAAACTCTGGAAGTCGATCAAGGTATTTCAATGGGTCTATGCTAATTGAACGGGGTGCATTCTCGTTCTCCATTACTATTTTTTCTTTTCACACAGATATTATAACAGAAGAATTAAGAAAAGAATTAAATTATTTTTTTTTTTTTGTAAAAAAATAAAAGTCCTAGTTTAATAAATGAATTATTCGAGCTTCTTTTAGATGTTTTAATTTTCTTTAATTATATTCACTATTTCGTCACTTTGTATAGTTTTTTAGGAATTGTTTGTTATAAAATTATATATATTTTTTTTTAATTATTATTAGTTTAAATAAAAGGAGAGGAAAAAATCGGAATACAAAAAATTTCTTTTTTCTCTGCATTTATTTTATTATATTTTTTCCTTTTTATAATTTTTCTTATTTTTAGGTAAATTTTCTTATAGCTTTAATTGTCTCTAGTTCGATTGTAGTAGGGTTTTCTATATCTTCCCTTGTCGGGGTACCCTTTATTCCTAAAATTTTCCAAAGGTTTTTTAACATTTGTATTTGAGATTCTATTGTAATTTCTTTTTCACGGTATGAGAAATCTATTACATTTTTCATTATATATTCTTTATTTAAATATAACTTAAATCTATTCTTACTTTGAATGTATAAATTTGTTTCTCTTGCTGTTGTTGTTGATAATGTTGCTGTTGCTGATGTTGTTGATTATAGTTGTATTTGTTGTCGTGTTGTCGTCTGGTTGTAGTTCCTTATTGCTTCTTGAAGTGTTGTCTTCTGTTGCGTTGGGATTGGTTGCGTTTTGGCTATTCTTCTCTTCCTTCACTATATAGTTCAGTGTATATTGATTCGTTGTTTTATATTGTCACTTGAGTGTCCCGTAGGGTTTGCAGTAGGGTTTTGGTTTTAAATTTTTATTATTTCACCACTGGAGGGTCCCGTAGGATTCGCAGTAGGGTTCTATTTTAAAGTTTTGGTTTTAAATTTTTATTATTTCACCACTGGAGGGTCCCGTAGGATTCGCAGTAGGATTTAAAGTTTTCGCTTTAAAGGTGCTTAAGTTTTTTAGTTTAACTAATCAGAAAATAAATTTTTCTGTTTTTAATTTTTTTTATTTCACTTTTAAATTTTCACTTTAAAGGGTTCTTAAATCTTTTAGTTTAATTTTATTTTAAACAAATCAGAAAATAAATTTTTCTGTTTTTAAATTTTTTTTTTTTTAATTTCACTTTTAAATTTTCACTTTAAAGGGTTCTTAATGTTCAAATTAATTTTGAACTGACAGAAAGTAAATCTGTCTTTTGCACTTCGATTCGCGTTAAACCGTTAAAACGTTAAAAGGATTTATTCCTTTCGCGAATATCCTACCGACTGCGCCAGTAAAAAGGTACAAGTTTATCTTGCCCAAAAAAATACAACCAAGCGATTTGGATGTGAGATTAATTCTGGCTTTATTGATATTTTCAATTTTACATTTTGGTTCTTAACATAAACTTATTCTTACTCAACATTGCTTACAAAGCATTACAAAGTAGTTTTGCTTATTCATTAGTCTGTTTCGTTTCCTGTCTTCACCATTGGGAACGAAATAGTGTAATTAAATTCTATGAATTTTCAGGTGTTGGATTAAGCGAATTATGGTAACAAGCAATATACGATATTTGTGTTTATGTTGACATATTTTGGGATTGTGCAATTGTTTTATGTATTAAACTTTATTGGTAAACAGTATACGTATGCGTTTTAAATAAAAGAACGAAATTATTTAGAATTGTCTGTTCCAAATAATTTTGTTAAGATTTCGAATTTTATTGTTTTTTAAATAATTTCTATTTTTGATGTCGTAACATCATATCAGATTAGGCTTTGCATCCCGGGATTTCCCGCGGGAAAATTCCCGGGAATTCGCATATTTTTCATTTCCCGTATCCCGGGAAATTCGTACGGGAATCCCGCGGGAATTCAGTTGAAACTTTACATATTTATTGGCATATTTCCATCATGTCCACAATAAAATTAAAAATATTGTACAATAATTTAGTTCATATCGCTTTTAATTAGGTATGTCGAATATTGCAACATACACCACATTTTCTAATGAAATATGAAATATCTGATGATGCCATAAATGCATTGCTTGCATATGTAGATACATTAATTTAATTTTGAAACTTGAAAAGATATTTCAATTGATCTCACATTGCACTTTATTATATGAATTCTGTAACAGATATTAAATATTTATTTTACTTGAATAAAATGTGAAGTCTAACTCATGGTAAACAATATGTTGACGATTTCCCGTGCTGTCCCGGGAACCCGGGAAATTGAAAAAAAATTCCCGTTTCCCGGGAAATAAAAAGTACGGGAAATGCAAACCCTATATCATATATATGTCTCCGTGCAGCTCTGCGACGTGGCGCTTCCAATTAGAATAATACTGATGTAAAGCATCCTTGAAGAATCAGCTTCTCTCAGTATGTGAGACACAAAACTGTCTACCGGTGTGAAGTGTACACATTTTTATAAACAAAAGATGGAAGTACATGAAGTATTATGTAATTTTACCATTTATTCACTTATGAATATTTTAGGTTACAATAAAAAATAAAATGATACTATCAAACGCCAAACTGTGTCTTCAGACGCAAGTGTTCTTTTCTTTAACCAATCAAATAATGAATTGTAATTATTATTTTATATTTATTTTCTTTACCGATAAAATTTACTAAATCATATCTGCAGATCCTCTTAAACTGATATCTAATTTAATGAAAAACGATATCAGAACACCAAAGATTTCCCAATCGGATTTTGTTGCAAAATCCGTTCAAATTTAATATATCAAAACACGCTGTTAAAAAATTCTATCCACTAAACCATAGAAAATCATTTAATCAATCTAATTATAAAACTAAAGAAAATTTTATAAATAAATAATATAATTCTGCACTTCTTTGGGGTAAGAGCTTCCCAATGATATATAATTTGTATATATTGAGCCAATAAAACGCAGTAAAATGGTACCGAATAATCCATGCTTGCCGTTTTAACCCATTTTCGGCCGGGTTGCAAACATGGTCGAAACAAAGATTCTTTTCTAGGGTAAATATGACACAGAAAACTCGAATCCGTCGTCAAAAATTGTCTACCTGTTATAGTTTCGCCAGGTGAGACTTCGACTAGTCGAACAATGGCCGATCGTATATACATACACCTGTGCTACATGAGTATTCTTGGAAAATATTACTGCCCAATATACAAATATTAAATAAAACTACATCATTATTTCTTATTGTTGTTACTGATGCTAAATTATTAAATTATTTCAAATTTTGTTTATTCCTGTTCATATTTGTGATGCATACTTCCAAGTGCAAATGAACTTGACACTTTGGGTTTATGGCAAACTTTACATCGCCTTGCTGGTGTCAGTAACAACCTCGTTGCCAAGTCCACCCGAAATGTCAAGTGGGAAATTTTAGGTCCACCGAGCTTCTTATTTACAAGGCATTTCAGCTTCCAAGCGTTTACTATGGATGATTCTAGAATGCCTAACCAAAGTGGCCACTCCTTTGAACGAATAGAAATACGGTAATTTGACACGGCATTGTCGTGAAGGTCTACCCCGCCCATGAAACTATTATAGTTTCGAATTATGTTGGGTTGATGAACTAGGACTTGACTAGGCTGACTTTCTCGCCGTCGCTGTCTTCGTGTAGTTAATCTTAAGGGGTACAAATTTGATAGCAAGTTGTTTTATTCACCACATCGAATCTTGCAACAAATTCTCGTAGGAAAAAGAATTAAAACAACTATTATTATAATTAACGTGTGGCTTTCGATATCTTGTTGTTACTTTTGCAAAAGAAGATGATAACGCGAGAGAAATAGAACGTATATGCAATGCATATTGACTAAGCTGAGTTTACACTATCGGCCACTGTTAGATTACTCGAACAGTCAAATGTTGACGTCTCTTAAAGTACGAAGATACAATAAATATTGATGTAAGACACATTTATTTATTATATTGGACGTTTATCCAAAGGAATAAAGTAATACACTAGAGCCCCGTCTTGCGTCGATCCTATTTGCGTCGTTTCGATTTGCGTCGCTTTTTAAAATTGGGCTCAATTCGCTTTGCGTCGTTTTGATTCCGATTTGCGTCGCAATATACGATTACATTTTTTCACTGAAGACAATCACATGTGATTTTTTCAATTTGCGTGTAAAAAGGGGATTCCCATTTTATTCTGTTAAGTCCATTATTCTAAGTATAGTTGCGTGTTAGGAAGAAAGAATATGGTTCTCAATAAGAAGTGCTGTGGTTGAGTCAATAAAATACCTTAAGAAAAGAACAAATGAGTAAAAAGAAAAACCATTAGTTTTGAACTAAAGTTGGATGTATTAAAATGTTTTAAATTGGGAGAAAAAGCTGTTGACATAGGAAGAACACTTGGGTTACCACCAACAACAGTAAAAACAATATGCAACAGAGACAGTTCTAAAATAACCAAATTTGCTGAAATTGCCACACCATTCCAATGTAACAATACAAAAGTAAGAAATTCATTAATGGTTAAAATGGAGTCCCTTCTTTCTATATGGAAAAAATCTAAATAAGCGAAGAATGCCACTGAGCAAGGCACTTTCCATATATAACGTTATATATAACCTTAAAGAAAATTCTGCCTCCGGAACCAATGACAATTCAGAAGAATTTGACGCTAGCAACGGATGGTTCAACTGCTTTAGAACACGAGCGAATCTGCATAATGTGGCATTAAAAGGAGAGCCAGCTAGTGCAGATACATTAGCATCAGAAAAGATTAAGCTTCAAGTGAAAGCCATAATCGAAAATGGAGGGTATTCTCCTAAACATGTTTTGAATGCTGACGAAGCAGGTCTTTTTTAGAAAAGGTTACCATCAAGAACAGCCCTGGATTAAAGCTGCCAATGATCGACTTACACTCATTTTGGGAGGAAACGCAGAAGGAGATTTTAAATGTATGCCTTTTCTGATTTACGAATGTTAAAAAAATTGATCTTCCTGTACACTGGTGTGCTAATATAAAGGCTTGGATGACTGCATCCTTTTTTAAAGATTGGTTGGAAAATTGTGCTGTTCCAGAATTCAAACATTAATGTTCTAATCAAAACATTGACTTTAAAATGCTTTTGTTAGTCGATAATGCACCAGGACATCCAATTTTTTCAGACCACTGCCGCATAACACAAAATCCCTAATACAACCTATGGATCAAGGCTTCAACTTCTGGAATCAACAGAAATGATAAACTATCCATGAAAGACTTTTGGAAAAATTACAACATAATGATGGCTATTGCAAAGATAAATTTATCTTGGAAAGAAGTTAGAGCATCTTCTATGAAAGGAAGTTGGTGGCAATTACGGCAAGAATTCATTAATAGAGATGTAGATGGTGTTAATGCGTTCAAAATGTTTGTAGAGAGTTGGTTGATTTAGCCAGAGAAGCGGACTTCGATGGAATGGAGGAAGATGACATTAATGAACTGTTGTTATCTCACGAAGAGGAGCTTGATAATGAAAGTTTATTAACCATTGATGTTCACCATGTGTTAGCGGAAGACATTATAATAACTGATGTTGCAATAGAAGAAAAAAAATTATGACAAATTTCTTTTTTTAGCCACTTGAAAAGACTTTTGACATGGTCGAAATCATGATCGTGGTAGTCTGCAGCCAAGTAATAAATGTCACCATGCCATTTGTAACTAAATTTGCATTCTATTAAATATAGATGCAAAATGGTCTTGAGCCAGGACAATATCCCAGTTCAAATCAAATATTGATTACAGACCAAAAAAATACAAACGAAAAAACTAAAATAATTAAAAATATTTGTTGAAATGGAAATGCAATAAATTAACTTTCTTCTTCGGCTCCAGTGTATTTGACAATAAATATTTATAATAATGTCTAAATATGTACTTACAAAATGTGTCTATATTTTGGACGCCCCTCTAAAGTCTAAGTAGACGATGGTGGAACACGGCAACAATTATTTCTTAAAAGCCAACAAAATTTGCTATATTATATATTATTTACATATAGAGTATATGCTCATCTTCACGAAAAATCATCACGTTGAAAGTAGACAAAAGTTGCTGTTCGACTAATCGAACAGCGGCTGAAAATGGGTTAATGTAATGATAACTCTTGTAGATTTTCGTCTAACTTGTTATACCGCTGTCGGCCTGACTGCTTCAGTCCATACAACGCAAACCTTGTTACCTTTATACTCACACATTTCATTTTCCACGAGAATGTGACATACAAATTGTTTCTTCTATTTCCCCATTTAGAAAATCGAGTTGAAAAACGTCCAGTTTCAGCTGTGCAGCTAGAGCCATTACCAATCGAATTGATCCAATTCAACGGGAGCGATTGTTTCATTTAAATCCACGCCTGGTATTTTTATGAATCAATGTTTCCGTCAGACTTCTACTTCTTTCTCAATATCCATTTCGAGTCAACTAGTTTCTGTCCTTTCGGAAGATCAAACACTACTGTTATTCTTTCGAAGCGAGTTAAATTCGGATTTCATGGCGTTTTTCGATTCGTCTACTTCTGGACCTTTTATTGCATCTTCAGTATTCACTGAATCATTTTGGTCAATTAAACTTGCAACTTTGACTTCCTGCATTTGATGATCAGATTCTTCTATTGGGTAAACATTTTTCTCGATCTTCATGCGATAAATGTAGCAGCCAAAATGATTTTAGGAAGAAGTCTACCCACCTTAAAACGAAAAATCTATGTAGGCAATATGGCGACACTTAAAGTCCTAAATTCAAAAGTCATCAAATCACGATGTGTTAACCCTGTAACAGGTAAGGCAGCCTTCTTTTTATACCCTCTACCACCAGGATGGGGGTATACTAACTTTGACTAAAACAAGTAAGGAAAGGCTAAAGTCGGGCGGGGCCGACTATATGATGCACTCCTCCGAAAACAATTCAACTCGGTAAAAAGTGAAAACGGGAAGAATTTTTGTATGTTTCCTAATCATAGACTAATATGACCTGGTCCAATTTGTTCGAAAGAATATTTGTATCGGGCATATATCTAAACATGGACTAATGTGACTAACTTTCAAAATAAATTCTTCCACTTCAAATATAACGTGTTATGCTCACTTCAAAGAAATTCGGTGAAAATTCGTGATTTCTGGGCGGAAAAAGTCTATCTGGGAGCGAAATGTGTATTGGAGCTATATGTAAATCTGAACCGATCTGACCCATTTTCACCGTGGGTGTTCCTCGTTTAAATAAAAATTGTTTTGCAAGATTTGAAGAAGATCTGTTAAAATATGTGGTTTCTAGAGCAGAAAAAGTCAAATCGAGAGCGAAATTTGAATGGGAGCTATATACAAATCTGAACCGATCTGACCTATTTTCACCATAGGTGTTCCTAGTTTAAATATAAGATGTTTTGCCAATTTTGAAGAAAATCTGTTGTAATATGTGGTATCTAGAGTGAAGATTCAAATCGGGAGTGAAATTCGTATGGGGGCTATATCTAAATCTGAACCGATTTTCTTCAAATTAAATAGCGTTTGTCCTTATCCCGAAATACTTCCTTGTGCAAAGTTTCATTTGGTTCTGTCTACAATTGCAACCTGTATCGTGATTACAAGAATAGATGGACGGACAGACAGACAGACATACGGACATTGCTAAATCGATTCAAAAAGTGATTCTAAGTCGATCGGTATAATTATCTCTCTTCCTTTTGTGTGTTACAAACAAATGCACAAAGACATGATACTCTCTATATAATACTCTCTGCATAATACTCTCTATAATAAATACCCGTAATAACCCCTAATATTTTACAGTATTTAAGCGTAATTATACACTCCACGAGAGTATTATGTCTTTGTGCATTTGTTTGTAACACCCAAAAGGAAACGAGTTAGACCCATCGTTTATTATACAGATCGGCTTAGAATCACTTTCTGAGTCGATTTAGCAATATCCGTCTGTCCATCTATTGTTGTAATCAAATTACAGGTCGCACTTATAGTCCGATCTTAACAAAAATTGGCACAAGTAAGTCTTGTGGATCGAGGACGAACGCTATTTAATTTGAAGTAAATCGGTTCAGATTTAGATATAGCCCCCATACAAATGTCGCTCCAGATTTGACTTTTTGCGCTCTAGAAACCACATATTTGACTCGATTTGCTTCAACTTTGGCACAGCACCCTATAATTGAAGTAGAAACAGCTGTGATGAAAGTGGGTCATATCGGTTAAGATTTAGATATAGCCCCCATACAAATATCGCTCCCGATTTGACTCTTTGCGCTCTAGAAACCACATATTTGACTCGATTTGCTTCAACTTTGGCATAGTACCCTACAATTGAAGTTGAAACAGCTATGGTGAAAATCGGTCAGATCGGTTCAGATTTAGATATAGCCCCCATATAAATGTCGCTCCCGATTTGACTTTTTGCGTTCTAGAAACCACATATTTTACTCGATTTGCTTCAAATTTGGCACAATACCCTATAATTGAAGTAGAAACAGCTGTGATGAAAGTGGGTCATATCGGTTCAGATTTAGATACAGCCCCCATACTAAAGTCGCTCCCGATTTGACTTTTTCCGCTCTAGAAACCACATATTTCACTCTATTTGCTTCAAATTTGGCATAGTACCCTACAATTGAAGTTGAAACAGCTATGGTGAAAGTGGGTCAGATCGGTTCAGATTTAGATATAGCCCCCATACAAATGTCGCTGCCGACTTGACTTTTTCCGCTCTAGAAAACACATATTTCACTCGATTTTCTTTAAGTTTTTATAATTCAACTATAAACACCCATCGTGAATGTGGGTAAGATTGGTTCAGATTTAGATATAAATTTATATATATATATATACAAATGTTGCTCCCAAATGTTTAACCGATTTAGGCCAAACTTTATATATTATATTTCATCTATAAACATACATGGCGAAAGCGGGACACATCGTTCCATGTTTCAATATACCCCCATGCAGATGTCCTTTCCAATTTAACATTTTTTGTCAAACACATACATTTACAGGATACAAAAATCCTTCCCGATTTCACTTTTTTACAGAATTGAATTGAAATGAGATAGGAAGTGGAGTGTATCATATAGTTGGCTCCGTCCGACTTTAGCCTTTCCTTACTTGTTTTTCAATATGTCTGCTTGTACTTACTTGATATTGGGTATGTGCATTCCCTCTACAACAAAAGCGTGCACCATTAAGTGATTATTATTTGCAGGGGCAAAAAGGGATACAAATGGTACCTATCAAATGACAACAGCAAGAAACACGAAATTCGGTGGTATAAAATTATTTTTTTCGAATTTGTACTTTTAAGGGTAAAATGGGAATACTAAAGTATTAAAATTCGGTCAATATATTCCTCTGATTGCGTAGACACGTAAAATAAATGGATTTCTCGAAATTCGTACTTTTTGGGGTTAAAATGGAAAAAGAAAATTACAGCAGCTAGAGTCATGAAATTCTGAGTATGTATTCCTCTGACTGCGTTGACACGAAAAATAAAAACGTTTTTACATAATTCGTTCTTTCAAGGGATACAATGGGAACAAAGGTATAAAAATGGTACCAACTAAACGCCTACAGGTAGAATGATGATATTCAGTGTGTACATCCCTCTAATTGCGTAGGCACGTAAAATAAAGAGGGGTTAAAATGTGAAAAAGGAGATAAAACTGGTACCATCCAAATGGCCGCAGTGAGAATCATGGAATTCTCTGAATTCCTCTGACTGCATAGAAAAGCATAATAAAAGGATTTGTTGCAATTTCGTACGTCAAAATTGGTTGAAGTATTATTTCGATATATATAGTATAAAAGAATTGGAAGCCTATTTATATTTATTTATAAAATTATTTTTGTTCAATATATGTAATTTGTTTTATTTTGGCTATATTAAAAAATACATTTCCCTGTAATGTTACTGCACTTATACGAAAATCGACAGCTTCTGTGGAATGCAATCCATGGCGGAGGGTATATAAAGTTCGGCCCTACCGAATTTAACGCCGTTTCTACTTGTTGTCTTTAATGTACCGTACTATTAAAACTTTTTTAATACAAGATTTTTCCGCACATAAACGAATACGTCCCTCCAATTATTTATTTCTATGCTCATATTTCTCCGAAAAATCAGGGATTCGTAGCATTAAAATTTGGCTTTTGAATTGTATAAACTTAAGAATTGTAATCAATCACGATATCACGTTAACTTAGGTACCCGATCACAACAACATACAGGGTAACGAGAAAGCGGCTAAGTGTCGAGCTACTTAATTATGTAGATGACATTGTGGACAACGTAACAAGAACAAGGAGGAAGTCTATACACAACTGCCGAATAACAAGGACCCTATGTCCAAACATTAGCCAGAAAAGGACCACTGATCTATCGGCCTTTGGCAAAAGATCACTGAGCACACTTACTGGAGTACTAACAGGACACTGTGCGATGGCCAGAATGGACGAACGCATAGGTATCTCACGTCAAGACTACTGTAGGACTCAGGAAGACTCATATGAGGATGAAGAAGAAAAATGTTTAGTTCGAAACTAAAAAACACGTGCATTTAGACCTTTTTCACTTTTTGGTTTAGCGCTTTCAGCTCTTTTTATGAGTATTGTATATTCGTCGTAGTCTACCTCTGCATTATATATTTTAATTTTACCATATTCAAGTGCAAAGGATTAAATATTTTGCAACTTATAATACCCTCATTCTCAGAGATCATCTGTATGGAATTTAAAATGACTTTAATATTATATAGGGTCGGATGTACGAGATGTACTAGAATGTTCGTGGCACATAGACCCAGCTTCCACAGTTAAAAAGCAATTCTAAACACATGATCGTATTTCAAGTCGCAATGGATTTCAAGTTATAAATAATTTAATTTTACACAGGAAGAATTGTGTGGGAGGTACTTCAAAGTGCGTGTCAAAAGCGTAAATATATGCAATAATCAAGATTGTCCCACTTATAGAGGATTCCCACGTATGCAGGTCCCACTTATTTAGGTTCGACTGTATTTTAATTTAATCTGCAAATGTTAAAATAAAAAGTAAGATATTTTGCAATAAAAATCGATTGCTTACATTAAATAAAACACACAGTCCAGTATGGGATATTGCAAACACTACAAATGATTAAATGATTCCATCTCAACGTTAAAAACTATGTGTATTTTCGTCAAAATTATTATCCTGGCTTGGATTTAGACCAGAAAATGCCAATTCGATACAGAAAATTATTTCCCAAGATTTTCTTCGGACAGTCCCAACTCCCGCCCCTTCCGACCACGAGGGTCACATCACCATAACGTAGGGACAGCGTACACACCACAGTCCGAACCATGGCGGCTAAGCAGTAGATTGTGGACACTGCTACAGATCAAATATCAATAGCCGGCATAACAAAAATATTATTAAACAAACTATTATTATCACATGCAACTCAAGGTTATTCTTAAAGTTAGTAACTAACAAGTAAGTAATATTCAGTCGGCTAAACCGGCTTAGCTACCAGGGAGCTACCAGAAGGTGTAGCTATATCATAAATTATAACAGCTTTAATTTTAGGTAGGTTGGAGGTACTAGAAGGGGCTTGGCAAAATCCGACATATCTTGCAAGTTTAAAGTACTTATAAAAACTTTAATAAATACCAAATTATAGCTTTATATTTATAAGTTACATTGTTTTTTTTTTACATTGTTTATATAGGAACATGGGCCATTATTTGAATTGATTCGTTAACTCCTTTCGAGACTTATCGTGTACACCAGCCAGCCAGACGAACGCGTTTGCTTTTTAAGAAAAGCAAGTCGATCAACTTCAGAACAAAATCCCTACTACAATGTAAGTATCTTAATGAAAATATTAAAACTTGTTTCTGAACTGACTCCATCCTGTTAATTACATACCATACTGAGGATCCCACACTACGGAACCATATTCCAGAATAGACCTGACAAGCGATGTAAATAGCTGATTCGTAACGTAAGGATCCGAGAACTCCTTAGGCCATCGCTTAATGAAGCCAAGAACACCATCCGCCTTGTTAACCATAGTAATATTATGATTGTTGAAATTCAATTCGGAATCCATTAGAATACCAAGAATCAACTAACACTAACTCAGCCCTTCTAATATTATACCTGACAAATCTTGGATTCGATGTAAAGAAACGCATATGTCTGCAGTTCCTTAAGTTCAGTGCAATTATGTCGTAATGCAATTTATGTCGCATCAGCGTCCAAAACTATCCAAGTCAACCTGCAACTGATGAAAAAATCTGACCAATTTTAAGAAAAAAATATTTTCACATCATCTGCATGCATTAGAAGTCTAGAGTTAATAATGGATGTTTATAATTACCGAATATGACAATATAAGTGCGATTCAAAAGATACGAAGATATCCACTTTAACAACCAATGCAATCTAATTTATATAGCAAAAGTTCATGGTTCACTTTATCAAATGCCTTACTAAAATCTGTATAGATGACTTCAGTCTGAATAACCCGAACATGTTCCTCAATAACGTGAGAAGTAAACTGAATCAAATTTGTTACAGGAGAAAAGCACTTACAAAATCCATGTTCGTATGGACTCAATGTAATTCCCGAAAAACAGATGTCGATTTCTGGCAATCGTCCTATTGCACCTATGCGTGAATATTCGCTTCTCCTTGTTGATATTCAATTTCGTTGTAAATGGAATACATATATGTATATTTAATTTGTATTTAATTTCCAAACAATTATTCGAATTAAATCGATAATTAGAGTAAGTGTCAATCAAGCACTAGCTATTTGTTGGATTGTAAATTTATAAACCTAAGTACGGATGTGTTTTATGCAAAACCAGATCTGTATCTTTATCATAGATTAAAATGTTATAATGCTTCCGGGTATCCGCTTAAAAATGTACATATATTTTTTATCTGCAATCTTCTGTATGCACTTGTAGCTTAAACACATGTACCTGTAAGACATTCAGTGAATATCAGTGGCTGTTTGCGAAGGTACAGGTAGCATTGGGTCAACACAATTACAAAAGACTGATTACACAGCGTTGTTGCCACATCGTGCATATCGTCGTCATAAACCATTTGATTGGAAATTTTCGTCAACATGGGGCTGTAAGAACCCTTCCTGATGCCGGAAGAACACCTACCATGCACACTGGTCAAAATATTGAACGTGTACGGGAGAGCGTGCAGAATAGCCCATCAACTTCAACAAGGAGGCGTTCGACACAACTTGGACTATCACGGCGGTCGCTGCAGAGTGCGAAGCAGAAAATGGACATCACTTACAGGATATCATTTTCAAAGCTAATTCCCCAATGATATACTGCATTTAAAAAATATAATAATCGCATAAATAAAAAAGTTATAAACCATTTAAACCATTTGCAAAACCAATATAGACAATATAAACAAGTAAGGAAGGTTAAAGTCGGGCGTGGCCGACTATATGATACCCTACACTTAGTCATTATACACTATGGTGTAGGATATAAAAAGGTCATTACATTTGAACCGGGTGATATACGATGCAGCTATAAGAGGAGAATATACTACAAATTCCATTCTTCTATCTGTATTTGTAAGAAAATTTGAACATAAACTTTGAATGGAAGCTATATACAAATCTGAACCGATGTGACCCATGTTTAGCAAAGGTTTTCTAGTTGAAATATTAGACGCTTTCCCAAATTTTATGGAGTGTTAAATATGTGGTTTCTAGAGCGGAAAGAATCAAATCGGGAGCTATATATAATCTGAACCGATGTGACCCACTTTCGCTATAGTAATTTATATTTGAAACATTAGCTGATGTGCCGAATTAGAAGAAAATCTGTACAAAAATGCCATTTCTAGAGCGGAAATAATCAATTCAGTAGCGAAATTTTTAATGGAGCTATATATATCTGAACTCATCTGACCCATTTTCACCAGTGCTGTTTTTAGTTGAAATATAAGTTGTTTTGCCAAATTTGAAGAAAATCTGTCAAAGTTTGTGGTTTCTAGAGCGGAAAGAGTCAAATCGGAGGAGACATTTGTATGGGAGCTATATACAAATCTGATCCGATCTATCCTATTTTTATCAGTGCTGTGTTTAGTTGAAATATAAGCTCTTTTGCCAAATTTGAAGAAAATCTGTCAAAGTTTGTGGTTTCTAGAGCTGAAAGAGTCAAATCGGATGAGACATTTGTATGGGAGCTATATATAAATCTGAAACGATCTATTCTTTTTTTACCAGAGCTGTTTCCAGTTGAAATATACGGCGTTTTGTCAAATTGGAGGAAAATATGTTGAAATATGTGGTTTCTAGAGCGGAAAAAGCAAAATCAGAAGCAAAATTTGTATGGGAGCTATATCTAAATCTGAACCGATTTGCTTCAAATTAAATAGCGTTCGTCCTTATCCTATAAAACTTCGTTGTGCAAAGTTTCATTTAGTTCTAACAACAATTGCGACCTGGACTTCGATTACAAGATAGATGGACGGACGGACATCGCTAAATCGACTCAAAAAGTGATTCTAAGTCGATCGGTATAATAAACGATGGGTCTAACTCGTTTCCTTTTGGGTGTCACAAACAAATGCACAAAGACATTATACCCTGTGATACATCTTTATGCAAACAAACATGATATAAGAATCAGAGCTAATGTGAATATCGCACCAAGCCAGCAGACTTAGTACGTTCAACTTAATGTAATGACTTAATGTATTGTGGATTTTTATATAAATTTACGTCTAATAAATTGCATATTAGTTGTAACTTTTTAATACAAGTTGCAATATAGTCAATAATGAAAAATGTAATACATAAATACAAAGTCGGATTAATATGTAGACATTTAAAAACTGTAGGTATTTCTTGAAATATCGTAGACCTTGCTTGAAACGTCCAACATGTTTTTATAACAACATTATTTTAACTACATGTGGTGAGTAGCTTATCGTCCTAACGCGATCTTGTATGAAATGAAATATTAAAATTTGTATTGTAAACTTAATTTTTTCCTCTACGGAAAATCTTAATATGCCAGGATGGATTCATCAAAAATTATATATATATTATAAGAATCAACGGAACCCCACGATGACGACTTTGCTCATTGGTATTGAACCAGTTCAAATCAATTATTGATTACAGACCAAAATAAAATAAACGAAAAGAATATGTTAAAATAAGTGAGAAACTTTTACTGTGGAAGAAAAAGAGAACATGTGGACGAAGAAAATGTAAGAATATTGAGATGATCAATTCGTGGGATAGTTTGGGATGAAGAATGTGAAAATCCTAAATTAGTTTTTTATATTCAGAATGTGTTATCTTGTCCTCGTGCAGAAGTCGGTTTAATATTTTATTATTCAAAACTACGCATACTTGTCCATTGAACAAATTGAAAAAACTTGTCAGTCAACGAATATTTTCCACAAATAGGAGTTAAAAGTTTTCAAAAAAGTTAACCGCAGGAAACTATTTATGATAAATCCATCAGATTTTAAAAACGTTGGTAAATGCACGAAAACTAGCCTTAACTTCAAAAATGTTCCATTTAGTTCAATAGGATCTCTTAATTCTACCAGATACAGTATGAACATGATTATTATTTAGATTTCAAAACATAACATCTCCATAAGGATTCGGCTAAACTATTCAAAGATATTCCCAATTTGTCATTTGAGATTGAGCCAATATCATAAGAACCTATCATATATAAACAATTTAATCTTCTAATATATTCAAATATATGAGAGCAGCTGACATCTCATACTACAAAACAATTTTTTTTTTATGATTTTATTCTATTATTTTTTATATAAACCCTAGAGGAATGTGATTTCAGGGCTGTTTTTCTTTAAGCAGCGATAACAAAAATCTTAATAAAGAATTAATTTTTTACTCCAAATAAAAAACAATCAAAACCAATTTTCAAAAAATATATTGTGCTTACATCTCGATAACCATAAATTTGACTTACACTGGATATTTATCCAGGTCCAATATTTTTAGCATCAAATTATTTTTTTTAATTTATTTTGATACACAGATTGCTATTTAAAAAAAGGTTTTTTATTTTGAGTGAACGAAATGAGCTAGGAGGTTCAAATTTTTCCTAAATGTGTCTTATGGTTGCAGATCGGTTGGGATTGAAAGTGGGCGAAATCGGCCCAGAGGGAAACATTTTTCCCTCACAAGGACTGAAAATACCCCTAACATTTAGAGTATTTCAGCATGTTTTTGAACATATTAGCTTGTATTTACTTGCAATTCGCATTCCCTTCATAGCATAAAAGGGCACCATAGAGTGATTTTTATTTGTAGGGGGTGAAATGAGACAAAAAAGGGATAAAAATGGTACCTATCAAACGACAAAAGATAGAAACACGAAATTTGGCGTGTACATTCCTCTAATAGAGTGATACATAATATAAAAGTATTTTTTTCCAAATTCGTACTTTTAAGGGGTTAAATGGGGATAGAGGGATAAAAATAGTACCAACCAAGCGGCTGCACCTAGAATAATGAAATTAGTTATATATATTCCTCTGATTGCGTAGACACATAAAATATAGGAAATGTTCGAAATTCATACTTTTAGGGTGTAAAATGGAAAAAGGAGATAAAAATTGTACCAATCAAATGGATGCAGCTAGAACCATGAAATTCCTCTGACTGAGTACACTCGAAAAAAAATGTTTTTCCAAATTCGTACTTTCAAGGGATTCAATGGGAGCAGAGGGAAAAATGGTACCAACTAAAAGGCTACAGCAAGAATGATGACATTTTCGAAAGTCGTACTTTTAAGGAGTAAAATGCGAAAAAGGGGATAAAAATGGTACCATCAAAATGGCCGCAGATAGTATCATGAAATTCGCAGTATACATTCCTCTGAGTGCATAGCCACGTAAATTTTTTTTTCCAAATTCGTACTTTATTTTGTTGCTTTTACGACAAAAAAATGGTAGAATCATGAAGTTGTCTTATACTGCGTACGTGAGAGATAAGTTATTTTCAAAATTTATACTTTTGAAATTAAAATAGGATGGAAATACAACCAACCAAACAACTGTAGCTGAAAATACACTCTCTGCCCCCAATATTTAGGGTATTTATGATTGCTGCCTTATATTTACTTTATGAATTGAAGAATTATTTCCATTATATGTATACATAGTATTGTATATTGGTAGCCTTGGTTTATTAATTAAATTTCTGATTTTCATACATTTGAAATTTGTTGCGGACATTCCTCTTGTAGCTTGGAAGCGCCACAAAGAAAATAAAAGTTTTAGCGGGCGAAATGGGATAAACTATGGTACGAATGATACGACAACAGCTAGAATCATGAAATTCGGTGTGTACATCCCTCTAACTGCATCGACACGTAAAATAGAGGGATTTTTCGAAATTCGTACTTTTAAAGGATATAATTGATAAAGAGGGATACAAATGGGACCTTCCAAACCGCTGAAGTTGATATCATGAAATTCGGTGTATATATTCGGTGTGTATTCTGTGTTCTGGCTATGAAGACTCGAAACCAAAAGTTTTTTTTTTCGAAATTTGTACATTTGGGCGGAGAATGGGAATATCTTTAAAATTTGTACTTCTCTTTGTCTGTGTCTGAAAATGCTTCTCCCTAATGGCGACTGACCGTCGCCTAATAAAGAGTGATTTTTTTGAGGTTAGGATTTTCATGCATTAGTATTTGACAGATCACGTGGGATTTCAGACATGGTGTCAAAGAGAAAGATGCTCAGTATGCTTTGACATTTCATCATGAATAGACTTACTAACGAGCAACGCTTGCAAATCATTGAATTTTATTACCAAAATCAGTGTTCGGTTCGAAATGTGTTTCGCGCTTTACGTCCGATTTATGGTCTACATAATCGACCAAGTGAGCAAACAATTAATGCGATTGTGACCAAGTTTCGCACTCAGTTTACTTTATTGGACATTAAACCAACCACACGAATGCGTACAGTGCGTACAGAAGAGAATATTGCGTCTGTTTCTGAGAGTGTTGCTGAAGACCGTGAAATGTCGATTCGTCGCCGTTCGCAGCAATTGGGTTTGTGTTATTCGACCACATGGAAGATTTTACGCAAAGATCTTGGTGTAAAACCGTATAAAATACAGCTCGTGCAAGAACTGAAGCCAAACGATCTGCCACAACGTCGAATTTTCAGTGAATGGGCCCTAGAAAAGTTGGCAGAAAATCCGCTTTTTTATCGACAAATTTTGTTCAGCGATGAGGCTCATTTCTGGTTGAATGGCTACGTAAATAAACAAAATTGCCGCATTTGGAGTGAAGAGCAACCAGAAGCCGTTCAAGAACTGCCCATGCATCCCGAAAAATGCACTGTTTGGTGTGGTTTGTACGCTGGTGGAATCATTGGACCGTATTTTTTCAAAGATGCTGTT
Organism: Polietes domitor; assembly: GCA_947397865.1. Lineage (NCBI taxonomy): Eukaryota > Metazoa > Arthropoda > Insecta > Diptera > Muscidae > Polietes > Polietes domitor. The sequence goes on from OX377621.1 coordinate 123,768,263, forward strand.
GGACGCAACGTTACGGTGAATGGCGATCGCTATCGTTCGATGCTAACAAACTTTTTGTTGCCAAAAATGGAAGAACTGAACTTGGTTGACATGTGGTTTCAACAAGATGGCGCTACATGCCACACAGCTCGCGATTCTATGGCCATTTTGAGGGAAAACTTCGGAGAACAATTCATCTCAAGAAATGGACCGGTAAGTTGGCCACCAAGATCATGCGATTTGACGCCTTTAGACTATTTTTTGTGGGGCTACGTCAAGTCTAAAGTCTACAGAAATAAGCCAGCAACTATTCCAGCTTTGGAAGACAACATTTCCGAAGAAATTCGGGCTATTCCGGCCGAAATGCTCGAAAAAGTTGCCCAAAATTGGACTTTCCGAATGGACCACCTAAGACGCAGCCGCGGTCAACATTTAAATGAAATTATCTTCAAAAAGTAAATGTCATGGACCAATCTAACGTTTCAAATAAAGAAACGATGAGATTTTGCAAATTTTATGCGTTTTTTTAAAAAAAAAAAGTTATCAAGCTCTTAAAAAATCACCCTTTATTTAGACATTACAGCATTGTATTTATTTATAGTAGTAGATTTTAAACAGTGCGCATAAGTATACATTGTAGTTTGAAATAGTAAACAAATATAGTAATGTGCATAAAAATATCACAATTTTCGTAATTTGGTACTGTGCTTCTATGTAAAGTCGACATCCTTTAATCTGCTGGTAATACTATGGAATGCACTCCGTGGTGGAGGGTATATAAGATTCGGCCCGGCCGAACTTAACGCCTTCTTACTTGTTGTTATTGCAGTTAAGTTATCCAGTCTGAAAGAAAAGCAGACCTTTCATTTGCATTAAGCTAGTAGATGGAATTAATTATTTAAATCATGTAACTTCTTAGAAAATAAGTAACCGGATGTCTGAATTCCAAGTCATATTATTTTTGTTTTAAAATAACAAATTTAAATCTCTTGGTAATTATTATGTTTAACGATATAGATTTGATTAATATATTAATTTAAATAAATAAAATATTATCTTCATCAAAATTAATTCATCAACCAAAGTTATAAGTGATGCTTTTAATTTCTTACAGATCTACAAGGTTCTAAGTGGCACATAGAACTTTGTAGCTCCAAGTTAGTGCAAAACAAATGAGCACCAAAGTTGTATCCATTTTTTGCAAAATAAAATTCTAGAAAGGTCTAAATTACTTGAACAAGATTAAACACATTTATTAAAGGTCGCTGGCAAAATAAAATTAGATATAAAAACTACAGAATATTAAACATTGAAGTTACGTTTTCTCAAAACAGCCTTTGGAGCTGTTGTTCTAAGGTCGCGATTTTTTTTTTAATTTTTTTGTCGGAAGTAGTTTTACTATTTCCAATTATCCGGAGACAAATATATCCGAAACAACCCAATACGCAAACAATAGAGGAGTCTGGAGACTATAGCGGAGCTAGGAGAATATCCCAGTTCAAATCAAATATTGATTACAGACCATGATAAAAGACACGAAGAAATAAAACAAATGAGCGTTGGCACGGCAGACATATTGCTGGGTAACTATACCCACGTATACACGTACTAACATATGCTACTTACTAAGATGCTTGTAAGGTGGCAAGAGTGCTTTATTATTTGGTGCGATTGTTTTAGACAGATATTCTGAAAGTTAGTTGTGCTTCGCATTCGTTTGTTAGAATCATTTACTTAAAGAGTCCGGGTATGTTGTTGAAAAGTCGCTGCGAACCCACCTGACCAAGGCCTTACCATTTTTGAATATAGATGCAAATTAGTCTTAAGCCAGGACAATATCCCAGTTCAAATCAATCATATTAAAATAACAAATTCAAAATAGAAGACCAAATACATCGGATCGTGTACTCCACTAATATAAAGTTTCTACAAGGGTATATGTATGTATCGTGCTATCTGACGGTTATCTGTATTAATTATTATGCATTTTACATATACGCAATGCGTTTGGAAAAAAGCTGCGTTTGCGTTTCAACATCAAGATCTTGCTGGTTCGGTGTGTGCGTCCTTTATGTGCGTGTGTGTGTGTTAGTATTTTCATGCGTAAATGACCGTTGGCAAATTTAATGTGAATGGATGTGAAAAGTTGTTCACATCTTCAGGATAGGTAACGAAGTCATTGTGATCACTACCAAAACTATTGTATTGAATAGTGTTAAGAAACATTTTTTCTGTCGATGCACAGTATGCCAAAAAAGTAAAAATGTGACGATTTTTTGGCATAAGATATACAACAGTTTAGCATTTTTAGTGATGTTTAGTCCAGAATTTGGTTAACATTTTTTAAAAACGTGACTGGTACATACATGAGACATTCCTTGTCAAACTGAACAAACACGTGACACCGATTTTTTGAAAATTTTAGGAAATATTCTTATTAAAAAAATCTTAAACGAAAAATAGTCAATTACGGACTTTAACAATTAATGTAACGATAAATTATTTAATACGATTGTCAACATTATTGTACACCTTGGAATCTAACTCTACTTCTGTGAAGGCATTTGAAAGAAAAATATCGATACCTAAGAAGGACTAAACATTCAACCTAATATTTGGAGTAGTTAAGCAATCTTTTTTAATTTCCGCCTTATAAAAACTTAAAATTGTTGTACATTTCCCTTATAGCGTGAACACGAGCCAAAAAGATAGGACAAAACAAGTTTCCGACTGACCCTACTTATATACCCTCACTCTCAGACATCATATGTATGGAAGTTATAAGGACTTAAATTTTACTTAAGTTGTATGGAAAGCACTATAAGGTAAAAACATGATCAAATATCAAGTCATAGTGTATTCTATGCGCCAGTATAGAAGTTGCAAAGAATTCAATTTTACCAATAATAGGGACAATTGTTTGGGGAGTGGCAAATGCTTATATATTGTAAGGGTTCAAAAACATTTTCAAATATCAAATTGCAACTGATTTCGACAAACCAAATGGAAGTTAACCAAAGTTTATAGCAATTTGTGTGGGAGATATCAGAACGGGAGTGGCAATATCGCCCATATTGCAGGTGACTGCAATGTCTTTACAAACATTACCGAATGTCAAATTTCAGAGTATTCCGATCATCCATATATAAGTTATAACAGCTTTAATTTAAGGTTTGTGTAGGTGGTACTCAGGGCCGTGCGCAGGGGGGGGGGGTTTTGGGGGTTCAAACCCCCCCCAGAGAGGTTTCGAACATATAATTTTTAAAACCTTCTAGACTTTGTGAAGCAATAAAATATAGAATTTTTAAGGTCTTTTTAAAATAACTCGTTAGTTTTGCAGTAAAATCATGAAAACACGAAAACTACATAAACAAATCGTGAACGCTGTCTTGAATTTCGGACAAATGTTATGAAAAATACAAACAAACTAAACGAATTGTGCCAATTTCAAGATTGTGTAATGCTAATTTCGCTAATGGACACCAAACTGTTCGGAAAATTTTCATTTTTATTAACCGATTCCACTTCTTGATATTGGACTAGAGCTATATCTTATATAGATATAGAACGTTAAGATGTAACATTTGCGATTGGACATTTTTATGAAGCTGTATCTAAATCTGAACCGATGTGTCCTATTTTCATCACAGATGCAACAACAACGGTTTCTGTTACTTCCAATGTATTGGAAGTTTGCAATTATAACAGAAATTCATTTCGACAAACAAAGAAAATTGATTTACATAAACTTATTTCTCTTTGTTCATTTACATCAACTGATGACATGTTTACCGCAAACAAACTAATTTTTCCAACAAAAGAAATTATTTTTTTTGCGTGTAGGTCTCTATTTTAAAATCTACTTTAAAGTTGAGAAAAAATAAGAAATGAATTTTAACTTACTAAAATTTTTGTTATATTTATCACTTATGTCAAATATTTTCAGAGTTAGTATTTTTTGTACATATGTAACAAGTATTATTCAAAAGAGAAACAACGAATTCATTAACTTGGATCTACGTAGGAAAACGAAACTATAAAATACAATTATTTGGTTTTTGGAATTAAAATTTTTAGTTGTTTCTTCTTGCATTTCATCGAATACAAAAAACTGTATTTGTTATTCGAATTTATACATATTTAAGATTGTAAAAATGAAGAAACATATTTTTTATTTAATTGTAATATGCGTATAAAGATTTTGAGTAAACATTTTTCATTTTTCTAGATTTAGGGCATGTCGTACTTCATTCCATTCCATCATTTCGCGTTAATAGCATTTTGATTCCCCAATTATCAGGCTAACATAGGAAAAATGGTGGCTGTAAAGTCAAAAATTGTGAAGAGTATATTTAGAAAAACCGGCGTAACTTTATATTATATTGAGAATACCAAAATATTTCTTTGGCATGTGATTGTTGACTTCATGGGGAATATTTGTGTATGAAAAGTTTCAGAATTATGAATGAAAGAAATTTTGGATTTTTCATCAATTGCAGCGATTTTCGCGACTGGCTACATATATGTTACAAGCGACCAATCTGACGGTTGAAGCTGAAATTTTTAAATTCGCTGTGTACATCACAGAAAATGCGTTTTCTATACAACATTGCCAAGATTTCATGAAAAAAGTTATGGAGTTTACAATAAATCTTATTTATATATTTGGGCATAAATGGCTATGTGCTTATTTCAACATTCTTAGTGCTCAATTTTAAACATACAAAAGTGGCTATGAACCATCAAACCGCGAATAATAGGAAATTTTGAACACTTTTTAATCGTAGCAATTATTAATCCTTTTTAGATTAAACTGTAGAATAATGATTAATAATTTCTCTTCAAATTAAGGAGAAAATCAGTTTTTTCGCTCTCCTGAAAAGTTATGTTTTTGATCATATCTCATTTGCTAGAACAAGGGTAGTAGATTTACTTAAAACCCTTTCTTTGGATCTAATAAAAAATTCTTACAATTGAGTAAAGTGAAACTTATGTGAAAGAATATTTCCAAGGTTTTAAGTGAGAAAAAAATCTGAAATTTTTTGTATGGAAAAAATTCCATTTAGGAAATTTTAACTTAAAAATGTGTTTTTTCCTAAAATGAAAATGTTTACTGAAATTTATGCCGAGTTCTTCATACATTTAAGTATTAATGAACTTATAAAAAACATTTGAAATTGTTTAAAAAATTCTTGAATATTAATCTAAGAAGCAATTCTAATTCGTTTGCAGAAACTTATTTCTTAAATACTTTATGAATTATTCTAAGGAAGGCGCAGGCGCCTATCTTGCCTTTGCAACAATCATGGAGTAATAGCTCAACTCCTTGTGGCAGAGGTATCATGGAACTTTTGAGACATATTTCATGTTTTGCATACTCTGAAGCAAAACTATTTGTTTGATTTTTTTAGTTAAAACGAACTTATTTTAATTTCGCCTTTTTTCCTTGTATAAAATAACATTTTCCTCAGTTTAAGTAAAAATTTGCTCGTTTTGAGGAAACACACAGCCAAATTTTACTTAGTTTGAGTAATATATAGTTTTAGGAAATTTTCAGCAAAATTTACTTAGTTTTAGGAAAATTTTGCTAAAATTTAGTAAAAAAATACTTGGTTTTAGGAAAAATGTACTTACTTTAAATTCAGCAAAATTCTACTTATATTTAGTAAAAATGTACTTGGTTTCCTAAATTTTAGTTAATTTTAACTCATTGTAGGGTTAACTTTTTTATGAGTGTAGTTGAAAACCCCCCCCAGGGGAAAATCCTGCGCACGGGCCTGGTGGTACTAGAAGTGGTGTGGCACAGCCCACCATACTATGTAAGCTCAACCTGATTATAAAATCTCTATTAAATACCAAAATGTAGCTGATTCCAATATCCGTGTGGAAGGTACATTGCCTTTAATTTAACATAGGAATATGGTCCATTTGTGTGGGAGATACCAGAAGGGGCGCGACAATTTCGCCCATTTTCGTACTTAAACTAAGTTTGGGAAAAATATTACCATGTGCAAAGTTTGAATAGATACCTTCCTTCTGTCTGGCTGACTGGTGTATTGTGACACAGACGGACATGGCTCACACAGCTTAAACAGTCGTGAAATGGATTGGGTCCTAACATACCTAGGGTCTTAAGTCACTCCTTCAATGTGTCAAATGTCAAAAGGAAAATCGGTTTCTACATTCCTCTAATTGCGTAGAATTGTAAATAAAAGTATATTTCTAAATACGCACAATTATGGGGCAAAATTGGAAAAAAGGGATAAAAATGGGACGAACCAAACGACTGTAGCAAGAATATTGAAATTTAGGGTACACTTCTCTCTGACTGCATAGACGAAAAATTAAGAAATCTTGTAAAATAAATTGATATTACGAAAGTCATACTATTACGGGGTATAATGCAAGTAGAAATCCGGTGTACACGTGCTCTGACTGCATAGACGCGAAAAATAATGAAATCTTTTGATATTCGTACTTTTAGAGACAAAATGGAAAAAAGAGATAACATTGGTACCGACCGAAACATAACAATTTATTTAACACGATAAACATAAATGTTTGCGGTAGTTTGTAGTCAGGCCCGTGCGCAGGATTTTCCCCTGGGGGGGGTTTTCATCTACACTCATAAAAAAGATAAAGCTATAATGAGTTAAAATTAACTAAAATTTAGGAAACCAACTACCTTTTTACTAAATATAAGTAGAATTTTGCTGAAGTTTTCCTAAATCTAAATAAATTTTTCCTAAAACCAAGTAATTTTTTATTAAATTTAAGCAAAATTTTCCTAAAACTAAGTAAATTTTTACTAAATCTTAGTAAAATTTTGCAGAAAATTTCCTAGAACTAAGTAAATGTTTACTCAAATCAAGTAAATATTTACTCAAACTGAGGACAATTTTGCTGATTTTTTTCCTCAAAACGAGTAAATTGTTACTTAAACTGAGGAAAATTTTATTTGATACAAGAAAAAAAGGTGCAATTAAAATAAGTTCAATTTAACTAAAACAATCAAACAAATATTTTTGCTTCAGAGTATGCAAAACTGATACAAAAAATGACAACATGAAATGTTTCTCAAAAGTTTCATGATACATCTGCCATAAGGAGTTGAGCTATTACTTCATGATTGTTGCGAAGGCAAGATAGGCGCCTTCGCAGTGGTTGTTTAGAATAATTCATAAATTATTTAAGAAATAAGTCTATGCAAACGAATGAGAATTGCTTCTTAGATTAATTTATTTAAACAATTTCAAATGTTTTTTATAAGTTCATTAATACTTAAATGTATTAAGAACTCGGCATAAATTTCAGTAAACATTTTTACTTCATTTTAGGAAAAACCACATTTTTAAGTTAAAATTTCCTAAATGGAATTTTTTCCATACAAAAACTATATTTTTTTAAGTAAATCTACTGCACTTATTCTAGTAAATTAACTATTTACTATAGCTTTGAAAGAAGGAAACTTTACTCATACTTAGTTAATTTTCTAACTTTTTAGGAAGTCTTTACTGAACTCGAGTAAAATTGTTGAAGTAAATTGTAGTATGAATTTTACTCAGATTTAGGAATGCTATTTTTCTGAGTGTACTTTTACAAAAAATAAAGCAAGTGATTCTGCTAATTATTTTAGTAAATTTACAATTAATGTTAAATTTTTCTCGTTAAGTCTAGTCAGTCTATGGCGCAATGATAAATGACGTTAATTTCATTATGTGTGATTACGTGAGCGTTTGTAAACCTCTCATATTTTATTGCCAGGATCTTCGAGAAATATTTTGATACATTCGTCCGACAGACATTGTCGGCAAAATTGGATTTCAGTAATACACCTATCAGTACACTCAAAGGAATATGTCAGTAAAAGAAATCAGAAAGTCTACTGAAAGAGCAGATTCTCTGCTGTTAAAAAAGAAACAGCATCTGTTATCTGCTGAGATGGTAAACAGCTGTTTGCTGTTTTTAGCAATATATGTGATACGCATATTGTCCCAAGCTAATATAAAATGAAATTCGAGCTAAACTCGCTTATGAACGCTTATCTATTTTTATATTTTAATTAACAACAGCCAATTTTAGCAGACTGCAAGCTCTTTAACAGTGTGAATGGTGATGTAAGATTGCAGAAAACTGCTGTTATGCCAAAAAACAGCTGTAATAGCAGAAAAGTGTCTGCTGATAGGCAGCATAATTCATTCATAATTCTGAATCTTTTGATACACAAATATTCCCCATGAAGTCAGCAATCACATGCCAAAGAAATATTTTGGTATTTTCAATATGATAAAAAGTTACGCGGGTTTTTCTAAAGATACTTTTCACAATTTTTGACTTTACTACCACTATTTATATTATTTTAGCATGATAACTTAGGAATCAAAATGCTATTAACGCGAAATGATGGAATTTGATAGTACGATATGCCATAAATCTAGAAAAATGTTTTAAACAAAATCGTTGTCGCGAATTATAACCTCCGGTTTTATGCTGCTCCATTGTTGAACTATTTTATTTATATTATTTTTATGTTTATAGCTACTTATGCAGTCACAAACTAACGTGCGAGGGGATAGCCAAATCAGAGAATTAAAAAAATCTATTCCAAATTTATATGACAGATGACTGAGAATAGTTTGGCATCAAAAACTTCATAGCCACATTCAAATATAAGTCCTCGATATATATTTTGAAGAAATATTACACAAAAAAACGACAAATTCCTCTGCGATAAACCCTTCAGTCCCGCATGTTTTCTATGATAAATGCAGAAAAGTGGATATGCTTTTTGACAAAGTATGGGTCTAAATAGGATTTCTAAAGAGTTTTGGGGTTTTTAATTTATATAGGACATGAGTAACAGAATGTTTACTCAAAATTTTTATACGCATATTCCGATTAAATAAAAAATATTTGAAAATGTTTCTTCATTTTTATAATTTTAAATATGCATAAATTCGAATAATAAATACAGTTTTTTTGTATTCGATGCAATGCAAGAAGAAACAACTTTTAATTCCCAGAAACCAAATACAGTGTAGTCTCGCTAATCCGAATAATTGATTGCAGACCCCGATTTTTCTATTGCCGAGATTTGTAGATCTTTTAGAACCAGAATATTCTCCATACTAACATCATTCTCTTCAGCCCATTTGATGCAAGTATTGAAACACTGTATAGCATCACTGGGTTTTACTCGTGAGACCGTTGGCATAATATCGCTCTGTACATCTTCTTCACTATCCGAAGACGATAAGTCAACTGCGTCGAGTTCTTCTATTTCGTTTATCCAATCCTCAACTTCTGCTTCAGTTATATTTATTTGTAAGGCCGTATTGAACGTCTGCGTTAAAAAGTGTATACCATTTGTTTGCCCTTCACGTAGTACAGCTAACGGAATATTGTCCTCAGAGTTCCACTCATCCGGAAAAAGTTTAGACCAGCATGATGATAATGCTGTTCTGGGTATCTTGTGCCAAGACTGTTTCAGTAAAATGCAACAATCTTTTATGGTAAAACCTTTTAAAAAATTGGAATAGTCTTCCTCTTTGTAATTCACAACTTCACGCAAAAGAGCCTTTTTATAATTAATTTTTGTTAGCCTGATAGCATTTTGGTCCATTGGTTGAATTAAACAGGTACAATTCGGAGGCAAAAAATAGTTTTGTAATTTCCACACTCTGACAGGAATTCCCCACTTGTGTGACATCGGGCGTTATCTATAATTAGAATTCCTTTTTGTGGCAAATTATTCGCAGCTTGATATAATTTTACTTGGCGAACGAAAGATCTGTGGAACCATTCCAAAAAAATGTTTGATGTCATCCAAGCATTCTTGGATGAATAATATTCCACGGGGGGTTGATGTTTAAACGAGCGGGGGTTACGCGACTTTCCTATAACAACAATATCGAGTCTATGAAGTCCGGATTTGTTAGCGCAGCAAAGGAACGTAACTCTCTCCTTGCACATTTTCCTTCCGGGAGCAGATTTTTCCTTTGCATGTACCAATGTCTTATCCGGCAACATTTTCCAAAACAAAGCTGATTCATCTGCGTTGTATATCTGACAATCAAGCAAATCCATAGTGGTAATAATGCGATTTAGTTCGCTTCTGAATTCTGGAACTAGATCCGGTCGGCTTGACAATTTTTCACCGCATATTTTCAAATTACGAATAGAGAATCTCTTCTTGAATTTTTGGTACCATCCCGTACTTGCATTAAATTGCCTTTCAGATCCATATAGCTTAACGAACAATGACTTTGCTTTTGCGCATATTATTTCTTTAGATATTGGCACATTCTTGGATCGCCGTGTTTCAAACCATAAATACAATTGACGTTCGAAGTCCTCATGCTCTCCAGGCTTCAGAGTTCGACGGATTTTTAGCAGCTTATGATTAGATTTTTCAGCGAATCTATAAAGGTTACTTTTGAGCCACAAATTTACTCTTTATATGAAAATTTACCCACCTTTTCAAGCTAGCGATTTTTTTTCTTTATATCGCATATTGTAGCTACTCCGACACCATATTTTTGAGCCAGTTACTCCTTTTTTCAAATCTTCAATCACTTTTAATTTTTCCAAAAGAGATAATGTTTTATGAGCTCTTTTTAGAGAAGACATTTTATTGCAGCAATAAACCAACCGATCGTCACGCGTTAAAAAATGAAATGATATATATCAAGTATACATCCTTATACACATACACACATATATCTGTAAAACACCATTCAAAAAGAATTTTAACGGTGCTTTTTCATTGCAAACTATGATTTGTTGTTTGTTATTGACAAAATTGAAGTAAAAAGAAACAAAACAACCAATTCGGATTATTGAGCTGCAACCAATTCGGACTATAGAATCTCTAATGCATTTGAAAATGCAGTTCGGATTACTGGATATTCGGATTAACGGTGCTTCGGATTAACGAGCCTTCACTGTAATTGGTATTTTAGAGTTTCGTTTTCCTACGTAGATCCAAATTACTGAATTTGTTGTTTCTCTTTTGGATAATACTTGTTACATATGTACAAAAAAATACTAACTCTGAAAAATATTTGACATAAGTGATAAATATAACAAAAATTTTAGTAAGTTAAAACTCATTTCTTATTGTTTCGCAACTTTAAAGTAGATTTTAAAATAGAGACCTACACGCAGAGAAAAAATGCATTTCGTAGAAACGAAATTTTAGACACGTGAACGTCGTTTTTGAGTTTCTTTTGTGGGAAAAATTAGTTTGTTTGCGGTAAACACGTCATCAGTTGTTGTAAATGAACAAAGAGAAATAAGTTTATGTATATCAAACAGTTTTCTTCGTTTGTCGAAATGGATTTGTATTATAATTTCAAACTCCCAAAACATTGGAAGTAACAGAAACCGTTGTTGTTGCATATGTGTTGAAAATAGGACACATCGGTTCAGATTTAGATATAGCTCCATAAAAATGTCCAATCGGAAATGTTACATCTTAGCGCTCTACAACCATCAAGCAAATTATTTGCTTTTATTAAGAATATTTTAGATTTCATTATGATATCATAATGATTCTTATCTACACTTTTTAAAAATTACTAAACGATTTTGTTATTAAATTTACAAACTTTTATTGCAGTACACAATTAAGAGTTCATAAGATATAGCTCTAGTCGAATGTCAAGAAGTGGTATCGGTTAATAAAAATGAACATTTTCCGAACAATTTGGTGTCCATTATCGAAATTAGCACTACACAATCTTGAAATTGGCACAATTCGTTTAGTTTGTTTGTATTTTTCATAACCTTTGTCCGAAATTCAAGAAAGTGTCCACGATTTTTTATGTAATTTTTTTATGTGTTTTCATGATTTTACTGCAAAATTACCATTTCAGACGAGTTATTTTAAAAATACCTTAAAAATTCTATATTTTTTTTCCTTCAGAATGTCTAGAAGGTTTTAAAAAGTATATGTTCGAAACCTCTCTGGGGGGGGGGGTTTGAACCCCCAAAACCCCCCCCTGCGCACGGCCCTGTTTGTAATAGTAAACAAATACCCGTTACCATGCTTAACGGTATGCAGAAAGCCCAACGAAGAATTTGGACTACTTACCTACCTACCTACCTACCTACTTGGAACCTTAAACCTAACCCAAATAAAGAATGTTATTTGAAGAAAACTAGATGTTCAGGACAGCTTCAGGCAGGGCCGTGCTCAAGGGGGGGGGGTTTGGTGGTTCAATCCCCCCAGAGAGGTTTCGAACATATAATTTTTAAAACCTTCTGAAGCAATAAAATATAGAATTATTTAGTTCTTTTTAAAATAACTCGTCTGAAATGATAATTTTGCAGTAAAAACGCAAAAATTACATAAAAAATCGTGGACACTTTCTTGAATTTCGGACAAAGGTTATGAAAAATACAAACAAACTAAACGAATTGTGCCAATTTCAAGTTTGTGTAATGCTAATTTTGCCACTTCTTGACATTTGACTAGAGTGTACTACAATAATTTAATAAAAAATCTTTTAGTAATTTTAAAAAAGTGTAGATAAGAATCACATGAATGAAATCTAAAAACATTCTTAATAAAAGCAGATAATTTTCTTGATGCTAACCCGTAGCTTAACTATGAGTGTCAAACTTTGGACAAATTTGTAGTATATCTAATTGGAATGAAATCATTGAAAAACAATTTACCTCTAAATTAATAATTATGTAAAAATCTATTGGCGGGATGAAATTCTTCGTTTCTGCGAAAAAGTATTGGAGTAACCTAAGAATTTTTTATGTAGACATTTTTTACTTATTCATAAGAATGTACAATACTTTAATTTTTAAATAAAATACAATTTGCATTTTTAAATTTCTTTCAATTCAAACGAATGATATACCCCTCTCTGAGTATAGAAATCGAGTGGGACATTTGTATAAGGGCTATAACAAAACATTGACCCACGTATTGCACTTCGACAACAGATGTTCACAGGTCAAATATAATATGGTGCGGCTATTCGTATATTCCGTTTGCAATGCGTGGTTTGTAACATTTGCAATGCGACATTTTTATGGAACTGTATTTAAATCTGAACCGATGTGACCTATTTTCATCACAAAAAGGTTTCTGTTACTTCTAAATGGTTTGGGAGTTTGTAATGATAATACAAATACATTTCGACAAACGAAGAAAACTGTTTGTTTTCAGGAGAGCATAAAAACTGATTTTCTCCTTAATTTTAAGAGTAATTATGAATCATTCCTCTACAGTTTAATCTAAAGAGGATTAATAATTGCTACGATTAAAAAGTTTTCGAAATTTCCTATTATTCGCGGTTTTATGGTTCATAGCCACTTTTGTACGTTTAAAATTGAGCACTATGAATTTTGAAATAAGCACATAGCCATTAATGCTCAAATATATAAATAAGGCTTATTGTAAACTCGATAATGGTTTTTTATGAAATGTCGGCAATGTTATGTAGAAGACTCATTTTCTGCGATGTACACAGCGAATTTAAATATTTCAGCTTCATCCGGTAGATTGGTACCATTTTTATTCCCTTTTCCAATTTTTTTACAAAAAGTGGATATTGCGGTAGGACATGGAAACAAAAAATACAAATTGGATATTTTTGGAAAATTTTCATTTTCGCGGCAAATAGGGCTAACAAAAATGTTCATGCATGACATTTTTGTTTTATGATTTTCTCGCGAACCAATGCCATAAATGTAGCCGAAAATCGGTGCAATTGTTGAAAAATTCGCGGTTGCAATTGCTTAAATTTAAACTTTCTCTGTTCAGGATTCTGCAACTTTTCCGGCTAAAATATTCCGAATAAAGCCAGTAATCATATACCATAACAATATTTTGGTATTTTCAATATGATAAAAAGTTACGCGGGTTTTTCTAAAGATACTTTTCAAAATTTTTGACTTTACAGCCACTATTTATCCTATTTTAGCCTGATATCTTGGGAACCAAAATGCAATTAACCGCGTAATGATGGAATTTGATAATGCGATATGCCATAAATCTAGAAAAATGCTTTAAGCAAAATCATTGTAGCGAATTACAACCTTCGATTATATGCTGCTCCATTTTTGAACTATATTATTTTTATGTTCACAGCCTTTTTTGCAGTCACAAATTAACGTGTGAGTAGATAGCCAAATTTGAAAAAAATGGCTTTCTCCAAGTTTATATGTCAGATGACATCCAAATCTGAGAATAGTTTGGCATCAAAAACTCATTTTCGAGAACATGGTTCATGTCCACTTATGTATATTAGTCTGGGTCGCCGTCCATACAAATGGAAAAACAACTTCCAGTCACCCCACGAAAATAAAGTTTGGTTTGTTTAATGATGATTTGCAAAATATTTTCAAGCCATCTTTAAATAAAAATTTTGATTCTTGTCATAGAGTAACTTGTTGGTCGAATTATTGGACGTTTATAGTAATTTTTTGTGGATTTTCACAGTGACTACTGAAAACTTTTTCGTCTTTGGAGGTAGTATTTTATATAAATAAATAGCGGCAGTCAATACCTTTCCAATGATGCCTAAATGATGAACATCGGAATGAAATTGACGCCGCAGCGCTCATTTTTGTAAAAAAAACATTTTGGCTGTGAAAACCATCGCCTGTATTAAATTGTTTCACAAAAATGGAGTCAGTGATTCATCATTCATCATCACTTAGGCATCATTCGAAAGTATTGACTGCCGCTATTAATTTTTCATTACACCTCTTACAAAATGCTTCCAAGAAATATGAGTTTTTAGCTGTCATCCTGAAAACCCACAAAAAATCAATATAAACGCCCAATAATTCTACCAATGAGTTATTCTAAGAAAAGAATAAAAATTTTTATCCAAAGTGCTTCCAAGGGTTTATTAAATCAGAAAGAAAAATTGGGCAAAAATGTAACACAAAAATTTTCACGGGAAAAACATGATTTTTAGAGGTGTTTTCAGGAGCGTTTAGCTCACAGATGGCTTGACCCAGTGACGAAATATTTTGTAGATCATCATTAAGCAATCCAATCTTCATTACTTGGGGGTGACCGCTGCAATTTATTTTCGTGACCCATCCTAATGTATATAAGCCCTCGATATGTAAACATATTTCTCTTTGTTCATTTACAACAACTGATGACATGTTTACCGCAAACAAAATATTTTTTCCTACAAAAGAAACTCAAAAACAATGTTCAAGTGTCTAAAATTTCGTTTCCATTTTAAAATCTACTTTAAAGTTGCGAAACAATAATAAATGATTTTTAACTTACTGAATTTTTTTTCATGTTTTTCGTCTTCCATTTCGTCGAGTATAAAAAACTGTATTTGTTATTCGAATTTATACATATTAAAGATTATAAAAATTAAGAAACATTTCCAAATATTTTTATTTAATCGGATTATGCGTATAAAGATTTTGAGCAAACATCCTGTTACTCATGTAACTCCTGTATAAATTAAAAAACATCATATTTAGGCCCATACTTTGTCAACAAGCATATCCAATTTTCTGCATTTATCATAGAAAAAATGCGGGGCCTGAAGAGGGGTGAAGCGTAGAGGAATTCGATCGTTTTTTGTGTAATATTTCTTCAATATATATATGTATGTATGTAAAAAAGAAGTTCTACACTTAGAGAACAAGTCGGTTAAGAAAAAAGCAGCGATTGTCTGATACCTATCAGCAGACACTTTTCTGCTACTGCAGCATTTTTTTCGCATAACAGCAGTTATTCTGCAAACTTATATCACCATTCATACTGCTAAAGAGTTTGCAGTCTGCTAAAATTTACTGCTGGTAATTAAAATATAAAAATAGATAAGCGTTCCTTTCATATTAGCTTGGGACAATATGCGTATAATTAAAACGACACTCGCAATATCTTTCCTTGGTAATAAATTGCTTTATAATAACTTCTATTCAAAAAAGTTTCGTTAACATGTATATTTAGGTGGTCATACTGTTCTGTACATATGCTTAAAGTTTTTTCTATATTGCTAAAAACAGCAAACAGCTGTTTACCATCTCAGCAAATCTGGCTTCTCTTTTTCAGCAGAAAATCTGCTCTTTCAGTAGGCTTTCTGCTTTCTTTTACTGACAAATTTGAGTGTACTGATAGATGGATTACTGAAATGCAATTTTGCCGATGAATTTATCAAAATATTTCTCCAAGATCATGGTAGTAAAATATGAATGGTTGCCAAACGCTCACGTAAGCACACATAATCAAATTAACGTCATTTATCATTGCGCCATAGACTGACTTTTTTTGTAAAACTAGATGCAACAACCCCCCCCCAGGGGAAAATCCTGCGCACGGCCCTGGCTTCAGGGCATTGATCCGAAACACAAAACAAGTTTAATCCAGGAGTTGCTTCTTTATAACTGTCCAAAAGTGTTCCATTCTCACCCCCAATCCCCAGACATGAACCCCACCGAAAATTTGTGGGATGAATTGGAACTCCGTATTCTCCGCCACTCAATAACCTCCACATCCGAATTGAAAAAACGACTACAGGAAAAATGGGATTTAAATACGTGTGAAGATCGCTTGGCCAAATAAGGATATAAAGAGGTCGAGCTACTTTAACTTATAGAACATGGTAGAAAATGTTGCTTTGACTTTAATTTTTTTTAATTTTAATTTGATTTATTTATTTCAACTTGTAATTCAAAGCCATCGGGCCAATTTAAAACAAATTACAAAATGCATATATAATACTTATGCCACAAGAGTCAATTGTCGAACAACAACAAAAATTAGATGCAACCCTGCGTATTTTAGATTGTCAAACTCAACTGACTAAACTTTCCAACAAACCACATAAATGTTTGTTCGAATATTTATTTACTGTAACAACTTTTTTTGTTGAAATTTTCAGGTGCACTGTTTTCTGTATATATATAATATATATATAAAATATAAGTACTAAGAATACATATATATTACACTAGCAGTACCCGCTGCTTCGCACGCGAAAAAGCCAGTTATTTGATAATTTTATCCGTCTCTGTTTTTGGATAGTATTTATTTAATTTTCTTTTGGTGGATATAGATAAATCTAAAATAGTAATTTGGAAACATCCTATTATATAGCACTCACACACAGTCAAAGTAATGTGCTTGTCGATGTGCACTATTTTAGCTGAACTCCTTCGTATGTATAATTTTTATCATTTTCTACCAAGTTTTGAACAAAAAATTACCACCATTTATATCCTCGATCTCTTGTTTGTAGATGCAGTCAGCTACTTTATAACTTTTGCACCTCTTTACCAAAAAGTACACATTTTGAAAAACCACTATAGGTAACATGTGTTTTTGCTTCCCCTAAAAATATGTACTTTATTTGGTAACACATTTATTTCTTGTCGGAACATATCGTTGTATTAAGTACAAATTTTGAAACATCCATTTATGTTCCGCGTTTAAGTAATTAAAGGACTGTACACAATTTTTATCCCTTTTCGTCCCGCGCATCCCTTAAAAGTACAAATTTCGAAAGTCCAATTTTACTGCGCTTCTTCATGGTTAGAGGAATTTACATACTAAATCAAGAAATCCATTTATGTTGCAAGTCTACGGTGTCAGAGGAATTTACACTCCAAATTTCTCGACTATAGCTGCAATACTTTAGTTGGTACCATTTTTATCCCTTTTTGTCCCGCTCACCTCCTATAAGTACAAATTTCAAAAAAAATCCATTTTGATTGCGCTTCTACGTTGTCAGGGAATTTACACTCCAAATTTCGCAATTCTAACTGCACTCTTTTAGTTGGTACTATTTTTATCCCGCTCACCGTTTATAAGTACAAATTTCGAAAAATTCTTTTAGATTAGCGCTTCTAAATTGTCAATACTTTAGTTGATACCGTTGCCAGAGGAATTTACACTCCAAATTTCACAATTGTAGCTACAATACTTTGGTTGGTACAATTTGTATCCCTTTTTGTTCCACTCACCCCTAATAAGTACAAATTTCGAAAAATCCATTTAGATTAGATTTTGTCAGTGGAATTTACATACCAAATTTCACGACTATAGCTGCAATACTCAAATTGGTACAACTTGTATCCCTTTTTATCCCGCTCGCCCCTTAAAAGTACAAATTTCGAAAAATACAATTTTACTTCGCTTTTATATGGTTAGAGGAATTTACATACCAAATTTTACTATTCTAGGTGTAATACTTTAGTTGGTACCATTTTTATCCCTTTTTGTCCCGCACGCCCCTTTAAAGTACAATTTTCGAAAAATCCAATTTTACTTCGGTTTTATATGGCCAGAGGAATTTATATACCAAATTTCATGATTCTAGGTGTTATACTAAAAGAACAAATTTCGAAAATCTAATTTTACTTCGCTTTTATATGGTCAGAGGAGTTTACATATCAAATTTCAAGATTTTATGTGTAATACTTTAGTTGGTACCATTTTTATCCCTTTCTGTCCCGCTCGCCCACCAAAAAGTAAAAATTTCGAAATTCAATTTTACTTCGCTTTTATATGGCCAGAGGAATTTACATACCAAATTTCACGATTCTAGGTGTAATACTTTTTTATCCCTTTCTGTACCGCACGCTCTTTAAAAGTACAAATTTCGAAAAATCAATTTATATTGCAAGTCTACGTTGTCAGAGAAATGTAAATACCGATTTTCACGATTCTAGCTGCAATTCTTAAATTGGTACCATTTTTATCCATTTTTGACCCGCTCGCCCCTTAAAAGTACAAATTTCGAAAAATGCCTATTTGTAGCTCTTCTGCATGGTCAGTGCAAGGAACTCACCGAATTTCATGTTTCAGGTTGAACATAGGGCGATTTTTCTGTATAGATATATAATTATTACGTAACTGACTGACTGATCAGCACCCAGATCATAACATGAAATTGGTGTATATTCGTCTTACTACGCGGGCGAGCAATATAAATTGATTTTTCGAAATTTGTATTGTATAGAGCAAAAATGGATTTGGTACCAACCAAAATATCGCAGCTAGAGTCGTGATATTCGGTATGTACATTCTTTTGAAAGCGTAAATACGAAACATAAATCGATTGTCGTTTAAGAATTATTAAAAATTTGATAAACGGTTAACCTTTCGGATCACGACCCGCCTAGCATCACCACATTGCATGTGACCCCGTGCGCTTCTGCTGAATATGGTCTGAATATTCCCAATCAATGTCTATAATAATAAGCGAAATAGAGAACGGACCACTCAGACAATAGGAGAATACCGTTAAATTACTACTGGTCGAAACGCGTAAATATCTCAAATGGTTCCTCAAAGTGGTTATTAAATGGTTGTATGGCGATTGGCGATTAGCCAACAATTTGGGCAGCACAGTAGCAGGTAAAAATCAAATCATCGTGTTTCGCAATATTTCTTCTTTTAACCATTTACGGTGATGCGAGATGTGGCGAGCCAGCAAATACGATGTTTCCAAAGGGCAAATCACTGTGAAATTAATGAACATTAAGGTTATTCTTCCACTCCATTTGGCTCTGTGTGGATACATTCGTCGTGGTTGGAGTCGGATAACGAATATCGAATTCAGTGAACACATCTATATGTATGTATGTATGTGTATATATGTATGTAGGTACGGGCATATAAGCGTAAATCTTGTCACTCATGCCATGAGACGAGTAAATCCAATTCAATCAACATCTTTCATTTCTCGTGTTTTTCTGAGAGACGATCCGATCCGGCTCTTTGCAATAGTAGCGTCACAACCACATTAAAATCATTTTACACTAATCGCTGTTATTAAACAACTTATTTAGACATTTATCCCATTTATTAGTCGCCAGAACCGGTCAACAAACATTTAACTATTATGTGGGGAGTGAAAATCTGCGGGAAGTGATCACGCGCCATAGGGGTCCGTCGTCCATGGAATTTAAAAAGAGCCCAAACTGCCCTCTCCGTCTGGACGAGATTTATGCTGTTGTCGTTGGGTACTGGCTACGGCTTAATAATGGTGATGCCAATGTCAATGCATGTGTGTATGCGCGCATGTCGGTTGTCTTCGCAGGAACGAATGCTATATTAAACACTCAAACGGCAGACATAGTTGACCAACTTTTGCTCCGGACGAGCACGAGGAATGATGTAAATCAAGTGCAGCCACTTAGAAGAAAATACTCGCATACACCTTGGTAAAGACTCGACTGAAAAAATTCGATTCAACGGTGCTGCTTGAGAGGGAATGTATGAACACTAGTGGACGTTGCCAGACTTGCGATTATCAGAATTTTAGTTTTGTCTGGGGAATATAAAAAATATTTCGGGGATCTTTTGGCGTTTTCAATGCCTTGTGCAACTTGTTTAGATTTTTGAATGAGCTGTTTTTCTTTAAGCCGGGATAACAAATACAAAAAAAATATTATTTTTTCAGTGGTGGTCACAAGTTTAGCACACTTCACATGTGTTGTTTATAATACCAAATAATTTTTCTGATAATGAACTCTGCGCCAAATATTTGTTTTTTAGTGTTGCTTATGGTGTGATCAGTAAGCTCCATATTTTTTTCGTATTCTTTTGTGCCTTTTTCTCGTACTCTCATGTATTTACAAGTAATTCACAATCTTGGCTGGACACAAATTTAGCACATTTGATAAAAGTTTTTATTTTCTGTTTCTTTTTGCGTTTTTTACTCAAATGGAAATTATAATTTAACAAAATTTATAATTAGACATTTCTAAAGGAAAATAAGGCTTTGAGGTGCAGCGTCAGGTTATTATGCAATTGAACGACAGTGGAAGTACCGCTGGGGATATTGTAAACATTATAAATTGATCCAGACAGATTGAGTACAATATACTAAGCCATATTGGCACTTATGGGAGCTTCAAAAATGTTGCAAAATGTCCTACGCCAAGAAAAACAAGCAATAAATCGGATTTTTTAATTTATAGAACCTGCGTAGGTCCATTTAAAAGCACAACTGTGATTCAGAGAGATATTTCGGCAAAGATTGACATTAGCATTTCCTCAAGAACCATAAGAAGAAAAACCAATGAAAAAAATTTACTTGCATGCATTGTTTAACATAAGCCAGACGTATCAAAATATGGCTTACAGTGTCAAATTTAATCTTCTCAGGATCATTTAGAAAAATCCAAGATTTTTGGGAAAATATCGCCTGGATTGCCGAATCGAACATTTGTCGGCGCGGATCTAATAGGAAACAATACGAATTGTGCCCTCCAAACATGCAGCACAACCCAAAGTACAAATCTGAGACGGTAAAGCTTGTTGGCGAGAATCTGATAGTGTATACTGCGTTTTCTGGACACGGTGTTGGTCCCATACACAAAATCGATGCAATGATGGATCAGTATATTTACAAAAATCTACTTGTTGATACTATGATAACATATTCAGATAGAAACATGCCACTTAAGTGGCGTTTTATCCACGACAACCGACCAAAACACACTTAACGTCAGTGAAGAGCTGTTTGGAGCTGAACAGAATAGATTTTTAAAAATGGTGCAGCACAGTCACCGGATCTCAATCCTATTGACAATCTATGGAATGGACTTTAACAACATATTATAGCAATAAAACACAAAAATTTGCTCAATTTCTTGAATGAAACTCAAAATTCCTGATTCTATTCCAATGGAGCGTTTTATGTCTCTAGTGGAGAGTATGTCCAGAAGATGTACAGCTATTACTCAAAATAGTGATTATCCAACCAAATATTAAGTTTATAATAAAATGTATTGGTTAGTTCAGTTTTTTCCGGTTTGATTAAAGTTTTTTAAATTTGTGCTAAATTACTGTCCAATCACTTTTCGTATTATTTGTACTTTAGATTGCATAAAACTAAAACGCAACATAAGAACCGAACAAAAACAACGTTAAATGGTCATCTTATCGTACGCAATATTTAAAAAAAAATATCGTCCAAAAAACATAAAGTTGAAGTTGAAATATTTGCTTTACAAAGTTACATGTGGTGACTGTGCTAAATTCGTGTCCACCACCAAAAGAAATTTTCAAAAAATATTATGTGTTGACTTTATTGGACTTAGAATCGATAACCATAATTTTGAGTTACACTGGATAATTATCCAGGCTAAGTCAAAATTTTTTAATAAGACGTAGGAATAAAAAGGTAACAATAAGCGAGATTGACAGGACACAGAAAATATACAAATCTATGACATACACTCCCGGTTTCTCTGAAAGACTTAAACAATCAAATTTGTATGACAAAGACAAATATAACTTAGCATTTAAGACTGACAATACTGTCAACCACTTATTTAGTAGGACGAAGACAAAATTAGAAAATGGGGAAAAATCAAATGTGGTCTACAAAATCAAATGTAATGGGGACAAAACCAACGTATGCCAGAAGGTATATGTTGGTACTACTAAGACAAAATTAAAGACTAGAATATCATCTCACAAATCTGACCATAAAGCTATTAACAGACCATTAGAGCAGAAGACAGCTCTTGCAGCGCACTGTACCATCACAGGCCATACACCAAATTTTGACAATGTAGAGATACTGACAGAGGAGAGAAATTACAATAGAAGATACACTCTTGAGATGTTACATATTATTGACGTTCCTACCAACAAAAGACTTAACTACAAAACTGACACAGATAAATGCGCCAAAATCTATCGTTACACAGTAGACAAATACAGACGATCAAAACTGTCATCAGTAGACGAAAGCACGCAAAACCGCTCGGACTGCAGATAATATTATACATATAAAAATGTAATTATCCATAAATTTGTTAAACTTTTTGAAAAAAAAATTGTAATGTAAATGTGTAATTCTTTTTTGTGTATAGTCACCCCTGAAGATGATTGAAGATTTCAATCGAAATATTGGGATTAAATAAATAAATTATCAAAAACAACAACACCTGTTTTTCAAATAAAGCCTACAGCCGAACAAAACTAAAAGAAAAATAAAAAACAAAATTATTTTTTCAAAAATTTTTTTCACACATATATTGCTATTGCTTTATTTAAAAAACGAATTTTTAATTTTCTGTGAAATTTTATTTAGATTTTTGTTATCGCAGCTTAGTTATACAGTCTTAAAGAAAAACAGCCATATTAATATTTTTGAAAAAAAAGATGCCGCTAAAACACCAGCGATTGCTGACCGTGTCAGAATCGATAAAAAACAAACTATTCAGTTCTTCTCCGAACTTTTTCAAAATGGTTGAAATAAAATCTCCAAATCTACTGAATAACATATAAATATATATAAATCTAAATATAACGAAAATTGTTATCACGTATTAGATATTTCCATGTAACATGGTCTTATTCATAATTTTTATCCACATATCGTCACCTGAAAAGCTAAAGTCCCTAACATCACTTTTCATAATTTTACAGGAATATAAAAGAAAACCATTGCAGCGAGTTTTCAGGGTACTTTCAGAACACAAGAATACTGTTACATTATAACGCTAGTCGTTTAAGAGTTTTTCTTTTCAAAGACATTTAGTTGTTCCTAAAAATTATAATTTAGCTTTTTACAATATGAAATATTCATCAGAGACCACAATGGTAGCAATAGTTGATTTTAATTTAAAAATGGAAAACTGAAGATCAAATTAAAATTTTTACATTTATAAATTTATATATTTACATATATATAAAAATCAATGTGTGTGTCTGTGATTTGCATATAGGACGCCAAACCGGTGGACCGATTCGCCTGAAAATGTTACTGTATCTAACTTCTGAACAGAGGATGGTTCCTGGATATACTAGGTCACGATAAGACAAAAGTAGAGGAATAGGGAAAAATGAACCCGCGCAACGACGGGTACAAAATAATAGTTTCTGATAATAATGAACATTTGTCAACAATTTGGTTTTATATTTTTTATTACAAACAAAACTAGTTTAAATTCACTGAGTAACTAAGTAGTAATTTTGCGAAACACAGTTAGGGTTTCACTCTATCATGAAAGTAATTTAATTTTGTGGAAGATCTTAGCCCTCTAGCTCCTCTCTTGAGGAATTTCAACCTTTTTTTCGAAAAAAGTCCTTTGAAAAAGGATATTAATGGATTAGAATGTTCTACGAAAAAAATTGTAGGAAAATTTCAGTGGGGGTCACCGAATACACAAATTTTCTGGTATTCCCGATACGATAGAGAGTTACGCGCGCTTTTCTAAAGCCACTTATCACAATTTTGACTTCACTGCCAGCACTTATCCTATTTCGCTCGATAAAAGCCTGATAACTTAGGAAGAAAATGTTATAAACGGCTATATGATGGAATTTGACAACACGATATATCCTAAATCTAGAAAACTTTTTGAACACGGCTAAAATAAGAGTGAATTGAATAAATGTTGGACATTAAGTCAAAAATTGTGAAAATGTCTTTAGAATAACGCTAGTATTTTTTTATTATATAATTATTATGAAAATAGTTTTTTTCAATATGATTGCCATATAAATGGGGAATAATTGTGACTGAATTGTTTCAGAAATCCAGATAGAGAAAGTTGAAATAAATGCATTTGCAACCGCCAATTTTGTATTTTTGCAACAATTGTAGCTTTTTCGCGACTTACTACAAGTATGTTACAAGCGACTTTGAATTTTAATACACATGCAAATCAGCTGGATCCGTTGAATGGATCGCGAGAAAATTTCAAATGTCATGCATACGAAAAGATTTTAACCACATCTTCCGCGAAAATGCAAATTTTGCACAAATATTCCTTTTTTGTCGTAAAAGATCGATCTTCCAAAAAAACATGGACCACTTTTAACCCTAGTAATGTTGTTGTATAAGCTGGCGTGTAATTTTGCTATTTAAGCGGAAATGGCATTATTTACAACTTTGGTGTCTTCGGTGACCCCCACTGAAATTTTCCGACAATTTTTTTCGTAGAACATTTTAATACTTTAATGTCATGTTTAAAAGGACTTTTTTGATTTTCTCGAAAAAGGGTCAAATTGACCCATAAAGAGAGGAGCTAGATGGTTAAGGTCTTCCACAAAAATGAGCCTCATAAAATTCCATAATATAGTTCTGACAATAAAAATTCGCTCAGACATTAACTTACAACACTTGTTTCGCCTAAAAAATGAAAACTTTGACCCGCGATAAAAAGAAACTCAAAACTTATTTGCAGGATCTTTATTGCACAAGAAAAATATATACTGACAATACTATGGCTGCAATGTGTCAATACTTAACACTTCGTGCAGTCTGATCTCTCTCACAGGAGTACCTTAAAACTCCGTTTTGAATTTATAATAATTGGACAAAATTTTTTTTTCAAATATTTTTTCAGACAGTTCAATTTCCCTAGAAGGATCAACGAAATTGCTCAGGAAACTATGAATAGAAATCGAATAGAAATATAGCGTATGGTTAAATATACTTGACACCAATTAGTAAAGAAGTAATGAGTGGACTTTTTCAATATTTGTGTCAATTTGATTTCACAAGTTCGAATATTTCCCCGTGTTTTTGTAAAATATGTTAATTTCTTGGCGAACGAATCTTCTAAATTAAAAACGTCACATCATTCTGATCCAAACTGGTTCGTTGTTTTAGAAATACAAACACTTTGTTTCCTTGAACATTTTTTAAAGTTGCGAGTTAAAAGTTCACTTTACGGCATATTCAATTCTCACGAATCGTTCGTCTAGAGATCATTTGAGTTTGTGCGACGCGGGCGATACGCCAAGGCAATACGAATGCAATACATCCGGATGATAAATCGGCGATATTGCCATATTATCACTCGGAAGAAATCAGGATGATATCGCCATAATATCACCTGGAAGATAAAAGCGGGATATCGCCAGATATCAAAATGATACAAGGGTGATATGAAAAAAAATATTTTGATGAATTTCTTCAATTGCCGCAATATCTTCTTGCTGATATATCATCCAAATGTTTGTAGGGATAGTTGTAGCTAAACATGAAATGGTTACAACGATCATATTATGATTAGCTACAGCAAAAAAGGGTCCAATTGACCAATAAGGAGAGGTGTTAGAGGGTTACAAAATTATTCTCATAAAATTCCACAATATAGTTCTGACTGATGAGAATTCTCTCTGACATTAACTTACCACACTTTTTTCGATTAGTATAATGTTCCCTTCGACCAAAACAATGAAAACTTAGACCAGATGGACTATAAGTTTATTCTACAAAAATTATTTACTCAACATACTCAGAAATCGCTATTCGGTTCCAAAAATGCTTATTAGATATTTCCAGGTTACGTAGTTCTGATATAATTTCTCATTCCACCTTGACTTATTATTATTTCTCATTATATATCTGGCTGTCGTATACCTGTTGTCCACACAAATGTTAGGCACATATTTTATTCTCGCAAACAAATTTCTCCCTAAGTTCAAATTATCACTCAAAGTCAATTCGGTACAATTCAATTCGGTAAAAAAGTGAAAATGGGAAGGATTTTTGTATTTTTCCTAATCATAGGCTAATATGACACAATTTGTCAAATCGAGAGGAATATTTGTATCGGGGCTATATTCAAACATGGAATGAACTGACCTACTTCCACAATAGGTTCTTTCAGTTCGAGTATAAAGTGTTATGCTCAGTTTGAATAAATTCGGTGAAAATAAGTAGTTTCTGGGGCGGAAAAAGTCAAATCGGGAGTAAAATTATATAAATATGAACCGATCTGACCCATTTTCACCATGGGTGTTTCTAGTGGAAATATAGTCTTTATCCCGAAAAACTTCGTTGCGCAAAGTTTCATTTGGTTCTGACTACAATCGCGACGTGGACTTTGATTACAAGAATACATGGACAGACAGACAAAAACACAGACAGACGGGCATTAAAAATAGATTCAAAAAGTGATTCTAAGTCGATTGGTATAATTAATGATGGGTCTATCTCGCTTCCTTTTGGGAGTTACAAACATAATACTCGTGGAGTGTATACACATTAATCTTTTGAATGAAAGATACTTTCATTTAATTCTGTTATTAATTAAGTTATCTAGATGCTTTTTACGTCGGGGGTTTTGGGCATGTTTTTTACTAGTTTGAGGAAAATTGTAAAAAATGTCCGGCAAGTCTGCATGGACAGTACAAGTCCGTGAGAGATGCGTTAACGACAATGAAAGCGCGTGCCGACCCCCACTGACAAATTTGTATTTCAAGTCAAAACGAACATTAAGAGAACGCGTGAAACATGATATTTCCCAGTGAATATAAATCACGCGATAGTTAATGCTGTGCATGTGTATTTACACTTATCGCTGATAATATTTGACTTTGGTCCTTTTTGTTTTTGTTTGTTTTTAAGTAACTTATATACACATGCATATGTAGTGCAGAAAAACAGACTGGAATGCCATGATCACTTTTAAAATTCATTAAGAATTATTTCCAATACACTTGTGGTGTTGTTTTGGTTTCATATTCAATCAATTGTCTGTCATCTTAAAAATTTGTTTCTAACCTAGATAAGTCCTCAATTCCTAAAACATTTAATTATTTTCACTTTTCTTAATTTTGGCTGTAATTTTAAGGGAACATTTAAGATTATTAATAGTAATTGAATCTATACATTGACAAAATGTAATTCAATGCTGTGTTGTTTAAATGATTAATTTAAAACATATATTGACATAGCATGTCAAACAATTTATGAAAGGAAACCATAATGATACTAGCTGATATAAAAATCACTTTGAATAATATATTCGTTTGTTTGACACTTTCACAAGCTCTGTAGATCACTTTTTCTACTATTAAAAAAATATCAACCCATGAAAGTCTAGCCTATTAGCCAAAATATGTGTAGATTTCTTTACATTTCATTATGAAAAGTTAATAAAGCAAGAAATATTAAACTAAAAAGGGCGTTAAGTTCAGCCACACCTAATCCTATATACCCTCCACCATGGAGTGAA
The DNA here is from genome assembly GCA_947397865.1 of Polietes domitor. NCBI lineage: Eukaryota > Metazoa > Arthropoda > Insecta > Diptera > Muscidae > Polietes > Polietes domitor. Next base: position 123,796,181 of record OX377621.1, read on the forward strand.
TTTCACAGTAGTACCGATTGTAGGCTATCAAACTACACGCCGACTTATGTTTACTGTTTTAAATAAATTGTGATGTTTCATTGGAGAAATATTGGAAAATTTAAATAATTTTAAATAACACTCCCACAGCAATCTTCAAAAAATGTGCTTAAATACCCAAATTTTTTTTATTTATTTAGTTATTTTCAGACCTTGTTAGGGAAAAACTTGATACCTCTCGACCATTTTTTGCTATTTACAATCCATGATTCCATATAGAGCAGTTTGATTAGTTCCAACTGCATACTTTTCCCATTGTGACACCTAAAGAAAGAATTTGGATTTTTATACCCTCCACCTCCAGGATGGGGGTATGTATATTCACTTTGTCATTCCGTTTGTAACACCTTAAAATATTCATCGGAGACCCCATAAAGTATATATATTCGGGTCGTGGTAAAATTCTAAGACGACTGACGACAGACGGACTGTCTGTTGAAAGCACGATAGCGGCCGAACGGAATGAGCTAGGAGATTCAAATTTTTCCTAAATGTGTCTTATGGTTGCAGATCGGTTGGGGTTGAAAGTGGGCGAAATCGGCCCAGAGGGAAAACATTTTCCCTTACAAGGACTGAAAATACCCCTAACATTTAGAGTATTTCAGCATGTTTTTTGAACATATTAGCTTGTATATACTTGCAATTCGCATTCCCTTTATACCATAGAGTGATTTTTATTTGTAGGGGGTGAAATGGGACAAAAAAGGGATAAAAATGGTACCTATCAAACGACAACAGATAGAAACACGAAATTCCTCTAATAGAGTAGATAAATAATATAAAAGTATTTTTTCCAAATTCGTACTTTTAAGGGTTAAATGGGGATAGAGGGATAAAAATAGTACCAACCAAGCGGCTGCTCCTAGAATAATGAAATTCGTTGTATATATTCCTCTGATTGCATAAAATATAGGAAATTTTCGAAATTCGCACTTTTAGGGTGTAAAATGGAAAAAGGGGATAAAAATTGTACCAATCAAATGGATGCAGCTAGAACCATGAAATTCCTCTGACTGAGTACACTCGAAAAAAAGGTTTTTCCAAATTCGTACTTTCAAGGGATTCAATGGGAGCAGAGGGAAAAATGGTACCAACTAAAAGGCTACAGCTAGAATGATGACATTTTCGAAAGTCGTACTTTTAAAGAGTAAAATGCGAAAAAGGGGATAAAAATGGTACCAACAAAATGGCCGCAGATAGTATCATGAAATTCGGAGTATACATTCCTCTGAGTGCATAGCCACGTAAAAAATTTTTTTCCAAATTCGTACTTTATTTTGTTGCTTTTACGACAAAAAATGGTAGAATAATGAAGTTGTCTTATACTGCGTACGTGGGAGATAAGTTATTTTCAAAATTTATACTTTTGAAATTAAAATAGGATGGAAATACAACCAACCAAACAACTGTAGCTGAAAATACACTCTCTGTCCCCAATATTTAGGGTATTTATGATTGCTGCTTTATATTTACTTTATGAATTGAAGAATTATTTCCATTATATATACATAGTATTGTATACTGGTAGCCTTGGTTTATTAATTAAATTTATGATTTTCATACATTTGAAATTTGTTGCGGACATTCCTCTTGTAGCTTGGAAGCACCACAAAGAAAATAAAAGTTTTTCGGTGAAATGGAATAACCTATGGTACGAATGATACGACAACAGCTAGAATCATGAAATTCGGTGTGTACATCCCTCTAATTGCATCGACACGTAAAATAGAGGGATTTTTCGAAATTCGTACTTTTAAAGGATATAATTGATAAAGAGGGATAAAAATGGGACCTTCCATACCGCTGAAGTTGATATCATGAAATTCGGTGTATATATTCGGTGTGTGTTCTGTGTTCTGGCTATGAAGACTCGAAACCAAAAGTTTTTTTCGAAATTTGTACATTTGGGCGGAGAATGGGGATATCTTTAAAATTTGTACTTCTCTTATCAAAATAATACAGTCACTTTGTCTGAAAATGCTTCTCCCTAATGGCGACTGACAGTCGCCTAATATTTAGACATTACAGCATTGTATTTATTTATAGTAGTAGATTTTAAACAGTGCGCATAAGTATACATTGTAGTTTGAAATAGTAAACAAATATAGTAATGTGCATAAAAATATCAAATTTTCGTAAGATGGTACCGTACTTCTATGTAAAGTCGACATCATTTAATCTGCTGGTAGTACTGTGGAATGCACTCCGTGGTGGAGGGTATATAAGATTCGGCCCGGCCGAACTTAACGCCTTCTTACTTGTTTTTATTCAACCATTCATAAATATTCTAAACACAATAATTTCAATTTATGATACATTATATAGCTAGTTTGTATGTTTAGGTTATATTTTAACATCCCTCATTATTTTTTTCTACAAAATCCCGCCAAGTCACGCATTTTGAATTCATAAATTCCGCTTTTTGCCTGATAAGAGATGGTCACGTTATACATATGCAATGGCCACAGTAAGAAAATTTGGAGTAAATTAGTCAATATTAAAAACTGCTGCATAGTGTAAAAATCATATTTTTAAAGTTAGTAAAATGATCCTTTGTCGATATTTTAAACAAAACAAAAATTAACTTGATACAATCATAATTTTTCCTCTTACTATAGTTTATAATGGAATAGGTCATATTCGCCATCGTTGTCGCTGGTGGACGTTTTTCATTAAAGGGACCAGCGGCCGCTAATACGAACATTCTTAATACGTCCCATTTATAGTGGCTGAGAAGGTATCTGTTGTATTCATTCAAATAGTTGTCATGCATCGATAGTTGGGTAACGTATCTATATATCGACCATTCCATGCCAAACCGAACACCTTTTTACGTCACATCAACTTAATGAAATGAGTGAGAAAAGGCATGGATAGAATTCATTACCTTTAAAATAAGCAAAATTTATTTGCAAATTTTTGATTTTTCTTCTTTTGTGTTTTTATTGTGATAACACCAACTTAAAAATTCAGAAAACATATATGCTATTGCCTAATTTATTCTAAGCAAAACCTGTATTTTTGAACGAGTTAGTCCTCAGTGGGTTAAATGTGAATTATGGGGTTATTTGCGTTGTAGTCTTATGCAAATCTAATTTTTGGGAAAAAATCTGTCATTTTGGTCTTTCAATGCATAAATTGGAAGGAAAAATGCACATAAGCTGTTACAATAACACCGTGCGACACGATTTCCCTCCTAAGAACGATACTATAAAGAACTGAAACTATAGGTCAATAATAGCAAAACTGCATACTCCGTTTTTTATTTCGTTCTTTTTCTATTTCCAAAGGATACAGATGATTTAATAATTTATTTTCATACTTTAGCGTGTCATACAATTGCGATATGGTTATCAAATGAATATCTGTTAAAAATACTTCAAATTTGCTTCTATCTAAATTAGTTTAGCATTAACCATTTAAAATTTTCCTCATTAACAAACTTATTTAGATTATTCATGTTTTGATTTTTATGACACACTTCTGTAACGGCCAATCGACGAAGGAATATCGTGCTTTCAAGACCTACACCAACTGGATCTTATACCGGTGTAGACCAAGATCTGGACGGAAGATTATATGCCCCTTAAAAATCACGAAGACGTCTATAAGTTTCGCGATGAATGATTTTCTAGAGTAAATTTGGATTAATTGGTAGCGTTTTTCACGCGTGAATATATTCATGATCATTTGCCAAGTATACTGATCATAAATGTCAAAACTTGCTGCACGTTTGACAGCTAGCCCTTTTGAAAGTTCTATCTAAGTTAAAACAAGTAAAATGTCGTTAAATTCGGCCGGGACGAATCTTATATACCCTCCACCATGGATTGCATTCACGTATAACTGCAATAAAATATTAGGAAAATTATTATTTTTTGCTGATAGCGATATTTGTTAAATAAATTGTGATGTTTCATTATAATAATTTTACCTAGGAGCGTGTCTATAAATGTGTTATTTTTGCGTGACTATATATCAAAGTAATTCTCCGGAAAGGCAACCTACCAATTTCGAAATTACATTATCTTTCGCGTTCAGAATGGAATGTATAACCTAAATTTACGATTCTGCCTACATTCGTCTACATGGTAGCAGTTTCATTTCTTTTATCCAATTTTACCGCTAAAAGTACGAGTTTGTAGAAAGACTTTTGTTTTGCGCATTTACGAAGTTAGAAAAATTTACAACTATATTTTCATGATTCTAGCTGCAGCCATTTGATTGGTACCATTTTTATCGCCGTTTGCTCCGTGTCTACACATTCAGAGGAATGTACACTTTATGGTTATCTATCTGCAGCCATTTGGTCGGTACCACTTTTTGACCTAAAAAGTACGAGTATCGAAAGATCGCATTATATTTTGAATCTACGCAACCTCAGATTTTCATTATTCTAGCTGCAAGTGTTTAACTGGTTCCAATATTATCCATTTTCTCATAGTTTCCCCATAAAAGTTTTTTTTTGTTGAAAATTTCCTTAATTTTGTATGTCTATACAGTCATAGGAATATACATACGGAATATTGTTAGGATATTGCCATTTGGTCGGAACCAATTGTATCCTTTTTACACATTCCCCCCCTTAAAAGTACGAATTTACTCAATTTTACGTGTACACGCTAGTAGCGGGATGTACACACCGAATTTCGCTATTCTAGCTGCAGTCTTTTTGTTGGTATCATTTTATCCCTCTATTCACATTTCACCATCTTAAAAGTACTAATTTAAAAAAATATATTTTACGTGTCTACTCAGTTAGAGGAATGTACACACCGAGTTTCGCGTTTCTAGCTTTCGTCGTTTTATAGGTACCATATTTACCCTTTCTGTTCCATTTCACCCACTACAATAAGAATTGCTTGCGATTACGCTATAAGGGGAATTTGCATACCAAATATCAAGTAAATATAAGCAGACATATTCGAAAAATATTTTTAAATATTAGAAATATTATAGGTATTTTCTGTCCTTGTTGGGGGAAAATTTTCCCTTTGGACAGATTTCACCCATTTTCAATCTCAACCGATCTACAATTATTAGACGTATTCTTGGAAAATTTGGACGTCCTGGCTCTTTTCGTTTAGATGTTAGCGTGCTTTCAACAGACGGACGGACATGACTAGATCGTCTTAGAATTTTATGACGATCAACAATATATGTACATATATACTTTATAGGGTCTCAAGTCGATATTTCAAGATGTTACAAGCGGAATGTCAAATGTAGTCCATCCTGGAGGTGGAGGGTATGAAAACACTCATAGCACTGATCACGAAAAAAAATCATTATTAGGTTATTATCAGTCGTCATTAGAGAGAAACATTTTCTCTCAGGCCCTATTTGCAATTTTTTGATTCCAGCTACAGACCGTATGTTTCGCGTCCACAGTGGAATGCTCAAACCTAATTTCATGATTCTAGCTACAGCCGTTTGTTTGTTTTTTTCTCTTTTCTTTTCGACATTAAAAGCACGAACTCTTAATTTGCGTGTAAACACCGAATTTCATGATTCTAACTACATCCATTTGCTTGGTACCAATTTCATCCTGAATATCGAAAGATATCTTTATTTATCGCGTCAACTCAGTCAGAGCAATACACACACCGAATTTCACAATTCTAAATGCAGCCGATGGGTTGCAGTTTTTTGAGTGGTACCATTCTTACCCCTCTTTTCCAAATGATTCCCGTAAAAAAATTGAAAAATCCATGTATTTTACGTGTCTACGCAATTAGAGGGGTATACATTCAAAATGTCATGTTCTTAGCTGTTATTGTGTCATTAGTACCATCGTATCTTTCTTCGTCCCAATTGCCACGCTAAATTTTTAATTTATTTTTTGGTGCTTTCAAGCTACGTGAGAAATGTACGCAACAAATTGAAGTGCATATGAAGCAGAAATTTAAAAAATTGCTTAAATAGTGTAAATATTAGGGAGAATTCAGTCCTTGTTAGGGAAAAATTTTTCCCTCTGGGTCGATTTCGTCTACTTTCAATCCCAACCGATATGCAACAATAATACACACTTAGGGAAAATTTTAACCTTCTAGCTCATTTGCATTTGGCGGCTAGAGTGCTTTCAACAGACAGACGGACATGTCTAGATCGTCTTAGAATTTTACCACGACCCAGAAAATATATACTTTATTCCGACGAATATTTCAAGGAGTTACAAACGGAATCACAAAGTGAATATACCCCCATCCTTAGGTGGAGGGTATAAAAAAGTCTCAACTAAAAATTTTCGAAATCAGTTTTATTACTGATTCTTGTTGAGTACGTCCAGATACAAATTGTATTAAAATCTCGTATAGATTGGATGAAAAATAAAGAAAAAAGAATCAACACATACATACGTTTCTTTTAAATAATTTTTTTTTCTATTTTTCTTTGCGTATACAATGATGTATGTATACTAGGGCGTACCTCAAAAAAAAAGTTCGCCGTACACCTTCGAATATGAAGTATTATTGAAAGGTAGTTTCAAAAAAAAAATTTTTATTTTTTTATGCCGAACGTAGGGGTCGCGCTTTTACATTTTTCTATATAACTTGTATTTATAAACGGATTTTAAAGTGTGATACATCGATGTTTTTGTCTCGACGAGGCCGATTTTTTTGTCTTTGAAGTCATTGAGCTCAAGCACCCCCTTCTGGTACTTACCCATCATTTCTCAGTTGCTACTACCCTAATGTACCACTCTAATAATCGAAAATTAAAGCTCGCATAAAATCATGAATCATGTTTGAGCTCAATGACTTCAAAGACAAAAAAATCGGACAAAAACATCGATGTATCACACTTTAAAATCCGTTTATAAATGCAGAAGTTATATAGAAAAATGTAAAAGCGCGACCCCTACGTTCGGCATAAAAAAATAAAAAAAAATTTTTTGAAACTACCTTTCAATAATACTTCATATTCGAAGGTGTACGGCGAACTTTTTTTTTTTTACTTGTAACCTGGTACGCTCTAATGTATACACATGTTTTTATACCCTCCACTAGGGTGTTATGTATTTGTGCATTTGTTTGTAACACACATCGATACTGATCGACTTACTTAGAATCACTTTTTGAGTCAATTTAGCAATGTACGTCTAGCTGTCTGTCCATATATTCTATTTATTAAAGTACAGGTTGTAGTCAGAACCAAATGAAACTTTGCACGTCGAACTTTTTCCTCTTCAAATTTGACTTTATCCGCCAAAGAAACCACGTATTTTACAGATTTTCTTAGAATTTTGCATAAACGTTATACTTGATCTAGAAACCCGTTACAAATATTTGACAAATTGGGTCAGGTCACATCGGTTATGGTTAGCACACATACACAAATCCTTCCCGATTTCACTTTTTACCGAACTTTATTGTATTCGGCCACACCCGACTTTAGCATTTCCCTACTTGTTTTTATTGTTGTTTTTCGTCTTTTTTTTTTGAATCACTTTGCTAGTAATTTCTTTTTTATTTGTTTCAAAAAGCCACTCAATATTATTTTCAAAAAAACTAAAACAAAAAAATATATATGTATACTCTTATATTATTTCCAGTTTATCACGTTTTTCTATCCTCCTGATTAGTTTTTTTTAATTGAGTCTTTTTATACCCTCCACCTATCCACTTTGTCATTCCGTTTGTAACACCTTGAAATGTTCATCTGAGACCTCATAAAGTATATACATTCTGGGCCGGGGTAAAATTCTAAGACGATCTAGCCATGTCCGTCTGTCTGTATGTAGAAAGCACACTAGCTACCGAACGAGGAGTTAAATGAAAGACCGACCCCCATTAATTTTCCCTCCCCAAGAGGAGGAGTTAAATGTAAGACCGACCCCCATTAATTTTCCCTCCCCAAGATTTTTTTTCGAACACACATACCCACTCGTTAGGAAAATTATTTTTTTATAAAATTTGTTCCCACCGCTCTTACTGGCCCAAGGAGGCCGCTAGTGGAGTTAAATGTATGACTGGACCCCAATACTTTTTTAGTCCCAATATTTTCTCAGAACGTAGCTGCCCTGGGCCGGGGTAAAATTCTAAGACGATCTAGCCATGTCCGTCTGTCTGTATGTTGAAAGCACACTAGCTACCGAACGAAATGAGCTAAGAGGTTCAAATTTTCCGTAAATGTGTCTTATTAGGGGTGGGATAGTGCACGACTTATCGATTTTGATATGCTAGAACCCCTAATTGTGTGAGGTTCGGAAAAAATGAATAAGCCAAAAATGGGGTGGTAGAGTGAGTGTACGAGGGTCCTCATCGGGGTCAAAGGTCAGGGAAAGGGGGTAAAAATACACAAAAAGCCCCTAGACTGCCTCGAAGTCATCCGCAGAGGAGTTAAATGTAAGACCGACCCCCATTAATTTTCCCTCCCCAAGATTTTTTTTCGAACACACATACCCTCTCGTTAGGAGGGCTCCCATATAAAAATTATTTTTTTATAAAATTTGTTCCCACCGCTCTTACTGGCCCAAGGAGGCCGCTAGTGGAGTTAAATGTATGACTGGACCCCAATACTTTGTCAGTCCCAATATTTTCTCAGAACGTAGCTGCACTCTATCTTCAACTCTTAACACATTGAGGGCCAAGCGGTTTTGACGCAAACCTTCCCAGGAGACCAAACATTTTTTGGGCTCTAAGTAAAAGCAATCATTGTCGTACGGAAACGTACGACGTGGCACCCCACGACGGGTTAGGTATCGTACGGAAACGTGTTAAAGTGGTACCCACACATTTTTTAATTTTTTTTTATATTTTTTAATGAAGAAAATTCTTAAAACAGCCCCCTAGTCACCCCTAGAGGGAAGACATGTAAGACTGGCCCCCATTTATTTTCTCTCCCCAAATTCCCCCAAACATACCTGCCCCCATCTTCACTCCGTAATGGGGCTCCCAAACAAAAGCAAAATGTGTATAAAATGTGTGTATTTGTCCCATCACTCTAATGTACCACATGTTACGGCACAGCACATTGTTATAGTCGCCTAGCGCTTGGAATGGTAAATAAACATAACTCTTTCAATTAATATGAGTGCATAATGGGATTGTTTTTCTTTATGCCGGGATAACAAGCTGTGAGAACTAAAACATTAATAAAAATTTAATTTATTTGCTGAAAATAAAAGAATAACATAAGATTTAATTGGCAAATATCGCTATAAATGTGTCATAGGACAATGTTTATAGTCTGTTCACATATGCCACTCTCAGACAACCATATAACAATAAAAAATTCTCAATGTAGAGCATTTGTATAAGAAGGTATTTCTCAGACAGTAATTCTTTTGCTTTCCCTACAATCAATAAATTTAGGAAGTATTTATTAAAAATATATTATTTTCTCCTAAAATTAAGTTAATTTGCGTACTGAAATTTATGCCGAGTTCTTCATATATTTAAGTATTAATGGTCGCATAATAAATAACTATTTAGAAATTTCTTCAATGCTAATCTAAGAAGCAATTCTCGTTCGTTCTCAACAACCACTGCGGAGGCGCCTTCGCAGCAATCATGGAGTTATAGTTCAACTCTTTATGGCAGAAATATTTCATGTTGTTATTTTAACCCTCCACTAGGGTTTGATTTACAATGACCATTTTTAATTAGATGTGCGTCAGATAGGCGATATAAATCTTCTACATTGAATATGGTAATTAATATAAACTGAATATGACAGATAACGTTTTCAAAATTTTTGATATCTTTATTAAAAAAGTTTTGATATGCTAATATCTGTGGAGAGATCGTACATGTGTTATACACAATTTATTAATAAATTTAAAAAATATACATACAATATAAAGTAATGTATTAAATGTATGTATTAAAAATTACTATATAAATAAATATAAATATAAATTGAGGTTTTCGAAGGCACAGGAAATGGAACTGATGATTAACGATTTACTGACAATTAAAAATACAACTCTCGAGTATATAATATCGTTCTCTATCGCGTTCACTTTCTCTATTAAAATTAGAAATAGACTATCTTATGAGTCTATAAGTTGGTTGTGTGCTTTAAAAAATTATTTATATTTCATTTTTATACTCTACATCACTTTGTGGAATAGGATATTATAAGTTTGTTTTACGCCGAGTGAGTGTACGAGGTCCTCATCGGAGTCAAAGGTGATGGAAAGGAGTTAAAAATACACAAAAAGCCCCTACACTGCCTCGGAGTCATCCCCAGAGGAGTTAAATGTAAGACCCCCATTAATTTACCCTCCCCTATATATATATACTAGCAGTACCCGCTGCTTCGCACGCGATAAAGCCAGTTATTTGTTAATTTTTTCCGTCTCTGTTTTTGAATAGTATTTATTTAATTTTCTTTTGGTGGATATAGATAAATCTAAAATAGTAATTTGGAAACCTCCTATTATATAGCACTCACACACAGTCAAAGGAATGTGCTTGTCGATATGCACTATTTTAGCTGAATTACTTCGTATGTATAATTTTTATAATTTTCGACCAAGTTTTACACAAAATTTTACAACCATTTATATCATCGATCTCATGTTTCTAGATTCAGCCATCCAGTTTATAACTTTTTGCACTTCTTTCCCAAAAAGTACACATTTTGAAAAGTCACTATATGTAACATGTGTTTTTGCTTCCCCTAAAAATATGTACTTTATTTGGTAACACATTTATTCCTTGTTTCCCGTATCCCTCTTTTAAGTACAAATTTTGAAATATCCATTTATGTTCCGCGTTTACGTAATTGTTCAGCATTTTTATCCCTTTTCGTCCCGCGCACCCCTTAAAAGTACAAATTTCGAAAAATCAAACTACTACGCTTCTATATGGTCAGAGGAATTTACACACTAAATTTCACGATTCTAGCTGTAATACTAAAGCTGGTACCATTTTTATCCCGCTCGCACCTTAAAAGTGCAAATTTCGAGAAATCCATTTATATTGCAAATCTACGTTGTCAGAGAAATTTAAACACAAAATTTCACGACTATAGCTGAAATATTTTAGTTGGTACCATTTCTATCCCTTTTTGCTCGTCTCATTCCTTAAATGTACAAATTTTGAAAAATCCATTTATGTTGCGCGCCTACATAGTCTGAGAAATGTACACGCCAAATTTCACGATTCTAACTGCAATATTTTAGTTGGTACAATTTGTACGCACACCCATAATAAGTACAAATTTCGAAAATTTTATTTGGATTTGCACTTCTACGTTGTCAGAGGAATTTACATACCAAATTTCACAACTATAGCTGCAATGCTTAAATTGGTACAACTTTTATCCCTTTTTTGCTAAAAAATCCAATTTTATTGCGCTTCTATATGGTCAGAGGAATTTACATATCAAATTTCACGATTGTAGCTGTAATACATTAGATGGTACCATTTTTATCCCTTTTTGTCCCGCTCGTCCCTTAAAAGTACAAATTTCGAAAAATCCAATTTTACTTCGTTTCTATATGGTCAGAGGAATTTACATATCAAATTTCACGATTCTAGCTCTAATACTTTAGTTGGTACCATTTTTACTCCTTTTTGTCCCGCTGGCCCCTTAAAAGTAACAAATTTCGAAAAATCCAATTTTACTTCGTTTCTATATGGTCAGAGGAATTTACATACCAAATTTCACGATTCTACCTGTAATACTTTAATTTATACCATTTTTACCCCCTTATTGTCCCGCTCGCCCCTTAAAAGTACAAATTTCGAAAAATCAAACTACTGCGCATCTATATGGTCAGAGGAATTTATGCACTAAATTTCACGATTCTAGCTGTAATAATTTAGTTGGTACCATTTTTAGCCCTTTTTGTCCCCTAAAAAGTACAAATTTCGAACAATCAAACTACTGCGCTTCTACATGGTCAGAGGAATTTACATACCAAATTTCACGTTTCTAGCTGTAATACTTTAGTTGGTACCATTTTTATCCCTTTTTGTCCCGCTCGCCCCCTAAAAATACAAATTTCGAAAAATCCGATTTTACTTCGCTTTTATATGGTCAGAGGAATTTAAATAACAAATTTCACGATTCTAGGTGTTATACTTTAGTGGGTACCATTTTTATCCCTTTTTGTCTCGCACGCCCCTAAAATTACAAATTTCGAAAATCTAATTTTACTTCGCTTTTATATGGTCGGAGGAATTTACATACCAAATTTCACGATTCTAGGTGTAATACTTTAGTTGGTACTTTGTTTATCCCGCTCGCCCCTTAAAAGTACAAATTTCAAAAATTTAATTTTACTTCGCTTTTATATGGTTAGAGGAATTTACATACCAAATTTCACTATTCTAGGTGTAATACTTTAGTTGGTACCATTTTTATCCCTTTTTGTCCCGCTCGCCCTCTAAAAGTACAAATTTCGAAAAATTCCATTTTACTTCGCTTTTATATGGTCAGAGGAATTTACATACCAAATTTCACGATTCTAGGTGTAATATTTTAGTTGGTACCATTTTTATCCCTTTCTGTCCCGCACACCCTTTAAAAGTACAATTTTCAAAAAATCAATTTATATTGCAAGTCTACGTTGTCAGAGAAATGTAAATACCGATTTTCACGATTCTAGCTGCAATTCTTAAATTGGTACCATTTTTATCCCTTTTTGTCCATCTCTTCCCTTAAAAGTACAAATTTCGAAAAAATCAAATTTTACTTCGTTTCTATATGGCCAGAGGAATTTACATACCAAATTTCACGTTTCTAGCTGTAATACTTTAGTTGGTACCATTTTTATCCCCTTTTGTCCCTCTCTTCCCTTAAAAGTACAAATTTCGAAAAAATCAAAATTTACTTCGTTTCTATATGGCCAGAGGAATTTACATACCAAATTTCACGTTTCTAGCTGTAATACTTTAGTTGGTACCATTTTTATCCCTTTTTGTCCCTCTCTTCCCTTAAAAGTACAAATTTCGAAAAAATCAAATTTTACTTCGTTTCTATATGGCCAGAGGAATTTACATATCAAATTTCACGTTTCTAGCTGTAATACTTTAGTTGGTACCATTTTTATCCCTTTTTGTCCCGCTCTTCTCTTAAAAGTACAAATTTCGAAACAATCAAATTCTACTTCGTTTCTATATGATCAGACGAATTTACATACCAAATTCACGTTTCTAGCTGTAATACTTTAGTTGGTACCATGTTTATCCCTTTTTGTCCCTCTCTTCCCTTAAAAGTACAAATTTCGAAAAATCTAATTTTACTTCGTTTCTATATGGTCAGAGGAATTTACATACCAAATTTCACGTTTCTAGCTGTAATACTTTAGTTGGTACCATTTTTATCCCTTTTTGTCCCGCTCGGCCCTTAAAAGTACAAATTTCGAAAAAATCTAATTTTACTTCGTTTCTATATGGTCAGAGGAATTTACATACCAAATTTCACGTTTCTAGCTGTAATACTTTAGTTGGTACCATTTTTATCCCTTTTTGTCCCGCTCGGCCCTTAAAAGTACAATTTTCGAAAAATCCCTATTTGTAGCTCGTCTGCATGGTTATTGCAAGGAACTCACCGAGTTTCATGTTTATAGCTACTGCCGTTTAGTCAGGACGAAGGTTCGATGTTTATCCCTTTTTGGGCCATTTTATCCCCTAAAACTACGAATTTCGTAAAACCCTTTCTTAGTCGACATCTACGTCATATTTGGGAACTACCCTGAAAATTTCATGACCCTGGCTTCAGCCGTTTGGTCTGGGGGCTGGTCAATGATAAGTCAGTCAGTCAGTCAGTCAGTAACGCAACTCTTTTATATATATAGATATATATATATATATATATATCTTGATCGTCATAAAATTCTAGCCGTCTGTTCTCCGTTTGTTGTAACGAAAGAATCCAGGGCGTCAGAATTTTGTAAGAATACGTATAATAGTTGCAGATCGGTTGTGATTGGAAATGGGCGAAATAAAACGTATATTTTCAAATTCCTACTTTTAACGGAGTAAAATGGTGCCAACCAAACGCCTACAGTTGGAATAATGATTACTGCACTTATTTGATATTTGGTAAGTACATACATTGAATTTAGGTTGTATATCTTCGAATTTCGTACTTTTATGATGGGAAAATGTGAAAAAAGGGATAAAATTGGTACCCACCAAATGGCTGCAGATAGAATAACGAAATTCGCTATGTACATTACTAGTAATAGAGGGTAAATTAACTAAACAACTTTGTGATAATAGAAAAACTGAGAGTCCTAGGTTTCAAATGCATTTCTTATAGACAGAAGCAAAATCTACGACGACCATTGACAGGCGCATGACTCGCCTTGAACATCAAAATGCAAATGCAAACAGCGAATTCGCAGTTCAGTAAATTTTTTGTATAAGGGTTTCAAAAGTATCCTAAAGAGCCGTATTCTTCGTATGTACTAACTAGTCGTGTTTATTGTAAAAATTATAAAATAACAAAAATATCGAAAATTAGGTCAATTTAGGCAGGAATGTTTGAACTCGATTTCGAAAGTTTTCAATGCGCTGAATCTGATTATGACATCAGAATTGTTCTACCGGCAAGAACTGTAGATAGATATGCTCCAAACTTCATTAAATCGGATATGGTCAAAATCCCCACTGGTTAAAAATCCCTATAATAAAAATTTTGCACGTTTTTACTGTTTTAAGAAAACCCGAAAAACCCCGGTCCGACCGGTTTTTTCATAGAAATAAAACCGGAAACCCGTTTTTAATCACGGTTTTCGATAAACCCGAAAACCCGGGTTTTTGATCACTATATTGCTGCCTTTCTGAAGAATTATTTTGATATTAATTTTAATTAAAAAGTATAATAATGAAATATTACAATTTATTTTTTAAATATCGCTATTAGCATAAAATATCATAATTTTCCTAATATGTTACTGCACTTATACGATACGTCGACAGATTTTATTCTAGCAATAAGATTCGACCTGGCCGAACTTAAAGCCATTTTAGTTGTTTGTATTAGTTTTACTTACTATGAAACAAAACCATTTGTTTCAATTATTTTTGGTTAAATTGGACTTATTTTAAGTTCACGTATTTCCTTGTATCAAGTAAAGTTTCCTCAGTTTAAGTAAAAACTTACTTGTTTTGAGGAAAAAAATCAGAAAAGTTTCTTCAGTTCGAGTAATTTTTTGCTTAAAATTTACTTGCGTTTAGGAAAAGTTGAACTAGAATAAAGTGCAAAAGTACCTTTATGACACAAATGTCATGAAACGTTTGAGAATTACTGCATGTTCATATTTTTATATAAATTTTGCATACTCTGGAGCAAATTCATTTTTCGAAAAATTGCATTGCATTAGCGCTATACGAAGTTCAATGTTCCTAAATTTTATTTCATTTTAACTCATTTCATTTTCTGAGTGTAGAAGGAGCAACGAGGCAAAGGTGAAAATCATCTCAATGAAGAATTTACTTTACATATCGAGGTAGAGATGGGCGCGACTCACGTGAATTGCATGAATCACGCGTGATCGTGAGCAAAATTTATTTTACTCACGTGAGCGTGCGTGAACATGAGGTACGAAAAAATGTTCGTGTGTGAATGTGCGTGAGTCTAATTTCTGCGTGAATCACGTGTTTTTTTCTTGAGTCGCACATATTTATTAATTATTTTGTTTTCATTATATTTTGTTCAACAAAGTGAAAATTCTCATTCAAAGCAAAATATATATACATATGTATATTTATTTCTAAAACAAAGTGCTTCGTATAATTTCTATTTTTCTATTATTTAAGTAAGCATTGAATGCGCCAAGACTAGGCACTGCATTTATATGGGAAACCCTCTTAGTGTTAGTTCAATTAAAAAATTCACATAAGTGATATCGTGGTATGCTATGTTTCTACTTAGACTTTATGTCAGTGTCCGATTTAAACTTATTTTGCGTTAAATTATACGATATATAAAAATATGAATTTAAGACAAACATCGCAAACGTAGAGCGATTTAAATAATATAAGTTGCGCGGCGTTTCTCATTTCGATTTAGAATAGGAATATTATTTTCTTTGTGGAAATTGTTTGCGTGATCGTGAGGAACGAAAAATCTTCGTGCGTGAACGTGCGTGATTCAATATTTTTCCTTCGTGAGCGTGCGTGAACGTGAGCCAATAACCACCCACGCGTCCATCTCTATATCGAGGGCTTACATTCAAAAGTGGCTATGAAAATGAGTTTTTGATGCCAAACTATTCTCTGAATCATTTTTTTTTTCAAATATTTCTGATGTAGCTATACACTCACACGTCAGTTTGTGACTGCAAAAGTCGCTACGAACATAAAAATAAAATAAATAGAATAGTTCAAAAATGGAGCAGCATAAAACCGAAGGTTGTAATTCTCTACAACGATTTTGTTTAAAACAATTTTCTAGATTTATTGTACATCGTATATGGTACAAGCGACTTTGGTTCTTAATACACACACAAAAATTAAGATCCAAAAGTGTCATACATGAAAATCATTTTAGCCATATTTCCCGCGAAAATGAAAAATTTTCAAAAATATCCGCAATATCCAATTTGTGTACAAAAATTTGGGAAAAGGGATAAAAATGGTAGAAATCTGACGGATGAAGCTGGAATCTTTAAGTTCGCTGTGTACATCACAGAACATGAGTTTTCTATACAACATTGCCAACAACCAACATGAAAAACGTTATCGAGTTTACGATAAATCTTATTTACATATATATTTGGGCATAAATGGCTATGTGCTTATTTCAACATTCATAGTGCTCAATTTTTAAACATGCAAAAGTGGCTATGAACCATAAAACCGCGAATAAAAGGAAATTTTGAAAACTTTTTAATCGTGGCAATTAGTAATCCTCTTTAGATTAAACTGTAGAAGAATGGTTACAAATTACTCTTAAAATTAGGAAAAGATCAGTTTTTTCGTTCTCCTGAAAAGTTGTGTTTTTGTTCATAGTCTCTTTTGAATATGAGCCCACGATATAAAACCAGTAAGAAACGGTCTAAAAAAAGGATGACTTTAAAAGTGTAGGTGTCGGTCATTAGTGTCTGTGACATAAAAATCCGATTTGTTGGCGCGTTTAATACCGACGATTTGTTTGTCTAGGCTCTAGAAACCAAATATTGTACAAAATTATTTTTTAATTTGTCAGGCAGTGTGCCTTTACTATTTTGAACATACCTATGAATTATATATCATCCCAAACCACAGGTATTGCATATCTACGTAATGTCGTTGTCCTTTAATTTGAATACAAATTCTGGAAGAGGGAACCAAACTTAACGCCTTTTTATGTACTTGATTATTTTTCTGCACATGACATATCGTTTGAATACCATTAGACCACACAAAATAGTTTTCGTCAAATTGAGATTTTACCCGTCTGTAGTGGACTCCCTCTTTCCTGTAATGTGATCTTCGACAAGTACATATTGAGACCGCCCTTTAAGACCTTTATTAGAACACCTTGATAAAAATATTTACGTATAACAGGAAATTTGATCATTTTTGATGGCGGCAGGCAGCTCGTGTCCATGCAACTGCAAAAAGGCACAATAGGCTTGAACCGTTTTTTATTATGAAATTAATTAAGTATCAGGCAAATAAGACACACGTGACTAACGTAATGTATCCTTTTGCAGTGCCATTGTTTTTAGTGCTTTTAGTAACAACAAAGCACGGAACAACAAGAAGAACAGCATCGACAAAATACCAAAAAATTGGGTTTTGAGCAACCATTATGAATATCGCCCACAACCGACATGACGAGTATTTCATTACAGTCTGGGCACTGTGTTTGGTTTTAAGCTGAGTCCCTCCGTCAGGTGAACGGCGAATGAGCAAGACGAGCGAGCGTGCCTGATGGGATGTTGTGGGTAAGAAAACATATGCGTTCGGCCGAGCGTCGTTCGATGCCACTCACACTTCTTGGCTTTTCGCTTCCCGCACAAGTATCCATAATAAGATGATGTCTTCGCTAATCACTTCAGTTCCAACAGGCCTGCACAATCCATCGCTTAGACGAGCTCTTAAACACTTTTTACAAGCGTAAACAAGGTCACGTGTTGGCTTTTTTCACATCGTCCTTTCTTTTTTACTTATCCTCCTTTCTGCGACTGTCTCCCACTCCACTTCTCTTTAGTGTTGCGCTGCTATCAACCCTCGGCAAAGATTTCATTTCATCATGCCCATTGGCGTGTTCGATATTAACATAAACATGAATTTCATTATAACCCCGAGTACTCGTGCAGCATATGCATACATACATCGGCGGCGCAATTTCTTCTTATCCTTCGCCGCCGCTGCTGCTGCTGTGGCGGTCTTGCCGTGATGCGGAACGGTGCAAGCCAAGCGAGGTGGTCGTATCTGATATCTCATTATTAGCTTTAGCAGAACATTGGATAATGTCTATTAGTGATGAGCCGCATCTCTCACACTCGTAAAGATGATATTTCATATCATAATTATCACAAAAGCGTTTGGCGTATAATTGGCGTTTAGGAAGGTTCTTTTACACTTCGCTCTCGTCTGAGTGTACGTAGGTATATGCATGTCGTTCTTCTGGGAATATCTTTATTAATGTCAAAAGAATTACGATGTTGGTGTCTGTCCAACTATTTAATCTAATCATGCCATCGTTAATATTCCATGTATTGACGTTGTTAGAGTGCATTGTACATTGCATACACAAAGGACATCATACAAGTCACATTTTGCCTAATTGTCCTTGTTGAACGGTCGCAATGGCAGTGAGCGTAAATTGACACATGCACTCAGCAAGACAATCTTTAATGAACTCCGAGCTGGGATTTATCACGTAAAAACCACAGGATAATGCTCGTACATGTCTAAAGTGAATTTCATACCATACCCGACCGCAGAGGACAGCATCCAAAAGAAGTGTGTGACTTAATTTGTCAACGATTTCGATATCAGTCAACGAAGATGAAAGTTAAAAATGGTAAAGCGATTGTTCCCCACATAGCTTTAATAAAATAACCCAAAACCCGTAAATCTTAAAAAGAAATTAGACGTGTGTAGCTAAAAATCCAGGAAATAAGTGCATAAAATAACAGATACCTGGTTATATCCTCCACCAGGGCAGAGCATGTCTTTGTGCTTTTGATTATAACACAAAAAAGAGAGAAACCCATCGTCTATTACACCTAATCAGTTTCTGAAACGATTTTCAAGGACTTTAACCTCGACATAAAAAAATTTCGAATTAACGAACATGGTTGACAATGTCTTTGAAATACAAATGTCCATCCCGTATATATACGCAGCGACGAGATGAACAAAATTTCGAAAACCTTAAAATATTTTACGGTGATTGAAAGGTGGTACTATGCCATTCTCAATGTATTTATATATATGAGTAAAAATAGTGTACGTACGGTAAGAATTTTCTACGTATATTCCAATATTCCAATATTGACAAGTCTCAAAGTAAACATATAATGGTACATCTAAAGATACAGTTCGCCAGGAAAAAGTTAGATTTTGATAAAAATAATGCAAATAACACTAAATTGATCCAAAAAGGACAAACAAGTTTACGTACAGCAGAACATATTTCCCAAAACAATTTACTGCCAAAATATATACATTAATATATGGTAAGCACGGTTGTAACATCAATATCTGTGATTAATTAGGGGTTTCATGGAATATCTAGCCCGTTTGAGTAATGACACAATTGTTGTACCAAATTTGGATCCTGGTGCTGGTTATTTTATTACATTGAAACGTTAAATAATTACTCTGCATCGGCCTGCTGGTCTTCGTTGTCCCTTTGGGATGAGGTTACAAAGCCTAATACACAACATTTCCATCCATATTAATATTCCCGAGTATTAAAGTAACCCATTAATTGAATTTGTTCGTTAAATAGGGGCGCATTCTTTAAATTCCGTGCCGGTTAAGTTAGGAAACCATTATACATTATTAAGAATACTCCTAGAATTCAATAGTACAATATTATCCACAAAGGGTGAAGTTGATCTTGATTTAGCCAGAATTGACCCGAGGTGAGCAAATTCGGGGCCCTATGCCTCAAAACCTTTTGAGGGTAGATGGACAAAAAGGCCATGTAAACTTGAAAATAGCTCGTCTATGCTCATGCAAAATTTCAAAAAGGTGCGGCAAACGGAACAAAGGTTACAAAATGAGGTTCTAAAATATCGGACTCTATTCTAGAGATTGTTTTATTTAGCACACGTTCTATTTGGAACTTTTTAGATTGTTCGAACTGTATAAAATTTGCAACGCAATTCTAACGAAAACTTTTAATTCTAATGCAACCTCTTGGTTTTACTAGGCCTCATGTATGGGCATTTGTTGAAAATTGTCATGACAAATTCTGATAAGTCCATATACTTCCATTAGCAGTGTCCACTTCTATAAATTCAAATTTAAATATTTTAACCTCTGATTCGATGTGTCTGTGCCGCAATAAAGCTACAATCACGCTTGTACCAGAATCCGTCTATTCGCTGAACCCAACATAAAATTTTGGTTCTATACTCAAAAATACTATATAAATCACACGGCAGGCGCAAATGTTTAATTATTTTTTTTTGTTCAGCGAAATGGCAAAGGTTCATTAACATTCTGCAACACATTGTACGGTCGCAAAGTAAACAATCATTGGATTTGAATGATCCCTTTAATAGACGCATGTCTCCTGTTCCCTTTTCGCTGCACAAATGTAATCAACTGTTTTCGACTTGTCACCCTCACTTTACGGCGTTTGATGTATTATTCGCTTCATTTGACCGACAGGTCTTGACAAATAAAATACTTTTTGTCAAAGACAAATATGTAAACACACACTTCAAGCGCGCCCACAAAGGACAAGAACAACGCACGTTCCCTTGTTTAAGCAAGGGATAACACAAAAAGGACGAACACACGCTAAACAAAAACATGCAACTGCCACAGAATCTCCCCACAATAATTGTGGTTACATCGAACACGCGGTCGACGGTCGACGGTCCACAATGAGCAACTGCACCAATTAGTACGGCCGACGAAAAAATGTTGCTGTCATCGTCCCGCTGTCGCTGTCGTATCACCAACCGTGACACAGAACTTGCTCAAGATCAAAAGCAGAGAAGTTATTCACACCGTCAACGCCGTTGTTGTTCCTGTGCGTTTGATTTGGAAAGGTATGTTTTTCATTAACATGGAAACTTCGATAGAGTTGTCAAGTACTGGAACTGATTAAAATTACAAATTTTCAATTTTCTTGCAAAAATGTTATTATTCCGCACTGATTGCAACGCAAATGAATTTCCTTTACGCGATTGCGTGGCAATTGATGGTGCACGCAAACGGCCAAGCAACCCCACATTTGGGGACGACATGTGTAGACGGATTTCACTCCGGCTGAGTGTAATCGAGTTTATTTTCAAGTGCATTTGACGATACATTTTGATTTTAAAACCCATTCCCTTCAACCGTCGCACAGTGGTTCATAATCCAAATCCATCGGTAAAAATCCAATAACTTTGATTCTAGTAAACATTTTTGAGTTCTATAAAAAATGATTGTAGGCGAGGGCTCAAGGATTATTATTATTATCTGCAAAACGGATCAATGAATGAAACGTATTTTCTTATCGATTTAAAAAATTAATTTAATTAATATCAAGTAAGGAAAGGCTAAAGTCGGGACCGACTATATGATACCCTACACTTTCTACTCCACTACAATTCAATTCGGTGAAAATCGTGAACGACATTTGTATGGGAGCTTTATATAAATCTGAACCGATCCTTCCTCTTTTACCATAGATGTTTCTAGTGTAAATATAAGATGTGTTTTCTACAGCGGTCAACCTTAAATCTGAAACGATTTGGCACATTTTTACAACAGAAGATTGTAGTTGAAATATGATGTGTGCACTAAACCAAATTTAATCAAAATCGGTTAAAATATGTGGTTTCTTGAGCAAAAATTCAAATCGGGAGCGACATTTGTATGGGTGCTATACATAAATATGAGCCGATTTAACCCATTTTTACCAGAAATGTTTCTATTTGAAATATAATGTCAAATAGGGACCGAAATTTGTATGGTGGCAATATCTAAATCTGAAGCGATTTGACATTTTCATTTTCACCACAGGTGTTTCTAACTTAGTAATAGGGTGATCAAACTCGCTTAAATTATGCGACTTCTAGAGCAGAAAAAGTCAAATCGGGAGCAACATTTGTATGGGAGCTATATCTAAATCTGAACCGATTTGCTTCAAATTAAATAGCGTTCGTTCTCGACGTGCAAAAATCGTTTGTGTCAAGTTTAGTTAGAATCGGACAATAATCGTGATTACAAGAATTGATAGATAGACAGACGGACGGACAGACAGACAGACGGACATGACTAAATCGATTCAAAAAGTGATTCTATGTCGATAAACGATGGGTCTCGCTTCCTTTTGGATGCTACAAACAAAACATTTTTCTTACAATTTTTCTTTTCATTCTTTATGAACTAATCCCCGGGTTTTTATGAACTAACTCGGTTTTTATATGTTTTGTTTGATTATGTTGGCACCTCACACTAATCGACTGTTGTGAAAGAAACTGTATTCATCAAATAAATATAATTTCACACATATTTTTTTACAATTTGGTAGGTATTTTTGAAGGTATTTGCTGTTAAACAAGAGTGAACGAAATCATACTTTAAATTAATATTTAAATTCATTTTTATCGATATGAAAATACCTTTCAAACGTTAGATGTTATGGATTTTAGAAAACATTATTCTCTAACTCACTCCAAACTCGTCATCGTTTGTGTAATCTTAATAAGATCTTAAAAAGTAATAAATAATATGCAATTCGATTAGTTAATGTGTAAAATGGTGCAGCTTATAAAACATGCAGGTTTTTAAATTGAAAACCGTAATATCTTTTTTCGACTTTGTCAAACTGTATCTCTCACATTTAAGAGATTTTGCACTCATATATTTTGTATTAGAAATTTTTGTCTCTTGTATTTGTGCCAAATATAGTTTGTTTTTAATAAAATTTAAAAATACTTTGCTTTACTTCGATGAATAAATTTTGCCTGCACCCTTGGAAGATAGAATACATTTATTGCAAAAAGTCAGATTTTTTAATTCCAAAACGCGAATTACTCACATTCTCATTAACTTCTGAAAAGTAAGTACGCAGCTAAAAGGATGAGTAAATTTGCCGGAACTATGTTAAAAAAAAAAACAAAATCATGATTTTGCTGATAAATCGAATTAATACATGTAAGCTGTACGCATGTAGCAGGACTGTGGAGTCGGAGTCTTAGAATCGGAGTCGAAGAAATTTAATGAAGCCGGAGTCAGAGTAGAAGAAATGGTCGTCTACGACTCCGGGTAAATGTTTTGTTCGTTATTAGAAATTATAATATATTTCAAGAACAAAATGAAATAAATAAAGGGTTTCAAATCTTAAAATTTTAGCCTGAGACATGTTTTATAATTGTAAAAAATTAACCATCAAGTTATGATCACGCTGTGATGCGGAGCACAGTATCTCCGCCGAGCGAAGTTCGTGTGGAAAAGGCTGTATCGTGTTGAAACCCCATCAGCACACAGCAAATAGTAATGAGAAAGATTTTCAAAAACGCTTTGTGGTGAGGTTTTCGGGTGTATATATAATACGCATATGTATTTCTCATAAAATGGAAGTATACAACTGATGACATCATGTTAACTCAAGCAGAGGGATCACTGATGATTTGTCCCTACACATGACAATGAAATACGTATATGGTCAAATGTGTTTATGGTAAGAAGAGATTAATTGATCGAATAGCTGAAATTCGTATGTATTACATTCAAAACTCATAAGAAATCAATTAATCGATCACTAATCAAGAAACATAAAAGCGAGTAGTTGGAATATCTTTTGGTTTTGTTTCAATAGTATATAATAATTAGAATAATCAATTAAAAAATACTTTACAATAACAATATTACATAGAAATGTATTTATGTAGGTGGATACCTTTTGGTTTGTCTTATAAAAATGGTTTTGTCGTTTAAAAAAATATACAATACTAGCTGAACCCCGCCCGCTTCGCCAGGCAAAATACAAATGGTAAAATTAAAATCAGGTTTCATATTGATCTTATCATATTGATATTATCGTGGTTTGTAATTTTCAGCGACGTGAAAGGTTTGACCTTCTTATTGGCGGCATGATCACTAAAATGAAAACCCAAAATATGTAATAATATTCGAAGAAATTAATTTAGTTTCATAATTACCGACATATGAAATCACAAAAGAAATGACATTGACATGAAAAAAATTTAAAACATTCGAAATATTATTTGGTTTTGTTAAACTCACAAAAAAAACAGTAAAATTTTCGTTAAAATCTTCCCGGATTTTATATTTTTCTGGAAATTGTCCTACATCCTATGTCCTTCCTTGGGCCAACACGAATTCATCAAGCCCAAAATCATGAAAATCAGACGATCCGTTATAAAGTTTTGCGTGTTCACACGGACGGCATTCTCTTTTATAAATATAGATTATAATTATTGAAAAAAATACAACACTAAATATTATTGATTGAACATCCGGAGTGGACTCCGGAGTAAGAGTCGGAGTCGAAACATTATAAAATGCTGGAGTCGGAGTCGAGCAATTTTGCCTCGAATCCACAGCCCTTGTAGTACTGTAATTCATTCAGGAGTAAACATTGACGTTGTTTTAATTTTCGTATACATAAATATCAATTTTTCCCGTGAGTCCCTCTAATGTACATTAATCATTTCAGTTCAGGAATTAAATGGTTTTAATTTCACATAGGACGGATGTATTTTGTATGGCGTGACAAAAACATACATAAATATTTTGTAGGTTTATTGTGATTATAAGATCAGTTTAATAAATATAATTTCAGTTTATTTCGAATATGCGTATTGAAGTTATATTGATTTTTTGCCAATTTGTGTATGAGGTACCAGAAAATGTGTGGCCATATCACCTTAATTTAATTTTAATTCATAAATATAATTAACTAGCAAATACCCGCTACTTCGTACGCGGAAAAATAGTATGGTATTGACAGTATTTTGTATCGGTATTCAAACTGTTTTTTTTTTATATTTTGAAATTGCCTTAGTGTAAGGATATCATTTTCAGCGTAAATCGTTTGTAAAATCTCACAACTTTTGAAGAATCGCTAATTATTCGGAGGTATATTTACACTATCTTTTAGCTACGATTTAAATACCTTGTACAAATTAAAAAAATCAATTTACACGTTGTCAATAGTTTAATTTATAGGCACAAAATGGAAACATTTTTTTACAAAAAATCATATAAAGTAGAAAATTATTTGCACGTTTCTTTCTTAAGCTGTGAAAATTATACCCTCATTACAGAGTAGGAGCGTATATATCATTAGGGATAGAAAAAAGTGTAACGCATTGAAGGAGACATTTAAAACCATAAGTATGTCCCAAGTCCCTTTCACGTCCGTCTGACTCGATGGTATACACGATAACTCTGGAAGGGACTTAAAGAATTTATTCAAACTCTGCACATAGTACTATTTTCCCAAACTTAGTTTAAATTCGGAAATGGAGGGAATTGATATACACCTTATGTTACCCACACACGTATAGACCATATTCCAAAACAAATGACCCGTACGTAAAATTAAACCTAATATAACTTCTATACATTCCACGTAAATTGACATAAGCTTTGGTCAAAATGAAATTAGTTGAAATTAGTTGCAATTCGAGATTTTAAAATGTTTTTATAATCAGTTTAAACCTACAAAATATGTATGCTTTTCGGCGTCCTTTGTAGTCCCTATCCAAGTGAAAATTAAAACCATAACTACAGGTGGCGCAAAAGTAATCCTCCTATCAGAAAATGCTATAAATTTTGCGAAAAATGTTTGACATTTGTGTAGTAAACACATGCGACATACACGTTAATAAACAATGTTACGCTACACTGCTCCAGAACGCGGAATATTGGTGACTATTTATTTATTTCATTTTTTTTTAAATTACAGCCAAAAAACATCGGAAGGTTATTTTTGCGCCACCTTGTACTATACCGGTGTGTGACTTGAAATTTGAACTTATAAATGGAACAAACATTTTGTATCTATCTTTTATTTTGCCGGGGATTATGACTATAATGTTCACACATAACTGTTTCTGTGCCACTTGTGCCCCTAAACATACAAATTTCGAAAAATTAATTTATATACTCGGAGAAATGTAATGTAATGAAATGATTCTTGTTTCAGCCGTGTTGTTGGTATCATAGGGGTATAAAAAGGTACGAATAAAAAATGTATTTATTTTGTGTTTCTATACATGTACAAACCGAATTTCATGATTGGTACCGCTGTTATCCGTTTTTACCCAATTTCACACCTAAAAGTTTAAATTTATGAAGAATATTTTCGTGGTCGTATTCGCGTTATAAGAGTAATATGCGTTCCGAATTTCAAGATTCTATGCCCAGTCTTTTGGTACAATTTTTAACCCATTTAATCACTTAAAAGTGCAAATATCGGAAAATTCATTGTTATTACTCATCTACACTGTAAGACGAATATGCGCACCGAATTTTATTATTGTAGCGTCATCCATGTTGTTGGCACTTCTTATCCCGCTTTTCTCGTTTATCCTTTAAAAGTACGAATTTCGAAAAATTCCTTCAATTTGCATTTTCAGGGATGTACACGCCGAATTTCATGATTCCAGCTTCGTTTGTTTGATTGGTACCATTTTGTATCCCTTTCAACCCAATTTCACTCACAAAAAGTACGAATTTTGAAAAATATTTTCTAAGTCGCATTCGTGCTGTAAAAGTAATGCCCGTTCCGAATTTCATGATTCTAGGCCCAGTTGTTTGATCTGGGCTGTGTACAATTTTTATCCCATTTAATCCCTTAAAATTACAAATTTCGAAAAATATCTTCTTATCAGTGATTTGCGCTGTAAAACGGATATACATACCGAATTTCATTATTGTAGCGTCAACCGTGTTGTTGGTACCTTTTCATCCCCTTTTCCCCGTTTACCTATTAAAATTACGAATTTAAAAAAATTCGGTCATTTTGCGTTTCTAAGGGTTTTGAGGTATGTACACACCGAATTTTATTATTCCCTTTTTACCTGATATCACCCACAAAAAGTAAAAATTTTGAAAAATATTTTCTTGGTCGCATTCGTGCATTACTTGCCCGTTTCAAATTTCAAGATTCTAGGCCCTGCCATTTGGTCAGGGTGGTGGTACAATTTTTATCCCATTTAATCCCTTAAAAGTACAAATTTCGAAAAATGCTTTCTTATTAGTGATCTGCGCTGTAAAACGAATATACACACCGAATTTCATTATTGTAGCGTCATCCGTGTTGTTGGTACCTTTTTATCACCTTTTCCCTTTAAAAGTACAAATTTCGAAAAATTCCTTCATTTTGCGATTCTAAACATTTTGAGGGATGTAGACACCGAATTTTATGGTTTCAGCTCCATCCATTTGATTGGTACTATTTTTATCCCTTTTTACCCGATTTCACCCCCAAAAAGTACGAATTTTGAAAAATATTTTCTTGGGCGCGTTGAAGCTATAAGAGGAATTTTTTACCAAATTTCAAAATTCTAGCCCCAGCTAGAATAGCTTATTGCGGTGGTACAATTTGTATCCCCATTTAACCCATTTTACCCCTTAAAAGTACGAATTACGAAAAACTCCCTTCAAATCTGATCTCTTCGCTATAAGATAAATTTACATACCAAATCTCATGATTCTAGCTTCAGCCATGTTGTACCAACAGAATTTAACCCCCCAAAAGTACGAAATTTAACCCCCCAAAAGTACGAATTTTAAAAATGTCACTTTTTAGGATGTCTTCATGCCGCTAGTGGAATATCCATACCAAATTTCAAGATTCTAGTCCCAGCCGTTTGGTCAGTGCGGTGGTACTATTTTTATCCCCTTTTTACCCGATTTCAACCCCAAAAAGTACAAATTTTGAAAAATATTTTCTTGGGCGCTTTAAAGCTATAAGAGGAATTTTTGTACCAAATTTCAAGATTCTAGGCCCAGCCGTTTGATCACTGCCGTGGTACCATTTTTATCCCTTTTTACCCAATTTTATCCCTTAAAAGTACGAATTTCGAAAAACTCACTTCATATCTGATCTCTACGCTGTAAGAAAAATGTACACACCAAATTTCATGATTCTAGCTTCACTCGTATTGTTTGTACCATTTTTGGTCCTTTTTGCTCCATTTTACCCCCCAAAAGTACGAATTTTTCAAAATTCACTTTTTGGGATGCTTTCATGCCGCAAGAGGAATGCCCATACGAAATTTCAAGATTCTAGGCCCAGCCGTTTGGTCATTGCAGTGGTACCATTTTTATCCCTTTTTACCCCATTTTACCCCTTAAAAGTACGAATTTCGAAAACCCCGTCTTATCACACCTCTACACTGTAAGAGAAATGTACACACCAAATTTCATGATTTAGCTCTAGCCGTTTGGTCTGGGTCAGTTGGTTTGGTCAGTCACTCAGTCACTCAATCACGCAACTCTTTTATATATATAGATAGATAGCATTTTTGTATGAAAAAAAAAGAACTTAAAAAGGAGGGGGTTTCCAAGGGACTCGGCAAATTCGTCACACTTTCGACTATGGAGTTGTTCTTAGATACAATTCGTCACGGAATTTGTCGAAAAACTTTCGTTTGCAAATGCCTACACTAAAGCTATCTAAAGCAATGTACTTTTTGGGACAACAAAAGTAGAAATAACAAGTAAAAAGGCGTTAAGTTCGGCCGGGCCGAATCTTATATACCCTCCACCACGGAATGCATTCCACAGTTGTACCGGCAGATTAGTAGCCGTCAACTTTATGTCAAGTTTCGTTGCAAACGGACAATAATTGCGACCTGTATCGTGATTACAAGAGTAGATGGATAGACAGACAGACGGACATGGCTAAATCGATTCAAAAAGTGATTCCATGTCGATCGGTATAATAAACGATGGGTATATCTCGCTTTCTTTTCGGTGTTACAAACAAATGCACAAAGACATTATACCCTGTGGTGTAGGGTATACAAATATTAGCTCGTTCGTATAACGTTAACTCGCCGACTTGATGAACATTAAAATTAGTATGACTACATCTGCGTTATATAATCTGAAAATTTCACAATGTGTTTTCTAATACAATAGCCAAAATGTAGAAATACATTTACAAATATTTTATTTTTTTTAAATAAATATAATGTTTTTTGCGCTAAAACCAACACTTCTCCTACACGATAATGTATTAATATCTTGCACAGAACAAAAGTTGTGCAATGTTTGAAGTTAGTAAACTTCAAAATATGCAAAACTTTTGCGCTACAGGGTTGCCACAGTTTCAATTTTTTTTTTCAAAAAATGAAAATCGTCTGACATATAACTTGCAATAACAAATTTCATTCAAAAATTTCTCTCCGAGCACAATAGTTTGGATGAAAGTCGGCACGGGTTACGATGGTTGTAAGCTTATCAAACTTTATTTACAATTACTTTGACACCATTCAAAAACAAACAAAAAAACAACCCTATAGGGTGAGTGCATAATATGCGTGTTTTTTGATTATACGTTACCTTATATATTATTTATTTATTCTATTTTCAATTATCAACATCAAGAAAACGTTTTCATATTATTTCTTAAATGGTTCATTGATAAATATTTTATGTGTGGTCGTGGTTCCCGACCCGACCAAACTTAGCACTGTTTT
This sequence comes from Polietes domitor, assembly GCA_947397865.1. NCBI lineage: Eukaryota > Metazoa > Arthropoda > Insecta > Diptera > Muscidae > Polietes > Polietes domitor. The sequence continues at coordinate 123,825,975 of OX377621.1, forward strand.
CACTTATTTAAACTCATCTAAAATAACATTGAGGAAAATATAAAAATAATAATTTACGAGTTTGATTTGACTTTACGAGCAAGTGATTATTAGTTTGTTATATTTTCGACAAAAACGCTTTAAACTCACAATTAGATGCTTTATTTTTCCGTTTTTAATCCCTCCACCTCCAAATATTAAAACAAAGTAAATCGTTATTGGAATATGCTTAGAAGGTCTGTTTGTGAAATCACTAATCTACAGTGGCATGGGACTCCAAACGTAAGACCGACAACACTTTTGCCGTACATATGTGATGCACTCATTAATTGCGGTGTCGCCACTTAGTTTTGTAAGAATTATTATTTTTTCGGTACACAGACATTTTAATGTAATACGAATCTTTCCAAAATGATAACACACGATCACGATTTCCGAAATCCCCCTACATTAGCACATTTTCATAGTTGTATCCATTGGGAGCTCAACAACGGCGTTTAATGCACGTTTTCGTGGCATTTTATTGTGGTGGAAATAACTATAGGTCCTTTTCAAAACAACATACCTGCCATGCGTTAGCATCGAGGGTGGCTAGGAATGACATGTCGAATTCCTGCAATGGGAATCATATTCAGTAAGGAAAACACAAATTCTGTCCGTCCAATGCGGCCTTACCTTCCTTCGGAAATTACTTGCGAAATCCAGAGTGAATGCTAGCGAAACCTAAGGTCAGTGAAGACGAATAAGGTAGTAAGAAGTAGTACTTCCTTAGCCGTAAGTAATCGTATCACGAAATATATTAGATTATTTGCGTTTTCTCAGCTGTGTCCCCACAAACTTTGTTACAGTCGTTTTGCCCGAGCGAAACGGGTCCGGCAATACGGCTTTCAAGAGTTTATTTCCGTATCGTTTTTTTATGGCCTGTATTGGGTGTAATGCGCGCGTACGGAGCCAAGGAAGACAGTCACTTTATTTGCACAACATATTACTTTGATGAATGTATTTTGGGAAAAACTTCCGTATTTCTTGCGGTTGAATTCAAGAAATTCAGCAAACTTACGCGTTAAGAGTTTCGGTGCGAATGCAACGAGGACCCAGCCTTTGGCTATGTACAACCTGGGGGTGTACCCTTCTCAGCTTCTGCTGGTATTGTTAGTTTTTTCTGTGCGTACGTACAGACTGCAAAACACCTAAGATACACACGTACACGTAGAAAGCTTTGAGCCACATGTACGTACATATTCTCTTCCATGGACCAAGTGTGTGGAATGGAGCTGACTGGGCGAATGGGCTGCTGAGCTGCTATATGGTGGGTCGATTGGGAGGGAAATTCAGTTGAAACGACAACATGCGATGGGACAACAATGCCTTAATGCGTCGGTTATTTAATCTTCCGCATACCTATCGTTGTGACCCGAGGAGAATCGGTGCTTGCTGGCAATATTTGCCTTGTCTGGGCGAACACACAAATTCGGAGCTCAACTCAACTGTCCACGCACACCTAGACAGACAGCATTTGTGTATGTGTCGTATGGTGAAGTAGCGATGGCATCGGAGCACAAACAGAAAGAACCGTAAATAGCGAATGGCTGCTAAGTATGGACTCGTCGTATATGTTGCTCTGTACACAACCACCTTGATTCAATATCTGCAGCACCACCCCACATACTCCACACCATGTACAGCATTTAGTCGTTCACACATTGCCGCGGGGAAAATGCCACCCGCGCTCCCCCTTCCGCCCCTTATCGCTCCACTTTCAGGAGGATGGAGTTGTTCCTTCTATATATGTGCATACCAATGCTATTCTATGTGTACGTCCATATGCTGGCATGTAGCCCCTTTCCATATGTATGTACGTGCCTCACACGCATACACTCTGTGTATATGGCCATACTGTACTCGACTGTACACTCCACCCACCTTACTCGTGCTCACAAGTTGCCTGCCCCGGTCTGGCTGGGACGCGACGCAGCAAACTGCTTTTGGTTATTTCGTTCGAATGGTTCAATTCGTTGTCTCCGGGAGATGTACAAACAAAACCTAGGATTGCATACATACATACATACACATCGCATACAGATTCATATTTACATACATACATGTGTATGCGGTTGATTCTCTTTTGCCACCAGCTAAGAGGGAAACGGAAGTTGCGCTTCTGGGAATTATTAATGTTCCTGTGCAGACTGTGGCCATTAGCAAAATAGTAGAGATTTCCTGAACACCAAAATCACAAAATCACTCTTAAAAATTCAAAAATTCTCTTGTGTTCCTACATGGAAATGACAAAACTTAACAAGTTATGGAAGAGTGGTGTTTTCATCTCTCACCATCTCTGGCAGTGACATTGCGCACTGAGACCATTCTGTGGCCAGCGAAATCAATCAATCGTCTTCGGTGCATCCTCATAAATAGTCGCTGTTTTATGGTCATAGAATCGAGTTTCATCAGTCAATCCTGGAACTGTGCAATTCCCTAATATCTGAATGTAGCACGCACGCATACAACGGTTATGCACTATCGTGGAGATGGTGTCCAGGTCGCGCAACATCAGCTTGTTTGATTGACAACAGGCTTATAGCTTAGCAACCTGCTAATGTTCCACGAAGAGACTCTAGTGTTGTAAATTCAAAATATGAATTGATTTTCGAAAAATCGAGTATTGTTTTAGTGAAAATATTGCTTTCAATGACGTAAAGTTGTCATCTTGATGGGACAAAAGGATAGCGCCGATAAATCAGTTGATCTGGTCTCCTGCGTATCAATGGTGTTCAATCAATTCACTGTAGCTGATTCGAACCTGGCAGCATAGGGGACCATATAAAAAGTCATTTGAAAGCGGAAGGAAACAAGTATATTTGAGAAGTGAAAATAGGGCGCAATTAAAAGTTGAATCTTTTACAAAGACTTCTCCAGTAGATAGTACATAGTGGTTTCCCAATTTAAGCATCATTCGACTCCATGAAATTGGATTTTTTCCACTCTAAACCAATGTCACCCATTAGCAATCGCAACAGATCTACAATTATGAGACGTATATTTGGAAAACTTAGACCTCCTAGAAAATCCTTTATCGTGGACGTCCTCACTGTTGGAGGAGCGTACAACCCAAATTTCATGATTCCAGCTGCAGCCGTTTAGATGGTACAATTTATATCCCATTTCGCGTATCATTATTTTGTACTCGAATTTCATAATTCTACAGTGTTGCTAATATTTATTAGGGAAATTTCCCTATTGTAGGGATTTTTTCCTCATAACAGTTGGTAGAGAACAAAGGATTTTTATTTCAGCCGAAATATAGGGATGTTTTCATCTCAAATATATACATTTTTTATGTGGCCGTAACGACTAAAGTAATTATAACCGCAATGCTAGAATAGTCCTTCGCGGACGACCGCTAAAATTTAGGTTAGGAACTTTGTTGGCGTGACATCACTCAATTAACACTAAGAAACGGCAAAGTATCTGCGACTTCGATGCACCGGCTTAATCCGGCCGGCTTGGTTCAGTGCTCGCTGTCAGTAAATAGTGGCAGAACTAGTGTTTTCCCCGGAATAAGTATTTGACTTTATTGATATTTTATCAATCCAAAGTCACAATATTTATCCTTTTTGTACGTACCAAATTTTAAGTGAATATAAAGCGGAACTTTAACAAGTAAGAAGGCGTTACGTTTGGCCGGGTCGAAAGTGCATTACCGACAAATTAGAGGCTGTCGACTTTAGGAATGATGCTTCATTATTATAATATTAATAGTCAGCTACTGTATATAAATAAAAAACCTCAAGTGTAATCAAAAAGTGAACATGGGTCAGCAATCTTCAAAATATGGTCCTTGGTGTATTGGCAGGTAGAAATGTATTAGGTAGAAACAATTGCCCTCAAGCCCGATGTCTTGGTTCCAGCTACAGCCTGACTGTCTGCACCATTTTGATAGGAAAAGTACTAATATTGAAGATCCAACATGTTTCAGAGTGGAATAGACATATCTACATATATTTCATATACATTTCATGATTTTAGCTACAGCCGTTTGCTTGTTACCAGTTTCACTCCTTTTCCATGCTGACCCTAAAAGAACGAATTCAGAAAAATTCGTACCTCTTATTTTCTGCGTATAAGCAGTCAGACGAGTGAATATCATGATTCTAGCCACAGCCGCTTAATTGGTGCCAAATTTAATCCCATTTAGATCATGAAGGCATACATATCGAAAGATCTCTTTATTTTTCGCGTTTACGCAGTCAAATAAATGTGCACACCGAATTTCATTATTATAGCTGCAGTGTGGTTGGTACCATTTTTATCCCCATTCGCCCCATTTCCCGCATAAAAGTACAAATTTCGAAACAATCCTTTTTGTTTCGCATCTTCACAGTCACATGAATGTATACACCGAATTTCATGATTTCAACTTCAGCGATTTTCTTGGCACCACTTTTATACCTCTCATCCAATTGTATCCCTTAAAAGTACGAATTTTTAAATTTGATTTTTTTTCAAGTGCATATAAAGAAGAAATTTAAAAAAATTGCTTAATTGGTCTAAATATTAGGGGGTATTTTCAGTCCTTGTTAGGGGAAAAAATTTCCGCTGGACCGATTTCGCCCACATTCAATCCCAACCGATCTGCAACCATAATACACATTTACGGAAAACGTCAACATCCTAGCACATTTCGTTCGGCAGCTAGCGTGCTTTCAACAGAAAGGCGGACATGGCTAGATCGTCTTAGAATTTTACAACGACCCACAATATATATATATTGATGAATATTTCAAGGTGTTACCATCGAAATGACAAAGTGAATATCCTTAGGTGGAGGGTTTAAAATATAAATAAATATATACTCTACATAGTAGCGGATATTTTCAGTCCTTGTTAGGAATAAAATCCCTCTGGACCGATTTCGAAACACCTAATATGAAATGGCCCTATGTTCCGCATAAAAATTTCAGAAATAAATATACCTAATGTGAAAGTAACCATATTGATCCATGTTTTGTTATAGGGCCCATACAAATGTACATCCGATTTTCCTTAATACCACTACAAAATCCGAATTTTTCATTCCCGAGTTCCGGGAATTGCTCCTCATTGATCTTTATGGCAGTGTGAATTTTTTATAATTTAGGTCAGTTTCCCGTGGTCATGGTTATACCACGCCAGAGCTTATTCTAATTAACGGGAAATCAGACCAGTGAGGAGATGTAAAAAATTTGAAGAAAATCGGTTAAATTATCGGGTTTCGATAGCGGAAAAAGTCTAATCCGAAGCGAAATGTGTATTGGAGCTATATATGAATCTGAACCGATCTAACTCACTACATAGATGTTTCTAGCTGAAATATAAAGTGTTGCGCCAAATTTGAAGAATTGTTAAAATTATACAAAATTAAACATTGATTATTTATAAAAGTAATAAAAAACAAAAATAAGGTTTTCCCGAGCCACGATTCCAACCCAAGACGACCTTCTGGGTGCAAAGCGGACAACTTACTTCTGTGACCCCATACCCATTGACTTGTGAAAATGCTATTCGTAAAATGTTACGGGATAAAAACATATTATCAACTTTTTTGCAAGTTGTTTTAAAGAACTTCCTCAAAAGGGGGAAAACACATTTGGATTTTGAGATGCGATTAAAATGTGCTTCCTACGGAAGTACTTCCAAATTTGTATACCTCCCTAAGGATGGGGGTATATTCACTTTGTCATTCCGTTTGTAACACCTTAAAATATTCATCGGAGACCCCATAAAGTATATATATTCTGGGTCGTGGTAAAATTCTAAGCCGATATAGCCATGTCCGTCTGTCTGTCTGTTGAAAGTACGATAGCGGCCGAACGAATGAGCGAGGAGGTTCAAATTTTTCCTAAATGTGTCTTATGGTTGTAGATCGGTTGGGATTGAAAGTGGACGAAATCGGCCCAGAGCGAAAAATTTTTCGCTCACAGGACTGAAAATATCCCTAATATTTAGAGTATTTCAGCCTGTATTTGAACATAGTTGCTTGTATTTACTTGCAATTCGCATTCCCTTTATAACATAAAAGGGCACCATAGAATGATTTTTATTTGTAGGGGGCGAAATGGGATAAAAATGGTACCTATCAAACGACAACAGACAGAAACACGAAAATTGGCGTGTACATTCCTCTAATAGTGTAGATACATAATATAAAAGTTTTTTTCTAAATTCGTTAGTAAGGGGTTAAATGGGGATAGAGGGATAAAAATAGTACCAACCAAACATCTGCACCTAGAATAATGAAATTCGGTGTATATATAATCAGAGGAATATAAAATAGATACATAAAATAAAATAATTTTTCGAAATTCGTACTTTTAGTGTGTAAAATGGAAAAAGGGGATAAAAATGGTACCAAACAAATGGATGCAGCTAGAACCATGAAATTCGCTGTATTCATTCCTCTGACTGAGTAGACACAAAAAATAAAAAGGTTTTACCAAATTCGTACTTTCAAGGGATTCAATGGGAGCAGAGGGATAAAAATGGTACCAATTAAAAGGCTACAGCTAGAATGATGAAATTCGGTGTGTACGAGAGATACAAGCCGACCGATTTTAAACCGACAAGCCGCCGCATGTTTCTGCACAAGCCGCGCCGCCGCCGATTTCGGCTCACATCGACTTCATACACGCCGCCGAGATTTGACTGCGTCAAATCTTACTACAAAAATAGACAACCTACTTAAAATTACAAAAGAAAAAATAACTGTCGACTTAGACAACCTGCTACTGTGAAATGTATGGATCTTTCTTTGAATTAGGTATCCCACTACAGGGTTGTCAGATATGGCGGTTTCACGTCAAACGTGGCGAGATATAAATATGTTTGACTACATGGCGATTTATAAAATAGTTGGCGATTTTCTTGGCTAACTTTTGAAAATTTTAAATCCGTCCTCCGATTTTATTATATTGCCGTTACTTTGTAGAGAAATATAGTACAATTTGTATGCAAGTTATATATATGCGTTCACAGGGATTTTCCCCTGCGGGGCGAATAAAACTCATAAAAAACTGAACCTATAATGAGTTAAAATGAACTAAAATTTAGGAAAATTTAACTTCGTCTAGCGCCAAGCAAAATTTCCACAAATCAAGTTCAAACTTTTCCTTGAAATTAGTACATGCTTTGAACTTGTAACTGAGGAAAATTCCAGTAAGTGTTTCCTCAAACCAAGTACATTTTTACTAAATCTAAGTAAAATTTTGCTGAAATTTTCCTAAATCTAAGAAAATTTTTCCTAACACCAAGTAAATTTTTACTAAATTTAAGTAAAATTTTCTAAAACTAAGTGAATTTTTACTAAATCTTAGTAAATTTTGCTGAAAATTTCCTAAAACTAAGTAAATTTTTACTGAAATCAAGTAAATATTTACTCAAACTAAGGACATTTTTGCTGATTTTTTTCCTTATAACAAGTAATTTTTACTTAAACTGAGGAAAATTTTACGAATAGGAAATTCAATTAGGAATTCAATTTAACAAAAAATGACAACATGAAATATTTCTCAAAAGTTTCATGATACCTCTGCCATAAAGAGTTGAGCTATTACTCCATGATTGTTGCGCAGGCAAGGTAGGCGCCTTAGCAGTGGTTGTTTAGAATAATTCTTAAAGTATTTAAGAAATACGTCTCTGCAAACGAACTTATTCTATTCATGAATTTTGTAAACAATTTCAAATGTTTTTTATAAGTTAATTAATACTGAAATGTATGAAGAACTCGGCATAAGTTTCAGTAAACATTTTAACTTAATTTTAGGAAAAAACACTTTTTAAAGTTAAAATTTCATAAATGGAATTTTTTCCATACAAAAAATTTCAGATTTTTTTTCTCACATAAGTATGAATTTACTCAATTGTAAGAATTTTTTATTAGATCCAAAGAAATGTTTTTAAGTAAATCTACCACCCTACTTCTAGTAAATGAACTATTAACTATGGCTTTGAAAGAAGGAAACTTTACTCATACTTAGTTTACTAAATTTTCCAACTTTTTAGGAACGTTTTTACTGAACTGGAGTAAAATTGTTGAACTAAATTGTAGTATGAATTTTACTCAGATCTAGGAATGCTATTTTTCTGAGTGTAGTTTTACAAAAAATAAAGCAGGTGCAAATTCTGTTAATTATTTTTTCAGGAGCGTTTAGCTCACAGATGGTTTGACCCAGTGACGAAATATTTTGCAGATCATCATTAAACAATCCAATCATCATTTCTAGGGGGGTGACCGCTGCAATTTATTTTCGCGACCCAGCCTAATATTCATAAGTGGCTATGAACAAAAACATAACACTATGAATGTTGAAATAAGCACATAGCCATTTATGCCCAAATATATAAATAAGATTTGTTGTAAACTCCATAACGTTTTTCATGAAATCTTGGCAATGTTGTACAGAAAACGCATTTTATGTGATTTAAATATTCCAGCTTCATCCGTCAGATTGGTCGCTTGTATCATATATGTAGCCAGTCGCGATAATCGCTGCAATTGATGAAAAATCCAAAATTCGCGTTAGCAATTCCTTATATTTTAACTTTCTTCATTCATAATTCTGAAACTTTTCATACACAAAAATTCCCCATGAAGTCAGCAATATGCCATAAAAATATTGTATTCTCAATATAATAAAAAGTTACGCCGGTTGTTCTAAAGATACTTTAAACAATTTTTGACTTTACAGACACTATTTATACTATTTTAGCCTGATAACTGGGGAATCAAAATGCTACTAACGCGAAATGATGGAATTTGTTTTAAACAAAATCTTATGCAGTCACAAACTAACTGAATTTGTTGTTTCTCTTTTGAATAATACTTGTCATAAGTGATTTTAAAATAGAAACCTACATTTAGAATTTTAGAATTGAGAAATAATAAAAATTAAAAAACTGTTATAAATGTAGAAACCTATTTTCATCTATATTAAGATTTATTTCGTTTCATTTAAAATACCCAGAAAGAGATCAACTCAATATTATAAACTACTATGGTTATTCACAAAATTAAATGCTAGACATTCAGTTTTATTAAAATTATTTTATTTATTATCATGAATGTAAAAGTGTTATAGCACTTGTCCTATCCCCGCATTTGTTAAGAATACACTTAACTTCTACCATTTGTATATTAACTACGATACTACTTTCCGATAACTTACTTACATCATACAGCCCAATGTTGGTAGGGGGAAATAGGATAAATAAAATATTGCCCTTGAACTGGGATATTGTCAGGACAATATCCCAGTTCAAGTTCAAGACCATTTTACATCTATATTTAATAGAATGCAAATTTATTTACAAATGGCATGGTGACATTTATTACTTGGCTGCAGACTACCACGATCATGATTTCGACCATGTCAAAAGTCTTTTCAAGTGGCTTCGCAGCGACTTTTCAACATCAACCCGGCCTCTGTAAGGAGATGACTCTCACAAACGAACGAGAAGCACATCTCACTTGCCGAATTTGCGTTTAAAAATAAAATATCATCACATTTATGATTACAATTACTATGTTTTACACTGAAAATGCCCTGAACTATCATAATATTGTTATTATTTAGTTAACATATAATATCAGGTTTAGTATTTTAAAATTTTTAATATTAGCAAATGAAAACACAATTTTTGATTCAGAGAATTCTATAACTTTACCCAGAGAATATTTAGTGTTACTACAGATTGGGTACACACACGCAATGGTTTATTATTTGGGAAAGTTTGTGTATGAAAAATACGAAGTTTCTATTTATTTGAGCTATTGTATTGTTTGGAGATTTTACAATTGATTTTATAAAACCCAAACCTGACACAATCAAAACCTGAAAATGAAAATGTGATGTAGGCGCCCTCATATTAACTACGCCATAAGGTTGTGTATATTCATTGTTTGAGAATTAGGTCCATAAAAATATAGCATTAGCTGGACAAACGTCTTTAGAATTTGCTTTGCATAATTAGCTTTTAGAACAGCTAACTGTTATTTTGAAAACGTTTTCAAAACGTTCTAAAATACCATACTACGGCCGTAAATCGGTGGTATCATTTTGAGACTTTAAGAAGACCGCCCATTTATTCATTTGCAATCACTTCAAAGATTGTTTCGAAGACGCTTTAAAATCGTCCTAGAATACCATCCTACGATCCTAAATCGATGTTATCATTTTGAAGCTTTCAGATCGCTTTATTCTTGACATATCCTACCGCCTCAAAAACGCTTCACTACACTTTGAGAACGCTTTTCCGTACGTATTTTGCATTATGAATTGCCTAAACTAGGTCACGTTATAAGAACATTTTTAACTTTTAAGAATAATAAATACCAATAAAATTGTTATGTTATAATTATATATCATGAAATGTTGAAAATATTCAATTCAAATATAATATCTGAATTCCATAAATGTCTTACAAGAAATAAATACAAACTGGAATTTGTCGATTTTTTAACAACAGCGAAAAGTTGTTTAAATTTGGCGATTTCTGGCAATTGATTTGGCGATAGAGGTACAAAATAATCTGACAACCCTGTCCCACTATATGATGACGTCTATAGAAAGTTGAATGATTGTATTTTGACTTGAAAGTCGCATTTATAGTCGCAGTACACTGAAAGAATTATCTTCATTATTTATGATTTTGTCTTAACCTCAGTGAAATTTTTCATTAAAAAGTCGCCAAAGAAACACTTCATAAAATGTATGAAACATATTTCACAAAGCACAAATCAATGAAAAGTTTCATAGATTTTATGAAACATTTCTTAGAAACTATGTAATGCAGTTCTTCATTCGATGAACTTTTGTCATACAAATTCATTATTTTTCATAATAAGATTTATGAAAATTTTCATAGATTTTATAAAGAAACGTCATTAATGTTATGAAAAAGTTTCATAAAATATTAATACTTAATTTTCCAATATAAACAGAAAGTCAAAGATCTGACTTGTTGACTAACCAATCAACACACAATATCATTGCGAGGGTCTTTCCAATGAGTATGTCTTTGACCAAAATCAGGCTAAATACTTATGTCAGAGTTAACAGAGGACAAATGAGAATTGCTAGCATTCAACGAATGAAGTCGACACACTAAAAACGTAGTTGTATGTTATGAAACATTTCATTAAAACTATGAAATCCTTCATTATATTTATGAAGACATTTCATAACACAAATATTTTATTGGTTATGACATATTTCATAATATTTAAGAATTGTTTCTTTAATACTATGAAATCTCTCATAGATCTTATGAAACTAAGTTTCACTAATTTAACAATTTTGTTTTATGAAATATTCATACATATTATGAAAAAAATCATTAAATTTATGAAAAACCTTTTACGAAATCGCTTCATAAATATTATGAAGGAAAATTCTTTCAGTGTATGCGTGGCCATGTGTTCCTATAAAAAACAATAAACAACATCTACTCTAAGTAAAGTGGGTGTTTGGAAGGCTTCCTTTCATGTTTTTTTAAGCTGATGTGATATGTTTATCTTTGGCCACTCTTGTGTAGGACCCAAAGCCACAAATCTCGCAACGATGATCGTCGTCACACACATGTATATTTAGGACTGTTGCACTGTCCTCCGATTACAACACCATTTGCACTGTTCGGACACTTTTGGAGCATGAACCTTTTGATTGCGCTTCTTTGCTGTGTCAAAGTAGGTACAAATTTACCAAATATGCCTATAATTGCAAAAAATATAAATTTTTGGAATGGATTCGCACTCCCAAAAAATAACTGTATGGGATAATAATATGAAATTATGGGAACATTGGCTAATATTAACGAATATTGAACTAATTGCCAAAAAATAAAATAAGAGGTATGAAAAAACAATAGTTCCTTCCCTTTTCCCAAAATTGTCAAATAAATAGGGGTGATCGAATTACAGAACGAGCCGACAAATTAGCCGAAAGCCGCCGCCGACCCATTTTGGTTAGCGCCGTCGCCGCCGATAATTATGGTTCGGCTTGTAACTCTGGTGTGTACATCCCTCTAATTGCATAGACACGTTAAATACATAGATTTTCGAAAGTCGTTCTTTTAAGGGGTAAAATGCGAAAAAGGGGATAAAAATGGTACAAACAAAATGGTCGCTGATAGATGCTGTGATGGTAGCTCATAATGGCAGTACTCTAATTAAAACAAGCAAAAATTGGTTAAAATCAGCAGGTCAATGTAGTCAACATATTACACGCTCCAGAAGTCTCTTCGGCATTGCAAAGTTTTGATCTCTTAAATTTGAATTCATTTGAATTAACAGGCCTTATTTCCAAATATAATACAAGTTTACTGTACGACAATCACTGGTAAAATTTAACGCTTTATGGAGAATTTGGTCAAAATAATTTAAAATATGTGGCCTTTGAGAGGTAAGGGATCAATTTGGGAATCCGAGGTTCCTATGCTAAATCTGAAAATGAGCGTGAGAGGCGTTCAAAGTTCATTGGATCATTTTTGATTTTACGTTAAAGCCATTAGAATAACGGAATCTAAGAACTTGAGACATTCTAAGTCGACTTAGCATACTATGGTTTGTAGGCGTCGATACGTCGATCGTCATTTGAAATTTTGCAAAATTGTTGGATTCCTTGTGGGTCTGCGGCCTATTGGGTAGAGCTGTCAAACTATCGAAAGCACTATCGATAGTATCGATAGATTTTTCTTTTGAGCGAATATCGATAGTTTTAAATCACTATCGATAGTATCGGCAAACTGTCTTCACTTACTGTTGTGACGCTTTTTGGATACGCAAAATAAACAACAGCTAAATAATAATTAAATTTAAGTTGACGGTTCTACAAATCATGGAGAAGTTCCTGAAAAGATCAAAAAGTAAGATTTAAATAATGATGATATGTTCGATATTTGTGTGTATTTACATTTTTTTAACAATGTATATAGCAGACTCAGCCAGCAATGAAAATGCAATTGATATTGGGAGTATGAACAGTGGTAGCGAATCTGATAATGGATCGGAAAAAATAATAACAAGAAAGGTGTCATCAGAAGCATGGGCGTTTTTTGAAAAAACGAAAGATGGAAAACATGCTAAATGTCGTGTCTGCTCCCAAATATATAAAACCAGCGGTAACACATCTAACCTTTTCGATCACCTTAAACGAGCTCACCCCACTTTCCGAGAATTGCCAAAACCAGCAAATACTATCAAACGCTTTTTTAAAAACGCTGATACGTATGCATCCAAAAAGAAAAAAAGAGATTGACAGTGCCTTAATGTGTATGATAGCTTCCGATGTTCAGCCATTCAGCATTGTCAATGACAAGGGGTTTCAGAAATTTATAAAGTGTTTAGACCCTCGCTACGATTTGCCATCTCGTAATACTTTACAAAATGTGCATATGCCAAATTTGTACAAAAAAATTTAAGATAAATTGCAAGCAAATTCTCAATGAAGTGGATTATGAATGTTATTTTGTTGTTTAAAATATCTTGGTAATATATTCTTAAGGAAAAATAATACTGATTGTTGGATTACCCAATAATTTCAGATATTCAGTAAACATGATTTAATCATATAGCCTTCCCGGCCGACTTTTAACGGCCCTATACTATTTTTTTAAGGGAGGAATTTTTATTCATAATTGCGCTGGTTATATATCCGATACTATCGATGCAAACTATCGAAACTATCGAATGGGACGAATATCGATAGTTTGACAGCTCTACTATTGGGCGATCCTTCAAATTTGGTCACTTCGCCCATGTCAAATTTTGAACTGATTACCAAACAGTACAATTATTTACCGTACTGCAAATATATTGTATGATGATAGTGCTCGTGAACTAGTGGATATCTAGAAAAATGTGAGATATTTGAGTTGAAAGAAAAAATATTTTATTTGAACTGGGATATTGTCCTGGCTCAAGACCGTTTTGCATCTATATTTTATAGAATGCAAATTTATTTACAAATGACGTAGTGACATTTATTACTGGACTGCATACTATCGCGATTTCCGGCCCGTGACGACCTTCTTCATGACCTTATTGTAGTACACAATTAAAAGTTCATAAGATATTGCTCTACTCAGATGTCAAGAAGTGGTATCGGGTAATTAAAATGAAACTTTTCCGAATAATTTGGTGTCCATTAGCGAAATTAGCATTACACAATCTTGAATCCTTTAGTTTGTTTGTATTTTCCATCCAATTTTCCAATATAATTTTTTCTAATTTTCGAGTTTTTATGATTTTACTGCAAAATTAGCATTTCAGAGGAGTTATTTTAAAAAGTACTTAAAAATTCTATTTTTTATTGCTTCAGAAAGTCTAGAAGGTTTTAAAAAAGTATATATTCGAAACTTCTCTGGGGGGGTCTGAACCCCAAAACCCCTCCCCTGCGCACGGTCCTGCATACTTACATATGCAACTCAATGAGATGCTTGTAAGTTGGAATGTGTGTTTTATTACTTGGTGCGATTTTTTAAAAACGGATATTCGGCAAGTGAGTTGTGCTTCTCGTTTCGTTTATGAGAATCATTAGCTTAAAGAGGCCGGGTATTTTGTTGAAAAGTTGCTGCGAAGCCACTTGACGAAGACTTTCAAAGGTCGGAAATCATGATAGTGGTAGTGTGCAGCCAAGCAATAAATATCGCCATGCCATTTGTAAATAAATTTACATTCTATTAAATATAGATGCAAAATGGTCTTGAGCCAGGAAAATATCCCATTTCAAATCAAACATTTTTTTTGTAATTTCCTCGCGATCTATCCAACGTATCCGGATGCATTTTTTCCATGTGTATTAAGAACCAATTCGTTTCATTTATTTTCTTCACAACTTGTAATTCTAAGCCTATTGGCCGATATAATATAAATTACAAAATGCATAGTAAAAAATGTTTCTACCAGTGTTAAAAAAACTACTCAGCAACAAACATTTATGCAGTCAGTCGCGAAAGAAGCTGCAAATTCACAATTCGTGGTTGCAGTTGCATTTATTTCTCTATAGGGAATCTTTGTGACAGAATAGTTTCATAATTCTGTCGCAAATATTCCCTGTTTCGTCAGCAATCATATTCCATATGATATGATGTGGTATTCTCTATATGATAGAAAGTTACGCTTGTTTTTCTAAAAGCATTTTCACAATTTTTGAGTTTACAACAAAATTTTTCATATTTCACTCGAATTAAAGAGATAGAACGCTTTATAAAAAGGATTTATAAATACATTTCGTATCGTTCGAGCGATGTATCTGTCAGTGGATATGCAAATCCACTCTTCCAAAGATATATAACCAGATCTGGAATTTTGATCACTTAAGCTAAGATATAAGCTGAACCATGTCCGTCCCCATAACAAATGTCTCTATCGATTTGTGAAATAATCAGTAATTCAATTTTGGGATTTACATATGTTAACAAATTTCAAGCAAATTTTACAAAGTAATTCAGTATATAATAGGGCGTATCGGTAATGACAAATAAAAAGGAATATTTATATCAGTTACGATGGACATGTAAACTGACACTATGTGAATCAATTTTAAGATTTGTTTGTAAAGGGTGATTTTTTAAGAGCTTGATAACTTTTTTTAAAAAAAAACGCATAAAATTTGCAAAATCTCATCGGTTCTTTATTTGAAACGTTAGATTGGTCCATGACATTTACTTTTTGAAGATAATTTCATTTAAATGTTGACCGCGGCTGCGTCTTAGGTGGTCCATTCGGAAAGTCCAATTTTGGGCAACTTTTTCGAGCATTTCGGCCGGAATAGCCCGAATTTCTTCGGAAATGTTGTCTTCCAAAGCTGGAATAGTTGCTGGCTTATTTCTGTAGACTTTAGACTTGACGTAGCCCCACAAAAAATAGTCTAAAGGCGTCAAATCGCATGATCTTGGTGGCCAACTTACCGGTCCATTTCTTGAGATGAATTGTTCTCCGAAGTTTTCCCTCAAAATGGCCATAGAATCGCGAGCTGTGTGGCATGTAGCGCCATCTTGTTGAAACCACATGTCAACCAAGTTCAGTTCTTCCATTTTGGGCAAAAAAAAGTTGGATATCATCTCACGGTAGCGCTCACCATTCACAGTTACGTTACGATTCGCATCATCTTTGAAGAAGTACGGTCCAATGATGCCACCAGCCCATAAACCGCACCAAACTGTGACTTTTTCTGGATGCATTGGTAGCTCTTGCAATGCTTCTGGCTGATATTCACTCCAAAATCGACAATTCTGCCTATTTACGTACCCATTGAGCCAAAAATGAGCTTCGTCGCTGAACACAATTTCTTTCTTTCTGAACTTTCTTAACAGAGCACGCATTTTGATAATAAAATTCAATGATTTGCAATCGTTGCTCGTTAGTAAGTCTATTCATGATGAAATGTCAAAGCATACTGAGCATCTTTCTCTTTGACACCATGTCTGAAATCCCACGTGATCTGTCAAATACTAATGCATGAAAATCCTAACCTCAAAAAAATCACTCTTTATAAGGATCAGATATTTTTTCATTGATGAAAAATCGATAGGTAGAGTAATTCTTGGGTCTATGCAGTTCTCAAAGAGATCTGAAAAATACGCGAAAAGTATATTGCTAGTTTCAATTCCTTTTACAGAAAATCATCATTTTGATAGTACACACATAAATTATATAGTTGTCTATACAAAAAGGAATTGAAATACATTAAATTTTGCGATTTAAACGCATATTATACATACATATTTTTGGCATATGCAAAATTTGTTGCTTATTCACTGCATAGGCTTTGTGTCCCGGGATTTCCCGCGGGAAATTTACATATTTTCTATTTGTACGGTATTCCCGCGGGAATTCATCAGAAACTTTTTCCTATTTCTTCCCACATTTTTGCACCACGTTTTCACTATAACATTGTAGAAAGTAGCGAAATAATGTATGATACATAACTTTTAATTAGATGTGCGTCAGCTACCTGCAATGTGGTAATTTACCATATATAATTGATTTGAAGTGAATACCTAATCTGTATAGAAGGTTACAAATAATGTTATAGTCTTTTCAGACTGGATGCATATTGAAATATTAGTGTCAAATTTGTATTATGGATAAATGCAAAAGTTATGATACTCTTTGTAATCGCAAAAGAATTTTTAAAAGGACACAAGTTTTTTAGTCCCATTACAAATTATATAAAAGAATACAATGTTTAAGTTAGTAATAGCAGGGATCTTAAAGAAGAAAAAGACATTTTTTAAGAAAATCTATAAAGTCTGTTCCTAAATTACTGCTTCTATTTGAAAGCGTAATTTGTCATATTTGTGGCCACCATTAGTACCTTTAATTTAACATATAGTTGGATTTAAGGTATCTTCGCCAAAATTGGAATTTTAATAAAATAAAAAAATACATAAACAATTTTTTAATATTGTTTTCTAGATTTACAAACTGCATAGTGCAACTAAAAACCTTATCCATAAAATATAAAGTAACAACTCTGTATTATAAAAATTGAAATATTACCGCATCAAAATATAAATTTAGGGGTTCGAAGCTACATGAAATGAATAATATTACGTCTGTCGAATGAGCAATACATTTCTCCAACAAAATTAAAAAAACCAAAATAATTAATAATTAAAAGACGAAAAATAATGCCCGTTTCCAGGGAAATAAAAACCCTAATGCCACTGCATATGTTTAAATACAAAATTTAATCCATTAAAGCCCAGCCAAAATTATTTTTTGCTGTTTCTTACTGTCTACTGTTCGATTCATCGAACACTGAGTCAAAATGGGTTAAGCTCAATCGGTATATAACTGCGTTTATCATAAAATTCCGCAGTTTAATAAGGCTATGTCCAAAACATAATTAACATAAAATTATTTTTTCAATACACACATTAATATTGCCGTTGGCAATATGATCTTAAAGAAAAAAAACAGCCCTACTGTTGAAAAAATGAAAGGGACATTCTTTGACCAATTTAATTGCCACTATTAATCAAAAAGCCCGTCGCTTTTCCTATGTCCTATGCAATGTATGGTGAATCTACTCTTGAGTCATAGTACTGCGGCGGAACATCATTTCTGTCATTTGAAAATTTTCCCATTGGATTTTAAGTGCACAATTCATATTTTCTCATAGCCTTAGTGTCACTGGCAATATTAATGGAGATTGGAGGCTTTAGATTATCAAAGCATTTGTTCATTCATTATCCTTACCGTACCCAATAGGATTGAAGACACCTCTACAATAAATTTGCATACAAGTCACGTGTATAACATGCTACAGTGTGGCAACCACAACAAATCTGCCCACACAAAACAACTGCACAACAAGGACAACCCCCAACCAATTAGACACACTACACACTCTCATACATGTCCATACATAGTATGTACACGAATATGCTCTCCTTCCTGTCGGATCATTAGCAACCATTTCAGGTAAGCATACTGGTGCTATTTACATACGCAACGACAACTTAGGAGATCAGTCAGACGATGGTTATACGCCTATTTCAATTACGTCTAATGCTGCCAATATTGATAAATTGGTATTATCCGTTCCATTAATAATCGGTTTACTACTCTGCCAAACAATGTGCGTGTGTGTGTGTGCGCATATAATTGTTTCGTTAGCCGTGTAACAAAGCGAAAGGCGAATACGCTCGGAAAGTGTGTTTCTTGCTCCCATACAAATTGCTGGGCTACCCATTTGTATGTGTAATTAATACGGGCGAGCAATTAATGATCGACTACCACCACCTCCATTATTTGAAATGCATTCGGATCACATTGATTATCGTTTTTCAAGTTACCTGAAGCCATCCATCTTTTGACTTTCAATCAGTCAAACGGAGGGCTGCTTCCACACCACACACACACATGTAGGCATATAAACGGTTGGGTCGGGTCGGATCGGGCCGGTCGCATTGTGGAGAAATTTATTTAATAGACTTAAATTTGTTTTTAATGAGCATCTTTTGGAACGATAATGTTTGATGTTTGGATTGAAAGGATTGAGCACTGCCATCGTGCGCCCATCACTGAGAAGGCGCGTAGTAGTATTGCTTTTGACGGCTACTCTTTTTACGTTGTCTTTCCAAAAGCACGTGTGTATACACGTACACGGCTTGAACCATCTCCATTCGTATTCACTAATTCGTTTTTAATAATTTGTTGTTTCGTATTGAATAAATTGTCCGTTTTATTTTGGGTCTATGAGCCTGGGTCATTATTCAAATTGTGAAAAACCACATCAC
Source organism: Polietes domitor (assembly GCA_947397865.1). Lineage (NCBI taxonomy): Eukaryota > Metazoa > Arthropoda > Insecta > Diptera > Muscidae > Polietes > Polietes domitor. The sequence continues at coordinate 123,845,238 of OX377621.1, forward strand.
GCAGTGAAACATTCGCACGTCTTACGTCTGGTGTAAATGCTCATCGTTGGCGAGAAATGATTTGATGCTGATGATCGTTTGGTGTGTTTTGGTATTTCTTTATCCACGATGTAGGATGCAATTTAGACTCATCAATACGTACATACAGTAGGTATCAGTGTAAATGCATAGGTTAGGTTGTGATGGTAGTCAGATTGTAAGCATCTTACTCACATAGACCCGAAGAGATCCATTGTCATACCACGGGCTCTTACATCCCTCTGGCAAGCTCGTCAGCTTTACACTTCTCTTGGATGTCTCTATGCCGTGGCACTCAAATAAGGTGAATATCGAACTCAGATTCGCGGCAGTCCAAGTCCATGGATCTGATGGCAGACAGACTATCTTCTCTAGTTTTGGCTTGGTACACACTGCAGTTAAATGTATAAATCATACACTTCGTATGTATAGTGTCGGGTTATATTAAAACCTGAGACGATGTGGCCCACTTTTATCATAGATGTTTCTAGATGAAATATGATGTGTTTTGCCAAATTTACAGAACATCGTTTAAAATATATGGTTTCTAGAGCGGAAAAAGTCAAATCGGGAGAGAAATTTTTATGGGGCCTATTTCTAAAGCTGAACCGATCTGACCCACTTTTGCCATAGATGAAATATAAGGTGCTGTAGCAAATTTGAAGAATATCGATTTAAAGATGTGAATTCTAGAGCGGAAAAATTCAAATTGGGAGCGAAATTTGTATGGGAGCTATATATAAATCTGACCGATCTGAGTCACTTTTTATCTTTACTCAGATTCTAAGCCGATCCATATAAAAAACGTTTCCTTTTGGGTGTTACAAACAAATACACAAAGACAAAATACCCTAGTGAAGGGTATAAATATTTACATTAAGTTGGTAGTATTCATTAAAATCGTGCAAAACAAAAGCACATAAACGTTTTTATACTAAAATTCAGATTTTTTCAAATATTTATTGGCGTGTCCACTATTGTGTATTACTGCTTCACATCTACGAAGTATGTATTCAATTAAATTGGAGAAAATGTCAGCATGAATGCTGGCTGGAAAAGGTGTTATTCTTGTAATTATAGCGTAGAATTTTGCGATCTACGGTTTCTCATAGGTTATCTATGGAATTAAAATCAAGCGATTATGCTGGCATTTTCAGTATCCAATTTTCTACATTGATTCATTAAGCAATGTGTTTTTGGTCAATATCGTATTGATATATCCACTACAACTGCTTACACGTTTTGCAGAAATTAAAGGTTCCAAACAACAAGTCATTCTCTCATATGACATTTTTGTTGCTTTTTTGTTTTAATGTAGATGAAACAGTAGCAGCGATATCACTCTTGTGTTATCAGCTGATACACACGGTTGTCTGCGCTCTCGCATTTTTTCTATAAGTTATTTTCTTTGAATATCTATTTTCTTTATTATGACTACACGTAGTCGTAGTAGAAAAAGAAAGAAGTTGTGGGGAAATAATCCCAGATTCAAGATGTCTAAAACGTCGACGGACAATATCTATAGAAATCTTTTCAGCGCCCTGAGTGATATTGACGATTCTGCAAGTGAGGTCGATCAAACAGATTTCATACCGAAACAAAAAGTTCCACCAATCGTGGTCGATACTTTTCATAGTTTTGCTTCTGTGATTCAATTGATCGGTAAGAACTACAAATATAAAAGGATGTCCATTGGAACAAAAATAATATCTGACTCGATTGCACTTTATGAAGACGCCATCAAAAACCTGAAACGAGCTCAACTTCAGTTTTATACCCACGAAGTTAGGAACTCCAAAATCGTCTTATTTGGTCTTCCTCAACTTAACTGCAAGGCAATAATAGATGAGTTCATCGGTAAACACAATATTGAACAAGTAAGTGTGAAAGAAATCAAGACGAAGAGATCTAATAAAGACGATGCAATTTACATTGTAGAATTTGATCGAGAACAAATAACCAAACGAGAGATACAAAGAATTTGATTTTTCTATGGTATTTCTGTTCATTGGAGAAAACCGATTAAGTCCAATAGAGGCCCTACACAATGCTCAAAATGCTCTATGTTTGGTCATGGTGCCAGTCATTGTCATATAATTGTTACTTGCCCTGCTTGCGCTGGCAAACATGATTATTCAACATGCACTCTTAATAAGACAACACATGATGGACTTGTTATATACAAGTGCTTCAATTGTTTTAAGAAAAAATTTAAAAACTTTAACCACAGAGCCGACGACCTACGGTGCCCTTGCCGAGCCGAATATTTACAAATTCGAAGTAGAGCCTCTTCTCGTTTTCCACATACAAATGATCAACATGTTGACTTTAACCATGATGCTGATGACGGCCCCAGTTAACCACATGACGACAATGTACCTTCAACTTCAAAATCAGCTGTTCCGTCCATTCACAGTAATAGATTATACTCACGAGTTTTAAAACCCAATCACAATAACAACAATAAAAGAGACGATGATGACATTTCAAATGAGAGACTGCTTGAAATATATTTCGATGCCACTAAGAGTTTTAGGAATGATTCTCAAAAATGCGTTATAACTCTTCCAATAATTGTATTCACGTTATGCACTGGAATGCACAAGGCATAACAACGGAATCAGCTGTCTCTCAGCTTGAATTGTTTATACACAGAGAGAAAATAGATATTTTACTACTGAATGAAACTTTTCTAAAACCTAATCACAAATTTCAACTAAGCAATTACAAAATGTATAGAGATGACCGCGCCACTCATGGTGGTGGGGCACTCATTGCTGTTTTAAAATCCATAGAACATAAACGACTTCCTAAAAGCAAACCCCGAGATACAGAAAACATCTCTATTTTGATTAATGTTAATGGACGGCCAACGACAATAACATCAGTATATAATCCACACAACACAACTAAATTTACGGATGATATGAAAGAACTGACTAAGTTTACATCCGATTTTTTGTTTTTGGCTTGTAATGCGCAACATACAAGCTGGAGTTGTTATAAAGATAATCCGTCTGGAAAATGATTATACAATCTCCAGCTTAATTCAAATTTCTACGTATATCACCCCAACAACTACACTAGATTTGGTCAAAATACGCATTTTATACAACCATCCACTAATTGGGATGCAATTGAACTCAAAATTGATGATGAGATCGTTAGACAAAATATAAATTCAAGAGTTATTAATCGAAACAACATCGATTTAACGGTGAATGACGTCATAAATATTATTAAGAGTTCCTTGAACTTTATTCCAACTGGAAATAGGAAAATGTGGCACAGAGAAATATCTGAATTAAGCAAATATTTAATTCGACAACGAAATAAATTCAGGCGGAAGCTCCAACGATGCAACGATTTAAATAGAAAGAAATAAACAGTTAAACAGACTCATTAATTTTCATATAAACCAATATCGAAATAATAATTGGTCTAAATTTATATCGAATCTTCCTACTGGATCTAAGAAGTTTTGGAAAATAGCAAAAGCAGTCAAGGGCTTTAGAACAAATTTTGCAGATTTATTTATTGCTGGTGAAGTCTTGGTTACTAGCGAGTCTAAATCGAATTCCATTGCTGATGCATTCGAAAATGCTCACTCAATTACGCTGAATAAAACCTCCAGAATTGGCAATATTGTAAGAAGATTTATGGTATCACTAGAGGGCGCCGTCATGGACCACGATGAATCATAATTTACAAATATTGAGAAGTAAACGAAATTATATTTTCCCTAAAAAATAATAAGGCTCCTGGCTTAGATAAAATTAGACCTATGCTCTTGAAAAAGATGCCCGTTGATGTCGATTTTTTATCTTCTTACAAACATTTTTAATTTTTGCATACAAAACGGTTACTTTCCTGTTGCTTTTAAAAGCTAAAGTAAAGTTTAAAAGCTAAAGTAGTTCCTATTCCTAAAAAGGCAAAGATCCTCGTCTTCCTACCAGCTACCCGGCCGATTAGCATCTTAAGTCTGTTAAATAAAATTTTTGAACAGATAATTCAAAAAAGGCTTTTGATCTTCACTGAAACAAATGGCATAATTAAGAAAGAACAATTTGGATTTCGAAGCAACATTCTACTGTTCACCAGCTTAGTAGAGTTGTTAAAATGATCGAACAGAACAAAAGTAATAGACGACGCTCAGGAGTTGTTTTAGTTCGACTCTGTTTGCACGATGCCTTGATCTATAAATTGAATCATTATGTTTCCGTTTATGTTCAGAAACTTTTAAGAAAGGACATTTGTAGTATGCATTGAAAAAAGCAAATCTACTCCCAGAATAATACCAGCGGGATCTGTATTATCTCCCACTTTGTTCTCAATTTTTACTGCCGATTTCGATATAGTAAAAGATCAGGATGTCGCCTTTTATGCAGATGATACGGCTCTTATATGCAGCGGTAAACTTTCAAATGCAATCGTAAAAAAATATATAAGTCATTGAAAAATGCACAGAAATATTTTAACAAATGGAAAATAAAACTGAACGATGATAAAACCTATGCCATAATTTTCCCATTCAACAAATCCCCAAAACGCAACCCTACAATTACACTAGAAATCAATGGATCAGTTATCAAATTTAAAGATTCGGTTAAATACTTGGGTGTTACGCTGGATAAAAAGTTAACATTCAAGCACCACGTCGATTCTACCTGTGGAAAAGCACTCATATGCGGTCGGGCACTTTATTCACTGCTTAACAAAAGATCAAATTTAAATATTAAAAACAAGGTCCTCTTGTACAAAATGTGCATATTACCTATTATGACATATGGATGCCAGGTGTGGTATGCAAGAACAGCAAAATCGCATACCAAAAAACTACAAATTATACAGAATAAGAATCTAAAAATAAATAATCTGATTCAGCGTTTCAAGGAAAGATGCAGACTGTCTCCCTTAGATATAATAAGAAACTTAACTGATTAAATGCTTGTATAATTTTTATTATAAAATTCTTACTAATTTGTTTTCTAAATAATGTATATCATTAACTATATTTTTTCTTCATGAAGGTATAAGGTTTTATGCCAAAACTTCTCCTTAAACTGTGATACTTTTTAGATTATTTACGTCATAAAGTAGTTTTTATTGCTGAAATACTTTTTGTAAATTCTCATAAGTAGTAACTATAAATTGCAATCGAAATGAAGACAATACAATACAATAGCAGCGATATTTTTATACCCTACACCACTTCGTGGGCTAGGGTATTATAAGTTAGTTTCGCCCCAAATGTTTGTAACACCAAGAAATAATCGAGCTAGACCCACCTTTAAGTATACCGATCGGCTTAGAATCACCAGCTGAGTCGATTTAACGATGTCTGTCTGTCCGTCCGTCCGTCCGTCTGTCCGTCTGCTGTCCATCTAAGCTTGTTCGCACTCTACAGGTCGCAATTATTGTCCGATTGTCATGAAACTTGGCAGAAGTTATTTTTTCTGGCCAATGACCATCGGTATTGAATTTGGAGGAAATCGGTTCAGATTTAGATATAGCCCCCAGACAAATGTCGCTCCCGATTTGACTTTTTCCGCCCTATAAAGCACATATAATACCCGATTTTCGTTAAATTTGGCACAACATCTTATAATCCAACTAGAAACACCTATGCAAAAATTGGGTAAGATCGGTTCAGATTTAGATATAGCCCCCATACAAATGTCGCTCCCGATTTGACATTTTCCGCTCTAGAAACGACAAATTGTACCCGATTTTCTTTAAATTTGGCAGAACATCTTATAATCCAACTAGAAACACGTATGCAAAAATTGGGTAAGATCGGTTCAGATTTAGATATAGCCCCCATACAAATGTCGCTCCCGATTTCACTTTTTCCGCTCTAAAATCCACACATTGTACCCGTTTTTCTTTAAAATTGGCACAACATCTTATAATCGAACTAGAAACATCTATCGGACAGGTTACGTGCCTCCAGAAGCATTTATATATCTCGATCGCAGAGAATTTATTCAAAATCGTTTAGGTATTCCAATTTTTTACCATTTATATAGAAGAGCGAACATAAAAGCTGTCGACAGAGAATTGGTAACAAACAATGATATGAGATTCGATATTAGCATATCAAACGAAGATATTCTAATGAGGAAAACAATAGATAAAAATAAATATTGGTGGATTAAAAGCTAAACCAAATTTCCTTTTTTACTTACCCTAACTTATATTTTTTATATTTTTTTTATATACCGAAGTAATGTTTTTGTAAATTTTTCATTACATAGTATTTAAATCCTTAGCATAAAGAATAACATTAAAACTTGAATAAACAATACGTAAGTCACAATATTAAATTTACTTGAGTTCCCGATTATAGGGCTATGTATTATTTGTATGTAATTATTATAATCTTTTTTCGTTTATTTATAGTAACAACATCATTGTATATATTAATAAAACAAAATAAACATAAAAAAAACTAGAAACATCTATGGTGAAAGTGGGCAAGATAGGTTCAGATTTAGATATAGCTCTCATACAAATGTTGCTCCCGATTTCACTTTTTTACCGAATTGAATTGCAATGAGAATTGTTTGGGTGATGTCCATATGTCCATACTTTGAAATGACTTTGGTATACTACTGTATAATTTGTATTTGTCTGTCGGACAATTAGATCAATTACCATATTATTTACCATACTCGTTAAATTTGACTGAAGATGAATTTATAGCATATAAATTATATGAATATAATTTATATAATTTGTATGAACTACATAAAATTGCTCCCATGAAATACCTAGGTTTAGTAATCAAAGCGAGGTACATACGCAGGGAGTGGTGTAGGATATTATATAGTCGGCCCCGCCCGACTTTAGCCTTTCCTTACTTGTTTTTATGTGCTTTAGTTTTGTCGTTACTTTCTGCAACCTTTTTCTAAAAAACATCGTTTTTATTATCTTTTACGCCCGTTTTCAAGTTAACCAAGAGTTATAGATGTCAATGTTCTCACAAACTGACATCTATAACACTCGATTAGTCCTATCTTTATGTTAACGGAGCTACATTAAAAAAATCAAACATTCATACTGTAGTGTTGTTCGACACTGTATGTAGAGTGATCAAAAACCCGGTTTTTCAGCAATGTCGGGTTTTCGGGTTTTTCAAAAACCACGATTTTTAAAAAACTGGTTGCCCGGTTTTCTATTTTATTAAAAACCTGTCGGACCGGTTTATATCGGGTTTTTCTTACAGCAATAAAAAAGCCAATATCTAGGGCTTAATTTCGTTAAGACTTTTAATTGCATCGATCTCCATTAAAGTGAAAGTAATTAAACCGAAGTCCTAAAGGGTGCGGTTGTTGCGTTTTTTTAACTCAATTCTTCACTTAATTAATTCAATTTTCGTACTGTACTTATACAATATTTACTAACATACAGCGTTAAAGCAATGGTTTAGGCATAACTGAATTTGCAGATATCATATTTCATCATGACGAAGACTGCATCATTGGTACAACATTGGTCACTAATCGTTTACTCCTAAGACTTTATTTTTTAATTCCACTTTCGTGATCATAAGATCGTAAACGAATGTCTGGATATAATCCTCATATCAGTATTTACAGAAGGATATCAAAATCTGGCGATTTCCAAAGCCAGGCTTGTTCTCAACGAAAGACCGTCTTCAGCCATGCACTGACCTAAAATTTGACTAAAGTCGCGAGACTATTTTACTACAAATTTGTCTATGTCAATTTGGACGATAGATAGGTTAAAAACGTCCCGTGAGACAACATTTAATATTAAAAGTGGCGTATTATAGCGAAATTCGCACTGAAAAATACAATTGTTACTAACATGGAAAACCGACCATATATTAGACCAATAATCTACTGAGTAGCCGTTGCATTGGGTTTTTTTAGGAAGAAAATCTGTTAAAATATGTGGTTTCTAGAGCGGAAACATTTTAAATGGGAGCAAAATCTGTATGGGAGCTATATCTAAATCCGAACCGATTTCCTTCAAATTAAATAGCATTCGTCCGTATCCCATAAAACTTCGTTGTGCAAAGTTTCATGTAGTTCTAACAACAATTGAGATCTGTACTTTGATTACAAGAATAGATGGACAGACGGACACACATTGCTAAATCGACTCAAAAGGCGGTATAATATACGATTGGTCTATCTCGATTCTTTTTGGGTGTTACAAACAAATGCACAAAGTGTAGGGTGTAAAAAATTGACATTTTTCTGTAATGTCACTGCACCTCTGTGGAACGCAATCCATGATGGAGGGTATATAAAGTTCGGCCCGGCCGAACTTAACGCCGTTTTAACTTGTTATTTTTCATTTTGGATAAATGACTATTATTCCACGGTGGACCGATACCTTTACGATCAAAAGTTTTTGGAACTGTTTGGGATATACAATCATTAATGATTTTATAGACTTATCAAGATCATCTAATGAAAGTACACCGTTCCAATTAACAGAATATAGAAAGTAATTCAATTTAAGATAATTAGTTCTAGAGAAGCAATATTTATTTCCAACACGTACTTTTACAGCCACAAATTCGATATCCATAGTTGAGGAAAATTCTAGTTTTGCCGAAGGAAAGTCTGTTGAATTAATACTCCTCATTATTATTCACATTATTCGGAAGTAATTGAATGTAGTATGTTCAAAGTCGATTATACTCTCATTATCATAAGAATTGAGAAAATATTTTCTTTTCTATAATAAATGTGCACACGGATCAAAATTGGTTTAATAATTCGTTGTGAAAATGTTATGGCAATTTGATCCATACGCCACATTATTGGATATGGCCCAAAAAATGAAAAAATACTTAAAGTGCACTCAGAAAAAAGTGAACCCTATAACGAGTTAAAATGAACTAAAACTTAGGAAAATTGAACTTCGTATAGCACTAAAGCAATATTTCCTCATATGAAGCTCAAACTTTTCCATGCTTTGAACATAATTCTAGTTCAATTTTCCTGAAACCAAATAAATATTTACTCAAACTAAGGAAAATTCCAGTAAGTTTTTCCTCAAACCAAGTACATTTTTACTAAATCTAAGTAAAATTTTCCTAAATCTAAGCAATTTTTTCTTGAAGTATTTAAGAAATAAGAAATTCAAAAAAATTCAAAGATTAATATTTTATGAAATATCATAAATGTTACTAAGACAATTCTTTATACATATATAGTTTCTGAGGTATTTTAATATATCAAGAAACAAATATGATACATACAAAACCCTATCGGAAACGCAGCACTGCAGTGGATCAGATTTACTTTTATTGTATGGGCATTTCTGCGGGTCGCAAACTTACGTTCGTTATAAAAAACAAAAATTTTCCCAGCATTTTTTTGTTTTAATAGCATTTTGGTAGTGCAAAAGATGACTTGCATCGAGTTTTAGTTTTTTTATACACTCCACGAGAGTATTATGTCTTTGTGCATTTGTTTGTAACACCCAAAAGGAAACGAGATAGACCCATTGTTAATTATACCGATCGTCTTAGAATCACTTTCTGAGTCGATTTAGCAATGTCCGTCCGTCTGTCTGTCTGTCTGTCTGTCTGTCTGTCTGTCTGTCCGTCCATCTATTCTTGTAATCACGATACAGGTCGCAATTGTAGACAGAACCAAATGAAACTTTGCACAACGATGTTTTTCGGGATAAGGACGAACACTATTTAATTTGAAGAAAATCGGTTCAGATTTATATATAGCCCCCATACGAATTTCACTCCCGATTTGACTCTTTTCACTCTAGATACCACATATTACAATAGATTTTCTTTAAAATTGGCAAAACATCTTATATTGTAACTAGAAACACCTGTGGTAAAAATGTGTTAGATCGGTTCAGATTTATATATAGCTCCCATACAAATTTCTCTGCCGATTTGACTTTTTCCGCTATAGAGACCACATAATGTATCACATTGTCTTCAGATTTGGTAAAACATATTATATTTCCACTAGAAACACCCATGGTGAATATCGGTCAGATCGGTTCAGATTTATATATAGCTCCCATACAAATTTCGCTCCCGATTTGACTTTTTCCTCTCTAGAAACCACATAATGTATCATATTGTTTTCAGATTTGGTAAAACATCTTATATTCCCACTAGAAACTCCCATGGTGAATATCGGACAGATCGGTTCAGATTTATATATAGCTCCCATACAAATTTCGCTCCCGATTTGACTTTTTCCGCTCTAGAAACCACATAATGTATAAGATTGTCTTCAGATTTGGTAAAACATCTTATATTTCCACTAGAAACATCCATGGTGAATATCGGTCAGATCGGTTCAGATTTATATATAGCTCCCATACAAATTTCGCTCCCGATTTGACTTTTTCCTCTCTAGAAACCACATAATGTATCATATTGTTTTCAGATTTGGTAAAACATCTTATATTCCCACTAGAAACTCCCATGGTGAATATCGGACAGATCGGTTCAGATTTAGATATAGGCCCAATACAAATGTCGCTCCCGATTTGAATTTTGCGCTCTAAAAACCATATATTGTACCCGATTTTCTTTAAATTTGGGACAACATCTTATAATCCTACTAGAAACACTATGTAGAAATTGGGTAAGATCGGTTCAGATTTAGATATAGCCCCCATACAAATGACGCTCCCGATTTGACTTTTGCCGCTTAAAAAGCCACATATTGTGCTCGATTTTCATTAAATTTCGCACAACATCTGACAATAACTAAACAAAACTATGGTGAAAGTGGGTAAGATCGGTTCAGATTTAAATATAGCCCAAATTCAAATGTTGCTCCCATAAGTTTAACCGATTTTGGCCAAACCATACATTTTATATTTCACCTATTTCGTTCCAGGTTTCAATATATCCTCATACAAATGTCCTTTCCGATATAACATTTTTTGTCAAAAACATACATTTACAGGATACAAAAAACCTTCCCGTTTTCACTTTTTCACCGAATTGAATTGTATTCGGATTGAAAGTGGAGTGTATCATAGAGTCGGCCCCGCCCGACTTTAGCCTTTCCTTACTTGTTTATAATGATAGCAATAACTATGTGGTCGCGAACGTACGTAACTTTGGTTGAATCTGAAAGTAAAATGCAAAAATCTACGAAATAGCACGAAATATTCTAAAGCGATTAATTTATTTTAAAAAAGGATTATTGTACCTTTATATCGAGTATTTACACAATAAATTATCTCCCGTCCAATTTTCCATATGTTTTTGTTACTTCATAATTTAGATAATTAAATATAAAAATGTCTTTAAGAGTGAAAAATAAAATTTTTCACTTTTTAAGCCAATTTCCTCATGAAAGCAGCAGAGATATGCTTTAAAACCAATGTATTGCAAATTGAGACATTTTTTATAATTCTACACAATTAAATACGATGATTATCAACATTTTATTTTTCGGGTTTATTTATATTTATAGTTGAACATTATTATTATATAATTATTATGATTTTTTCAATCTGATCGACATATGTGTAAACAATATTAGTGTATTATTCATAGAAATTTAAAACATGCTTTTAAATCAACTATAAGCAAATTTCACTAACAAAGTCATTGTGAAAATGTGAAATAGCTTTTATAATCTAATTTTTTCTTGGACTTTTCATTGTTTTTATACCTTGTGTTTATGAACTAATGAAAAAACAAGTAAAAACGGCGTTAAGTTCGGCCGGGCCGAACTTTATATACCCTCCACCATGGATTGCATTCCACAGAGGTTGTCGGTTTTCGTAGAAGTGCAGTAATATTACAGGAAAATAATTTTTTTAATATAGCCAAACCAAAACAAATATTGAAAAAATAATTTTATAATTAAATATAATATTTTTATTATTTCAAACCACGCTTATAAGGCAAGGCTACCAATACGTCAATTCAAAAAATAAATATTTTTATATTTATATTTTCAAAAAGCTTAAATGCTGTAAATATTGGTAGATAGTGGGTGCTACAGTTGGTTGTATTTTCATTCTATTTTAATTCCAAAAGTAAACATTTTGAAAATCCATTATCAGACGTACATAGTGCAATATAACCTAACTTTATGATTCAACTAATTTTTTCGTAAAAGAAAAAGTACGAATTTGGAAAAAAAAAACTTTTTATTTTGCTTGTCTATGCAGTCAGAGGAATGTATACACCGAATTTCTTGATTCCAGCTGCGTCCATTTGGTTGGTACCATTTTTACCCCTTGACGTTTCTACGCAATTAGAATTTCATCATTCTAGCTGTAGTCGTTTAGTTGGTAGTATTTTTATCCCTTTGTACCACTGTATCCCTTGAAAGTACGAATTTCGAAAAATCCGTTTATTTTCCGTGTCTACACAGTCAGCGGAATGTATACTCCGAATTTCATGACTCTGCTGCGGTCATTTTATTGGTACTATTTTTATCCCCTTTTTTTTATTTTAACCCCAAAAAGTACGAATTTCGAAAAATCAGTTTATTTTCCGTGTCTACACACTCAGAGGAATGTATACTCCGAATTTCATGACTCTAGCTGCGGTCATTAGATTGGTACTATTTGTATCCCCTTTTTTTCATTTTAACCCCAAAAAGTACGAATTTTGAAAAATCCGTGTATTTTACTTATCTATGCAATCAGAGGAATATGTACACTAGAGCGTACCAGGTTACAAGTAAAAAAAAAAAGTTCGCCGTACACCTTCGAATATGAAGTATTATTGAAAGGTAGTTTCAAAAAAATTTTTTTTATTTTTTTATGCCGAACGTAGGGGTCGCGCTTTTACATTTTTCTATATAACTTCTGCATTTATAAACGGATTTTAAAGTGTGATACATCGATGTTTTTGTCCGATTTTTTTGTCTTTGAAGTCATTGAGCTCAAACATGATTCATGATTTTATGCGAGCTTTAATTTTCGATTATTAGAGTGGTACATTAGGGTAGTAGCAACTGAGAAATGATGGGTAAGTACCAGAAGGGGGTGCTTGAGCTCAATGACTTCAAAGACAAAAAAATCGGCCTCGTCGAGACAAAAACATCGATGTATCACACTTTAAAATCCGTTTATAAATACAAGTTATATAGAAAAATGTAAAAGCGCGACCCCTACGTTCGGCATAAAAAAATAAAATTTTTTTTTTGAAACTACCTTTCAATAATACTTCATATTCGAAGGTGTACGGCGAACTTTTTTTTGAGGTACGCCCTAATGTACACCGAATTTCATTATTCTAGGTACAGCCGTTTGGTTGGTACCATTTTTATCCCTCTATTCCTATTTTACCCCTTAAAAGTACGAATTTGGAAAAAATACTTTTATATTATGTATCTACTCAATTAGAGGAATGTACACACCGAATTTCGTGTTTCTAGCTGTTGTCGTTTAATATGTACCATTTTTATCCCTTTTTTGCCCCTTTTCACCCCCTACAAATAAGAATCACTTTATGGTGCACGTTTTTGCTATAAGGGGAATGCGCATACCAAATATCAAGCAAATATAAACAGACATATTCAAAAAAACATGCTTAAATACGCTAAAATATTAGGGATTATTATGGGTATTTTAGTCCTTGTGAGGGAAAAATTTTTCCCTTTGGGCCGATTTCGCCCCATTCCCAACCGATCTACGACTATAAGACGCATTTATGGAAAATTTCAACAGACGGACGGACATGGCTAGATCGTCTTAGAATTTTATGACGATCAAGAATATATATACTTTATAGGGTCTCAGGTCGATATTTCAAACGGAATGACAAAGTTAGTATACCCCCATCCTGGAGGTGGAGGGTATAAAAAGGTATTGACTATACTCCCCAATATTTAGGGGTTAGACCACTAGAGGGCCAGAATATTCTTACGTTTAGAGTTAAAATTGGGAAAAGGGGATGAAATTGGTACTGACCGAAACATCACAATTTATTCAAAACAATAAAACCAAACGCATAAAAATTATCATAAAATTCATTCTACTCCAATCTGCTTGTAACACTGTAGAATTCATATCGTGGTGGAGGATATAAAAGATTCGGTCGCGTTTTTACTTTTTTAATTTGCAGGTACATTTGTCATGTACAAACTGAGACATTTGAATTTTCAGTCCAAATTAGGGTTTGCATCCCGGGATTTCCCGCGGGAAAATTCCCGGGAATTCGCATATTTTTCATTTCCCGTATCCCGGGAAATTCGTACGGGAATTCAGTAGAAATTTTACATATTTCTTCGCATATTTTTTCATCATTTCCTCAATAAAAAAGTTGTACAATAATTTAGCTCATATCGATTTTAATAAGCTATGTCTCATATTGCAGTTCGTGCGTTCGGATATGCAGCCAAAATTCGATTTTTCGGGGTCAAACTCCATTTGAAAAAATTAAAAAACCCGGAAATTTAAAAATCCGATTTTGGAAGTGTATACAAACGCCCAAAATAAATGAAGTCAGTCGCTGTTTTAATATTTTAAACAATACTATAGAAAACGCAAGTAAAAATATTGTATTAAAAAAGTCAAGATAGCTGTCTAAAAAAGAATTTATAGTTTTCGAAGCAACAGGACAAAGAACAGACATTTTACTTAATGCTATACTGACGACATCTGTTGAATGTGAAGGATCATTCTCGGCAGCGTCCAGATTTTCCAATAAAATAAGAAATATCTAATGAGGCCTGCTCTTAAATATACACTTGCTTGCATTTTGATTGCATACATTTAATTAATTTTGAAACTTGAAAATTTTTGAATTGAATTCAGTAACAGGTTCGTTGTGAAATTAATTTTATATTACTGCACTGGGAAACTCTCCTGGCTTAAGACCATTCGTCAGGTGGCCGCATTAAGTAAATAATTTTCGCAAACCAATGAGAAGCTCAGCCCACTTGCGGAATATCCTTACCTTAATAAAATGTGAATGTTTCATTGGGAAAAAATAAGCTTAACTCATGGTAAACGATATATTGACGATTTCTCGTGCTGTCCCGGGATCCCGGGAAATTGAAAAAATAATTCCCGTTTCCCGGGAAATAAAAAGTACGGGAAAATGTAAACCCTAGTCCAAATCGAACAACTTTATGATATGAACAGAATAAAATTCCCGGGAACTCGGGAGAGAAACCCTTGTATGCAGTTGATCGTTCCGAAACACTGTGCTGTGCTTTGCAAGATGAAATGACGCGTCGTAGGGGAATTCCTTGAAAGATGTGTATAATTGCTGTTTGCATTAAGGGAGTCGTCGTCCGTCAGTTAGCATGAAATAAAATAATACATCTATAGGTAATGTCCATACATATGTATTTATAATTATAAGGCACTGCTCATATGTGGGATGGCAATACTCGGCGTACATACACACAGATGTAGGGCAAATATTTCCACCACGCCACGCCACACCACACCATACCATACCACTCCGAGAAGATCGATGATGATCACTGCAAGAAGAGTTTTTGCGTTTAAACATTTGTTAGATGTTGTTTTGGTTTTTTGTGGAGCAGATTCCAGAGTGTCGCACTGTGACACTGCAAGAGTTGCATGCAAAATTACGAGAATACAAAGACAAAGCGCACACAGTCCAGCAGAGGCAACTCCCTCTACGAAAGCGTTCTCCCTCCAACGTGTACTACTGCCAGACGGAGGTGGTACGGATTCAAGTTACGGCAGCATGGCTGAGGCTGGGAGAAGAGCTCATGCTCATGCTCATGCTCATGGACACGAAGGAAGGCCCAGCAGAAGAACTTAAACTAGTTGTGATGTTTGGATGTACATCATTTGTCGACCGCGTATGTGTGAGTTCTTTTCGCGTTAGTGGTGATCGTGGCTGTGATCCCAAAAAGGAGGAGTAGCGCACATAGCGAGCGTAAGGTTCAATCCAATGCCCACGAGCAAAAAGTGGGAGTTGCAATAATTGTTTAATTATAGGATTTTGTTGTTTCGACTTCATTTTTTATGAAAATGTATGTACGACGGCGTAGCTGTGGCCTTTTTGTTCAAATATCGCTACGGACACATCGTTGATAGTTGATCGTTGACTCGTCGTCGGTTGTTACCTTAATGATGCGCCACCACTCTGTGTCGCCTTCCAAGTGAGCACACAGCATCGCAGTCTACAGAGCTGTGGGGACAGGGAGGTCTGAGGTATACCTACCATGAACTGCGTTGCCGCGTTCTTTGCCGTGATGTGACGTGCCACGGAATGATTTGCTACAATGATGTGATGCCGAAGCTGATGCTGTTGTACTGATGCTGAGCTGATGCTGATGTAAACAATGGAAAGGTGGCACCAATATGGCTGTGCTCTTGCGCTCACTCTTGGCTGCTGACTGCCGGAGGCCGTCGATGTTGTCTGAGCCCATTCTGCGATAGTAAGTCAGCCAGTCAGCAGCTTCGATATGCTAAAAAGTATTGTTTCCTCCTTTTGTTGTGTGCCCATCTTCCATAGTTGCATTTACGCTCCGAGGCATAGAGCTTTTATTTTTCGCCAGCCACCAGTTCCAATGGACTGCGCGCGGTGTGGTGTTTGCGAGTGCCTACAAAATATGGACCTACTCCTGCATCACAAGTGCATTATGCACCGCTCGTGCCGTAACATGGAGTAGCTAACGACGACGACGACGACGACGACGACAACAGCCAACGATGAGCATGCAAGTAAGCCACTCGAGAAATTCCTCGCATTTTTTATATGTTCGTCGACCAATACTAAAACCAGCTTCAGCTTTACCATCAACACCAACTCCATACATGAATCACATACACACTCACGTGTCTGGCTCTTCGCCCGTCCTTCGTTCGGTTTCATTGTCGTCATGACCTGTGACGTTGTGACTGCCTGTCTGCCGCCGCATTATGGACGATAGTCCAAATCGTTCCTTCTAGTTGCCTCCTTCCATGTTTTGCTTTTCCGCCCCGGGGCATTCGTGTTTGATCTCGCGACTCTTCCCAACGGCTCGATCATATTCTCCAGTGTCTGCTAAAGGAACCTCAACATGCAGACCGGCCAAACAGACAGACAGACAGACAACATATTTGTTGTTGCACCAAATTTGGTAATAATTCATTTGGTGACTACATCGCAGAATATCACACAGCCCGGTGAATATTAACATACGGCTACGAGTTACGAGTACGGACAGTATGAATCATATAGACATGATTGGTTGCTCTCAAAAAACTGATAAGTAATCGCAACTGCCGTTGCTGCTCTCGTTCCGATTTGTGCAAACTCTAATTTTTTGTTTATGTACATTAGGGTGAATTTTCTGTGAAAACCATTCAGTAAACGAATTTTGCATTTATAAATGCTTTCAAACATTCAAGATTAACTAGAATTTGCTCTTGTTGTTGCTACTTAATAATCAAATAAAGCAATTGTGAAACGGCTAAATGCAAATACATGGTATGGGTACACAAATATCGGAAGAAATTTTCTCGCACCGATGGGAAACATCCCAAATCTGTTTGGGATCTAGTTCAATGCTTGGTGCTAAGTGGTTAGAGTGATCAAACCAGGGATAATTTTAAGGGCCGATGTTGATTTTGAATAAAACACAAATTATTTAGAAATTATTATGATAATATTGGTATGGTTCAATTATGTATGGCCGCCGCGACCTCGGCGGCACACCACCATACGATGGTCCAAATTTTCGATGACGCTGAGGCATAATTGAGGTTCTATGCCGTTAATGTGCCGAATTATCTCATCCTTTAACTCTTGAATTGTTGCTGGCTTATCGACGTACACCTTTTTTTCAAATAACCCCAAAGAAAGAAGTCAAACGGTGTCAAATCACATGATTTTGGCGGCCAATTGACATCGCCACCACGTGAGATAACACGGCCATTGATTTTGTCGCGCAAAAGAGCCATTGTTTCGTTAGCTGTGTGGCAAGTGGCACCGTCCTGTTGAAACCACATATCTTCCAATTCAGGCCATAAAATGTTCGCTATCATCTCACGATAGCGAAGACCATTCACAGTAACTGCCTGACCGGCCTCGTTTTGGAACAAATACGGCCCGATGATGCCGCCAGCCCATAAACCGCACCAAACAGTCACTCTTTGTGGGTGCATTAGTTTTTCGACAATCACTCTTGGATTATCATTCGCCAAAATGCGGCAATTCTGCTTATTGACGTACCCACTGAAGTGAAAATGTGCCTCGTCAATGTACCACGCGTTGGTGTGGTTCACATTCAACATCGGCCCTTACAATTTATCCACCCTTTATAACAATTGCAGAACGCCTTTTAAACAAAACATCGTCATTGGCGTATATGCGGATTTATCTGTTTTTCTTCAGTTTTTTAAGTGCTGAACAAATTTTCAGTTTTTTGCTTGAAAAACATTTTGTAAAATGTTTGCAGTTTTTAGGTTTTTTCTATTATTATTTCTTCCAATATAATAATATTAGACACTAGTACTTTATTAATTTAAGGCGCATTTTAAATATGCAGAACTTAGCTTTAGCATTTTAAATGCGTAGTTTCTTGAAGAATTGCACATTTTGTTAGAGTGTAATCCCGGAAAATGTTCCATCCCCCAGAGACGCGTTGGCTTTCACACGAAGCTACATATTTCGTGTCGTTTGATTGTTTTAGAACTCTTTTTATGGGAAGATTTGAGCGAAGACTGAGCTAATTGTTAAATCCACAATTTATGCATTTATTATTCTTTAAATTTATATTAAACTAGCAAATACCCGCTACTTCGTACGCGGAAAAATGGTATGGTAAGACAGTAGTTTGTATCAGTATTCAAACTGTTTTTAAGGATATCACTTTCAGCGATTATACGTGGTCAATAGTTTAATTTATAGGCACAAAATGGAAACAATTTTTCTACAAAAAATCATATAAAGTAGAAAATTATTTGCACGTTTCTTTCTTAAGCTGTGAAAATGCCATTAGGGATAGAATAAAAGTGTAACGCATTGAAGGAGAGATTTAAAACCATAAGTATGTCCCAAGTCCCTTTCACGTCCGTCCGGCTCGCTCGATGACTCTGGAAGGGACTTAAAGAATTTATTCAAACTCTGCACATAGTACTATTTTCCCAAACTTAGTTTAAATTCGAAAATGGGGGAAATTGATATACATCTTATGGTACCCACACACGTATAGTCCATATTCCAAAACTAACGACCCGTACGTAAAATTAAACCTAATATAACTTCTATACTTTCCACGCAAATTGACATAAGCTTTGGTCAAAATAAAAAAAGATAATGTTCACACGTAACTCTTTCTGTGCCGTTTGTGCCCTTAAACATACAAATTTCGAAACATTAATTTATGTACTCGGAGAAATGTACACACCGAATTTCTTTTCATATTCTAGCTGAAAACTTTGGTTGTTACTATCTTTATTCCAAATCCCCAATTTTGGTTGGTATCATTTGCACCGCTTTTGATCCGCTTCCCCCTTTAAAGTACATATAAAAAAGTATAAATATTGAAAATCAGTTAATGTTTCGCGTCTACACTGTCACAGGAATATACACACCGAATTTCACGATTCTAGTTTCAGCCGTGTTGTTGGTACCATAGGGATATAAAAAGGTACGAATTTCGAAAAATATATTAATTTTGTGTTTCTATGCATGTACAAACCAAATTTCATGATTGGTACCGCTGTTATCGTTTTTACCCAATTTCACACCTAAAAGTTTAAATTAATGAAGAATATTTTCGTGGTCGTATTCGCGTTATAAGAGTAATATGCGTTCCAAATTTCAAGATTCTAGGCACAGTATTTTGGTACAATTTGGCGGTGGTACAATTTTTAACCCATTTAATCCCTTAAAAGTACAAATATCGGAAAATTCCTTGTTATTACTCATCTACACTGTAAGACGAATATGCGTACCGAATTTAATTATTGTAGCGTCATCCATGTTCTTGGCACCTTTTTATCCCGCTTTTCTCGTTTACCCTTTAAAAGTACGAATTTCGAAAAATTCCTTCAATTTGCGTTTGTCAGCATTTTCAGGGATGTACACGCCGAATTTCATGATTCCAGCTCCATCTGTTTGATTGGTACCATTTTGTATCCCTTTCTACCCAATTTCACTCACAAAAAGTACGAATTTTGAAAAATATTTTCTTAGTCACATTCGTGCTGTAAAAGTAATGCCCTTTCGAATTTCATGATTCCAGGCCCAGTTGTTTGGTCTGGGCTGTTGTAAATCCATCCCATTTAATCCCTTAAAATTACAAATTTCGAAAAATGTCTTCTTATCAGTGATTTGGGCTGTAAAACGAATATACATATCGAATTTCATTATTGTAGCGTCGTCCGTGTTGTTGGGACCCTTTTTATCCCCTTTTCCCCGTTTACCTACTAAAAGTACGAATTTAAAAAGATTCGGTCATTTTGCGTTTCTAAGGGTTTGAGGTATATACACACCGAATTTTATTATTCCAGCTCCATCCGTTTGATTGGTACCATTTTTATCCCTTTTTACCCGATATCACCCACAAAAAGTACGAATTTAAAAATATTTTCTTGGTCGCATTCGTGCTATAAAAGTATGCCCGTTTCAAATTTCAAGATTCTAGGCCCTGCCGTTTGGTCAGGATGGTGGTACAATTTTTATCCCATTTAATCCCTTATTATTAGTGATCTGCGCTGTAAAACGAATATACACACCGAATTTCATTATTGTAGCGTCATCCGTGTTGTTAGTACCTTTTTTATCCCCTTTAAAAGTACATATTTCGAAAAATTCCTTCATTTTGCGATTCTAAACATTTTGGGGGATGTACACACCGAATTTTATGGTTTCAGCTTCATCCATTTGATTGGCACTATTTTTATCCCTTTTTACCCGATTTCAACCCCAAAAAGTACGACTTTTTAAAAATATGTTCTTGGGCGCGTTGAAGCTATAAGAGAAATTTTTGTACCAAATTTCAAGATTCTAGTCAAACGGCTGTTTGGTCATTGCGGTGGTACAATTTTTATCCCTCTTTACCCCATTTTACCCCTTAAAAGTACGAATTACGAAAAACTCCCTTCAGATCTGGTTTCTTCACTGTAAGAGAAATGTACATACCAAATTTCATGATTCTAGCTTCAACCATGTTATAGGTACCATTTTTGTACCATTTATTTATTTTTACCTAAATTATTTCCTTTGTAGGCTGAAAATCATCTTTTGATGTTGGATTCATTGTAAAACATATTTCTTACGTTACTTTTACAAAAATGCAATTTTAATAGGAAAATTTGTGTTTTTTATTGGAAACTAGCTTTTTGTACCCGGCTCTGCACGGGGTTTCGTCTTCCTTATGTATGTAACATTGTATGCTCGCAATTTTTGTTTTGTATATTTTTACTTCTGTAAATTAGTTTAAATTAATACTTATTTATTTAAATTCATAATTTACACTTTTAAAATATAAAAACTTCATGAAAATTTAAGTAATTTTTTCAGTGTTTCTTTAAAGAAAATGAAACATTTAAAAGAAACATTTATTAGAGAGTTAATTAATTATGGTAATTATTTCTAAGAATGTATTTTGTGTCTATTAGTTAAGTTAGTCAGTATTTCATTGGAGTGCTTCGGGATACACGATATTTACAATTTTTCCACCTTGTTCAAGTACATTAAAGTTTTTGGGCTCGAGAGCACGCAACATATAACTGACCATGTGAAAAACATGGATTTTCCAGATTCAATCAACAAACTTCAAGTGATTGTCCCTGTACATTGTTTATAGTCATTGAAAATTCTAGGCGAATCAGAAACTGTAGTCGTTTGAAATCGAATGGTATATCGGTGGGAATCATCGGAATGCGTGGTATAAGGACATCTATTCCTTTTGATTGTCCATTTAAAATCGTTGCTTCAATGACGTTGGGCATTAGTCTCTTGACAGAAATTCTAGTACAAATGCACAATCGAGGAGGACTAACATTCCTAAGGAGAATTATAGGTGAACCAATTTTAAGAGATAACATTTGCGGCGGCATTCCTTGAAGGTCCAAAGAATTTAGAAATTAAATTCGATAGTTGACAACTTCATCCGCATTCATGATACTGTCTATCGATTTGTAATGTGTGCAATCACCTAGAAATTTGTTCCAGAATTAACTTATTGATTGGATTAACATCGTTGTTTTTTTTTGCAGCCCATATAGCACGGACGTAATACCACTCTTTGTTTTCATAGTTTATGGTAATTTGTGGGAAGACTTTGTCTATTAATTGCTGATTTGATTCCTGAATGACATTTTCTGAAAATGTAATATTCCTTTTCACTGCATCAGCTGATACTTTTCCATTACCAATATCCAGTAGATGTTTGGAAAATATAGCTGCTGAGTCATTGTGATGCAGATGTACATGCATATTGGTGGTCAGATTAATTTTTGGTACATATCGCCAGAGATGCGGGAGCTGATTTTGGAATTACAGGAGGGGTCTGTCGGAAGTCTCCAGCTAGAAAAATAAGAGTTCCACCGAATGGTATCTGGACAGGATGACAGCTAATGTGGTCTCCCAGTTTCTAACACGCCTCTCTCAACTGCTCATAAATTTGAAACTGAAGTGGGTCCTCTCACGTTAACTAATAACATTCTCAAATAATAACATTCTGCGTTGTTTGGGTGTACGGTATAAACACGGCCCAATGTATATGAAGAGTAGTGTTTGGGTGGAGCCGCGTCCCATTTTGTAGCATGACTTTTTATACACTCCACGAGAGTATTATGTCTTTGTGCATTTGTTTGTAACACCCAAAAGGAAACGAGATAGACCCATTGTTAATTATACCGATCGTCTTAGAATCACTTTCTGAGTCGATTTAGCAATGTCCGTCCGTCTGTCTGTCTGTCTGTCTGTCTGTCTGTCTGTCTGTCCGTCCATCTATTCTTGTAATCACGATACAGGTCGCAATTGTAGACAGAACCAAATGAAACTTTGCACAACGATGTTTTTCGGGATAAGGACGAACACTATTTAATTTGAAGAAAATCGGTTCAGATTTATATATAGCCCCCATACGAATTTCACTCCCGATTTGACTCTTTTCACTCTAGATACCACATATTACAATAGATTTTCTTTAAAATTGGCAAAACATCTTATATTGTAACTAGAAACACCTGTGGTAAAAATGTGTTAGATCGGTTCAGATTTATATATAGCTCCCATACAAATTTCTCTGCCGATTTGACTTTTTCCGCTATAGAGACCACATAATGTATCACATTGTCTTCAGATTTGGTAAAACATATTATATTTCCACTAGAAACACCCATGGTGAATATCGGTCAGATCGGTTCAGATTTATATATAGCTCCCATACAAATTTCGCTCCCGATTTGACTTTTTCCTCTCTAGAAACCACATAATGTATCATATTGTTTTCAGATTTGGTAAAACATCTTATATTCCCACTAGAAACTCCCATGGTGAATATCGGACAGATCGGTTCAGATTTATATATAGCTCCCATACAAATTTCGCTCCCGATTTGACTTTTTCCGCTCTAGAAACCACATAATGTATAAGATTGTCTTCAGATTTGGTAAAACATCTTATATTTCCACTAGAAACATCCATGGTGAATATCGGTCAGATCGGTTCAGATTTATATATAGCTCCCATACAAATTTCGCTCCCGATTTGACTTTTTCCTCTCTAGAAACCACATAATGTATCATATTGTTTTCAGATTTGGTAAAACATCTTATATTCCCACTAGAAACTCCCATGGTGAATATCGGACAGATCGGTTCAGATTTAGATATAGGCCCAATACAAATGTCGCTCCCGATTTGAATTTTGCGCTCTAAAAACCATATATTGTACCCGATTTTCTTTAAATTTGGGACAACATCTTATAATCCTACTAGAAACACTATGTAGAAATTGGGTAAGATCGGTTCAGATTTAGATATAGCCCCCATACAAATGACGCTCCCGATTTGACTTTTGCCGCTTAAAAAGCCACATATTGTGCTCGATTTTCATTAAATTTCGCACAACATCTGACAATAACTAAACAAAACTATGGTGAAAGTGGGTAAGATCGGTTCAGATTTAAATATAGCCCAAATTCAAATGTTGCTCCCATAAGTTTAACCGATTTTGGCCAAACCATACATTTTATATTTCACCTATTTCGTTCCAGGTTTCAATATATCCTCATACAAATGTCCTTTCCGATATAACATTTTTTGTCAAAAACATACATTTACAGGATACAAAAAACCTTCCCGTTTTCACTTTTTCACCGAATTGAATTGTATTCGGATTGAAAGTGGAGTGTATCATAGAGTCGGCCCCGCCCGACTTTAGCCTTTCCTTACTTGTTTATAGTCTAGGGTCATCCTCTGTTCGTTACAATGAAATATTCAAGTGAATCAATGTATTTTGTTATAGTTTTAAAATATAGTTTTTGTGATGCCTATTTGTCATGTCTTCCCCTATTATAGCCAGAAAACATCCCCTTTCCACAGGATAGATACAGTAAAATTTTCAAGAGAATCCGCCATTCGTTACGTGTTTTGTAATAATTTTAATATATAGTTGGTGTGGGCAGTCTCACGTCCATTTGTTTCACGACCATTGTATATGTTAACGTCAAAATTGTTTGCTGGGTTAATGAATCAATCACAACCCAAATTAATTATTGCTGACGCTATTACGCGTGCAATATTTTCCACCGAAATAAATATTTTGCTGACATTGCTACCCGTGCCGCTGCAACTAGTGGGAATGGTTTGTTACGCGTCGTCAACAATTTTATTATTTACTTTCGTTAATACAAATTGTAAATTAATTATTCAGTTTGGTTTTATCACTCAATAAAGACAAAAGCTCTTCTAAGAGCTAAAAAATAACTCACAAGTTATTAATTTATAATCGCCATTCAGAAACTATCCTCTGTTCAGAAATTAGTCACAATAAAATTTTCAAGAGAATCCGTACTTCGGAACGTGTTTTATGATAGTTTTAAAATATAGCTTGTGTGGGCAGTGACACTGCCTAGTATATCCTAGAACCATCCCTTGCCCAGAAGTTAGCTGCAGTAAAATTATCGAGCGAATCCACCCATCGGTATGCCTGTTGCGATAGTTTTAAAATATTTTTTGTGTGGGAGGTATCACCCCCCTTTGTCCTATCATGACCTAGACTATCCAGGAACCATCCTCTGTCCAGAAGATAGATTTGGCGTCCTATACGCAACATACAGACACACATTGATTTTTATATATATATAGATAATAATTTTTTATTATAATAAAAATCAATTGTTTCATTTAAAGTATTATATCTTATTTGGATATCATTTTGGATACGCTTAATCATCATCCCTAAAAAAAAACGGAGTCAACAACAGCGAATGCAGACAAGCACATACATATATGTACAAAACATTCATTATATATCAAATATATTTATTTTATTTTGCATTTTCATATCTTCTCAGGTGAAGACGTTAAATCACAGTGTTATGCGTGTTTAAATAGTATTAAAGGAAGAAACAGATGTAATAGAGGAGGCATGGTATAAGTTGGTACAAAATATGCAGAATTACCTAAACAACATACAGAGTTTATTCCAATACCAAAACCAGCAAGTCCAGATGTAACCTCCGTAGTATCTACAAATGCTGCAGAGACAAAGAAACCTACGAATCAGTAAAATATATACTGGGATGAATTTACAATATTTTTTCTACGGTAAATGAAAAATAATGATTTTCATAATTCTTTGGATCAAAATCAATTAATTGCATGGTATGAAATTGAAGACGTAATCGAAAATGTTCTTGGTAAAAACCGAGAAGCAGATAGTGCACAAAGAGTTGAACATCTCTTGAAAAAATAAACTAATAAATAAAATATCAAAAATACAGTAGTTTTCTACTAAATGCCAGATAACCAGATAACAGTAATTTTTTTCTTTAGAAGAAGTACGTAAAAATAAGAAGAAGACACTAATTTCATGAACAACTTTATTTAGGTTGGTTTTTCGGTATATTCTCGCCTGGTCTAAGATGCGATTTTGGGAAAAATGGATGTAGGAAGGAATGTAAGTTTAAGTTTTGATAGCACTATTATCTTACAGCCTTATTCATAAAAACTTAAAAAAGACTTATAAGTCAGTCTTAAGCAAATTTCGGAAAAAATGTATTCATAAATGTGAAATAGTTTAAATTAGGTTTTATAAGTCATTTTTAAAATGAAAAAGGTTATATATGTCCTACTATATATTGCAGGTTTGGTTGTGAATTCTACATTCTAGATTTTTTTACAATTTAGTAATATTTTTTCAATGTAACACATTTATTCCAATTGATAATTTAACAATGAATGCAATTTATTTAATAAGACGGATTCTTCGAATTGTTATTCATAATTGTTAAAAAAACCGAAAATATTTTGTAAACATTCAAAGTAAAAAAGTGATGTGTAAATAATCGAAGCAAATCGGAAATATATTTAAAGTTATCATCAACTTATATTTAAATCTCAATATGAAAGCATAGATATTTTTGTATATATTTATTTATTTTGTATTTATATATCACTACAGACGAATTCACGCACAGTGGTGCGACCAGATCATACAGAATTAGCTATAGCACTGATAAAGTACGTTTATGAATAGTGTTTCTTAAACATCGTTTATTAGAGTTATAGTGTACTTTAAAGATAAAATAAGATATTTTTATGAATAAGGCCGTTAAACTTTAAAAATATTCCATTTGAACTGGGATATTGTCCTGCATCAACACCTCTTTGCATCTATATTTTATTTATAAAACAAACGGAAAAATAAATTTAAACAAAATATTAAAAAAAATCCCAATTATGACAAAAAGAAAGCCAATATTTTTACATCACACTACACGGCAATCGCCTTACATTTTTAATCATTCTTTATGGTGCAATTTACGTCGGAACTTTGATCGTAATTTCTGCCAATGTACTTCATATTTGTTGCTTCAAGTTGCTGATTCTTCCTTTTTAAAAAGTTGGATATTTATCCGCATTGAAGCAATGATGCGAAGAATATAACTTACCAGGCACCAGGAATGTAAAACCATTTGTTTCTTTGGAAATTGATATATTCAAATATCTAAAAACACACACAAAGGCCGAATTTTTAATATTTATTTTCATTTTTTTATTTTTTTCATTTTTGTAAGAAGTTTTTAGGTGGGATGAAAGGATGGCCAATATTTGAGGCAGATGATTTCCACATAAAACCTCGTCCATTACATGTCATAATTTATTTTATAATATTTTATATTATATATTATATTGACTGCCACAGTCAATAAATGACGTTAGTTGGAAGACGGATTTGGAAGGTTTATGACATTTTTTCTGTTAAATTTTCAAATCAGAAAATTATAGAAACCGAAAAAATGTTTTAGCGTTTAGTAATTGCAATTTTATATTCTAAAAAATAAAAAACACTATTTTTAATAAACATATTTTGTGTTTATTTTTTGCATTCGAAGAGCTTTTCAACTTTGGAAAAAATCCACCCTAATGTACATAGAGATCTATAAGGAAATATGAACCAGACTATTGATGTCTGTAAGGATAATAGGGTAACTATTCGAATATGCACCTATTGAGATAAACGTCGAATTTTGGTAGAATTTGATATGTTATATCAGTTCGGTTTAATTTTCTAAACGGGCCACTGTACTGCGCCTAAGCCAGAGTTCATGACACCAGACAATTAACCAAGATGTGGCGGCTCGTCGACGGGACGTCTGTCGGAGTACACTTATCTTAAAATGCATTAAACACAATTTATTGCTTCGAATTTGTACAGCATGAACGATCGAATAGTTGCAGTCAATTTTCAAAATTTCAATGATTATAACCTATATAAGTGCATTCTTTAGACACCTAAGGTGACCAGACCGGAATATATTCTCTACTATGAATTAGAGATGGGCGCGTGAGAGATTATTGGCTCACGTTCACGCACGCTCACGAAAGAAAAAAATTGAATCACGCACGTTCACGCACGAAGATTTTTAATATAAATTTTTAAAATAAACGTAAATCACGCAAACAATTTCCACAAAGAAAATAATATATGCTTTATCCCCCTTATTTCCTATTCTAAATCGAAGTGAGTAACGCCTCGCAAATCCGAAAATTATATTATTTAAATCACTGAGGTTTGTCTTAAATTCATATTTTTAAAGTAGTATTAAAACTTGCAGAGTTAAAAATAGGACACTGACATAAAATCCAAGTAGAAAACAAAGCATATACCCCGATATCACTTAGTGATTTTTTAAGTGAACTAACACTAAGGGGGTCTCCCATATAAATGCAGTGCATAGTGTTGTCACAAGCAATACTTGCTTAAATAATAAAAAAATTAGAAATTATTCGTACATTGCATATACCCCGATATCACTTAGTGATTTTTTAAGTGAACTAACACTAAGGGGGTCTCCCATATAAATGCAGTGCATAGTGTTGGCACAAGCAATACTTGCTTAAATAATAGAAAAATTAGAAATTATTCGTACATTGAAGCACTTTGTTTTAGAAATAAATATATGTATATACATGCATTTTATTTTGAATGGAAATTTTCGATTTTTTTAAAGAAATAAGATGAAAATAAATAAATAAATATGTGTCACTCACGAAAAAATCACGTGAATCACGCAGAAATTATACTCACGCACGTACATTTTTTCGTTGCTCACGTTCACGTGAGTAAAATAAATTTTGCTCACGATCACGCGTATTCACGCGTGAATCACGTGATTCACGCAATTCACGTGAGCCGCGCCCATCTCTACTCTGAATCTTGAATGGTAAATAATATATGTGTATGTTATGTGAGAACATAATCTTAATTAATCATCGGCATTGTATCGCTCAGATTCATGTTAAACGGAGTTTACACAAAAAAAAAAGAAAAATAGGGCAGTTGGATTGTATGTAATTTATTCGCTCAACAAGAAAGTAACTTGCTACTCTCTTAGTGATGCAGCCAACTTATCAAGTTACTTAATTGTAAGCTAGTAAGCCCAATCGAACAGGACTAATATATTTGACTTGGTGTATTACGACACTCTAAAATCAAAAAATATATATCACCTTGAAATATTCATCGGAGACTCCATAAAGTGTATAAAAGTGTAAAATTCTAAGACGATCTTGCCATGTCCGTCTGTCTGTCTGAAAATACCCCTTAATATTTAGACTATTTAAGCAATCTTAAGCAATGAGATACAAATGGTACCAATGATACGACAATAACTAGAAACATGAAAATTGGGCGAATGGGGATAAATATGATAACGGCTGCAGCTATAACGATAAAATTCTGTGTGAACTCTTCTCTGACTGCTGTGACGCGAAAAATAAAGAGATCTTTCGATATTCGTACCATCAAGATCTAAATAGGATCAAACGGCTGTAGATAGAATCATGACATTCAATATTTTCAATCGTCTGTCTACGTAGACGCGGAAAAGAAGAGGTACGAATTTTTCTAAATTCATACATTTAAGGTCAAAATGGAAAAGGAGTAAAACTGGTACCAATCAAACGGCTGTAGCTAAAATCATGAAATTGGGTGTGTACATTACACTCTGAAACATATTGGATCTTCAATATTAGAACTAATCCTATCAAAATAGTACAGGCTTTTAGGCAGTACCTGGAATAAAAAAATGCAAATGGGGAAATTCGGGCTTGAGGAAAATTGTTTCTACCTAATAATTCACTTTTTGATTCCACTTGAAGTTTTATATTTATATATAGTAGAGGACTACAAATATTATAATAATGAAGCATCACAATTTCCCTAATATGGCAGTGCACTTCCATATAAAGTTGAAAGCCTCTAGTCTGCCGGTAATTCTGTGGAATGCACACCTTGGTGGAGGGTATATAAGATTCGGCCTGGCCGAATTTAACACATTTTTACTTGTTGGATATAATTAAAGTAAAGTTTGAAGCGAATTTAATATAACATTATTTAATGAACTATGTTTTAAATAAAATTTATTTCTAAAACAAAGCACTTCACAGCACCGATAATTTAAGCAAGCATTTCCTCCAACGCAATGCACTGCATTTATATGGGATATCCCTTATACACAAGTGATACCGTGATATAGCTTTGTTTTCTATATTGATTTTATGTCATGGTGTCCGATTTTTGTTAACTCATTTTGCGCTAAACTATAATACTTTAAAATGTGAATTTAAGACAAGCATCGCAAACGTAGAGCGATTTAAATAATATAATTTTCGGTTTTGCGCTGCGTTTACTCGTTTGGATTTAGAATAGGATATGAGGGGTATTATGCATACTTTATTTTCGTTATGGAAATTCTTTGCGTGATATACGTAAACCACGCGTGATCGTGAGCAAAATTAATTTTACTCACGTGAGCTCCACTTGTTGGCATGGCTGTCTTACATACACAAAATATTCAAACATTTCCACACCACAGTTTTCACACATCTGGTCACCCAGAACAGCGAGCACCGAACACCGCACAATGACTGTCGTCTGGCGTAGATGTTAACATATTTAAAAGTCGTTGTTAGACGTGATGTGAATAATCAAAACGATAAAGATCTGAAGGGTCAGCACAAAATGTTCTTCGTATTTTGACGCATGCAAATTTCAAAGATTATAGTATGATTACTGGTGGTTAAAGTTCTTATTATTATTATTTTCCCTCTTCTCGTCTGTTGTCTTCGTTTAAAAATGTCGATAAAAATTGAACGATACAATGAAATAAATTTCATTGAAGATTAATCATGTTTCTGTACGGCTCGAATTAATCTTGGATAAGCAATTATTGAACGTACATCAATTTGTAGCAATAAATTGTTGAACAGAAATTATTACGAGTAGACAGACCATACATACTAAGCAAAGTAATCACAAAATATACATATTAAGGATGTTGTTTACAAATTCCAGGGATTCGCGATTTGAATATTTTCTACAGTATGTCTTATCAAAAAAGAACTGGGATTAAGCTGGACAAATTTAAGAGAACTTTCTTCGTCACTAATAGTATTCTGTATGATTGGAATCAAAGAATCAGACGTAGAGGTGCTGAAACAGAGGAATATGTATATACGTCTGAAGAATATATTAGCCTGAAAAAAATTTAGTTAAGTTATCGTGTAGTTATACCGACGATAGTTTTCGCGGTTCCACTTTTGTCCTAAAAATAGGAATCGAAGAAATTTGGACGTTGTGGCTGCATATTTTACAAAAAGTTACCACACAGGGTTTACGTGGCCTCCCACTTTCACGGGAGGGAGTAGTGTCTCTTATCTCATTTGTGCACATTTTATTGGTAAACAAAAAATAGGTAGTGGGGAATTGAACAGTTCCACGCATATTTATAAAATATATTATTTTTGACCATAAAAATGGTGCGATCGTTCTTCATCGTACTTTTAAGTGATACAATTGGAGAAGAGGGATAAAAATGGTACCAACCAAACCGCTAAAGTTGAAATTATGAAATTTGGTGTGTACCACCGAAATAAAAAGTTTTGTTTTCAAAATTTGTACTTTTAGGCGGATTATGGGTGACGCGAAAATAAAGAGATCTTTCGATAAATGGGATTAAATTTGGCAACAATGAAACGGCTACTGCTAGAATCATGATATTAAGTATTTTCAGTCGTCTGATTACGTAGACGCGGTCAAAATGGAAAAAAGGAGTGAAACTGGTACCAATCAATATTATAACTTTTCCTATCAAAATGGTACAGACATTTAGCCTGCAGCTTCAATAAAGAAATTTCAAATGGGGAAAATTATTGATGGAAATTGTTTCTACCTAATAATATTTAAGGCACATTTTTGAAGATTGCTTCCTAATGTTCTCTTTTTAATTTCACTTGAAGTTTTATATTCATATATAGGCTCAAATCTGCCGGTATTGTGTGAAATGCACTCCGTGGTGGAGGGTAGTTCCATATCTAAGACACCATATGCCGATTATATGTCTTAGGTAGTTGTAATTTGAAATTTTTATCAATTAGTTTCATGTTTTTCCAACCTTGCCCTTTTGAGAATATTCCCTTCATTCCAAAATGATGGCATCGTGGTGAAAAATGGTGGACTGACAGTCATAAAATATTAACAGTTTGAAATTTTAATGATTATAAGTTTCTTAGTTTTGTTTTATTAAAAATTGGAACTCTGGCCTGATATACAAATGTATTATATATAATGCTTTTTATAATAATGTCAAATACTAACTCAAAAACAGAGATAACTGACTTCGAATGGAGCAAACAAAGAAAGTTCGATTTCGACTCATGGCAGACATCTTGGAAAATTAGAAATTGCATTTTTACTATATATACAATGTTACTGACTCAGCCATTAGATCAATGGAAAATGTAATTTTGAACTTAGAATGTTGAATTCTTTAAAAAATCTTAAATAATTGCTATAGGGGATGGTTTACGAAGAGTAGATCTGTTCTACTAGAAACGTGTAAACTGATAGAACATTTAAGTTCAAGATGAATTTTGGCGGTGCTACGGTCGCCGAGTATGCTGGCTTATATATAATTTTCTATAAATTTAGATGAACAGTTCAAATCAAATATTGGTGACAGGCCGATAAATAAAACAGACTAAAAACTAAAACAAGTGATATGCTTTGGTACATGTTCATGTCAAGGAGATGCTTGTAAGATGCCAGTACATGCTTTGTTACTTGGTGCAATTGTTTTGATCGATATTCGGAAAGTGAGTTGTGGTTCTCATTCGTTTGGGAGAATCATTTACTTAAAGAGTACGGGTATTTGGTTGAAAAATCGCTACGAAGCCTCCAGAAGAAGGTAGTCACAGGCCGGAAATCTTGATAGAGGTTGAAAAAGGAGTCACATCAACCGGAGTGGTTGAGATAGTGTGCAGCCAAGTAATAAATGTAACCATGACATATGTAAATAAATTTGTACTATAATTCGTACTCCATTAATCCGAAAACCTCAATTATTTACAGCAAACTGTGGTCCCTTAAAAATTGCCTTAATTCGTAAAAAATCCATTTGGTAGTTTTAACCTCTTATAAATTGTAATTCATTCTTGATAATCTCTTACACACTATGACATATATTATTCTTTATTTTTTTTCTCCGTCTTCGATTTAACTTACGTACATACAAAAACTTCTATCGTTTGTAGACTTTTGTAGCATAGTGTAGTTCGGAGTTCGTATATCGAAAAATGCGTAATCATAATAGACTACTATATTTAACTTTTTGATGCAATTTTTCTGTTTTTTCGTGGTCAGTTTGCTCGTCCATTTGTAAGAGGATGTCAATAAAGAGAGCGCGGCGTGAAAATGGCAAGCCAGCTTACGCATACAACCGTATCAGTATCGAAAGAAAATATAATTTCAGCCATTGATAAAGGAGCAAAAATTAAGTGGCTAAACAATTGAAAATAACTCTATCAACGTTTATCTCAACTCTCACAAAGTGAAGTAAAGCGTCAAAAATAACCTGAATATTCGAAAATAGAAAGGTCGCTTGTTTAATCATTTACTCAGTGTTGAAAGTTTAATATTCCTGTTGGAGGTCCAGTATTAATAGAAAAGCGCCAGTCTTTTACCAAAAATTAAAAGAGAATAATTTTAATTATTTTAACTTTGTTAAATCTTGCTATTTGGAAACTCATGTTATTCGTAAAATATGTTAATTTGTTGTTGTTGTCACAACGAACGGGATTAACGGGATTCTACTGTAGATGAACAAAGGTCTTGAGCAAGGACAATATCCCAGTTCAAATCGTAATATAGTGTTCGTACCGGGCAGGGAACTAAATTCTTCAATTTCCAATGCAAATTTTAAACGAAGAAGAAACTTGACACAAATACGCATACTACGGACCGCCGGAGCCTCTTGGTGGCGGATATTTAATTTTCGGTCAATGAGGGAATATTACATTTTCCTTTCTCCGGCGTTATGCTCGGAAGAAAAATATTTTTCAATAAAATAGGTTTGTCATAAATAAGTTTTGCAAATAATTGTTTGGTCTGAGAACCCCTCCTACATGCAGAAAAAAAACTTGTGTAAAAATATCTAATTCAATTTAGTAAATCTTTTTTATAAAGAGTTAACAGAAGTCGTACAAGTAAATACTAAATTTCCCACGTGCATGTGTAAATTACACATGTGCTTCTTTTGTATAAATAACTAATTTTACTTGGTAGGTGTTCAGTGCTTATGTACTCTAAGATATTCCACCATGTTATTTTTCCCAGTTTAGAAATTTGTAGTTTTTACACAAGTTTCATTGTTAAAATTAATTAATTAGTTGGATAATGGTGTACGTGTGAATATGTAAATATGAATATGCAACTTCATGAATTTTGTAGCAAATACTTGCAAAAATATACAACGGTGCGCATAATTTTGCAAGACAATCTGGCAACAATAGAACAAAATTTTATTAAATTTGTCATTTTCAACAAGGTAAGTCGTCCAAATGTACAAAGTGTTATATAATTTTGATGTTATATTATGTTTAAGCATTTTAGAGAAAAAAGGTGCAAAGGACTTTAGTCGAATAAATAATAAGGTAAGTGTGTGTTTTGTGACGTATTGAAAGTTTTCTCTTTAGATGCTGAACATGAAACTTCCAATAAGCAATATGGTCCAATTTAACAATTTGTAACAGCAGTCAGACGTTCGTTATCTGTGACATGGTTCCAATCGTCCCATCTAAAATTGTAAAAGAAGCTATTGAATTGTACTTGCATCTGTCTGTGACGTCTTTTTAATACTTCAAAATATTATCCTGAGGCAATAAGTGCAGAAGAAAATGTACTAGCGTTCAAGAAAGAAAATAATGCAGAATTTGTTTGTATGGAAAAATACCATTTAGGAAGTTTTTACTTAAAAATGTGTTTATTACTTCAAATAAACTAAATGAATGTAATTAAATTTATGCCACGTTCATCATACATTCTAAAGGGTGATTTTTTAAGAGCTTGATAACTTTTTTTAAAAAAAAAACGCATAAAATTTGCAAAATCTCATCGGTTCTTTGTTTGAAACGTTAGATTGGTCCATGACATTTACTTTTTGAAGATAATTTCATTTAAATGTTGACCGCGGCTGCGTCTTAGGTGGTCCATTCGGAAAGTCCAATTTTGGGCAACTTTTTCGAGCATTTCGGCCGGAATAGCCCGAATTTCTTCGGAAATGTTGTCTTCCAAAGCAGGAATAGTTGCTGGCTTATTTCTGTAGACTTTAGACTTGACGTAGCCCCACAAAAAATAGTCTAAAGGCGTCAAATCGCATGATCTTGGTGGCCAACTTACCGGTCCATTTCTTGAGATGAATTGTTCTCCGAAGTTTTCCCTCAAAATGGCCATAGAATCGCGAGCTGTGTGGCATGTAGCGCCATCTTGTTGAAACCACATGTCAACCAAGTTCAGTTCTTCCATTTTGGGCAAAAAAAAGTTGGATATCATCTCACGGTAGCGCTCACCATTCACAGTTACGTTACGATTCGCATCATCTTTGAAGAAGTACGGTCCAATGATGCCACCAGCCCATAAACCGCACCAAACTGTGACTTTTTCTGGATGCATTGGTAGCTCTTGCAATGCTTCTGGCTGATATTCACTCCAAAATCGACAATTCTGCCTATTTACGTACCCATTGAGCCAAAAATGAGCTTCGTCGCTGAACACAATTTCTTTCTTTCTGAACTTTCTTAACAGAGCACGCATTTTGATAATAAAATTCAATGATTTGCAAGCGTTGCTCGTTAGTAAGTCTATTCATGATGAAATGTCAAAGCATACTGAGCATCTTTCTCTTTGACACCATGTCTGAAATCCCACGTGATCTGTCAAATACTAATGCATGAAAATCCTAACCTCAAAAAAATCACTCTTTAGTATAAATGAACTAGAATATAAAAATAAAAAATGCATGAATA
Organism: Polietes domitor; assembly: GCA_947397865.1. NCBI lineage: Eukaryota > Metazoa > Arthropoda > Insecta > Diptera > Muscidae > Polietes > Polietes domitor. Next base: position 123,881,211 of record OX377621.1, read on the forward strand.
GTAGTCTAAGAAGCAATTCTCGTTCGTTAGCCGAGACTTTCTTCATAAGTACTTCAAATATTACTCTAAACAATCACAGCGAAGGCACCTACCTAGCCTCCGCAGAAGTCATGGTGAAATATCTCAACACTTATGATATGAGTACGATGAAACGTTTGAGAACTATACCATGTTGTCATTTTTCATATGAGTGTTGCATACTCTGAAGCGAAATAATTTATTTCAATTATCAGTATAGTCGTAGTCAGGCTGAATACATATTTACTTGGTTTAAGGAAAATTTTAGTCAGGCTGAGTACAAATTTACTTGGTTTAAGGAAACATGATTTGAGTAAAATTTCTTAAAAATTTGATTTATTTGATTTGATGAAAAATTGTACTCAGTTTGAGTAAATTTTACTGGCTTTGAGGAAAAGTTGAACTGGAATCAAGTTCAAAGCATGTCATATTTTCAAGGAAAAGTTTGTACTCAGTTTTAGTACATATTTACTTAATCCGTGGCATATTTTTTCTGGGTTAAATAAGACTATTGCAGTATCGTTTTCAGGTGATAGTAAGGAGAGTAGGTATCATTTGGGACAGAATCCGTTTCACGACTTGTTAAGCTGTTCGAACCACGACTGACTACCTGGTGTACACGATAACTGTCAAAGGAGTTAATGATAATATTTCCCCTTGTTGGTATACTATTGATGTTGTACTTAAATAACCTTTAAATCTCGTCTTTGATAAGTCTTTCTTTTTTAACGTAAGCCTTCAACACCTTTTAGTGAATATATTAAATAAATCTGTTTTTTTTTTGATTTTGATTAAAGCAATCAGCGTTTTTATTTGGGAGGGGAATAGAATACTAATTAAATGATTTTTGGTCATTTATTTTATTCAATTTAGTAAAAAACAATAAAAATTGCATAAATGAAACACGGAAAATGGTAACAATTTCCAATATCTTGGGCTTTTTATTGTGGCAATTAGTTGATTTATTTCTTCATTTGTATGTATTGAGATAATGCAAATTGTTTAAGAGAACAAAGTGCTTTGAAATACAGCCAAAACGTACAAGGTAATTTTACAGTACCAGATTACCCAAGTGTTCTGTATGAGTTGCCCAAGAACTTTTAAAGAACTTTTAGTATGTATTTCACCTAAGAAACTTAGGTAAATTGTACGCTTTTCTTGAATGATTTCTTACATTTTTTCTTTGCATGTATATAATGTATCTCCCCCCAACTGGGTTTCATATCCAAGACTATGTACGGGCGCAGAGTCGCCTGTAACCTTTCCTTACTTGTTTTTTGTTATTTCCTAAATTTAAAATTTTATTATAAACGCAAACAAATAATTAGTTAGAGAAAAAGTCGAAATTTACAAGCCTCAATGTCGGTGCCGAAATGCCCTGGCCCATAAAAACATATACATACGTGTGTATGCGTATGCAGTGATTATGCAATAGCTCAGAAATTCTCGTTATTGGTGTGTTTGTCTTTTCCTGTTCCACTAAGAATCGAATCGTATACATAAATAAAGATCAAATTAACAGATGGCGCTAAATAGAGATATCCTTGTTAAACACTTAAACAAACAAAACCACACAATTGTATTTTCAATGTGAGCCAATTTGAGATTGACAGGTTCATTGCTTTGTTTGTCCAGACCCATTGTCCTTTCGACAGATCGAAAACTGCCAGTTGAATTGTTTGACTACTCCCGTATTGTCATCATTGTGTGTGTAAATTGTGCCTGCATATGTGCGTTGGGATGTTCATTTCGTTTAAGTGTAGGGATGCCCATCTACTTTGCAAAAACCACTTTATCAGGATGAACAGATTTCGATTAGACGGTTATGGGATTGTTTTAACTACCAACCATGAGAGAATGAAAAATATGAAACTCGATTATTATTTGTTGTTGGGTCTTTTGCATTTCAGCAAAAAATTGCAACACTTAAAAAATAACGAAATAGATACAAAACCATCGAAATCCTTCATCTGAATTAAAACTACCTTGTGAAGTAAATTTCCAAGTACTTTAAAATACCCAATTAAAAAAACATTTTCGTTTATAACTACCGCTATTTTGGATTCTGAATCGGCATCCCTAGAAGAGTGTTTGTGCGTGCGTGTGTGTGTATTATTTGCGGATGGAATAATATGCGGATTATGCACTTGAATGAGTGAAAATGAAATGAAAATGTTAAAACGATTGGGAGAGTCGGTCGACTCATTCGTCATGGGAATACGTTCCTCCGCAATGCTGATGAGATGAATGCTCTTTTTGTTGTTCCTAAATGAGGTATCGAAACAATTAATTTGTTGTAGTGACCCCATCAAAGCCCGCAGTGGCTATGGCTTATTTCCATCTGGCTAATCCGGTTTGTATAAAAACATCAAACACAACTGCAAAAAGTGTATGAGAGTTTGGATGCAATCTCTTGAAAATTGCATCAATATTTGAAAAAAGATGTTCCCTAACAATTGTCGACTTTTTTCGACCCTGAATGGAAGCGGCACATCTTTCGGATCGTGTACGTAATTATTATACAACGAATCCCCGCAAATGTATGAATGCGGCCATAATCCACCCTTAATCGAATTTCTAACATTTCCATTCTTCGACAGATTTCTGTGCTTCGAATGAATACAGAAACGCATATGTGTGTATTTGTATCCTTGTTTTAATCCTTTTTACAATACATTGGAAACAGTTTGATTTGAGTATATGCGGATATATATAAGGATGTACGGCCCCTAAATCCTTTACCACGAACTCAATTTGATTGGGTTTTGGGGAGAATATGCTTTCTTTTCAAATGTATTTATTCTAAGATTTATTCGCTGCAGGCCAAATTAATCTGTTATTCATATTTTAGATGTTAAGGCAATAAACGTTTGATTTTTAAATGAGACACATGTATTGATTGCTCGTAAATATGTATTTCGTGTTCAAACGTATTTGTTTTGTAGCATCAGTATTGAATGGTTCTGCACAGAACTAAGTTTGAAGTAATATTATAAAATCTTACAAATAAAAAACAACATAGAAATTCTAATCAATTTCCCAATGAAAGTAGATTTTCAGTTGCATTCTAAACTAGACCTAATGTTTTAAATAAATTCTTAAATTTTAAAATTAAGTAAAGTCATATCAAGACAGATAGATGCCAGAGCTTAACACTGTGAAGGTAGAAGAAGGAATATTTAATGAAAATTTGATTGTTTTTCACATCGTTTTTACAGTTCCCAATTCATTGACATTACATACGTACATTATATATTCATTCATTTAATAATAGGGCTATTTTTCTTTAAGACTGACAACAAAAACTTAAATAAAAAGTTAAAATTTCTATCAAAATAAAAAACCTTTAAACCTTTTTTGTGTATGAAAACAGATTTGGAAACAAATTATGTTAAAAATGTTGAACTTAGCCTGGGTAATTATCAAGAGTAAGTCACATTTGTGGTTATCGAAAATTTGTTTTGATACTAATATTTATATTGTAGTTGTCGATGATGTGAACAAATATTTTTTTATTTTGAGTACAAAATTAACTCTATGTTAACATTTTTGTTATCCCGGCTTAAAGAAATACAGTCCTAATATTAAAGTATCTGCTGTCAGACCGCTAACTGAAAGCTACTTTTTAGCTTCTGTTTTCGACAAATTAGCGCACTGCGGTACAGTAAGCTATAGGGTCCGCCATCTAACGTTTTTTTTTCAACTATTCAACCGTTGGACTATTATTTGTGCGGTGCCCGAGGTAGCCATTTGAACCGGAATTATTTTCCGGTTCAAATAAAAAAGAAATTTGAGAAAATATTCAGTAGTTTTTTTATAGCATTTAAAAAAAGTTATTTGGCCAAAAGTTAAGTAGCCAATGAGATTCAGCTAAAGCCCAAAATCTTTTTGTAGGCCGATAAAAATGTAGCATAAGATACCGGTTAACGGGTGGCAGCCACCGTCACCACTGGTTTTTGAAAAGTTTCAGTTGTGACAAATCAAGGAAACCGATGTCTTACTGTCGGTTAAACATTTGAATTTATTGTATACTAGCTTTTTGTACCCGGCGTTGCACGGGTTTTCGTCTTCCTTATGTATATAACTTTGTATGCTCGCAATTTTTGTTTTGTATATTTTTACTTCTGTAAATTAGTTTAAATTAATACTTATTTATTTAAATTCATAAGTTACATTTTTAAAATGTAAAAACTTCATGAAAATTTAAATAATGGAAGGGTCTGTCGGAAGTCTCCAGATAGTAAAATAAGAGTTCCACATAATGGTTGTGTATTTGATCTAAAATCTTGAAGTGTCCGATTAAGCGCTTGTAGGGATTTCTTATGTGCCATGGTGCAGTCAAAGGCCACAATTTGCAATTAATAGAGTTTTTTTGTTGCGACAAACAAACGCAAGTCTTCAACATTGAATTGCCGTTCTCTTAGCAAATCCCAATCAATAATGTCAACGATAGAACGTTCAGGCACCATCAATCCAAGTTGATTAAGAGTTTTGTTGCTGATGGCTAGGAATATGTCTTAAATTTTTATCAGCGTATCGTTGAAAATGTTAATCGCAAATGATATAGAATCGTAACGGTCCGATAATGTTGCAAAATGTCCTCACTCATACCCTCTTTGAATTTTTCCCACATGTCTTTTGGGTTAGATGGCGAGCAAGTTCTTAATATTGTCGCAAACAAAGTTCGTATCTGGAGATGATGACAGCTGACAGAAGCATACATTAATGTGGTCCCCCAGTTTCTGACACGCCTCTCTCAACTGCTCTTAAATTTTAAACTGAAGTGGGTCCTCTCACGTTAACTTATAACATTCCCAAATAATAACATTCTGCGTTGTTTGGGTGTACGGTATAAACACGGCCCAATGCATATGAAGCGTAAACAATTTGATACCCATCTACTGGAACACCTTGTTTGGTTCGAGTATGAGGAAACGCGCCAGTTGCTCATACCATGACCTCTTATATTCAAGAACCAAACCCTTACCTGAACGTAGCGGCAGAAAAAAATCGTGTTACTTTATAGTCCCTTTTTGTAGCATGACCTTTTTATAGTCTGTTCGTTACAAAAAAATATTGAAGTGAATCAATGTATTTTGGTATAGTTTTAAAATGTAGTGTTTGTGATGCCCATTTGTCGTGCCTTCCCCTATTATAGCCAGAAAACGTCCCCTTTCCACAGGCTAGATACAGTAAAATTTTCAAGAGAATCCGTTATTCGTTACTTGTTTTGTGATAATTTTAATATATTGTTCGTGTGGGCAGTCTCACGTCCATTTGTACCATCACCATTGTATAGTCACCATTCAGAAACTATCCTCAGTTCAGAAGTTAACCACAATAAAATTTTCAAGAGAATCCGCACTTCGGAACGTGTTTTATGAAAGTTTTAAAATATAGTTTGTGTGGGCGGTGCCACGCCTTTTTTTCGTATAATGACCCAGTATATCCTGGAACCATCCCTTGCCCAGAAGTTAGCTGCAGTAAAATTATCGACCGAATCCATCCATCGTTATGCCTGTTGTGATAGTTTTAAAATATTTTTTGTGTGGGAGGTACCACCCCCTTTGTCCTATCGTGACCTAGACTATCCAGGAACCATCCTCAGTGCAAAAGATAGATACAATAAAATTTTCAGGCGAATCGGTCCACCGGTTTGGAGTCCTATACGCAACATACAGACATACAGACACACATTGATTTTTATACACTCCACGAGAGTATTATGTCTTTGTGCATTTGTTTGTAACACCCAAAAGGAAACGAGATAGACCCATTGTTAATTATACCGATCGTCTTAGAATCACTTTCTGAGTCGATTTAGCAATGTCCGTCCGTCTGTCTGTCTGTCTGTCTGTCTGTCTGTCTGTCTGTCTGTCTGTCTGTCTGTCTGTCCGTCCATCTATTCTTGTAATCACGATACAGGTCGCAATTGTAGACAGAACCAAATGAAACTTTGCACAACGATGTTTTTCGGGATAAGGACGAACACTATTTAATTTGAAGAAAATCGGTTCAGATTTATATATAGCCCCCATACGAATTTCACTCCCGATTTGACTCTTTTCACTCTAGATACCACATATTACAATAGATTTTCTTTAAAATTGGCAAAACATCTTATATTGTAACTAGAAACACCTGTGGTAAAAATGTGTTAGATCGGTTCAGATTTATATATAGCTCCCATACAAATTTCTCTGCCGATTTGACTTTTTCCGCTATAGAGACCACATAATGTATCACATTGTCTTCAGATTTGGTAAAACATATTATATTTCCACTAGAAACACCCATGGTGAATATCGGTCAGATCGGTTCAGATTTATATATAGCTCCCATACAAATTTCGCTCCCGATTTGACTTTTTCCTCTCTAGAAACCACATAATGTATCATATTGTTTTCAGATTTGGTAAAACATCTTATATTCCCACTAGAAACTCCCATGGTGAATATCGGACAGATCGGTTCAGATTTATATATAGCTCCCATACAAATTTCGCTCCCGATTTGACTTTTTCCGCTCTAGAAACCACATAATGTATAAGATTGTCTTCAGATTTGGTAAAACATCTTATATTTCCACTAGAAACATCCATGGTGAATATCGGTCAGATCGGTTCAGATTTATATATAGCTCCCATACAAATTTCGCTCCCGATTTGACTTTTTCCTCTCTAGAAACCACATAATGTATCATATTGTTTTCAGATTTGGTAAAACATCTTATATTCCCACTAGAAACTCCCATGGTGAATATCGGACAGATCGGTTCAGATTTAGATATAGGCCCAATACAAATGTCGCTCCCGATTTGAATTTTGCGCTCTAAAAACCATATATTGTACCCGATTTTCTTTAAATTTGGGACAACATCTTATAATCCTACTAGAAACACTATGTAGAAATTGGGTAAGATCGGTTCAGATTTAGATATAGCCCCCATACAAATGACGCTCCCGATTTGACTTTTGCCGCTTAAAAAGCCACATATTGTGCTCGATTTTCATTAAATTTCGCACAACATCTGACAATAACTAAACAAAACTATGGTGAAAGTGGGTAAGATCGGTTCAGATTTAAATATAGCCCAAATTCAAATGTTGCTCCCATAAGTTTAACCGATTTTGGCCAAACCATACATTTTATATTTCACCTATTTCGTTCCAGGTTTCAATATATCCTCATACAAATGTCCTTTCCGATATAACATTTTTTGTCAAAAACATACATTTACAGGATACAAAAAACCTTCCCGTTTTCACTTTTTCACCGAATTGAATTGTATTCGGATTGAAAGTGGAGTGTATCATAGAGTCGGCCCCGCCCGACTTTAGCCTTTCCTTACTTGTTATATATATAGATGACCTATTGTAGTCAAGGGTCATCCTCTGTTGTTTACAATAAAATATTCAAGTGAATCAATCCATTACGTGTTTTGTGATAATTTTAATATATAGTTGGTGTGGGCAGTCTCACGTCCATTTGTATGATGACCATTGTATAGTCACCATTCAGAAACTATCCTCTGTTCAGAAGTTAGTCACAATAAAATTGTCAAGAGAATCCGCACTTCGGAACGTGTTTTATGAAAGTTTTAAAATATAGTTTGTGTGGGCGGTGCACGCCTCTTTTTCGTATAATGACCTAGTATATCCTGGAACCATCCCTTGCCCAGAAGTTAGCTGCAGTAAAATTATCGAGCGAATCCACCCATCGGTATGCATGTTGTGATAGTTTTAAAATATTTTTGTGTGGGAGGTGCCACCCCCATTTGTCCTATCGTGACCTAGACTATCCAGTAACCATCCTCTGTCCAAAAGATAGATACAGTAAAATTTTCAGGCGAATCGGTCCACCGGTTTGGCGTCCTATACGGAACATACAGACATACAGACACACATTGATTTTTATATATATAGACTAGCTGATTTGACAGAAGTTTTCCTCATAAATTCATCTCTTAATGATCGTTTTTTATCTTGCACTGTACTGCACTGACTTTAACCACTTTCATTCTACTCAAAAATGAAAAAATAAACAAAACAAGTAAAAAGGCGTTAAGTTCCTATAATGAGTTAAAATGAACTATTGAACTTATAGCGCTAAAGCAATATATCCTCATATTAAGTTCAGACTTTTCCTTGAAAGTAGTACAAGCATTGTACTTGATTTTAGTTAAATTTCCCTCAAACCAAGAAAATATGTACTAAAACTGAGGAAAACTGCAGTTTTTCCTCAAACCAAGTACACTTTTACTATATTTAAGTAAAATTTTGTTTAAATTTTCCTCAAAAATAGTAAATTTTTACTAAATCTAAGTAAAATAATGCGAAATTTTCCCAAAAGTAAGTAGATTTTTTACTAAAATCAAGTAAATGTTTACTTAAACTGAGGACAAGTTTGCTCCACCTCCAGGATGGGGTATACTAACTTTGTCATTCCGTTTATAACACCTTGGAAGATCGACCTGAGACCTTATAATGTATATATATTATTGATCGTCATAAAATTCTAAGACGATCTAGCCATGTCCGTCAGTCTGTTGAAAGCGCGCTAGCATCTAAACGAAAGGAGCTAGAACGTTTTCCATAAATCGGCCCAAAGGGAAAAAATTTTCCCTCACAAGGACTAAAAATACCCATAATAATCCCTAGTATTTTAGCGTATTTAAGCATGTTTTTTGAATATGTCTGCTTATATTTGCTTGATATTTGGTATGCGCATTGCCCTTATAGCAAAAACGTGCACCATAAAGTGATTCTTATTTGTGGGGGGTGAAATGGGGCAAAAAAGGGATAAAAATGGTACATATTAAACGACAACAGCTAGAAACATGAAATTCGCTGTATACATTCCTCTAATTGAGTAGATACATAATATAAAAGTATTTTTTCAAAATTCTTACATTTAAGGGGCAAAATGGGAATAGAGGGATAAAAATGGTATCAACCAAACGGCTGTACCTAGAATAATGAAATTCGGTGTATACATTCCTCTGATTGCATAGACAAGTAAAATACACGGATTTTTCGAAATTCGTACTTTTTGGGGTTAAAATGGGAAAAGGGGATAGAAATAGTACCAACCAAGAGACAGCAGCTAGAGTCATGAAATTCGAAGTATACATTCCTCTGACTGTGTAGACACGAAAAATAAAAGTTTTTTTTTTCAAATCCTTACTTTCAAGGGATATAATGGGTAGAGAGGGATAAAAATAGTACCAACTAAACTGCTACAGCTAGAACGATGATATTCGTTTTGTGCATCCCTCTAATTGCGTAAATACGTAAAAAAAAGAGATTTTAGAAAGTCGTACTCTTAAGGAGGTTATAAAGGAAAAGGGGGATAAAAATGGTACCAACCAAATGGCCGCAGCTAGAATCATGGAATTCGGTATATATATTGCTCTGACTGCATAGACATGCACAATATTTTTTTTTCAAAATTTGTACTTTTTTCTTTTAAGGCAAAAAAACATGAAGTTAGGATATTTTGCACTATGTACGTGAGATAATAGTGAGATAATTTTCAAAATTTGTACTTTTGGAATTAAAATAGAATGGAAATACAACCAACTGTAGCACCCACTATCAATATTTATGGTATTTAAGCTTTTTTGAAAATATAAATATAAGAATATTTATTTTTCAAATTGACTTGAAGTATTATTTTGATATATGTAGTGTAAACGTATTGGCCTTATAAGCGTAATTTGAAATAATAAAAATATTATATTAATTTATAAAATATTTTTTTCAATATTTTTATTTGTTTTGGTTTGGCTATATTAAAAAAAATATATTTTCCTGTAATATTACTGCACTTCTACGAAAATCGAAAGCCTCTGTGGAATGCAATCCATGGTGGAGGGTATATAAAGTTCGACCCGGCCGAACTTAACGCCTTTTTTACTTGTTTTCCTTAAAACAAGTAATTTTTCACTTAAACTGATAAAAAATTTTACTTGATACAAGGAAAAGAGTGAACTTAAAATAAGTTCAAGAAATCAAACAAATGGTTTTGCTTCAGAGTATGGAATGATACAAAAAATGACAACATGAAATATTTTTCAAAGTTTCATGATACTGATACTTTATGCTATAAAGAGTTGAGCCATTACTCCATGATTGCTGCGAAGACAAGAGAGGCGCCTTCGCAGTGGTTGTTTAGATTAATACTCGAAGTATTTAAGAAATAAGTCTCTGCAAACGAACGAGAATTGCTTCTTAGATTAATATTCAAGAATTTTCTAGACAATTTCAGATGATTTTTTATAAGTTCATTAATACTTAAATGTATGAAGAACTTGACATAAATTTCACTAAACACATTAACTTAATTTTAATTTCAGAGTTTTTTTCTTTTTAAAACCTTGGAAATATTCTTACACATAAGTATGAATTTACTCAATTGTAAAAATTTGTTTACCCTACCCTATTCTAGTAAATGGACTATTTACTATGGCTTTGAGATAAGGAAACTTTACTCATACTTAGTAAAATTGTTGAACTAAATTGTAGTATGGATTTTACTCAGATTTAGGAATACTATTTTTCTGAGTGTATCATTTTTATCACTCTTTTCCAATTGTAATTTTGTTAAATCTCTCTATTTTACGTATCTACGCAACTAGAGATGTACATTCCAAATTTCATGTTTCTAGCTGTTGTCATATAATTTGTACCATTTTTATCCCTTTTTGTCCCATTTCGCCCATTTTACTTTTTGGAGCTTTCGCGCTACAAGAAGAATGTACGCAACAAATTTCAAATGCATATAATGCAGAAATTAAAAAAATATTAAATAGTCTTAGTATAAGGGGGTTTTCACTCCTATCTGGGCCGATTTCACCCACTTTGTATGGGATTTGACATTTGTAAATCGACCTATTATCATTTCTGCTAGATTTCGCATGCAGTGTGACAGGGCTATAACCCGACAAACGCTTTCTTAAATACTGACGCTGTTAACCCCATATTGCAGACCTAAACGCCAGAATTGGAAAATTAAAACATGATGTGGATATCATGTTTGAAGACCGATTTCAGTATGGTTTGGAGCATAGGAAATCAAAACAATGTTGAATTCGTGGCAGACAATAATATGTTAATATTAAATGGATGAACCAAGAGTGATGAAAATGGAAATTAACCTATATCAACCATCTGGAGAATCGGTTAAAGATATATGCGGAGTAAGACATGAAATGCTGCAATATATTGAGAGTTTCAAAGGGGAAAATCAAGTATTGTTCAGACCATACTGTCTGCACCACCATCCTACAGTCCTATTACACCATCCTACAGTCCATATTACACTTTAACCAGATGATATACGTCTGAAACTATAGGCAATATGGATAATAACTATCAATAATATAATTAAAAAATATATTTTTTAAAATGTTGAACAGTATGCGGAAGAATTACGAATTAATAATGAAAATACTACTACCACTACAAATACATGGTGTCTGCTAAAATATTTGTTATCGCAAGAATAAATTGTCTTTCCTGTACATATACATATACATATATATATATATTCTATTCTACACTAACTCACTGATCATCTGTAATCAGCAAATGTTCAATTTATGTACATCGTCCCGCACTCTGACTCAGTCCACCCTTTCCAAACGAATGTATGTGTATGTGTGTGTGTTCGTGCAATTACTATTTGATCATTTGAAGCGAAGAAATTATTTTGTACTGCTTGCGTGTAAAATGAAATGCTTTCTGGACTTTCAATTTAGACAATGTTTATTTAAAACTAATTGGGGGTGTAATAGCACAATTAAGCGGTTGGTTTGGTTACGTTTCGAAAGCGTTGCACCCTTTTCGATACGCCAAGGATTTCACTAAGGAGAACAATTCCTTGTCAGGGTGCTAACAGCCCAAGTATGATGTCGCTGTCAGTCACTTAACAAGTGTTCTCCGGTGTGCGAGTGTGTGTTTATTTCCCTTAATCGTAAATAAAAAAGCCATAATTACATGCGATGGATGTCAGGATAAGTGTATGCCAAACAGCATGTATCGTGGAATGAAAACTTTTAAAATAATTTACAATTACACAAAGGATTCATCAGGATTTATGGGCGAACAACTGAGTCGCATGTAGACCCATTCGTGTGCATTTTACGTTGTCAAGTGTCGAGAATTTTGACAGATGGTTCCCTTTCGTTTGAGTTGTTTGATCTAACAAATTGTTTCATTTTTTTATTCATTCATTTTTTTCAAAATATTGTCGTAATCGCCATAATAGAAGGTATGATGTATAAATACGCACAGGGTGGATAGCGGATAGGAAGGAAAGTATAAATGAAGAATTGCCTTCGTTCTACACAGCCCTGTGTGTTTGTCCATTGTTATTGTAACAATGGTTCACACAAATTGACATTTAATGTTGATTGTCGGAAGACTGTCAAAATATTTGGCCTAATCCTTTAATGCCACCAAAGAGTTGCTATTTACTCCAATACGACAATAGAACTTTTAAAGTATCTTTAAATTTAAAAAGGCGGATTAGTTTGCATTGACAGACCAAAACACCTTGCAGCAGCCTTGTGTTCCGAAGTTCACTTTGACAGCAGAGGCAGTGCGAGAGTATATGAAGAGGGGAAAGTTGTGCATCCACCTTTGACATTTCTTAGTAAATTATACTTACTCGTTTGATTTCGTTTAATCGGGGTCAAAAATAAATATTTCGCCGCTAACAAGTCTGTCGATGGGCGTGCCCCCACTTCACGACGTAGTGCTTCATTACCACACGTAAAACTTGTAATAACACTAAGCGTCAAATTATAGTATGCCACGGTACATATGTACTAAAACTGAGGAAAACTGAACATCTGATACTTGTAGATAAAAATTAAACCGGGGCAGAAGAAATGTTGCGGTTCTTCGCACATAAAATTAAAGTTTTTTATGAATACCCTCTAAATATTTTCATATATCTATTAATTTAACTTACTAACTTTGCCATTCCGTTTATAACACCTTGAAATATCGACCTGAGAACCTATAAAGTATATATATTCTTGATGGTCATAAAATTCTACGATGATCTAACCATGTCCGTCTGTTAAAAGAACGCTAGCATCTAAACGAAAGGAGCCAGGACGTCCAAATTTTACATACATAGTCGTAGATCGGTTGGAATTGAAACTGGGTGAAATCGGCCAAAAAGCAAAAATGTTTACCTCACAATGACTAAAAATACCCATAATAATCCCTAATATTTTAGAGTATTGAAGTAAATTTTTTTCAATATTTCAACTTGTACTTACTTGATATTGGGTATGCGCATCCCCCCTATAACAAAAACGTGCACCATAAAGTGATTTTTATTCGTAGGGGGTGAAATAGGACAAAAAGGGATAAAAATGGTACATATAATAATAAACGACAACAGCTAGAAACGCGAATTCGGCATTCCTCCAATTGAGTAGATACATAATATAAAAGTATTTTTTTCCAAATTCGTACATTTAAGGGATAAAATGGGAAGAGAGGGATAAAAATGGTACAAACGGCTGAACCTAGAATAATGAAAATCGGTGTATACATTCCTCTGATTGCATAGACACGTAAAATAAACGGATTTTTCGAAATTCGTACTTTTTGGGGTTAAAATGGGAAAAAGGGACAAAAATAGTACCAATCAACTGACCGCAACTAGAGTCATGAAATTCGGAATATACATTCCTCTGACTGCATAGACGAAAAATATACTTTCAAGGGATACAATGGTACAGAGGGATACAAATAGTACCAACTAAGCAACTTACTAGAATGATGAAATTCGGCGTGTACATCCCTCTTATAGCGTAGACACGTAAAATAAAGAGATTTTAGAAAGTCGTACTCTTAAGGGGGTAAAATAGGAAAAAGGTACCAACCAAATGGCCGCAGCTATAATCATGGAATTCGGTGTATACATTCCTCTGACTGCATAGACACGCAACATAAAAAGATACGCCAATGGAAGTTTGCTTAAGTGGATTTTGAATAATGTTTAGGAGCACCTTTCGCATGAATTTAATTTTTTATACGGTGAACTGGAAAAATCGACAGGGAATATAATGCAGAAGGTCGATTTTGCTATTGACACTTCCAAGCAAGTGTTTTGAATATAATTGTGCAGGTTCGTCATTCTGCAACTCGAAACGCTTGATAGTACTTCATTTAAATGTCGTGATGTTTTCCACAATAAGGACGAATTCTAGCATTCATTTAGTTTATTGGTTGGAGTAGGCCGTGGAATCACTGGTAGTGTTTTGGTTTGTTTTACTTAAGAATTATTGCACCACCTGACAATTTTGGATTGTTTCATTAATAGACAGCGGATTTTTGTGCAAATTCTATTTTTAATCTTTGTATTTTTAATCTATGCAAACTTTTTTAACATAATATTGGTTATATCAATTTTTATATTAATTTTGAGAATCATTTGTGTGAAGTCGTTATTAAATTATAATCATCGCCTGTCTAGTCATTATTCGGTCTAATTTCAAAGACTTCATTCCGAGCGATCAATATACGTTCTACACAACCACGATCACCGGCAGTTTGCACGTTGGAATTTCTTTAATCTGCATATTCAACGGAAATTTGATTGCTGAATGAGTTTTTCGACCTCAGATGCAATTGCCGACGAAGGCGAGATAATCGTAGCCAAAATCTACACGACCGAAATAGTCTTGTGGTTCCAACGTGATCGTCCAAAGGATAATCACTCCAATTCTATCGTTCACAACTTTCATGAGTGCCGTACGTTAGTTGTCGATTTAACAGCGGATCGTTCTCTCAAAATGTCTTCATCTTTATGCTTTCCTTTAATTAATTAATATGATATTCGTTAATTTCCCCACTTCCCAGTGTAATTGCAAGAAATAATCTGATATAACCTGAAGATTCTGAGGAGATAGTCTGCGCAAGTACAGTGAATTTAAAAAATCGGTTGTCAACATAATTTTCGCTACATACGGAATCCTCCAATTTAATGTTTTTCGCAGCCAATATACGTTCGATCAACGACACACTACTTTGAGCAACGTATGGGAGCACGAACTGAGAAATCCAAATATCAACATTCCAATATCAACAGCATTTTTCCTATAGCGAATGTCCAGCAATTGTTCTGAAAATACTTCAGATTGGCCGTTCCACAACACATGATTCTGTTCGTCAGCAGGAGATTGCCATGGAATCGCCAATAATGTTATTCGAAAATCACCTTCCAACAGAATAACTGAACCAACAGTGCGTCATAGTACACTCAGATCTTTGAAAGGTTGCACAATGGAGATTTATTATTTTCCATATTCATCGCAAACCTGAGTGCATTTCGGTAGTCTTCAAATAGCGCAGCTGAATTTCCTGATAAAGCAATAATCACTTTAATATTGCGAGTGAATTTTTTGCCAAAATTCGTACGATCAAAAAAGATTTTCCGGTTCCACCGAGAGCGTCCAAGAAGAAAATCACTATAGTTCTTTCATAAGCCGCATGCGTGTTCCGTAAGCATCTTATTCTCGCAATGCATCGTACTCACATTATTTTGCATTGCATTTCAACTCTTGATTAAATACTTAGTGCATCGGATAGTGTGGCACTGTCATTCCTAGTTAATATTAATATTCCTAAGCTAATAATCGCATGTCTTCATTCAATGCCTCATTGTGTATTTGCTGTACTGTCCTCTTTGTATTTGGTTCTCGAATCGGTGAAAATACATGAAATACGTGTAACTGAATTTCCCTGATCAATTGATGACTTATTACGAACTCGAATTCCTACCATCAGCTCTGACAAAAAGTGCAGAAAATATAAAGATTTTTGCATTTTGTCAGAATTTTTTGACTTTTATTTATAATTATCTGATTTTTTGTGTTCCGAAAACTTTCCCAGAATCATAACGAACATAACATAAAAGAATTTCGGATATCCATTGCTTGAATTGCGACTTATAGCCCTGAGTTCGTTCAATTTTTTATAGAAAAGGGCACTTCAGTTTTTTAAACATTTTCCTATTTTGCGGTCAACTATCCAAAAGTTTTTTCATTTTAAAACCTAGTTCGGACTACCACGAACAGTCCGTAACAAAGATCAGCCAAATATCTTCAGCCGTTCTCAAGTGATGCGATTACCAAAGAACATCATTTCATTTTTATTATATAGATATTTGTTTTGGTTTGTTACTGCATTTCTACAAAAATCGACAGCCTCTGTGGAATGCAATCCATGGCCCGGCCGAACTTAACGCTGTTTTTACTAGTTTAAACTTTATTTGTTTGACATTTAATCTCCTCCTTAGGAGCCTAACAATATTTATTCGAATCTTATAAAATAATATAATCATAAATCCGTTTTAGGATTTGGATTGTACATTGAAATGATTACTTAAAAAAAATAAAAAATAATTCACTTCAGTAGTAATTACATATTAATTTAAAAAGAGTACTTATTGTCGAATATTCTTTTTGAGCGCATATTCTGAAAATTGAGTGAAAAGATGCGTGGTGTTCGTTAAAAAAAAAATAAATTAAAACAAATTATAAACTAATATGCATATATTGGATCAAATAGTGCATTCTACTTGACTACTTTATAATGCAGCTACGATAATTTAGATTTAGCATGTGAGTTCGAATGCGGTGATAAACATTAAAAGTTCAAATATAATTTATAATATAATTCAAAGATAATTTAGAAAAATGAATGGTGCCGTAGACATGGCTCGACCGATTTGACTTCTTAGCATTCTAGAAGACACACAGTGTTATATTTCACCTCGGAATATCTAGAAATCCCAAATTGTTCAAGTCATATGGAAAACAAATAAATACTAATATTTAGGATATTTAAACAAATTCTGTTGAAGATTTCTGCCTTTTATTCACTATCTGAATACACTTTAAACTTTATTTTTATATATGTGGTCCACGACAATTAAGCTACATAAACATTTTGTTTGTCCCGGCCAGTGAGTGAGCGTGACCTTGAAAATTGCATGTTTAATTCTTCCAATGAAACATCTCAATTTAGTTAAAACAGAACTGACAAGTAAGAAAAGTGTCAGTCGGATAAACCGACTTATATATACCCTCACACTCAGAGAACATGTGTATGAAAGGACTTACAATTTTCTTAGCGCCGGAGTATGTTTGTGATACTACAGTTTGTGTCAATTGGACCACATTGTTAATAATTGTAAAACACGATCAAATATGAAGTCAAATTGGATTTCAGGCCCCGGTAAAGGAGTTATAAAGCATTTAATTTTACCTAGGATAGAGACAATTGTGTGGGGTGTGGCTAAAGTGTGAATATAAAAACAGTTTCAAATACCAAATTACAAATGATTTTGACTACCCGTATGGATGTTATATCGGTTTTATTGTAACCGAAGTTTATGCCATTTTGTGGAGGAGGTACCAGAAGCGGTGTGGCAATATCGCCATATGAAACCTCTATAAAAGCATTGCCAAATATCAAATTTCAGAGTATTCCGATCATACGTATAGAAGTTATAACAGCTTTAGTTTTAAGTAGTTTAGGATGATTTGTGAGGGAGATACAAGAAGAGACGTGTCAAAACCCGCCATATCCAACACGCTTAAAGTGCTTATAAAAGCTTTATTATATACTAAAATATTGCTAATTCGACTATCCGTGAGAATGTTTCATTGGTTTTTATTTAACATAGGAATATGGACCGTTTTTGTGGGAGGTACCAGAAGGAGCGTGAAGTTTGTCCATAACTATATGGATTTGGTTGTTATATACGTAGAAGTTTGCTGTAACAAAAATGTTCCCTTTTCTTGTATTCGAAAATGATTTATAGTACTCTGAATAATTTATATGGACTGTATAAACTATATGCTTATTATAAACCAGGTATAGGCGCACGGAGTGGTGTAGGGTATCACATAGTCGGCCACGCCCATCTTTAGACTTTTCTTAATTGTTAGTTGGTATACATTACTTATAAACAGTTCTGTTAAACTTCGCAGAGATCAATGGCATTTCGACCATTTACTAACCGAGAATTTACAATATCTGAATTTTTAGCTTTAATTCAATTTTAAATCAGAAATTTTCATAATTTATGGCAGTTTGGTGCAGCCCATTCTACCGGCATATTAAAGTGCACCTTTTAACATTTCTTTTCGTATATATGGTTCAGCGGATACGTCCGGACAAACAAAGTTCTATTTCAAGAAATGCAAGAACGACTCGTAAATATACCCGAAAATGCAACACACTTGCGCATTGCTTTTTACAATAACATTATTAAAATTTTTGATTAATTTACATATCTGTGTTAGTATTCTCTAATTTACAAAAAATTAATAGCTCCTACATTTTCGTTTTACAACAGATGTGTTTTCGTTATTACGTTAGGATGAAATATCAAAAATGAAAGAAGAGAAAAAGTAGTAACTTTGGCAGCATGGTTTGAACAAACGAGTTGCCACCTGGTTTCAATTTTTTTTATATTTCACCATTTTGAAGTGTTGGCAACAACCTGCCATTATTACTTTCTGAAAAACGTTGCTTCAAAAATTGACTTTTTGCCTCTCAAGTTGGTGTTTGGCCCCATCGTGTACAACAAATGGTCAGTTCTCTTCGAATTATATAGATATTGTTGAGTCAAATACGATGCATAAAACATTCTACGGAATTATATATTTTACTAAACATACATATGACGACCACAGAACAAAAACGCCGAATAAAATCGTACAGAGCAAAAACGACGCAAAAAATTTAACAGAGCAAAAATGCAGCAGAGCAGCGTACATGTGACACTCACACATGTATACATGCATGCTCTGTTGAAGATTTCAAGAGAATTGTCAATTGCGTGTGGGCTCTATCTCTCTCTCTCTCTCGAGTCGTGATCGGTTGGCACTGTTGTTATTTTCTTTTTTTGTTTTTAGTTGTCCAGCAAGTCGAAGTGAAAGAAATAATAAGAATGCTTTATTTTCCAAAAAACAGGTTTAATATCAATATGTTCTTATTTCTAAAAAACGAAAATATTTAGTAATTTTTGTTTGTAACAAATAAAAATGATGTAAACTTCAAGTCACTTAAGCTTTTGTATGTATACAGTATTACATACTATAAAGTAAAAAAAAATTCTTTTTTTTTCTTATAATAATAGAATTAATGAAAATTTCAAGGCTCATACGTTTGTGATATAACAAGTACAAGTAGAAAATATTAGCTTTAATTTAATTACTTAAATATGAAGCTTTCATAAAGCATTGTTTTGTACTAAATTCATTAATCCATTTTTCCATTTAGGGCGTTTCTTATTTTAATAAAAAAATTATAATAGTAAATATGAAAAAAAAAAAAATTAAAAACATAATTAAAAACACTTAGTGCGATTTAGTGTAATTTAGGTAATCCAAACAAAAAAATTATTTCAATAGATTAATTTTGTTTTTTTTAATCTCTATAAAAAGTCAAGTTTTCGATAAAACTTAAAAAATTTGCAGCTTCACTTTTTATTCATTTTCGCGGTTAGGCGGTTTCGGGATCACTCCCATCAATCAATCAATGTCTTCTTTGTTTTCATAATTTAAGTTTTCAAAAAATTTTCGGCATTCTACAGGGATGAAGCACATAAGCTGTTGGAGATCTAAATATTTACTTTTTGTTATAGCTTTTCCCTCTGGATACAGACAAGCCAACTCCAACATTTCAAAATCTTCTTCACGTACACCTCTTTTTGCCAAACTCACTACCTGCGTTACATTGCCATCAAACAAAGTTAATTGGAATACATTACTCTTTTCCTGAATAATTCTTCGTATAGTGTACCAATTTATTTTTTGTCCGTTAATATCTATTTTTCGATTTACTATTAGCCTTTCCAGCTCCTTAGAAGTTATAAAATCTGGGGTGTTCATTTCTTTAACTATAAACTTCGGCTCGGACTTTTTGGCTTCCTTTATGATATTAATCCAATCATTCGGAGTCGGTACAATCTCAATTTTTTTTTATATTTTTCTATTAAACTAAAGCATCTATCGCAACTGTTATAACTATGGCCCGAAATAAAATATTTTTGAGTTATGCTTTTTAAATGAGATGATGCTAAAAAATGTTTTAAGAAATGAACACCCCAGATTTTATAACTTCTAAGGAGCTGGAAAGGAAACTTAAATTATGAAAACAAAGAAGACATTGATTATGGTTTTGTTTGTGATGGGAGTGGTCCCGTAACCGCCTAACCGCGAAAATGAATAAAAAGTGAAGCTGCAAATTTTTTAAGTTTTATCGAAAACTCGACTTTTTATAAAGATTAAAAAAACAAAATTAATCTATTGAAATAATTTTTTTGTTTGGATTACCTAAATTACACTAAATCGCACTAAATGTTTTTAATTATGTTTTTAATTTTTTTTCATATTTACTATTATAATTTTTTATTAAAATAAGAAACGCCCTAAATGGAAAAATGGATTAATGAATTTAGTACAAAACAATGCTTTATGAAATCTTCATATCACCAGTATTTAAGTAATTAAATTAAAGCTAATATTTTCTACTTATACTTGTTATATCAAAAACGTATGAGCCTTGAAATTTTCATTAATTCTATTATTATAAGAAAAACAAGAATATTTTTTTACTTTATAGTAAAATATATATATACTTTTTATACATACAAAAGCTTAAGTGACTTGAAGTTTACATCATTTTTCCATGCTTTATATAAGGTTACTTTCTATATATGTTTGTGTGCCACAAAATTTGAAATCAATTTTTGAAAGCTTTTTTCTCAACCAATTTTGCTCAAATTTTGCACACTTAATCATTTTCGATGACAATACAAGAAAATGGAAAAATTTGACCAATTGGACAAAGGGGCGTGGCACCTCCCATACAAAGTTAAAACCTATTATTGAATATTGTCAGTTCTATGACACCTAGAGTGCTGAAATTTTGTGTAAGTGCATCTAGCATCAATGTGCATAGCTGTGCCAAAAATGGGCGGTATTGGAATAGTGGGCGTACCACCTCCCATACGAAGTTAAAACATATTATCGAATAGTGTCAGTTCTATGACACGTATAGTGCTCAAATTTTGTGTAAGTGCATCTAGCATCAATGTGCGTAGTTGCGCCTAAAATGGGCGGTAATGCAAAAGTGGGCGTGGTACCTCCCATACAAACCACAAATTAGAAATCTATTATTTCTGCTCCTGATAACGCAGTAATTTTTCCTTCTACAAAAGATAACTAAAAAAGAATTTCTAGGCCCAATAGAATTCTGCTTGCATAAAGCATGGATTTGAAAAAAAAAATTTTTTTGATTTACTAGTTATTTGTTACAAACAAAAATTACTAAATATTTTCGTTTTTTAGAAATAAGAACATATTGATATTAAACCTGTATTTTGGAAAATAAAGCATTCTTATTATTTCTTTCACTTCGACTTGCTGGACAACTAAAAACAAAAAAAGAAAATAACAACAGAGCCAACCGATCACGACTCGAGAGAGAGAGAGAGAGAGAGAGCCCACACGCAATTGGCAATTCTCTTGAAATCTTCAACAGAGCATGCATGTATACATGTGTGAGTGTCACATGTACGCTGCTCTGCTGCATTTTTGCTCTGTTAAATTTTTTGCGTCGTTTTTGCTCTGTACGATTTTATTCGGCGTTTTTTGTTCTGTGGTCGTCATATAAAAATATGTTATGATGTTGGTTTCAAAATCATTACATATGCTATTATTATTAGTTCATTATGGAACTAAAATTGTTCTCGATTTCCATATGGACATATTAAAAAGATTTTATGAATGATTTTTAAAGTATTCTATTATCGATATCAAAGATATCAAAAATTTTGAATTTGAATTATCTCAAAATATTAATAACGTTATTATAGCCTTCTATTCTGTTATATTCAGTTTATATTAATTATATTGAATTAGCAATTATTGTACCTTTACAATTTTATTGTAAAAAGTGGTGAAAAAATGTGCGAGAAATAGGTCAAACTTTCTGCTGAATTCCTGCGGGAATTCCGTACAAATTTCCCGGGATACGGGAAACTGCAAATATGCAAAAAAAGAAAATATGCAAATCCTAATTTCAACATCTTAAAGTGGGATTGATTGATCTGGATTTACCGCTATAAGTGGGATATTCTGATCGTTTACCTCTAAGAGTGGGATTACGCTTACATTGTGGAGATCTGTAAGTGGGATTTTTAAATTGCTTTTTCTCTGTTAGTGAGATTTCATGTCTTCTAGATATTTATTTGCCATTGTGGCGTTTTTTGTATTTTTTCTAACTATGTTTCAAGAAGGCATGTTGCGAGACCTCCAAATTTCGGCATCATATTTATCATTCTCGTGGTCAGTAATATACATCTACCAATTTTCAGTCTTCTAGCTCTCAAAAACGCTTTTGCCACGCCCCACAGCCCACCAAACGAAAATTCAAAATCCAGCATCATATTTATCTATCTCGTGGCCAGTAATATATATGTACCAATTATCAGCCTTCTAGCTCTCAAAAACACTTTTGCCACGCCCACTCCTCCCACAAAATGAAAATCCAAATTTCGACATCATATTTATCTTTCTCGTGGTCAATAATATATATGTACCAATTTTCAGCCTTCTAGCTCTCAAAAACACGTTTGCCACGCCCACTCCGCCCACAAAATGAAAATCCAAGTTTCGGCATTATATTTATCATTTTCGTGGTGAGTAATATACATGTACCAATTTTCAGTCTTCTAGCTCTCAAAAACGCTTTTGCCACGCCCCACAGCCCACCAAACGAAAATTCAAAATCCAGCATCATATTTATCTTTCTCGTGGTCAGTAATATATATGTACCAATTTTCAGCCTTCTAGCTCTCAAAAACACTTTTGCCACGCCCCAAATCCCACGAAACGAAAATCCAAATTTCGGCATCAAATTGATCTTTATCGTGGTCAGTAATATATGTGTACCAATTTTCAGCCATCTAGCTCACAAAAACACTTTTGCCACGCCCACTCCTCCCACAAAATGAAAATCCAAATTTCGGCATCATATTTATCTTTCTCGTGGTCAATAATATATATGTACCAATTTTCAGCCATCTAGCTCTCAAAAACACTTTTTCCACGCCCACTCCGCCTCAAAATGAAAATCCAAATTTCGGCATCATATTTATCATTCTTGTGGTCAGTAATATATGTGTACCAATTTTCAGCCATCTAGCTCTCAAAAAACTTTTGCCACGCCCACTCCGCCCACAAAATTTAAATCCAAATTCTATTTATCATTGTAGTGGTCAGTAATATATGTGTACCAATTTTCAGCCTTCTAGCTCTCAAAAAACACTATTGCCACGCCCCCTCCGCCCACAGAGCAAATTTTTAAAAATTCTATAGCCTATAGTTCGTTCCAGACCTGCATCTATCTGTACTGAAAATTTCAACAACATCGGTTCAGCCGTTTACACGTGATTGGGGAACAAACAAACAGACTTACACTAAGGTTTTATAATATTAATAGGGATATATATATATATATCACGTGTAAACGGCTGAACCGATGTTGTTGAAATTTTCAGTACAGATAGATGCAGGTCTGGAACGAACTATAGGCTATAGAATTTTTAAAAATTTGCTCTGTGGGCGGAGGGGGCGTGGCAATAGTGTTTTTGAGAGCTAGAAGGCTGAAAATTGGTACACATATATTACTGACCACTACAATGATAAATAGAATTTGGATTTAAATTTTGTGGGCGGAGTGGGCGTGGCAAAAGTTTTTTGAGAGCTAGATGGCTGAAAATTGGTACACATATATTACTGACCACAAGAATGATAAATATGATGCCGAAATTTGGATTTTCATTTTGAGGGCGGAGTGGGCGTGGAAAAAGTGTTTTTGAGAGCTAGATGGCTGAAAATTGGTACATATATATTATTGACCACGAGAAAGATAAATATGATGCCGAAATTTGGATTTTCATTTTGTGGGAGGAGTGGGCGTGGCAAAAGTGTTTTTGTGAGCTAGATGGCTGAAAATTGGGTACACATATATTACTGACCACGATAAAGATCAATTTGATGCCGAAATTTGGATTTTCGTTTCGTGGGATTTGGGGCGTGGCAAAAGTGTTTTTGAGAGCTAGAAGGCTGAAAATTGGTACATATATATTACTGACCACGAGAAAGATAAATATGATGCTGGATTTTGAATTTTCGTTTGGTGGGCTGTGGGGCGTGGCAAAAGCGTTTTTGAGAGCTAGAAGACTGAAAATTGGTACATGTATATTACTCACCACGAAAATGATAAATATAATGCCGAAACTTGGATTTTCATTTTGTGGGCGGAGTGGGCGTGGCAAACGTGTTTTTGAGAGCTAGAAGGCTGAAATTGGTACATATATATTATTGACCACGAGAAAGATAAATATGATGTCGAAATTTGGATTTTCATTTTGTGGGAGGAGTGGGCGTGGCAAAAGTGTTTTTGAGAGCTAGAAGGCTGATAATTGGTACATATATATTACTGGCCACGAGATAGATAAATATGATGCTGGATTTTGAATTTTCGTTTGGTGGGCTTGTGGGGCGTGGCAAAAGCGTTTTTGAGAGCTAGAAGACTGAAAATTGGTAGATGTATATTACTGACCACGAGAATGATAAATATGATGCCGAAATTTGGAGGTCTCGCAACATGCCTTCTTGAAACATAGTTAGAAAAAATACAAAAAACGCCACAATGGCAAATAAATATCTAGAAGACATGAAATCTCACTAACAGAGAAAAAGCAATTTAAAAATCCCACTTACAGATCTCCACAATGTAAGCGTAATCCCACTCTTAGAGGTAAACGATCAGAATATCCCACTTATAGCGGTAAATCCAGATCAATCAATCCCACTTTAAGATGTTGAAATTAGGATTTGCATATTTTCTTTTTTTGCATATTTGCAGTTTCCCGTATCCCGGGAAATTTGTACGGAATTCCCGCAGGAATTCAGCAGAAAGTTTGACCTATTTCTCGCACATTTTTTCACCACTTTTTACAATAAATTGTAAAGGTACAATAATTGCTAATTCAATATAATTAATATAAACTGAATATAACAGAATAGAAGGCTATAATAACGTTATTAATATTTTGAGATAATTCAAATTCAAAATTTTTGATATCTTTGATATCGATAATAGAATACTTTAAAAATCATTCATAAAATCTTTTTAATATGTCCATATGGAAATCGAGAACAATTTTAGTTCCATAATGAACTAATAATAATAGCATATGTAATGATTTTGAACAACATCATAACATATTTTTATATGACGACCACAGAACAAAAAACGCCGAATAAAATCGTACAGAGCAAAAAACGACGCAAAAAATTTAACAGAGCAAAAATGCAGCAGAGCAGCGTACATGTGACACTCACACATGTATACATGCATGCTCTGTTGAAGATTTCAAGAGAATTGCCAATTGCGTGTGGGCTCTCTCTCTCTCTCTCTCTCTCGAGTCGTGATCGGTTGGCTCTGTTGTTATTTTCTTTTTTTGTTTTTAGTTGTCCAGCAAGTCGAAGTGAAAGAAATAATAAGAATGCTTTATTTTCCAAAATACAGGTTTAATATCAATATGTTCTTATTTCTAAAAAACGAAAATATTTAGTAATTTTTGTTTGTAACAAATAACTAGTAAATCAAAAAAATTTTTTTTTTCAAATCCATGCTTTATGCAAGCAGAATTCTATTGGGCCTAGAAATTCTTTTTTAGTTATCTTTTGTAGAAGGAAAAATTACTGCGTTATCAGGAGCAGAAATAATAGATTTCTAATTTGTGGTTTGTATGGGAGGTACCACGCCCACTTTTGCATTACCGCCCATTTTAGGCGCAACTACGCACATTGATGCTAGATGCACTTACACAAAATTTGAGCACTATACGTGTCATAGAACTGACACTATTCGATAATATGTTTTAACTTCGTATGGGAGGTGGTACGCCCACTATTCCAATACCGCCCATTTTTGGCACAGCTATGCACATTGATGCTAGATGCACTTACACAAAATTTCAGCACTCTAGGTGTCATAGAACTGACAATATTCAATAATAGGTTTTAACTTTGTATGGGAGGTGCCACGCCCCTTTGTCCAATTGGTCAAATTTTTCCATTTCCTTGTATTGTCATCGAAATGATTAAGTGTGCAAAATTTGAGCAAAATTGGTTGAGAAAAAAGCTTTCAAAAATTGATTTCAAATTTTGTGGCACACAAACATATATAGAAAGTAACCTTATATAAAGCATGGAAAAATGATGTAAACTTCAAGTCACTTAAGCTTTTGTATGTATAAAAAGTATATATATATTTTACTATAAAGTAAAAAAATATTCTTGTTTTTCTTATAATAATAGAATTAATGAAATTTCAAGGCTCATACGTTTTTGATATAACAAGTATAAGTAGAAAATATTAGCTTTAATTTAATTACTTAAATACTGGTGATATGAAGATTTCATAAAGCATTGTTTTGTACTAAATTCATTAATCCATTTAGGGCGTTTCTTATTTTAATAAAAAATTATAATAGTAAATATGAAAAAAAATTAAAAACATAATTAAAAACATTTAGTGCGATTTAGTGTAATTTAGGTAATCCAAACAAAAAAATTATTTCAATAGATTAATTTTGTTTTTTTAATCTTTATAAAAAGTCGAGTTTTCGATAAAACTTAAAAATTTGCAGCTTCACTTTTTATTCATTTTCGCGGTTAGGCGGTTACGGGACCACTCCCATCACAAACAAAACCATAATCAATGTCTTCTTTGTTTTCATAATTTAAGTTTCCTTTCCAGCTCCTTAGAAGTTATAAAATCTGGGGTGTTCATTTCTTAAAACATTTTTTAGCATCATCTCATTTAAAAAGTATAACTCAAAAATATTTTATTTCGGGCCATAGTTATAACAGTTGCGATAGATGCTTTAGTTTAATAGAAAAATATAAAAAAAAATTGAGATTGTACCGACTCCGAATGATTGGATTAATATCATAAAGGAAGCCAAAAAGTCCGAGCCGAAGTTTATAGTTAAAGAAATGAACACCCCAGATTTTATAACTTCTAAGGAGCTGGAAAGGCTAATAGTAAATCGAAAAATAGATATTAACGGACAAAAAATAAATTGGTACACTATACGAAGAATTATTCAGGAAAAGAGTAATGTATTCCAATTAACTTTGTTTGATGGCAATGTAACGCAGGTAGTGAGTTTGGCAAAAAGAGGTGTACGTGAAGAAGATTTTTCAGTAATATATGTGTACCAATTTTCAGCCTTCTAGCTCTCAAAAACACTATTGCCACGCCCCCTCCGCCCACAGAGCAAATTTTTAAAAATTCTATAGCCTATAGTTCGTTCCAGACCTGCATCTATCGGTTCAGCCGTTTACACGTGATTGGGGAACAAACAAACAGACTTACACTAAGGTTTTATAATATTAATAGGGATATATATATATATATATATATATATTATATATATATATATATATATATATATATATATATATACGCAATCCAAAGTTTAAATAATTTAACTTTGACAGAACGCTCTTTAAATGCAGCTTCTGGAAAAAAAATTGTCACAAAAAAAACCAAACATATTTCGTAACAAAGCAAACCAAATCATAAATTGAATGTTATAAATATTAGAATTTATGAAAGAAAATCATTTTTTAGTTTGTGTGTGTTTGTGTTTGTCCATCGACGGATACTATTTTTGGGAGATTACAGATAAATACGCATTATGATTAAATTGGGCCCTAAAATTTGATTTCCAAATTTTGATTTGGAAAATTAAACATCTATTTGTATTACTTATCTTATATATATATATATATTAGGTTGGGTCGCGGTCCATACAAATTGAAAAACAATTTCCAATCATCCTACGAACATTAAGTTTAGATTGGTTAATGATGATTTGCAAAATATTTCGATCCTAGATCAAGCCGTCTGTGAGCTAAACACTCCTGAAAATACCCCTAAAAATCATGTTTTTCCCGTGTTGCATTTTTGTGATTTTTTTCTGATATATTTTGATCCTTGTCTTAGAGTAACTTACTTACTAACTGATAATGTGACCTTTAAAGTATTTTTTTTCATAGTGACAACTGGAAAAAATGATGCCTAAATGATGAACATCGGAGGTAAATTGGCGCTGCAGAGTTCATTTTTGTAAAATGAGTTTGAAATTGTTGGCTCTGGAAATAATCTCCTGTATTATATTATTTTGCAAACATGGAGTCAGTGACGTAATTTTTCGTCCGATATTCATCATTTAGGTATCATATAAGGTATTAATCCTTCTATTTATTTTTCATAACAACTCTTACAAAATGTTTCAAAGAAATATGAGTTTTCAACTGCCACCTTGAAAAACGCAAAAAAATAATATAAACGTCCAATAATACGACCAATGAATTATTCTAATACAAGAACAAAAATGTTTATTTAAAATGGGTCTATTTATTCAGAAAAAAATGACAAAAAAGCAACATAAAAAATTACAAGCGAAAAACACGATTATTTTCATGAGCGTTGAGCTCGCAGATAACTTGACCCAATGACGAAATATTTTGCAGATCATCATTAAACATTCCAATCTTCATTTCTGGGAGGTGACCGATGGAAATTATTTTCGTGACTTTTTTTAATACACTAAGAGCTCGATGATCGCAGCCACCTATTATCGCAACTGCTCATTGATTGCAACCCTCTAAATGTTAACACAGGAGTCTTTATACTTATGGTCTCGATTATCCCAACTTCTATACAAAAGTTGTAATGTTCGCAATATTTATTGTAATTTTCTGGATAGATGAAAATACTTTGAATTTAAACAAGGACGAAGCTGAATTAGAAGGACCGCGCATTAGTAAGAACTCCTATCATCGTCTCAGTAGATCCGAGTCTCCGAGTGTGGAAATTTACAGCGGTATTTACTAGAATTGATGCCATCATCGAGATATGGAACTTAATATCATGTACTTTAAGTAGAGGTTAGTGCAGGGTGTGAACTTCGGCCAAAATAGTCATTCCCATTTCAAATAGTTTTTAGCTTAGTTTATTTCCTGCGTCATTATTGTAGATTGTTTTGTGTTGAGAATACATATTACAATAACTTTGTTGTCGGAGATCCGTTAAATAATTTATTTGGTAAATTGTGGTTCGCAGATTGCAAATCTCGTTATAGTATCCTTGGATAATCAATTCGTGAAATCAAAATTCCAAAAGGTGAAGGTGAACGAAGCCGGGAACTATAACACATTAATAGTTGTCAGGTATCCAATTTTTCAAAATGCAATCACCTCTATTTCACGAAATTTCGAAAGAAACAATTCGCAGACTGCCAAATTTATCATACCTTAGCAATGAGTTGTTAATAAATCAGAAAAAATGCAAACGAAAGGTCGTAAACAGTTCAATAAATCTATTGCGTTTAGTCTGAGACAATTATTCAAAGGTCAATTTGGGGTTTGGTTATCGCAACTATTCGGTTATTGCAACAGGCATTGACAGTAATTAGTTGCGATCATCGAGCTCGTACTGTATATAAATTCCCATCGATCCTATAAGGAGCATAGGCCTCTTGAGGTTTCATTAATTTTAATGTATCGGATGAGTAAATGCTTAGTCTACTGCATCTTAGTCTGATGATGAGGCTGGCCCACATTTATATACGGAACCAACTAGTTGAACGCTCGTGCAATGACCACTTAAATAATTTACGCATAATAGTCGAGCAATCTGTGAAATGGCGCTCTCCACTATACTGCATATTCATAGATTTTGGGGCTGTGTTTTGACCCCATTATTATTTAAAATTGTACTTGACGAACTAATGAGACATGTAACTAGCACAAGGCGAGGCATCACATGGGTCCTAAAAGGACGGCTAGAAGATATCGATTATGCCGACGGCATTTGCGTCCTCGCACACAATCATGTAGATATGTCAGCGAAACTTCATGCATTTCATACGACTGCATGCGGTGTACACATAAGCATTGACCAGGCCAAATTGGTTCGTCTGAACACAAATATAAACTCTAAGTTCAAGATAAACATCGAGGAGCTATATGATGTCCACTCGTTTACATATTTGGGCGCCTGCGGAAGATATTACTGCAACCCGTCGGGTTGCGTTCAGCTCGGCACCTTTAGAACCCTCAATTCCAAGAGTCCGGAATTCCCTATCTAAGATAAAATTAAATTCACTATATCTTCTGTACCGGTTCCGGTTTTATTAATTTAAGACAAGGCACAACTCACACGTTAGTTTGTAACTGCATAAGTGGCTATGAACATAAAAATAATATAAATAAAATAGTTCAACAATGGAGCAGCATATAACCGAAGGTTATAATTCGCTACATTTTGATTCACAAGTTATAAGGCTAAAATAGGATAAATAGTGACTGTAAAGTCAAAAATTTTGAAAAGTATCTTTAGAAAAACCCGCGTAGCTTTGTATTATATTGAGAATACCAAAATATATATTTGGCATGTGGGTGCTGACTTCATGGGGAATATTTGTGTCAGAAAAGTTTCAGAATCCTGTATGAAGAACGTTAAAATATAAGCAATTGCAACCGCCAATTTTGGATTTTTCAGCGATTTTTGCGACTGACTATATATATATATATATTACAATCGACTTTGGTTCTTCATAAACAAACCGCCGGATCCGTTGGCTAGATCGCGAGAAAATCAAACAAAAAATGCCATGCATGGATATCATTTTAGCCGTATTTCCCGCGAAAATGAAAATTTAGCAAAAAATATCCAATTTGTATTTTTTTGTTTAAAAAAATGGATAAAATTGGTACCAATACGACGGATGAAGCTGGAACCTTTAAATTCGCTGTGTACATCACAAAAAATGCGTTTTCTACACAACATTGCCAAGATTTCATGAAAAACGTTATCGAGTTTACAATAAATCTTATTTATATACATATTTGGGCATACCTGGCTCTTCTGAAAAGTTATGTTTTTGGTCGTAGCCACTTATGAATATAAGCCCTCGATATAGTAGAGGACTAGTAATATTATAATAATGAAGCATCACATTACATCAACATTCACTTCTATGTATGTTGACAGCCTCTAATCTGCCGGTAATACTGTGGAATGCACTCCGTGGGGATGATATATAAGATTCGGCCCGGCCAAACTTAACGCCTTTTTACTTATTTTCATAGTTGTTTCTATTTGTCAGAAACAATAACAATAACAACGCTTTCGGATCCGAACAAAAGAAATCAAACTATTTTCATGTGAAGCTGTGGTAAAATAATGTTTTTTGAGGGGGCACAAATGACAGGCAGGTGAAGAACATTTTGACTTGACTGCACTTCATTCAAAGGTGTCATACGCTTACAATAA
The DNA here is from genome assembly GCA_947397865.1 of Polietes domitor. Lineage (NCBI taxonomy): Eukaryota > Metazoa > Arthropoda > Insecta > Diptera > Muscidae > Polietes > Polietes domitor. The sequence goes on from OX377621.1 coordinate 123,912,697, forward strand.
TTGCCCATTTAACGAGACTTAAATGAACATACATATATACATACAGACACACGCTTACATACACATACAGCTAATTATAGCCTCCTGTGAGTGCTTTGTATTGTTTATTGAAAGGTTTGTTGCGTGAAAATAGTGTGGCTAACCGAACTAATTGTAATTTACACGCTCACTTAGGCACCCCCCGTAAATTGTCGACCGTATACGTGTATGTTCATATATAGTAACGTACATACATACACTCAACGCCCTTGATGGATATGTTTAACATATTTCAACGTATAATTTGAATTTCCTCCTGCATTGTGCATTGTGTTCACATTTGTATATATGGATGTGAGTTTTTTATGTCTCCATATACCGGCATACGGTCGTTCGTTTCGAGGGATACAAGAGTTCCGTCATTTCAATAGGAAAAAAGCGAGCAACGACCAAAAAACGCCGAGATGATTATTTTATCAGTTCCACTTTGTTGTTGTGCAGTGTCGTCTCTTGTGCGTGGCTGTGTGCATTGAGACCGTGACAATTTGGCGATACGTGAATTTCAACCCTCATCTGGAGGCTGGGACTTTACGATTTTCCACCCGCAAATCACACTAGCATGTGGCAACCCATAATTTACGCAAAGGGAGTTTTTTAATAACTATTTGTTTTTTTTTGCTTACCACGCTGCGCAGAGCACGGGCGTGTAATAAAGGGTGATTTTTTAAGAGCTTGATAACTTTTTTTTTAAAAAAAACGCATAAAATTTGCAAAATCTCATCGGTTCTTTATTTGAAACGTTAGATTGGTCCATGACATTTACTTTTTGAAGATAATTTCATTTAAATGTTGACCGCGGCTGCGTCTTAGGTGGTCCATCCGCTTAGTCCAATTTTGGCATTTCCACGTTTTTGAGTAACAGAGACCCAATTGGTGCGAACGGCGACGAATCGAAAATTGGTGGTCATCATTAACACTGGCCGATACAGCTGCGATATTTTCTTCAGTTCGCACTCTACGTAAGCGTGTTGGTGGTTTAATGTCCAACAATGTAAATTTGGTGCGAAATTTAGTCACAATAGCCCGAATAGCCGCTTCAGTGGGTCGATTAAACTGACCATAAAATGGAAGCGCGCAATGAACTTTCTTAACAGAGCACGCATTTTGATAATAAAATTCAATAATTTGCAAGCGTTGTTCGTTTGTAAGACGATTCATGATGAAATGTCAAAGCATACTGAGCATCTTTCTCTTTGACACCATGTCTGAAATCCCACGTGATCTGTCAAATACTAATGCATGAAAATCCTAACCTCAAAAAAATCACTCTTTATTTATTTTTTTGGCTTTGGTACTTCACTAATTTGAAGAGAGAATTTCAATGTTTTCGTGATAATTAAAGCGTATCGTTCTAGGCAGGATTCTGATACAAAGTTCTTATTTACTAATTCTAGAGTCAATTTCTGACACGCTACGTATACTAGACCAATTCTAGAGCTCAACACTCAAACACAATGCTGCCCAGGCAGAAAAAGAAGAACGGCCCAAACTGGCGCTGGACCGCGGTCAGTATTGCAGTGTCGGCGCAGAACCGTATTCAGTACTGCGTAAGTGGATAGGGTACTAAGTAGTAGAAAATAACTAAACTAACTGTAAATGTTAATATTGTCTGTGGGCACAATGTCAAATAAATCAGAAGAAATATATACCTTTATTCAATCAAAATTCACACAGACAACAAATTCATTCTCACAACCGAGTTTTTTTGCCAACCGAATTTTTGCAGTTCTACGTACTATCACAATATTTCATGGGTGATTCCATCATTATAACCGACTTTTTGTTGCAACATGCAACAATGGCATTTACAGTACTGTGAACTGAAATTATTTGTTGCAGAAATATTAAATCTAGAATGTTTTGGTACATCTATATATATATAAAATGAATCTGTGTTTGTATGTTTGTTTGTTTGTTTGTTTGTTTGTTATTTATAGCAGCCTAAACTACTGATCCGATCTTCTTGAAATTTTCACAGTATGTTCACAGTGAACCAGTGGTGATGAAAATAGGCTATATATTTTTTGGATATTTTCAGTGGGCGTTTTATATAAATTAACATATTTTGAATACTGCTGCAGCTAGAGTCTTGATATTTTGTGAAACTTCACTAATTACTAGTGTGCACAGTTGTGCCAAAAATAGGCCGTATTGGAAAAGTGGGCGTGGCACCTCCCACACGAAGTTAATATCCATTTTCGAATATATTCCTTTCTCTGACAGATACAATACTGAAATTTTGTCTGAGTGCATCCAGCATCAATGTGCGTAGTTGTGCCAAAAATGGGCGGTATTGGAAAAGTGGGCGTGGTACCTCCCATACGATGTTAAAACCTATTATCGAATATATTCAGTTCTATGACAGATACAATACTGAAATTTTGTTCGAGTGCAACCAGCATCAATGTGCGTAGTTGTGCCAAAAATGTGCGGTATTGGAAAAGAGGGCGTGGTACCTCCCATACGATGTTAAAACCTATTATTGAATATTGTCAGTTCTATGACACCTAGAGTGCTGAAATTTTGTGTAAGTGCATCCAGCATCAATGTGCATAGTTGTGGCAATAATGGGCGGTATTGAAAAAGTGGGCGTGGCACCTCACACACGATGTTTAAACCTATTAGTGAATTTATTCAGTTCTATGACAGATACAATACTGAAATTTTGTCTGAGTGCATCCAGCATCAATGTGCGTAGTTGTGCTCAAAATGGGCGGAATTGGAAGAGTGGGAGTGGTACCTCCCATACGATGTTAAACCCTGTTATTACATATTGTCAGTTCTACGACACCTCAATGTGCGTAGTTGTGCCAAAAATGGGCGGTATTGGAAAAGTGGGCGTGGCACCTCCCATATGAAGTTAAAACCCATTCTGGAATATATTCCGTTCTATGACAGATACAATACTGAAATTTTGTCTGAGTGCATCCAGCACCAATGTGCGTAGCTGTGCCAAAAATGGGCGGCAGTGGAAAAGTTAAAACCTATTATTGAATATTGCCAGTTCTGTGACACCTAGAGTGCTGAAATTTTGTGTGAGTTCATTCAGTGTAAATAGTTGTACAAAGATGGGCGGAAAGTGGGCGTGACCCTTCTCATTCGAAATTGTTGTGTGAGTTAATTTAGTTGTAACCTGCTTAGGCAATATACAAATGGGCGGGATTTGAAAATTGGCGCATTTTTGATTTGAATTTTGTAAAATTACACCTTTTCTTTGGATTTTCTTCTTTTCAAGAAATCGGAAATTATATAATTTTTAAGTTTTTGTGTTGTTTGATTAGTGAACAATTTGATTGATTTTCTATGTGTTTTGAATGTAATGCAATTTCTTCTTACGAATGAAGTGTTTTGTTTATTTAATGGAAAGGAGGAGAATCACATTTAACAAAAAATCAATTTGATTTTTGACAATTCTTCCATTTTTCGGCGAAAACTAACGTTCTTCATGGAACATATCCATTTCTTTAATATCTGAGGGAAGTACCTTGATTATAAGTGGTACATAAATTTTAATTTTGCCGTTTGTTTTTTTTTTTTTTGCCTGGCGAAGCGGGCGGGGTTCAGCTAGTCGACTATAAAAAAATATCTGCAACTAAATTGTTATACATATCTGTTGTTACTATCATTTTTTGGTTATATGTTGTTTTAAATTCGTTAGTCCTTTTGTTGTTGCGAACATTTGTTGATTGAATACATCTTTTTGTATTCAATTATCCTTATTATTGCAAAAACATGGTTTTTCTATTTTGAATATTTCACCCCACAAATAATAGTCCAACGGTTGAATAGCATTAGGTGGCGGACCCTATATAATTTTAACGCACTAGAATTTTCATATTTGAGAATAATATGCTCAATTAATTCAAAAACAGGTGCACTATTTTCAGATACATCCAAACAAAACACTACATTTATTTATTTTGCAGTTTTCAATTGATGTTTGATATTTAAAGATTTTAAAATGTTTGTTCTGTGGTTCGTATTATGAGCAGTTTGAGTTTTTTCTTGATGTTTATTCTCAATATTTTTTTTTGCTATTTAGTTTTTCTAATGTTTTAGCTAGCAGAATACTGTTGTAATATATAGAAATATAGTTTTGTAAAAAACTCAATTTTCGCTTTGGGTAGATATGTAATGTTGAGGGTCATCGTACATACAAAAACAAATTTCGATTGATTGTAACGGGCCATCAACAAAGTATTTCTTATCACATCAACTTTCTTGAATTGCAATTTTCCAAATTTTTCGCCTATTTTCTTTTTGGGTTTCGTACGACCGTCAAAGGAAACATATATGACAGTATAAGGAAGCTATTGCAATTCTAGAATATAAAGTAGAAATATATTCGAACAAAATTACATTGGTAATGGGAAAATTTACCTTCGTTCAATCTTTCAGAACTTCTTAGATTTTTTTGAGCATTTCCGTATTTGGTTTTGGAAAACTGTTTGATATAAACGTCCCCAGCAACTGATTCCACAGTAAATTGGGTAAAGAGCATTTAAATATGATTTGAAGAATCTGAAGACTGAAACGTTTTTAGAACTAAAAATTGAAACTGCTTTCAATAATCTTTCTGACAAGAATTTTTTCCATCCCATATTCTTCGTTCATGTAGGCGTTACTTTTTGTATAAATAAAGTCATTCAGATTCATCTGAAAATTATGAATTGATATATTCGTATTTTTCTTTTTAATTTGTTGTAAAACATCTCACCTCGTATATAAGCACCAACAATAATTTATCTTATGTCGTCTTTTGGTTCTGAGATAAAGTTATTAATTCAGCCAAAAACAAAAATCTTGGCGAGTTACTCTAAAAAGACAATTTTCGTGTAGTACTATTTATTAAATCAAAAGTTAAGTATAGTTTTGAATTATAGTGTAGTTTTTGTTTATATCGCTCATTTCGTGCAAGAATTTCACACTTTTTTCGTAATTTTTGTGGAGAGTGATTTAAAGATTATAAACCTTAACTTATAACATGGTCACTATTTTAAATTAAGAGTAGTTTATGATCTTTTGTTTTGTAATCTTTAAATCGCTCTCCTCTAAATTTACCAAATAAAAGATGTGACGTTCTTGCACGAAATAGCGAGCAACAATGACTTTAAAAATTAATTGAAATGTACATCAAATAAAAGCTAATTTCGCTGGATTTCTACCGATATACTAAAGAACTACACCTTTCTATTTTGGAAATTTAATGGTTCGTTTGGACCACTAACCACAAACTTATGAGGAATATGTATATGTTGTCATATGACTTGAAGCAGGTTACAATAAGATACATAACATACATAATTATAATCAATGTATGATGTTGAAAAATGTTCAAATTTACACAGAGGTCATCAAAACTTATATCCATTTTGGATCGCCTTTTATTTATACCGATTGTACCTTAACGAAGACAACAATTTCATATATGCAATTCCAACTTATTTCTTTTGTTTAGTTTCAAAATTTGTTAACAATTTATAGCCTTTTGCTTTTCCATTACGATTGTTTATTTATTTTCTTTTTGTGCTCGACTGAAAATTTTGTATTCGTTTATTGTAACAACTAATTATTGTTTGTGTAATGCAAATGTTTGGTAGGGTTATCCAAATTCATTTAATATTTCGTATATTTATGAAAATGATTACTACGACCAACAATATTATTATAGTTCAATTCATTTCGATGTCGGGATAACTATCAATAAGTGATGACAAAAAAACAAGCTTTTTGGGGTTAATTTCAATGATAGAAATAAATTATTTGTTGTCATCAATAACACTAGTCAACAGTCAAAATGTACTCGGGATGCGATAATTTTTTCTGTGTAGATAACCTTGACATGAGCTCGAAAAACGCAATAAAAAATTTTTTTTTCGTTTGGTTTTTGTTTTATTTTTTTTTTTAAATTTTAAATTTTTTTTGGTTAATTTGTTTCGTCCGGCATAACTCGGGAACCACTAGCCCGATTTAATTGAATTAAATTTTAAAAAATTTAAAATTACAATTCCCTTAATCTGTTCATATATTGTTTTCCTATACAAGCAACAGTTTCCAAGTTAAAAATGAATATATAAAGGAAAAAACTTATTTTTTGCCTAAAGATTTAATTTTTTTTTTTTTAAATCCATAAAAAATCCAAAATGAAAAAAATGTCAAATCTTATTACTTTTACGTAAAGTCACATAACCTATGAGCAAAATGAGACAAAGATCATGAAAATCGATGCACGCGTTTCGCTTTTATTCGCAATTGAGTAAGGGTATGAATTTCAAAAATTTGCTCGACATATGCACAACTTTGTCTATGGTAAGGTTTTTTCTTTTTTTTTTGATTCTCAGAATTAACAAAACGGAATAAACAAAGGGTTAAGGTTAAGGTGAACAATTAAAAGGAAAAAAGGAAAGGGGACTTTTTTAATTATTTGGGTTTTCCGTTGGCTACCTGTATGATTTTTTTACAGAAATGCAACCCACATTTAAGGGTGGTCATTATTCGGAAAATTTAAGACTCACACATGGTGAAACAGGTATGTAGCCACCGTAAAAAAATATACACCCATTTATAAGTACCTGTCAGTAAAATACTAAACAATACACAGTATAAATAGGTCTTCATTGATCGATTTTACTCATTCAACAAGTGTCGACGAACGCGATAGTTAAAATGAGCAAACGTTCGCGAGGATTTGAATGCAATACCAATCCAAGTAATTTTTGTTACATGTGCGGAGAATACGTTTCTGAAAAAAACAAGCGTTGTTTTTCACCTAAATCGAGAGATTCATTTGAAGAGAGCTTCAATTTAAAGGTCTCAAACATAGATGAGCGGTGGACACCAAGTGCTCTATGTCCAAGGTGCTACGTACAGCTAGCTGACTCAAGGTAAGTGTAGATTACGAAATTCAAGAACATATATAACTTATTATTGAAATTCTTTCAGACGACAGCCGAGAATCATCATGCCAATGCTTTGGAGAGCTCCGCTTTGCCATGTAACAGATTGCTACTTCTGTCGTAGCGGTGTCCGTATATGGTTATTTTGAAATGACTTCAAAAATGTTGCACAGTGAAATTTTTGGGAAATTTTTCAATTTTGCGGCTACCTAAGCGCTACCTAAACGGTGTTAAGAATAATTCCTAGGAAGTTCATATGTTCTAGAAAGTTGTTTATTGAGATCTTAGGTACATTTTTGTAGTTGATTGTTTCCCTGAATTTTCAGCGGTTTGCTACCTATGGACCTGAACAGGGGAAAAAAGGTTAAAAAAATCGAATTTTTTTAAGTTTTTTGCGATTTTGACCTTGAAGATGAAGTTTTTTTGATTTTATATGTTCACAATTTTTGTTCTTTATGACAAGAGCTAGAACTTTGCCTCAGAGAGTAAATCAAAATTCCGAACGGTTTGCAAGATATGAGCCTGAGAATATGATCACTTTTTTCCAAAAATTACACCGAGGCCTCAAATCTCTGGGGGCCCATAAAAAAAAAAGTGCATGACTTTGGGGGAAACAAAAAAACACGGGTCTTTTTTTTTTTGGTCTTTTATCATGTAGCGGTGTCCGTATATGGTTATTTTTTTTCGTGTTGCACTGTGTATTTCACGTTGTCGCTGCCGGGGATGAAGTTAACTCTTTCTGTCCAACTCCTCCTGGTGTAATGATGTTGACGATCGCGGCTGTCCCAAAGGCAGAGAAAACAACAGTACTTTGTGAATCCACCTTGTAATCCACAAAGGATACCGATAACCTTAAGGTCGGCACAAACTTTCCAATCGTGCCTCTCATAGTTAAGGCACTTTAGTAGATTGTCCACGACTTCGTATGTTTCCTTGGTGTCAACGGCATGAGCAATTGGAATCGAAGGTTTCTTGTTGCCGTTGTGCAGTAAAATTGCTTTAAGGCTCTGCTTGTTGCTGTCGATGAAAAGACGCCACTCTCCTGGATCGTAAGAGTACCCGAGTTCACCAAATAATCCGGGAATGGTATTGCATTCAAATCCTCGCGAACGTTTGCTCATTTTAACTATCGCGTTCGTCGACACTTGTTGAATGAGTAAAATCGATCAATGAAGACCTATTTATACTGTGTATTGTTTAGTATTTTACTGACAGGTACTTATAAATGGGTGTATATTTTTTTACGGTGGCTACATACCTGTTTCACCATGTGTGAGTCTTAAATTTTCCGAATAATGACCACCCTTAAATGTGGGTTGCATTTCTGTAAAAAAATCATACAGGTAGCCAACGGAAAACCCAAATAATTAAAAAAGTCCCCTTTCCTTTTTATACCCTCCACCTCCAGGATGGGGGTATATTCACTTTGTCATTCCGTTTGTAACACCTTGAAATATTCATCGGAGACCCCATAAAGTATATATATTCTGGGTCGTGGTAAAATTCTAAGCCGATATAGCCATGTCCGTCTGTCCGTCTGTCTGTTGAAAGCACGATAGCGGCCGACCGAAATGAGCTAGGAGATTCAAATTTTTCCTAAATGTGTCTCATGGTTGCAGATCGGTTGGGATTGAAAGTGGACGAAATCGGCCCAGAGGGAAAAATTTTTCCCTCACAAGGACTGAAAATACCCCTAATATTTAGAGTATTTCAGCATGTTTTTTGAACATATTATTTGTATTTACTTGATATCAGCAATTCGCATTCCCTTTATAGCATAAAAGGGCACCATAGAGTGATTTTTATTTGTAGGGGGCGAAATGGGACAAAAAGGGATAAAAATGGTACCTATCTAACGACAACAGATAGAAACACGAAATTTGGCGTGTACATTCCTCTAATAGAGTACATACATAATATAAAAGTATTTTTTCTAAATTCGTACTTTTATGGGGTTAAATGGGGATAGAGGGATAAAAATAGTACCAACCTAACGGCTGTACCTAGAATAATGAAATTCGATATATACATTCCTCCGATTGCGTAGACACGTAAAATAAAAGAACTTTCCAAAATTCGTACTTTTTGGGGTTCAAATGGAAAAAGGGGATAAAAATAGTACCTACCAAATGACAGCAGCTAGAATCATGAAATTCGGAGTATAAATTCCTCTGACTGCATAGACACGGAAAATAAAACGTTTTTCCAAATTAAAATAAAGAGATTTTAGATAGTCGTACTCTTGAGGGGGCAAAATTGGAAAAATGGGATAAAAATGGTACCAACAAAATGGCCGCTGATAGAATCATGGAATTCGGTGTTCCACGTAAAATATTTTTTCCAAATTCTTACTTTATTTTGTTGCTTTTATGACAAAAAATGGTAAAATTATGAAGACAACAACAAGAGATAAGGTATTTTCAAAATTTATACTTTTGAAATTAAAATAGGATGGAAATACAACCAATCAAACGACTGTAGCTGAAAATACACTCTCTGTCCCCCAATATTTAGGGTATTTATGATTGCTCCCTTATATTTACTTTATGAATTGAAGTATTATATCCATTATATATATATAGTATACAAATATTGGTGGCCTTGGCTTATTAATTATTTTTTTTTTATTTTCATACAGTTAAAATTTGTTGCGGACATTCCTCTTGTAGCTTGGAAGCACCACAAAGAAAATAAAAGTTTTAGCGGGCGAAATGGGACAAAAAGGGATAAAATATGGTACCAATGATACGACAACAGCTAGAATCATGAAATTCGGTGTGTACATCCCTCTAATTGCATTGACACGTAAAATAGAGGGATTTTTCGAAATTCGTACTTTTAAGGGATATAATTAAAAAGAGGGATAAAAATGGAATCTACCAAACCGCTGAAGTTGAAATCATGAAATTCGGAGTATACATTCCGACTATGAAGACTAGAAAAACGGTATTTTTGAAATTTGTACATTTGGGCGGAGAATGGGGCGAATGGGGATATCTTTAAAATTTATACTTTTCTTATCATTTTGTCTGTATATGGAAATGCTTCTTTCTAATGGCGATTGACAATCGCCTAATATTTAGGCATGTTCACTTTCACAATTACAGCATTTTATTTATATATAGTAGTCGATTTTAAACAGTGCGCATAAGTATACATTATAGTTTGAAATAGTAAACAATTATAGTAATGTGAATAAAAATATCACAATTTTCGTAATATGGTACTGTACTTCTATGTAAAGTCGAAATCTTTTAATCTGCTGGTAATACTGTGGAATTCACTCCGTGGTGGAGGGTATATAAGATTCGGCCCGGCCGAACTTAACGCCTTCTTACTTGTTTCCTTTTAATTGTTCACCTTAACCTTAACCCTTTGTTTATTCCGTTTTGTTAATTCTGAGAATCAAAAAAAAAAGAAAAAACCTTACCATAGACAAAGTTGTGCATATGTCGAGCAAATTTTTGAAATTCATACCTTTACTCAATTGCGAATAAAAGCGAAACGCGTGCATCGATTTTCATGATCTTTGTCTCATTTTGCTCATAGGTTATGTGACTTTACGTAAAAGTAATAAGATTTGACATTTTTTTTTCATTTTGGATTTTTTATGGATTTTTTTAAAAAAAAAATTTAAATCTTTAGGCAAAAAATAAGTTTTTTCCTTTATATATTCATTTTTAACTTGGAAACTGTTGCTTGTATAGGAAAACAATATATGAACAGATTAAGGGAATTGTAATTTTTTTTAAAATTTAATTCAATTAAATCGGGCTAGTGGTTCCCGAGTTATGCCGGACGAAACAAATTAACCAAAAAAAAATTTTTTAAATTTTTAAAAAAAATAAAACAAAAACCAAACGAAAAAAAAATTTTTTATTGCGTTTTTCGAGCTCATGTCAAGGTTATCTACACAGAAAAAATTATCGCATCCGGAGTACATGAAATTTTTTTCATTTTGTTGAGTAGTGTAATTATTGATACTAAAGTATTAATTTCTGTGTAAAAAGTAGTTGTCACAATTGTAAGAGCTAATCACAATATATTTTTATTGTTTTCGATTGATATAGCCAATGTTCTTGCTGTGTTTACTTTCTTTTGGTTGTGACCATGTTATTATAGTACGTTAAACTAGATATCTATGAAGAATATGGAAATATGGTGTTTTCAATAAAAATAGTGGTGGTTATATCATTATTTATTGGTTCTGATGGAATTCTAACAATCGTATTCTCTGTGTGAAGAAATCTTCATGCTCTGTTCTTGAAGCACAGAGATTATACATACCGAGATTGGAAATATCACCCTCAGCACCTTAAATTTGGAGCAACATTGGTGCAACAGTGCTGTTAACTGAAATGGTTGATGTGATTAATTAAATGTTATTTAATTCACTTTCAAAAAGAAATGATCATACTATGCAAAATATTTTCGAATATATTTTATTTATATTGAATTAGTTTTTTTGTACGGCATTGCACGGGTTCATACTTTCCCTACTTCGTATGCTTTTGAAGATAAAATTGTGTGGGCGGTACCACGCCCCTTTGTCCTGCCATGACATGATCCAGGGACCATTACTATCTAGAAGTTAGCTACAGTAAAATTTTCAAGCGAATCTGTCCACCGGTTTGGCGTCCTATACAGACACACATTTATTATACCCTATACCACTTCGTGCACTAGGGTATTATAAGTTAGTTTTCTGCCAAATGTTTGTAACACCACGAAATAATCGAGCTAGACCCACCTTTAAGTATACGGATCGGCTTAGAATCACCAGCTGAATCGATTGTTCGCACTCTACATGTTGCAATTGTCGTCCGACATTGATAGCTGATCATGATTTTGCAGATCATGTTATATTTTAATAGAGAATACCTACTTTGAAAGTGATGATTATATGGGCCCACTTTTTAATGTGGCCCACTTTTAAAATGGCCCCCCATTTTTATTATTTTTTTCTAGAAGCCATATTTTACATCGGATGTTTTTCAAATTTTGCAGATTATGTTATATTTCAACTAAGAATACATACTACGGAAGTCAAATATATCTGTCCATACTTTGGTATAACCCAATTGGGGGCCCATTCTACTCTATTACAGCTCCAGAAAATACATCTTACATCCGATCTTGATCAAATTTTTGCAGATCATGTTATATTTCAATTAAGAATACCTACTGTGAATAAGAATACCTACGGCTGTATAATCTGTATTTGTCATTGGATCTTGATCAATTTTTCCAGATCATGTTATATTTACTTTGCTCGGAATATCTGCCGAAAAATTGGATCAATTACAATATTCGTTAAAATTGATAATTTATATGAACTACATAAAATTGCTCCCACGAAACACCTGGGTTTAGTAATCAAAGCGAGGTATATACGCAGGGAGTGGTGTAGGGTATTATATAGTCAGCTCCGCCCGACTTTAGTCTTTCCTTACTTGTTTTTATATATATAGATATAAAATTATTTGGAATTGGTTCGTTTTCTCCGTTCGTTTTCGCTTTCGCTTGCAGACGTTTCATATATTTTTGAAAATGAATTGCATTTATTATATTTTATTGCTTAAAATTTATTAGATGATCCCATTCATCGAAAATTTAATTGGTTTTCTGAAGACGAATAATTTGAATTCTTGAAATCTGTCTGAAACATTTCTAAAAAAATATTACAAACATTTTGGATGGATAGTTTTTTATTTTGTAGTCAACTCTAATATAAACTTGATATGGTCTATTGTAATGAGAGAGGTTGACCACGTTACGACAAAATGCATCCATTTTATGAAAATTATGATATTTTGTCCACGTCCATAAAATATAAACTATCTTCATAAAAAGGGGTGTGAAATATGTCCATTTGCAATACCGTTTTAAGTAAATTGTGATGTTTCATTGTAAAATTTAAATAATATGACAATAATATGATAATCCTAAACATTAAACATAGGTTCTAGTAAAATTGAATAGGCAGTGGAAAATTCGTTAAAAATGGATTGGTTTTTTCTGTCCTCAAAGTAGTTCCACTTAAATTGGTTTAAAGATTTGAAAGTATTCGAAATTTGAAGATATAAAAAATTGCGCCCATTTTTCTTGTCCAAATACTTGTACTGATTTTACATCTGGCCCTAAAAATGTTGAAAATATATAACTACCTAGGGCTAATCCTAAAGAAAAATCTGCCCGTCCGTCTGAAAGTATGATATACTGATATTAATATGTGATGTCCAAAAATTTGCTGTGTTGCATTTTTAATTGTTTTTCAATTTGAAATCTATGCGAAATTATCTACCTTCGTGAAATAGGTGTGCAAAATTTCAAATGAAGGAAATTTAAAATTCACATATTTCCAGACGTATGTGTCTTTCCGCGAGAATTTGGTTCAAGTCAATATCAGATTTTTTTATTACAAGAACAACACCACGTACTAGGTGATACTAAATGATATGTGTATATATTGATAATGTATGTATGTTACATATCACAATTTAGTTAAAATTTTTACATTTGCAATCTTAGGTGAGCCAAAAAGTAAAAGACACAGTAACTGAAGCAAATATTCCGAGTATCAAGCTTAAAGCTTAGGCTTAAGCCGTTTTTATCCCTTTTCCTCATTTTGATCATAAAAGTACAAATTTGGAAAAAATCTCTTTATTTTAATTGTCTACGCAATTAGAAGGATGTACACCCCGAAGTTCATGTTTCTAGCTGTACATGTGAGGGAAACCTTTTTCGTATGCTAGAATTAGGGACGTCAAAACCGAAACCGAAAACCGGTTAACCAGTGTTAACTTCGACACCGTCCACCGGATATCAAATAGCGTCGTTTGGAGCTTGTGTGTAACATCTAGGGTATGCATTTTCCCGTACTTTTTATTTTCCGGGAAACGGGAATTATTTTTTCTATTTCCCGGGATCCATGGACTGGACGGGAAATCGTCAACATACTGTTTGCTGAATAAAAACCTATTTTTTCTGGCAAAACAAGTCAAGCTTTAAAGAATTTATAAAAAATATGAGATCAAAACTTCTTTCCCAGGATGAAAAACGTTGGAAACGCTGAACGCGTTTCATACCGTTAATACTCAGTGGGTTAAATGTGCAGTAAAAACTGAAATATGGGTTTATTTGCATCGTAAATACATTCTAGTCTTATATAAGCTAATTTTTGGAAAGAAATTCAACCATTTAAAATTTCCCCCTTTAAAATTGAAACATGAATAATCTACATAAACTTTTTAAAGGGGAAAATTTGAAATGGTTGTTAATGTTAAATTAACATTGATAGATGCGTGAATTTTAAAGTATATTTATATCGCCATTGTATGACACGCGAAAGTACGAAACTAAATTATTGAAACATTTACATCCTTTGGAAATTAAAAGTCCTGTAAAAAAGACAAACGACCACGAAATAAACAACTCAGTATGAGTTTTCCTATTAGTCCCCTATAGTTTGATTGCAACATCTTATGTGAAGCTTTCCTCCCAATTTTTGTAAGACTAAAATGTGTTTACGATGCAAATAACCCCATATTTCAGTTTTTACATCACATTTAACCCACTCAGAACCAACAGTAAGAAAAAATTGTCGGACTTAATGGGTTAGGATGTTCTAAACATTGCAATTGGTGATCAATACCTCTTCAACGATCCAAGAAGAACACAAATCGAACTAAAAATACGGAAGTTAGTGCGGTTTTTATAAAAAATGCAACAAAAATTGCACAAAAATGTTAAAATTCTACCCTCTATTCTGGATTAAAATGCCAGTTTTTGATATGGTTTGATAAGGCTCGGACCAGATTTTAATTTCTGGTAGGGTTTTTTTAAATACCATTCTCACCGTGAATTTTATTCAAGAAAAATCTGATTTATAGAGGTTATTTTTAACGCGTCCAGCTCACACATAAAACTAACCAATGTTTCATTATAGTCGGGAACATCCACAACTTTTATTTTGAAGCCACTCTAATATACGCATGCATAATATATATTTCAAATTAAAAGTTTATTTTTTTAATATAAAAACTAATCCGATAGTCTTTATACACTCCACGAGAGTATTATGTCTTTGTGCATTTGTTTGTAACACCCAAAACGAAGCGAGATAGACCCATTGTTAAGTATACCAATCGACTTTCTGAGTCTATTTAGCAATGTCCGTCTGTCTGTCCATCTATTGTTGTAATCAAATTACAGGTTGCAATTATAGTCCGATCTTAACAAAAATTGGCACAAATAAGTTTTGTGTATCAAGGACGAACGCTATTTAATTTGAGGCAAATCGGTTCAGATTTAGATATAGCCCAAATACAAATGTTGCTCCCAAATGTTTAACCGATTTTGGCCACACTATTATATTTCGTTCGATTTCAATATACCCCCATACAAATATCTTTTCGGATTTAACATTTTTTGTCAAACACATACATTTACAGGATACAAAAATCCTTCCCGTTTTCACTTTTTCACCGAATTAAATTGTATTTGGATATAAAGTGGAGTGTATCATAGTGGTTTTCTAATTTTATTGTAGGAAATGAACGCGATATAGAATGCTACTGCATATCCGAAAGATGTGATATTAATAGTTAATAAAGCATTAAATATACCGTACTTAAATTTCCTTCCTGTAGCTTCGATACGCTAAATTATATTTTGAGGCAGTAATATTGTGGTTTTGTAGTACATAGTTGATAGTTTAGATTGTATGGATAAGTTTTTTTAATTTATTAGTAAAGTTGTATATAACACCGGTCATTTATTCATAGAAATATCAAAAATTCTAAAATTGAATTATCTCAAAATATTACTAATTGCCTATTTAAACTGCGTGCGAAATCAATCGATTTCAGTTAGATTTCGCAAAAGGCTATAACATTATTTGTAAATTTCTATTCTTAACTAGTTGACCCGACAAAAATTTTCCTGTCCATATTTCGTTTTTAGTTTTTTTATGATCGTCGTGTGAATTTTTGAAAAACTATTTCAAATGTTTTAGCAAACCTGGAATGTTCTCAGTGATTATTGTATCGATTAACGTTTGCTGGCATAAATATTCAATTTAATGATACGATTTAATTCAGATTACGCCAAAGGAAGTGTCTGCACAAACACCTTTCCCTTGAGTTTGATTTTTCATACGGTGAACTGGAAAAATCGACGGTGAATATATGCAGAAGGTCGACATTTCAACGGCAATTTTGCCATTGACACTTTCAAGCAAATGTTTCGAATATAATTGTGCAGATTCGTCGTTCTGCAACTCGAAAGCTTGATATTACTTAATTTAAATGACGTGATGTTCTCCACAAAAAGGACGCATTCGAGCATTCATTTATTTTATTGAGTGGAGTGTGCCGTGGAATCACTGGTAATGCTTGGTAAAAATAACCAAAAGTCATCAATAGACAGCGGATTATTATGCAAATTATATTTTTTATCTTTGCATTTTTAATCTATGCAATATAATATTGGTTATATCGAATTTTTAATATTGAGATCATGAGAATCATTTGTGTGAAGTCGACTTTCAATTGTAATCATGCTACCAAAATATACTTTTGCATAAATATCGCCTGACTAGTCATTATTCGGTCTAATTTCTCCAAAGACTTTATGTGAGACATCGTATATTCATACATCATATATTCATACCGGCACAGTTCTTCCACAGTTTGTACGTTAATATGTCATTAATATACATACGTATTCAACGGCAATTTGATTGCTGAATGAGCTGTTCGACCTTTTTCAAGAACTTAGCTGCAATTTCAGAGGAGGGCGGTAAAATTAAATTCTGCGAGAGAATCGTAGCCAAAATCCACACGATCAAAATAGTCTTTTGGTTCCAACGTGATCGTCCAGAGAATAATCACTACAATTCCATCTTTCAAAACTGGAGTGGGCTTTTAAAATGTCTTCATCTTCGTGATTTCCTTTAAGAAGCGTTTCTTCAATATGCTATTCGTTAATTTTCCACTGTCATTGCAAAAAATAATCTGGTATTAACTAAAGATTTTGAGGCGATAGTCTGTGGTTGTCAACTTAAATTTCTCTAGAAACAGAATCATCCAATTCAATGTTCTTCGCAACCATATCAACGATCATGAACATGAACTGAAAAAATCTAAATATCAACATTTGCAATATCAACAGAATTTTTCTATTGCAAATATCCAGCAATACTCCAAATTGGCCGTTCCACAACACATGATTCTGGTCGTCAGCTGCAGATTGCCGTGGATTCGCCCGTAATGTAAATCGAAAATCACCTTCCAACAGAATCATTGAAACAACAGTGCGCCATAGTACATTCCGCCGGACCGATCGAAACGTGACCACCTCAGATCTTCGAAAGGTTGCACGATGGAGTTTCTTTAATTTCCATATTCATCGCAACCTGAGTACATTTCGGCAGTCTTCAAAGAACGCAGCTGAACTTCCTAATGAAGCAAGCATATCTTTAATTTTGCGAGAGATTTGTTGCCAAAATTGGTACGGTCAAAAAAGAGAGAGCGTTCAAGAAGAAAATCACTATAGTTCAATCGTTCATAAGCCGCGTGTTCCGTAAGCATCTTATACTCGCAATGAATCGTATTCACATTGTTTTTGCATTGCATTCTCTCCCGATTTGACTTTTTCCGCTCTAGAAACCACATACTGTGCCCGATTTTCTTTAAATTTGGCTCAACATCTTATAATCCAACTAGAAGCACATATGTTGAAAGTGGGTAAGATCGGTTCAGATTTAGATATGTTTCACTTAGGCTAAGTGGTGACTAAATGTAACATACTGCGTATATAGTGGATATACGTGATGATAACTTTGGAGAAAACAATTGAATGCAAATTGTTCACTTTATTTTCTCGTATGTGCCCACACAAAAAAAATATTTCCAAACGGTGGCGTATACAACAAAATGTGAAAATATGTTTGGCGATAAAATGGTTATAACTCGGAAAGTTTTATCCATGACCTTCAATATTTTTACTCTATTCGATGTAGAACTACAATCACTACGAATAACAGAATGTTGGGACACTTTTTCCACGCCACTTTTCAATATACACTGTTGAAACTTAAAAGTCAATTTCACCAAAAAAATTGAGATACATGAAGATAACTTCGGAACGACGATATAACATTTCCTTTGTATATAAGCACATTAAAATAAATAAATTATTCCGGGTTGTTCCGAGTCTCACTTAATTTGATTTTTGTTAAAACTAGATCTGAATTCCTACTTACAGAAACGTCAATTTCATTCGGTTGTTTGGGAGAGTTTCGGAAATCAATTTGCTTCACTGATGCGAATAGCCAACATAGGCCTTTATATCCTGGTATTATTTTTTTTAAATTGCAAATGTTATTGCGCGCCACTATATTGATTTCTTCCTATAGATTGGCCAAATTGAAGTGATATAACATAAAAAACATTGGATCATGCTCATTATTATTTGCCTTTGCAATTTTCACTACCACCAACGTTATAAGCCTAGTATTAGGGCATAATTCATCTATACGACATGTAGTAAACTACTATCCCAATGGACAAATCACATTGGACAAAAATTTAGAACATTTACGCAACAAATCAAAAGCCATTACGATAGTAGTTTACAACATGATACAAAACTTTATATTCAGTAAAATTGTCATTGATTTGATTATAGAATGAAACCAGTTTGAAGAAAAATGTTGTAGTATGAAGAACAATTTTACTCTAATTAAGTATAAATAATGTCGTAGTTTCAATTATAAATATAAACTTGGTAGAAAGAAAAAAATCTTAGGAGCTATATCAAGTTCACTTTTCCTCAGTTTTAGTACATTTTTACTTAATCTGTGGCATACTTTTTTCTGAGTGTGGATGTACAAAAAAAACGACTCTTCTGTTTTTTAACTCTGCCTTGGAAGAAATCTGGAGCTTTCGGAAAATATGCACGGAAAAGCGTTCTCTAAGCGGTTTACAGGGTAGTCAAGTGTTTCCAGACGGTATGAAAAAGAAACAGGACAATTAAAAAAGTCTGGTAAAACGAGACTTTTTTAATTGTCCTGTTTCTTTTTTGGAAATTCGAAGTCATATTCTGCTAGAGAATTCCTATCAGATTTGATTTGGAATCCATATCATAACATATCATAGGTGTAATCAATCTGTAGTATCACTAAATATTCTCTGGGTAAATCTATAGAATCCTCTGAATCAAAAGTTGTGTTTTCCGTTTGGTAATTTTAAAAATGTTAAAATTCCTGCTATTCTGGTTTTTAACCGTCGCGCAGTGGAAACTCGGTTATTGTACACATAATTCTTCGGCATTAGGTAATAAATCGATAACATACGTTGCTTACTTCAATTTTTGTCTCAAACTTGGTAGGCGTTGTTTCAAAAAGTAAAATTTCTATATTTTCAAGTATAAGTTTTTTTAATTTTAGTCATTCAAAAACCAAATTATTCTTATGGTTCCTTTAACATGAGGTATTTTCGAACAAAATATATTTTTGTAAAATTATTTTGAATTAATTGTGGAAGAAGATAACGCACAAGTTTACGCCGATCACTTGGATCAAGTTTTTCGTCCAAACGAGGCTAGTAATAATAATGGACGACAAGGAGTGATCTCAAATATCCTTAACAACAAATCCGTTCGAACTCACGCGTACTATAAAGGATACCATTAAACTGGGAAAAGCTCCCGTATACGATCTTATAACGCCGAAAATGATTTTGGAACTACCATTTATGGCAATACTGTTCCTTTCAAATTTGTTCAATTCCACTATTAGAATATGCTATTTTCCAAAACATTGAAAAATCTCATTAATAAAGAAAGCCAATAAGCTTACTTTCGTACTTGTCTAAACTCTTTGAGAATATTCTCATCGCTAAACTTAAACCATTTCTCACATCTAAAAACGTGATTCCAGACCACCAATTTGGATTTCGCGAATGTCATAACACTATAGAGCAGGTAAACAGATTGACCAATGAAATACGAAAAAGAATACTGTTGTGCTGTGTTCCTCGACGTTGCCCAGGCTTTTGACAAAGTTTGGCACGTAGACCTGAACTACAAAATTCAAAAATATCTACCCGCAAACACTCACAGTCTTCATAACTCATACTTGAAACACCGTAGCTTCAGAGTCAAGTGCGGGCAATATATCGGCAGTAGTAGGGAAATAATGGCAGGGGTCCCACAAGACCTCTCAATCGCGTGACCACTTGTCTTCTTAAACCCAACAGAACAAAATAATATCCACCCTGTCGTTAGAGTGCAGAGGACCATAGAACATTCCAAATCCTAAACGGGATTTATTATTATATTATTTTATAAGATTCGTATACATATTGTTAGGCTCCTAAGGAGCAGATTCAATATCAAACAAATAAAGTAAAAAAAATAAAATTGTGGAAAAAATCTCTAAATTGAAATAAAGATTCCAGCTTCATCCGTCAGATTGGTACCATTTTATCCCTTTTTCCATTTTTTTTAATAAAAAGTGGATATTGCGGTAAGGCACGGTAAACAAAAAATACAATTGGATATTTTGGAAAATTTTCATTTTCGCGGGAAATATGGCTAAAATGATTTTCAGGCATGACATTTTTGTTTTTTATTTTCTCGCGATCTAGAAAACGGATCCAACTGAATTTGTGCATTAAGAACCAATGTGGCTTGTAACTTATATGTAGTCTGTCGCGAAAATCGCTGCAATTGTTGAAAAATCCAAAATTCGCGGTTGCATTTGGTTATATTTTAACTTTCCCCATCCAAGATTCTGAAACTTTTTTGCCACAAATATTCCCCATGAAGTCAGCAATCACATGCCAAAAAAGCCACTATTTATCCTATTTTAGCCTGATAACTTAAATGCTATTACCGCGATATGATGGAATTTGATAGTACGATATGCCCTAAATTACAACCCTCTGTTATATGCTGCTCCATTTTTGAACTTTTGCAAACAATAGACAACAAGAGATGGCAAGAACGAAAATAGTAACACTAATAGATGACCATTTAGGCAAAATTAGATTAAGTAGAAAGGACAAATTCATACTTGACACAGTGGGACAAACTAGAAAATTTCTAAAAGAAAATAAAAATGTATGGAAAAATTGGAAAATGGTAGCTGTAAATAAGGACGACTATGAATTAAAAATGAAAAATGACAAAGAAGACACCCCATTACGACCAATTTGTTCTTCAATTAATTCACCATCTTACGGACTCTGTAAATACATCGTCGACATTTTAAAGAACCTGACAAAGAATTCTCCTTATAACGTAAAAGAGACAATAGACTTCAAATCAAAAATCAACAACACCTATATTGATGACGACGAAATCCTTTGACGTGGTGTCCTTATTCCCCAGCATTCCAGTTAACCTAGCTATTAAGACAATTGAAAGAAAATGGGAACAAATAGAGAATTTTACAAAAATACCAAAGGACTTATTTCTAAAAATATTAACTTTCTGCATCAAGGACTCCAGATATTTCAAATATAATGACTACATCTATGAGCAAAGAAAATGAATGCCATGGAAGAACTATTAGATGCTTCAATGGAAAAATTAACCATAAAACCTAGAATTATCACAAAATTTGACGACTTGTTTGGGATTATAAAAAGAGAATAAGTTGACAATACCCTAAAAACATTAAACGCATTTGATCTACAAGTACAATTTACCATGGAAAAGGAGAGGACAATAAACTCCCCTATCTAGACTCGATTGTTCATAGACAAGGCAACCTGCTGAAAATGGATTGGTATCAGAAGCCAACGTCATCGGAAGACTGATCAACTTCTATTCCAATCACCATAGACGACTAATTATCAATACAGCGACGAACTTTATAAATAGGGTATTTAATATAAGTGACCAGTCATTTCACACAGACAACGAGATCAAAATTAAGAAAATTCTAAGATCTAATGACTTCCCAAAACAAACAATCAACGACCTTATGAAATACACTAAAAGGAAACCAATTGAACATAACAATGAAAAAGAGGGGAAGATATATAAATCACTGACATACATACAAGGATTCTCAGAAAGGTTCAAAAATGCTGACGTTTATAACAAGGACAAATTTCAATTAGCACTTAAGACAAATAGTTCAGTAAATAAGTTATTCAGTAGAACTAAGTCTAAGATAAAGAATGAGGACAAGTCTAATGTTGTTTATAAGATATCATGTAATGGAGACAAGTCCAACATATGCCAAAAGGTATATGTTGGCACTACCAAGACCAAACTTAAAACTAGACTTTCCTCACATAAATCTGACCATAAAGCTACTGACAGGCCAATAGAGAAAGAAATTGCTCTTGCGGCCCACTGTACTCTGACAGGGCACACGCCGAATTTTAAAGACGTAAAATACTTGCAGAAGAGAGAAACTAAAAACGAAGATTTACTCTCGAAGTATTACACATTATTGACGTTCCAACGGATAAGAGAATAATTTACAAAATGAACACAGAAAACTATGCGAAATCTTATCGTCATATTGTACAAAAAATACAGACGAAAACAAAACATGACTTTTAGTTGACAATAACTTGTGCAGACGAACAGGACGACGCAAATTATTTTTTAATGTAATTATTTGTAAAATTGTTTCGTGATTTTTACAGTTTACATTTGTTATAATTTAAATATGTTTTTGTTTAGTGCTTTTACCCCTGATGATGGTTGACGAAGGCAACCGAAATATTGGGAAAAATAAAATAAAATAAAACTAACAACACCAGTTTTTCCTATGGCCTCAAGCTGAACAAACACAAAAGAGAATTAACTTTTTTATTTATATTATTTTTACGTTCATAGCCGCTTTTGCAGTCACAAACTAAGGTGTGAGTGGAAAACGTGAATCAGAAAAATTTGAAAAAAGGCTTTAGAAAAAAAAAAAATCTTCTCCAAATTCATATGACAGATTCTTTTTTATATTTTCTTTCAATCTATTACATATAATCTATTTACATATAAACATTAAGAAAATTTGAACTGGGATATTGTGATTTTTGGGGTGATTTTTTAAAAGCTATAGGAAAGTTTTTCAAAAAAAAAAAAACACATAAAATTCAGAAAAATGCATGAAATCTTTATTTGAATCGATAGTACGGTCCATATAATTTAATGTTTGTAGATTATTTCATGCAAATGTTGACCTTGCGCCTCAAATGGTCCATCCGCTTAGTCCAATTTTGGCATTTCCACGTTTTAGAGTAACAGAGGCCCAATTGCTGCGAACGGCGGCGAATCGATAATTGATGGTCATCATTAACACTGGCCGATACAGCCGCGATATTTTCTTCAGTTCGCACTCTACGTCAGCGTGTTGGTGGTTTAATGTCCAACGCTTCAGTGGGTCGATTAAACTGACCATAAAATGGAAGCGCGCGATGAATTTTCTTAACAGAGCACGCATTTTGATAATAAAATTCAATAATTTGCAAGCGTTGTTCGTTTGTAAGACGATTCATGGTTAAATTATAGACCAAACTGAAGATGTTTGACAGTGAAACAAAACACGAAACGTGCGTCAGCTGTTTAAACCAGTGTTGCCAAAAAGATAATAGCTAAAAAACCACCCTTTATATTTAATAGAATGCAAATTTATTTACAAATGGCATGGTGACATTTATTACTTGGCTGCAGACTTCAACGATCATGATTTCGACTTTCGTCAAAAGTCTTTTCAAGTGGCTTCGCAGCGACTTTTCAGCATCAAACCCGGCCTCTATAAGGAGATGATTCTCACAAACGAACGAGAAGCACAACTCACTTGCCGAATTTGCGTTTAAAAAATCGCACCAAGTAATAAAGTACACATGCCATCTTACAAGCATCTCATTGAGTTGCATATGTAAGTATGTGTATATGCAGGTATAGTTACCCAGCAATACTTCAGCCGTGCCAATGCTCATTTGTTTTAGTTTTTTTTTCGTTTGCATTCTATTAAATATAGATGCAAAATGGTCTTGAGCCAGGACAATATCCCAGTTCAAATCAAATATTGATTACAGACCAAAAAATACAAACGAAAAAACTAAAACATTAAGAAAATTTTATATGTAGATTTTTCAAATGGTGCCGGACAATATAAAAATACATGTTTCAATAATAAAATGGAATGTTTCATTCAATTTTTCATAAACATTTCATATTTCATAAATTAAATTTGTTAAATTAGTGAAACTTAGATTCATAAGATCAAAGAAAGATTTCATTGTTTTAAAGAAACAATTCTTAAAGATTATGAAATATGTCATAACCAATAAAGTATTTGTGTTATGAAATGTCTTCATAAATATAATGAAGGATTTCATAGATTTTTTTAAATGTTTCATGTTTTTTAGTGTGTCGACTTTATTTGGTTGAATACTGGCAATTCTCATTTGTCCTCTGTTAACTCCGACATAAGTGTATACCCTGATTTAGGTCAAAGACATACTCATTGCAAAGACTCTCGCAATGATGGTGTGTGCTGATTGGTTAGTCAACAAGTCGGACCTTTGTTTTTTATCAAAATGTTTAAATCATATTATGAAAAATGATGAACTTGTATGCCAAAAGTTCATCGAATGAAGAACTGCATTTCATAGTTTATAAGAAATGTTTCATAAATTCTATGACACTTTTCATTGCTTTGTGCTTAATGAAACATGTCTCATACATTTTATGAAGTATTTCTTTGGCGACTTTTTAATGAAAAATTTCACTGAGGTTAAGACAAAATCATAAATAGAATGAAGATAATTCTTTCATTATAGCGTTGGCTGAAGGAATATAAGAAGAGATAGAACCGTGGGTAGTTTTCTGATTTTTGCGTTGTTGTTGTTTAATTTATATTTGCGAATTATTTGTGTAATATGCACCCTTAAAAAATATGTATGTTTGGTTAATTATACTACATGACTGGAATCGATTTTGAGAACCCTACACCAAGAATGGGCTTCAGATGGTCGAACGATGGTAATACACCAAAAAATTAAAAAAAAAACTGCGGTTCAACAGAAATAACTAAAATTGACTTTGAACCAACAAAAATGAAATACATTCTAACAAATTCAAATACTTTTCTCAAAACAATGCCAGACAGATATATAGCCATGGTAAAAAATGCATATCACTGCAAATGTAAGCAAAGTGATCATTACTCACACTCTACTGCCGATCGGACAACTTTCACAGAAACAAGGACCTCATATAATATAGGGAGCATTGTCACGTAAGCGTACCTGTGAGAAACCAAATAGGGTATTTTGAACTACACAAAATTGCATGCCCTACCAAAATCAGTATTAGAATTGCTTATTCCGACATATATTGTAAAGACTGCTAATAGATCTCATGATTTTCATAATGACGATGAAACTGAAGATGAATATATGAGTTAGATTATGACTCTTGCGACGACTATAAATATACTATGGTGTTGTATATGTATAAACATAGTATTGTATAACTATTGTATGGAACATCATATACTATATGTATGAATCATCCTGTAATTCCTACAATCATAATTTATACAAGCTTACATCAAGCATCTGATGATCTACTTTACTTTAACACTTACTTGAATAAAGACATTTTGTAATATGAACTACATAATCAAACATTCATTATTTCTTTTTTCTCAGACTACAACCATGAATTAAAAAGTATTTTTTCAGTCATGTTTGTTTTGTTATTCAAAACCATAGATCATTTTAAATACATACTTCGAAGTGTGGTTATTTTCTTTACATTATGTCACATAAATTCGAAAAATGTTAATAAATTGATCAGATGGTGCTTCCGTGTTGGGGTCTAAGATTTTAGTCGAAACTTTAAATGCGTTTATCTCAAAACTGATTTTTAGTTGGTCGGAAACACATCTCAAACAATTTACAGTCGAAACTGGATAAGTGGGAGCTCAAGGTACAAGCCGTTTATTCCACTTATAGAGATTTCACATTTATCCAGGTAATTTGTCTGTTGTTCCATTTAAAGAGTTAAAACTAGCGACGTTTTGGGAGATGCCTAAAGATGTGGCAATCTGCAAAGCACTCAGAAAAAAGTGAACCCTATAATGAGTTAAAATGAACTAAAATTTAGGAAAATTGAACTTCGTATAGCACTAAAGCAATATTTCCACATATCAAGTTCAAACTTTTCCTTGAAAGTAGTACATGCTTTGAACTTGATTCTAGTTCAATTTTCCTCAAACCAAGTAAATATTTACTCAAACTAAGGAAAATTCCAGTAAGTTTTTCCTCAAACCAGGTACATTTTTAATAAATCTAAGTACAATTTTGCTGAAAATTTCCTAAATCTTAGTATTATTTTCCTAAAACCAAGTAAATTTTTACTAAATTCAAGTAAATATTTACTTAAACTGAGTAAATTTTTCCTAAAGCCAAGTACATTTTTACTAATTCTAAGTAAAATTTTGCTGGAATTTTTCTAAAAGTAAGTAAATGTTTTCTAAAATCAAGTAAATATTTATTTAAACTGAGGACAATTTTGCTGATTTTTTCCTTAAAACAAGTATTTTTTACTTAAACTGAGGAAAATTTTACTTGATACAAGGAAAAAAGTGGACTAAAATAAGTTCAATTTAACTAAAAATAAAAAAAATGATTTTGCTTCAGAGTATGAAAATATTTCTCAAAAGGTTCATGATACCTCTGCATAAAGAGTTGAGCTATTACTCCATGATTGCTGCGAAGGCAAGAGAGGCGCCTTCGCAGTGGTTGTTTAGATTAATACTTGAAGTATTTAAGAAAAAAGTCTCTGCAAACGAACGAGAATTGCTTCTTGGATTAATATTCAATAATTTTCTAAACAATTTAAAGTGATTTTGTATAAGTTCATTAATTCTTAAATGTATGAGAACTCGACATAAATTTCAGTAAACATATTAACTTAATTTAAAAAAAAAAACACACATTTGTAAGTTAAAATTTCTTAAATGGAATTTTTTCCATACAAAAAATTTTTGAGTTTTTTCTTACTTAAAACCTTGGAAATATTCTTCCACATAAGTATGAATTGTATGAATTTTTATTAGATCCAAGGAAATGTTTTTAAGTAAATTTACTACCCTATTTCTACTAAATGAACTATTTACTATGGCTTTGAAAGAGGGAAACTTGACTCATATTTAGTTAATTTTTCCCACCCTTTAGGAAATTTTTACTGAACTGGAGTAAAATTGTTGAACTAAATTGTAGTATGGATTTTACTCAGATTTACGAATGCTATTTTTCTGAGTGTAATGTTTCAGACCATTAGGACATTTTTACTTTGACCAAACGATCTTCCACTTCAGTTTACCTTGTTCTTCAAATGAAGCACCATATATCGAGACACTCTTTTGAAACATATGCGATATTGTAGATCTTGGACTTGGATCTTGGAACATCGAAGACGTTTTGAAGTTCTATTTGATTGTTCCCTTTTCGGAATTCTTGAACAATGTTCAACTTTTCGCAGATATTCATTATTTTATACTTTTGTTTCGACATAGTAATACGAAGGTGAATTTTATTTAAGGAGTGCGTTCTGCAAAAATTTCAACAGTAATAAAATAAAATAAAAATAAAATAGAAAAAAACTCGGCCGGAGCCGACTATATGATACACTCCACTTTCTATCCGAATACAATTCAATTCGGTAAAAAATAGAAAACGGGAAGGGTTTTTGTATGCTTCCTAATCATAGGCTAATATGACCCGACCCAATTTGCCAATCGAATAAGTTGTTTCAGTTCAAGTAAACGTGTTATGCTCATTTTGAAGAAATTCGGTGAAAATACGTGGTTTCTGGGACGGGAGCGAAACTTCTATGGGAGCTATATATAAATGTGACCCATTTTCACCATGGATGTTTCTAGTGGAAACATAAGATATTTTGCCAAATTTGAAGAAGGTCTGTTAAAATATGTAGTTTCTAGAGCAGAAAAAGTCAAATCGGGAGCGAAATTTGACTGTGAGCTATATATAAATCTGAACCGATCTGACCTATTTTCACTAGTTTAAATATAAGATGTTTTGCAAATTTGAAAAGAATCTGATAAAATATGTGGTTTCTAGAGTGGAAAAAGTCAAATAGGGAGTGAAATTTGTATGGGAGCTATATTTAAATCTGAACCGATCTGACCCATTTTCATCATGGGTATTTCTAGTGGAAACATAAGATATTTGCAAAATTTGAAGAATATCTATTGAAATATGTGGTATCTAGAGTGAAATATCGACCTGAGACCCTATAAAGTATATATATTCTTGATCATCATCAAATTCTAAGACGATCTAGCCATGTCCGTCCGTCTGTTGAAAGCACGCTAGCATCTAAACGAAAGGAGCTAGAACGTTCAAATTTTCCATAAATGCGTCTTATAGTCGTAGATCGGTTGGGATTGAAATGGGGCGAAATCGGCCCAAAGGGAAAAATTTTTCCCTCACAAGGTCTAAAAATACCCATAATAATCCCTAATATTTTAGCGTATTTAAGCATGTTTTTTGAATATGTCTGTTTACATTTGCTTGATATTTTATTTGTAGGGGGTGAAATGGGACAAAAAAGGGATAAAAATGGTACATATTAAACGACAACAGCTAGAAACACGAAATTCGGTGTGTACATTCCTCTAATTGAGTAGATACATAATATAAAAGTATTTTTTCCAAATTCGTACTTTTAAGGGCTAAAATGGGAATAGAGGGATAAAAATGGTACCAACCAAACGGCTGTACCTAGAATAATGAAATTCGTGTATACATTCCTCTGATTGCATAGATAAGTAAAATACACGGATTTTTCAAAATTCGTACTTTTTGGGGTTAAAATGAGAAAGGGGATAAAAATAGTACCAATCAAATGACCGCAGCTAGAGTCATGGAATTTGGAGTATACATTCCCCTGAGTGTGTAGACACGGAAAATAAACTGATTTTTCAAAATTCGTACTTTTTGGGGT
This sequence comes from Polietes domitor, assembly GCA_947397865.1. Classification (NCBI taxonomy): domain Eukaryota; kingdom Metazoa; phylum Arthropoda; class Insecta; order Diptera; family Muscidae; genus Polietes; species Polietes domitor. The sequence continues at coordinate 123,941,637 of OX377621.1, forward strand.
TAAAATGAAAAAAAAGGAGATAAAAATAGTACCAATCAAATTACCGCAAGTAAAGACATGATATTCGGAGTATACATTCCTCTGACTGCGTTGACACGGAAAATAAACGAATTTTTCGAAATTAGTACTTTCAAGGGATACAATGGTACAGAGGGATAAAAATAGTACCAACTAAATGACTACAGCTAGAATGATGAAATTCTAATTGCGTAGAAACGTCAAGGGGGTAAAATGGTACCAACCAAATGAAAAAATAAAATTAATTTTTCAGTATTTGTATTTGTTTTGGTTTGACCATTTAAAAAAATTACATATACCTGTAATATTACTGCACATCTACGAAAATCGACATCCTCTGTGGAATGTAATCAATGGTGGAGGGTATATAAAGTTCGGCCCGGCCGAACTTAATGCTGTTTTTACTTGTTTTAAATAATTTTTTTAAATAATATAATATGTATAATAATTGCCCTTTTTTAAAGAAAAAGACAAATTTATTTAATACTTTTCCCCAAAACATTTTGCTGATTTTTTAATGGTTTTATGTTTTTATTTGTTAACTACACTACGAATTAGGATGTTAACTACTGCGAATTAGGATGTTTATCAGGATTATTGTTATAAGCTTTCTAAAAAAAATAGATTATACAGTGTTACCAATTCTGTAATTTTTCTTTATTAGAACGAATGGGTTTGTCATTATTATACTAGCAAGTCCAAAATCCCTATCCCTAATCCCTAAGAGTGTTTTTATAAACTAATGTGGGCGTAACATAACACTGATCACGAAAAATACAAATTTGATACGGGTTTTTGATTTTGAGGGCGGATGGGAAAAGGGGATTTTGCGATTTCGCAAAAAAGAGTAATATGAAGACGGATTTTTATTTATGGTTGTGGGCGAAGGTGCGTTGCAAAAGTGGTTTTGATGTACATTCTGGTATGTACATTCTATTAGTGGTTGCGTTTACAGTGTTTACTGTAGCTCAAAGTAGTAAGTGGTTTGAGTTTTACAGTGGTACAAAAAATGTTTTGAGGAGATGGCTTCTTTAACGATACCATTACTTTTGTTGACGATCGATCAGGTCCTGTCGATAATGACATCGACTTGATCGATCTCAACGACTAAGTGTCATCCCTGACACTGGTAGGCCAGGATTGCAGCCAACTTAATATGTTTGTGATGTTCACTTTGCTTTTGTTTTCGCAAAAAGTGCAAGTGATTGCTCCCAAGACCACCGTGTCAACAATCAATAAATAATAATTCCCTTATATCGAAACCGTCAGTGTTTTATTTCAAGGAACCATCACGTAAGTAAACGACATTTACTTACGTTATATTTGTGTTATCTTGTGTTTTCGTTGCCTGCATTTTCGTGCAACAACAACCACAACTACACAGGCTTCTCACAAGATTCCGTCTTTGAGAACCTAACGAGTCCACCATCCTGGCAGGATCTCGTTCATGGTCCTTCGAAAACCACTAAAAGAAACCACTGTACATTCAAATAATTATTATTTAATTTATTTACATTGTGGCGTTTAGACAAAGTCAATCAGTTTTCGCAATTGCTTTGTTTTTTACACACATTGTTGATAGTTTGGGTACTTCGGTCACACTTTTGTACCAAACAATACAAAAAAATACAATACTGTTTTGTTTATTCCTTTTGTGCGCAGCTAACAAATACCTTTTTCTGTTCACTCACTACAAATTGGTGGTGGACATACTCCTATACGCATAAAGCTCACTTTGCAAATAAGCCTGCGTAGTCTAGTGCAATCGTGTACAGTTTGCAATCAGAAGGTACCTTCTTGGTTCGAATCCCAGCTGCCGCGAAGTTTGAAAAAAAAGAAGTTTTTTGTCCTTAAATTTTCGTAATAGTTTCTTCTGTTATTTGTTTAAACAGAAAACGCGAATAATTTTGTAGTAAAAAAAACGACAAATACAAACTCCATATACGCATACTGACCACATGCAGAAGTAAGCCTTCGTGGTGTAGTGCAAGTTTGTGGGATTTGCAAACTGAAGGTCGTGGGTTCGATTCCCGGCTGGCGCAAAAATTTCAAATAAATTTTTTTCAATAAAATTTATTATATAAAGATTCTACTGTTAATTGTGTCAGCAGAAGAAACAATTTTGTATTGAGACAACAAATATAAGCTCATATACACATACTGACTGCTAAGCAAACAAGCCTTCGTAGTCTAGTGCAAGTAAGTGCGTCTTGTAAGCGGAAGTTGCCAGGTTCGATTCCCGGCAAGCGCATATCAGTGCATCAAAACAAAAATATATATTTTTTAAAGGTACTCGGCAGCATGAGTTCAGCCATTTGTACTAAATTCGAATATGAATCGGACAATTTGCTAAGAGCGTGCACAACATTCGCAAAGAACTGAAAAAGAACTCTCCGATTCCCTTCTAGAAACTAAACTAGAAGCATTAGAAGAAGACTGGCATGGTGTCCGCAATGCTTATGAGAGTGTCTACCTTGCTAATGACCAAATTGTAGATAGAATTTTCAAGCAAATAGCTAAAGAGACATATGAGTCGACTAGGGACATGTATCAGAAAACAAAGGCCAGTATGATAGACATGTTGAAGGGTAAGAGAGGTCATACGAATACCCAACAGAGGACTGACATAGTTCCGCTATTTATCCTGTGAATACGACTTTTGATACTTCAGAAATTTGTATTAAGGTGCCACCTTGCGATACCCAGGATTTCCATGGAAGTTATGAGGAATGGCCCGCGTTTAGGGATATGTTCACGGCAATATATGGGAATCATCCTCGTCTGACGCAGGCTCAGAAATTATATCATTTGCGTAATAAGACGAAAGGAGAAGCTGGAAGGATCGTTAATAAATATCCTCTGCCTGACCAGAATTACTCATTGGCTTGGGAAGCCCTTCGGGCCCGCTATGAGAATAAGAGAGTTTTAGTGCAGAAGTACGTATTGTATCGTGTACGTATTGTAGGAGAAAACATCACAGTACACTACATTTAGGCAGGAATGGGTCTCAGTCAAGGAATTCTAATTCTAATGGAAACCGGAATAACGGTAGTAATCCCGTCCGGACGGAGACGAATCATGTCGGTGCAAATAATTCTATAGAAGGGCCATCTAATTCAATCTCATCGAGCCATTTAAACAATGTCCAAACCCATTTGTCCGTAGGTCAGGATGACATAATGTTACCGACCGCTTTGGTCCAGATTCGATATGCAGGTGAAACGTTTACCGTACGAGCACTCATAGATTCTGCGTCAAAAAAATCCTTTTTGACAAGCAGGATAGTTGAGAGATTCGGGATCAGGACTCAGAATGCGAACTATAGGGTTAGTGGTCTGGGCGGTACAGTAGTTGCAAATTCGGATAAGATTTGCACCGTTGATTTGTTTGCCGAAAATTATGATTTTCATCTGAGTACCCAAGTTTTAGTAGTCAGGTATCTAACAAGCTTATTACCTACGCGTTCGATTCCCATCTCAGAGCTCACCGATGTGAGTGATTTAAATTTGGCAGACCCGGGTTTCCTCATTTCAGCACATGTTGATATGCTCTTGGGCAGTGATGTTATTCCATATATCGTGTTGGAAGGAACCAGGAAGCATGTGCTGGGAAATATGGTAGCGCAAAATTCTATTTATGGATGGTATATATATGGTCCCATTAGGCAACAGGAAGTACCACTTACCACAGCGGACGTCGTTTCAAGAAGTGATGACGGTATAGGATCATTGATAAGAGAATTTTGGGAACAGGAGGAGGTCTCAGGTACTCAAATTTCGCCCGAGTTTAATTTATACTGTGAGGACATGTATAAAAAGACGAAGTACCGATGATCGGACGGCCAAAATGTTCTGAGATTACCCTTTAAAAAGGAATTTCCAGATACCGTATTCTTGGACTCCTCCAGGTTCGTAGCAAAGAGACAGTACGAACATAAGGTAAAATTGCAGAGAGACAAGGACCTCTATAATAATGTCCTGGATGAATACTCGAATTTAGGCCATATGACAAGCACTAGTTCTGTAGAAGTTTATAAGAAGGGAAAGTTTTTCTCATATTATTTGCCACATCATGTGGATTTTCGACCAGAAAGTGCGAGCACAAAAGTAATGATGGTATTTAATGGTTCTCGTAAAACTAAAAGTTCCTTTTCGTTAAACGATGTTTTACACATAGGACCAACATTGCAAGCAGATCTCATGGCAGTGTTTTTAAACTGGCGTTTGTACAGATATGTCGTCAATGGTGACATCGAGGAAATGTACCGCCAAATCGTGGTAAATAAAGCCGATCGCCCATATCAAAGAATTCTAAATAGAAAAAATGTTGGCACTCGGGGATGTAATTCTCTAGATTTATCGCAGAATTCAAGATGGTGGAACGGTCTAGCCTGGCTTCTAAGGTCGCAGGATAATTGGCCAACATTAAGTCCACCGTCTCCTACTGCACCAGAACAAAGTATTCATTTCTCCACACAAATAAATAGTCTCTGTTATCGATTTTCGTCCCATCCCCGAGCTTTATCTGTCATTACTTATATGTATAGATTTATTAGTGCGGCATGCAAAAAAACTGGTATTAAGGCCGCTGGTATTCCGCTGTCTCAAGCGGAACTTATTCACGCGAAGATGGTCTTGGTGTTGATCACACAATGCACCCATTTTACCCAAGAATATGATGAACTGAGTACCTCAAAGACCTTGTCGAGACAGAGTACTCTGCGCGCCCTGAATCCCTTCCTAGATGGTCATAGTGTGATTCGAGTTAATGGGCGACTCGCCAATTTATCAATAACATACGATGAGAGATTTCCGATAATAATTCTGAATTCATCTCAACTTTGTCCAATATTTTTTGGATTCGTCCATAAAGTACTCGTCAATGCAGATGTGTCCCTTACGATGAGTACTGTTCGAAATCAATTTTATATTCCCAGTCTGAAACGGTTAATTAAGAAGTGTGTCCACGGATGTTTAATATGTGTTCGGTATAAGCAAAGGATACGGACCCAGATTATGTCTGCTTTACCATTGGAATGGTCATCGTTTTCATTACCATTCACATATTCTGGTGTCCACTTTGCTGGACCATTTCAGATTAAGGCTGGTATGTTGGGAAACTCCCCGTACCAGAAATCATATGCATGTATATTTGTATGCTTCGCGTCAAAAGCAGTAGATCTAGAAGCTTGCTCAAGTTTATCGTCTTACGTCTTCCAAGCTACTTTCACCATATTTATAGGAAGAAGGGACCGGCCGAAGTGTCTAATGTCAGGACCGAGGAGTAGGTCCGTATACCGACCGCAGCGACCACCACATAAACGACAACAACTACAACGTCAACAACCCCAACGCTCACAGCCGCAACGTCAACAAAATCAGCGCCAACAGCAGAAGCGGCCGAACCCGAGGCAACGCATGCGTCTTCGTCCGCAGCAACCGTCTCAGTCTCAACGTCCAAAGCCCCAGCCCCAACGTAAGCCAAAGCAGGAGAGGCAGGAGCAAATGTTGCTGGACGTGTAGAGTCCCAATCCAGACGGTTCGTCCAGCTGGGGTCCATAATGTTGCACCCGTGCAAGGGGGCCGGCATGTTGACGATCGATCAGGTCCTGTCGATGATGACATCGACTTGATCGATCTCAACGACTAAGTGTCATCCCTGACACTGGTAGGCCAGGATTGCAGCCAACTTAATATGTTTGTGATGTTCACTTTGCTTTTGTTTTCGCAAAAAGTGCAAGTGATTGCTCCCAAGACCACCGTGTCAACAATCAATAAATAATAATTCCCTTATATCGAAACCGTCAGTGTTTTATTTCAAGGAACCATCACGTAAGTAAACGACATTTACTTACGTTATATTTGTGTTATCTTGTGTTTTCGTTGCCTGCATTTTCGTGAAAGAACAACCACAACTACACAGGCTTCTCACAAGATTCCGTCTTTGAGAACCTAACGAGTCCACCATCCTGGCAGGATCTCGTTCAACTTTGGATTGCGCCATCATATTTTAACGATATTGGTATTATCTGAAAGGTTTTCACCTCATCTTTCTCAATCTGTATGACTAGAGGATTGTCCTTGTGGTTCAAGGTTCACATTATAGACCAATTAATTGCCTTCACAAATATTTATATTATGAAACAGTGTTTTCATTACTGGTATTTCGTTAATGATATATTTTGAGGTAATGAAATAGTTTCATTGATGGAATGATAATGATTCGTTGATATAACGCAAATGTTTCTTTGCATCACCAAAAAGGATTAATAGCAATAGTACCCTTATGACTTATGTAGGGAGTACATTCAGTTTGCAGCACTTTTTTGGCTCCGCAAACTGACATAAGTGAAGCGCAAAATGAATGAGAATTACAACATACTTGTTGTATACCACCCAAAAACACGCACACTTAAAAATCATGACACATCAATGAAAACAGTTCATTCCGGTGATGAAATGTTACATTCGTGTTAAGAAAGAGCTTCATTATTTTGTTTGGAACGGAAAAAGTAAAAAAACTTAAAAAAATCGGCTGAACATGTCTTAAAATAATAAATTAAATCCACTACATAATAATTCAGTCGAAAATGTTGAATGAAAGCTATTTCATTGTATTAATGATTAAAAATATTGTTAATGAAACATTTCGTTACGGTAAAGAAACATTTCACAACATCCAAGAATCTTTTCAATGTAAACACATTAATTTCACTGTTTCATTGATGGAATAAAGCATTTTTCTTTCAGTGCATTTGGACCAGAAGAGATCCATTGTGATACCACGGGCTTTTACGCACCTGCCTACGTCAAGATATACAAGCCTTCGAGAAAGTTGCGAACTAAACGTCGCACAACAAGCTGCGGCAAAAATTAGAACGAATAGGCTAGGACATTCAAATTTTGCACACATCTCTTACATAGTCAAATTAGATCAAAACAAGTTTTTGTTTAAATCCGCCCACAGCCACGCCTACCTCCCATGTAACATAAAATAAAAAAATCATAAATTTCTTATTTCAATATATACGTTATTACAAATTACTACCAGTGATTTCATTTTATTTCACAATTAAATGAAAATTCCAACTGCCACGGCCAACGCCCACATAAAAATTGTTGTGTTTTACGATTTTCGAAATTTATGATAAAAACTAATTTTATTTTTTTAATCGATGGTAAACGGATATTATTCCTCAATAAATAACTTAAGATTAATATATCGGCTCGGTATTAAAATGTGCTCTCATGTCTTAAAACCTTACGTACTTAAGGTATACATTAAACTAATTTTCCAAAATACATAAATAGAGAACAGATGAATAAATAAGACAATAGTTTAACAATATTTATAAATGCCGAGGCATCGGTCGGCCTCGCGAATATAGTTTTATACTGTACAAAAAACTCCATACTAAATAAATCCAATCTTCAGATAAAACACTGTGCGTCATCTAGGCATAGCCGGACGCAGACTGCGAAGATGGTCGACGCTCTCAATCTCTCCTCGTCCTCATTCACTGAAAGAAAAACGTACGTAGCCGGAACGAAATTGTACGTTGCAGCAACGAATTTGGTAATTGAAAGTCAACCAACGTCGGCGTTCGTTGCTGCAACTAAAAAAGATTCAACGAATCTGACTCGATTCCCTGCATAAGGCAGTCCACCGTCAATACTAAAATCAACGTTGTCAATGGAAATCTTTCAAGTGAACAATAAAGTAGCTCAGCCAAAGAGGTACTTTGCAAAGACCATCTTTGCGATTCTGCAACTCAGGCCTTCAGTTTGGTTATATTTCACCTAGAAATTTATGGTGAAATTGGGTCATTGATATAGCCATTGATATATACAATTGTTTATCTATAATGTCTACGTGGTGAGTGAAAACAAATTATGTAACATTTCTGTAGTGGTTTGGAACTGGGACTCTCTGGGACTTTTTAGATATTGCTTACCTAACCCAAATTTAAAGGAAAAATGGACCTTTAGTCGGATTTTCGTTCTAAAAAAGGTGCATATGAAAATGTCTCAAACAACATTCCTTTTTTTTACAGAAGATACTTGTCCGAAGGCAGATTTTTTTCCCGAATCAAAATATCTGTCACCAAAATCAAATGAGATCATTTTGAATACAGCCCTGAAATCCCCTCTTTTCGAGAAAATTTTCTATATTTGACTTCTAAAATCAATTAAAAATCAACGGGCCAACATAAAAATAAGCTTTATGTGTTTTTTTGTTTACTTGGAATGTCTGTGACAAAATTGCATCATTAAAAACACTGAAAAAAATAATCGGAAAAAAGTTACTTTTCCACTAGCCGCAACACAGTGGGACGGTGGCCGAAAGAGCAGTCCTTAAGCACCCGCATCGCGTCATTGGTCGCGGAGGACAACCCGCGACCAAATGTCATGGAGTTGTCCTCCACCTTGTTTCACCAATTTTAAGTTAAATCTGAAACTGGATCCCATAGGGTTAAGGTTTCCTTTGTTTATATTTTTTATATTTAGATTAAGTATTTAGATTTTTATTATTTTTAAGCACACACTTTTCCATGTTACATTAGTGTAGGGAGCAAAAAAAGGCAATTGGAAAAATGTCATATAATTCTTGTTCAAAAATTGCTAACCTAGTTCAAAAATAACATCATCCTGAAAATGTTACCCAGATTCAAAGTTAAATGTTCAATCTGGAACAGAAATTGGGTAAATTGGAGGAATATTTGTATGGAGGCCATGTATACCTGAAGAAAATATCACCAAATGGAAAGTTCTTCTATATACGATTTGTCGTTTCACAATTCTAAGACGATGTAGCCATGTTCGTCCGCCCGTCTGTTGAAATCGCGCTAGCATAAATGACATAAATGTGTTTTATAGTTGTAGGTCGGTTGGGATTGAAAGTGGGCAAATTCGATCCACAGGGAAAAAAATTTCCCTCACAAGGACTGAAAATACCCCCAATAACACTTAATATTTAGAGTATATAAGAATATTTTTTGAATATGCCTGCTTATATTTACTTGATATAGCTGATAGCTGATAACGTTCACCATAAAGTGATTCTTATTTGTAGGGGGTGAAATAGGACAAAAAGGGATAAAAATGGTACATATCAAACAGACACGGTGTGTACATTCCTCTAATTGAGTAGATACATAATATAAAGGATTTTGTCCACATTCGTACTTTTAAAGAGTTAAATGGACATAGAGGGATAAAAATAGTACCAACCTAACGGATGCACCTATAATAATGCAATTCGGTGTATGTATTCCTCTGACTGCATAGATACGCAAAATAAAAAGATTTTCCACATTTCATCCTTTCAAGGGATAAAATGGGAACCTAGGGATAAAAACGGTACCAACCAATCGGCTACAGTTTGAATAATGCGTCAAAATAAAGGGATTTTTCGAAATTCGCACTTTTAAGGTGGTAAAGTGGAGCAAGTAAAAATGCGTTAAGTTCGGCCGGACCGAATCTTATATACCCTCCACCAGGGAGTAGATTCCACAGTATTACAGACTAATAAGAGGATGTCGACTTTACATAGAAATTCAGAAACAAAAAAAAAATAAAAATAAATTGTGATGCTTCATTATTTTCATATTACTAGTACATAGAAATTCAGAAACAAAAAAAAAAATAAAAATAAATTGTGATGCTTCATTATTTTCATATTACTAGTCCTCTACTATGTATTAGGATGGGCCACGAAAATAAATTGCTGCAGTCACCCCCAGAAATCAAGATTGGATTGTTTAATGATGATCTGTTCTGGGTCAAGCCTTCTGTGAGCTAAACGCTCCTGAAAAACACCTCTAAAAATCATGTATTCCCATGGAATTTTTTTTGTCCAATTTTTTTCTGAATTAATAGACCGTTGGAAGTATATTAAATATAAATGTTGATTTTTGCCTTAGAATAACTCATTGGGCGTATTATTGGAAGTTTAGAATGATTTTGTCGTGGTTTTCGAAGTGAAAGCTAAAAATTAATATTTCTTTGAAAAAATTTGTAAAATATATTATGAATAATATATAGAAGGAATCAACTAAATGATGAATATCGAACAAAAACGGACGTCAGAGCCAACATTTTCAAACTCGTTATACAAAACCTACTTCAACTTCAGCGGTTTGTCTGGTACCCTCTTTTCCAATTGTAATCCTTAAAAGTACGAATTTTAAAAAATCCATCTAATTCACGTGTGTACGCAATTCCAAATTTCATGTTTCTAGCTGTTATCGTATCATTGGTATACCCTCCACCTCCAGGATGGGGTATACTAACTTTGTCATTCCGTTTGTAACAGCTTGAAATATCGACCTGAGACCCTATAAAGTATATATATTCTTGATCGTCATAAAATTCTAAGACGATCTAGCCATGTCCGTCTGTTGAAAGCACGCTAGCATCTAAACGAAAGGAGCTAGAACGTTCAAATTTTCTGTTTATATTTGTTTGATATTTGGTATGCGCATTGCCCTTATAGCAAGAACGTGGGGGTGAAATGGGGCAAAAAAGGGATAAAAATGGTACATATGAAACATGTGTACATTCCTCTAATTGAGTAGATACATAATATAAAAGTATTTTTTTTTTCAAATTCTTACTTTAAGGGGTAAAATGGGAATAGAGGGATAAAAATGGTACCAACCAAACGTAAAATAAAGAGATTTTAGAAAGTCGTACACTTAAGGGGGTAATATAGGAAAAGGGGGATAAAAATGGTACCAACCAAATGGCCGCAGCTAGAGTCATGGAATTTGGTATATATACCATTTGGTATATATGCTTGGACTGCATAGACACGTAAAATATTTTTTTTTTTTTTTTTTCAAAATACTTTTGGAATTAAAATAGAATGGAATAATTTAAAATAATAAAAATATTATATTTATTTATAAAATAATTTTTTCAATATTTTTATTTGTTTTGGTTTGGCTATATTAAAAAATTATATTTTCCTGTAATATTACTGCACTTCTACGAAAATCGAAATCCATGGTGGAGGGTATATAAAGTTCGACCTGGCCGAACATAACGCCTTTTTTACTTGTTTTATATACGTTTTGGTTATTTCCGGAAAAGAAAAGAAAAGAAAAGAAAAGAAAAGAAAAGAAAAGAAAAGAAAAGAAAAGAAAAGAAAAGAAAAGAAAAGAAAAGAAAAGAAAAGAAAAGAAAAGAAAAGAAAAGAAAAGAAAAGAAAAGAAAAGAAAAGAAAAGAAAAGAAAAGAAAAGAAAAGAAAAGAAAAGAAAAGAAAAGAAAAGAAAAGAAAAGAAAAGAAAAGAAAAGAAAAGAAAAGAAAAGAAAAGAAAAGAAAAGAAAAGAAAAGAAAAGAAAAGAAAAGAAAAGAAAAGAAAAGAAAAGAAAAGAAAAGAAAAGAAAAGAAAAGAAAAGAAAAGAAAAAAGTTGCTGCCAAAAGAAACGAAAGCTTCCTCTGGAGGTACAATGTAAGTATTTGTATGTGTTATATAATGTTGTTCAGTGAATTTGTTGTTAATATTTATTTTACTACCGCAAACAATTTTGCCTATTATGAACCAAAAGACCGCGAATTCGAATATTAGTGGATCGAAATGCATAAGGTTATTATTTTACACGTATTTAAAAAAACAAGTAAGGAAAGGCTAAAGTCGGGCGGGCCGACTATATAATACCCTATACCACTCCCTGCGTATCTACCTCGATTTTATTACTAAAACCAGGTGTTTGATGGGAGCAGTTTTATGTAGTTCATATAAATTATACAGTATACTATAAATTCATCTTTAGTCATATGGTAACAAATATGGTAAACAATTGATCCAATTTTCCGGGAGACAAATACAAATCATACAGTAGTAATAGGATGAATCGGACCGACATTTGAAAGGGGGCCTATAACAACACTTGGGGCCTGGTCCAAAACATGGGCCTATATATTTCTCATTCACGGTAGGTATTCATAGTTAAATATATCATGATCCGATGTAAGACGTAGTTTCTAGAGCTGTATTAGAGTATAATGGGGTCCCCATTTGGATTATTCCAAAGTATGGACACATATATTTGACTTTGTATTCTTAGTTGAAATATAATATAATATGCAAAATTAGAAAAAAAATCTGATGTAAAATTTGCGTTCTTGAGGGGTAACAATTAAAATGAGGCCACTTGTAAGGGCGCTACATTAAAAAGTGGGCCCATATAGATCACTTTTAAAGTAGGTATGCTTAGTATGAAATATGAATATAATATAATCTGCAAAATTTGAAAAACTTCCGATGTAAATTGTGGGTCCTAGAGAGGTAATAATTCAAATGGGGGCCCACTTGTAAGGGCGCTACATAAAGAAGTGGTCCTTATAGATCACTTTCAAAGTAGGTATTCTTTATTGAAATATAACATGATCTGCAAAATTTTATCAAGATCCAATGTAAGATGTGGTGTCTACAGGGGGTCCACTTGTATGGGGGCTATTCCGAAACATTGACCTATATAGCTGGCTTTCAAAATACGTGTTTCTAGTACAAATGTAACATTGTGTGGAAAATTTGATCAAGATCCGATGTAAAATGTGCATTTTAGAGCAGTAATATTGTAAATCGGGTGTACATTTATATGGGGGCTATATCAAAACATAGACCCATGTGGTCCACTTTCCCGTGAGCTGTTTCTAGTTCAAATATAACACGATCCTGAAAATTTGCTCATGATCCCATGTAAAATGTGTGTTATACAGCAGTAATAGTGGAAATTATAGGGATATTTGTATGGAGGCTATATCTAAATCTGAACCGATTTTCTCCAAATTCAATACCAATCGTCCTTGGCCAAAAAAAAGGAACTACTGCCAAATTTTATGACAATCGATTCAACTGGTGATTCTAAGCCGATCCGTGTACTTAAAAGTGGCTCAATTATTTCTTGGTGTTAAAAAACATTTGGCGCGAAACTAACTTATAATACCCTAGCCCACGAAGTGGTGTAGGATATAAAACGATTTTTTCAGTTTTTTTGTCATTTATATCCAATCGTGGAAAAAATTTAATCACAAACAGTTTAGTAAAAATTTAAGTAGACTTCTTTTAATAATAATAATATCGTTTTCTGATATATTTTAAGAAATAATTAATGCTTCGGCTTCATGGCCTATATATATTTTATACACATCTTTGATGTATACAATATTTTTATAATCGATATTCCATATCTCTGTAAACATTATAAACTATTTTTTTAATGTTTAAAAAGTTGGAGTATAATCTCTTTTGTCATCGAAGCAAAATGTATAATGTGTGAAGTCTCACTTTGAAAACTTTTGTTTAGTGATTTCATGATTTTAATAATATATTAATAATAAAGGGGTTAAATTTATTCGTCCGCTTATTCCAAAAAAAGTTCACGTGGATAAAAATGGAAATATATTAAATTTTTCAATTCAGGCAAAATAGCATATTTTTCGTGTATAATATGCATTAGGCAGCGAGGAAAAAATCAAAAATTTAGTGTTCAATCGCAGAGCAATTTACACACTACTCAAATATCCTAAATTATTTCAAAAGTATAGCGGCCCAAATTATTATTATTATTCTTGTACAGAAAATGTCATGGTAAAATGTGATAAAAAACATTTTCAATACGAATGACCAGCTTACTAATTATCGTTAGTGCAAAAAATAAATAAATACCGAAATAATTAATTTTCAAATACCGTTATCGCTCTCGAAACAATTAGTTTTCAAATACGGAAAACCGTTATAGACGCCGTTCGAAGCACACGTTTTTTCTAAAAGCTAAACTTGGAACTTTTTATAATAAATAAAATTACATTACAATTCAATAAATAAACACCATAAATAATAATAATAATTCATACTGTTTGGAGTGAGTAATATAATACTGTCAAAAGATAACTAAGCCAAGAATTATCGTAATATGGTTTGGCCAACAACAGGCTTGATGATGAGGGGTGGTGATTCCGGAGGGAGCCAGGAGCCTCTCCCAAGAATCAGGAAATACTTCCATCATCGAGAACAATATGACATTATTATTCAACCTTTCTTCGGCGACCCACCGATAAAGCTTGCCGGATTTAGCAAGCAGATGTATGGTGAGTACCAATTAATGTTTCAGGAATGACCCTGCCATCACAGGTGACCATGTGTGGTGTCATTTTTCCTGTGAAACCTTACGTTGAATCCATTATTCAGTGCCGTAAATGCTGGAGGTACAACCATACGGAGAAAATTTGTAGCCGCAATAGAAAAGTTTGCTGTAATTGTGGTAAAATTCACGCCGATCCATGCGTTGAGTTACCCAACTGTGTCAATTGCAACCTACAACACGAGGCTAATTCTTATAGATGTGTAAAAAGAAATGAAATCAAGAAACTTAATGCTGAAAAAGCTAAAGAAGCAGCACCTAAAATAGCGTCCATCTTTGAAGTACCTACTAGATCTCTAACTTTCACCTTTTGTCCAAGTGACTTCCCAGCTTTTCCGGTCAAAAGGGCCCGAAAAGAAGAAACCCCAAAATCTACAGAAGCAGAAGTGGTTATCAAACCAACAGAACCAACTAAAGTTCAGAATTCAACAGAACCAACTATAATTCAAAAATCAGCAGAGCCAAACATTGCTCAAACAAAAACACATGTTATTGTGGATAACATCGAAGAGACTTCGTCTTCAAAAGATTTAAATGAAGCAGAATGCACACCAAACGAGATGGACACTGCGCCCCTCTCTCTAAGCAGCATGGACGCTGATGAACAGCACAGCCTGACATCACTAGATTCAGAGGAATCACACTTTCTTGTGGAAAAAAGCAAGGTAAACTAACAACCAAAAATAAATTTTGAAACTTTTCACCAATCTTTTATAAAAAATAATAACACCATAGGAAATGGACCTAAAGATCCTGCAAATTAATGCAACAAGCATTAGGTCTAAAAAACAACAACTGTCGCAACATCTAAATGACAACAATTATTCTGCCGCTTGTATAAGCGAAACTTTTTTACAACAACAAGACAATTACCACATTCCTAATTATAATATAATCAGGAAGGATCGCGTATCTCCCAATCGCGGAGGTGGCGTCGCCATCCTGATTCACAACTCAATAAGCTATAAAAGTCTAGCTTCCATAACAAGAAATGCGATCGAACACATCGCGTGCGAAATTTTAACCCAAACTGGACCTTTCCTGCTTATTTCAATATACATACCACCAAATGTTCACTTCAACGCAGCATACCTGTCGACCATTTTAAATTGCTATTCCTATCACCGAAATATATTAATATGCGGCGACTTCAACGCCCACCATACACAATGGGGCAACTCAACATCCGATAACAAATGTTCTGAAATACTCGAATTTATTGACAACAACAACTGTGTATTACTGAATGATGGCTCAATGACATATGTTGGTGCTTTGGGTCAAACAGCAATCGATCTTACCATCGCTTCGGCAGATCTATTTTTAATATCAACTTGGTGTACACTAAAGGAGACTTTGGGAAGCACGCATTGCTGCATCGATATCAGAATTCAAACAACACCATGTATAAAACGAGCAAATGGAATGGAGTATATTCCAAAGACAATATCTAAAGCATTACTCAACAAAAAAGTATATGAGATTTTGAAACACGAGAAATTTTTAACATCCGAAGAGTCAAAACAATTTGATTTCTTCGCCGAACTATTCTTTGAATCATTCAAAACCACACCTAAACACAAAAAGCATAGATCGAGCAATACATGGTGGAACACAGCATGCAAAAAGTCACAGGCAGTACAAAGACTGCGCTCAAAAGATTTAATCAACGCCCATCGTACCTTCATTATGTCGCTTTAAGGGATGCCCGTAAAAATTATTTTTATACCATCAGATATGCGAAAAGGAAAGGATGGAAACGGTTCTGTGAGGAAATTAGTTCCGATATTTCTCCAGCACAATTATGGCAAAAGGTATGCACATACCCAGACAACCTTCTATGTCGGAGGAAACTCTTCTCGGCTACCTGCAAACTATAACTGGCGTTATTGGTCCCACCAACAGAAGTTTAGATTTGTCTACAATACCACAACAAGAATTCGAAAACCCGTTCCAATTTAGCGAACTCGACATGGCGATATCTAACTCAAAAAATACAGCCCCCGGTTTAGACGGCATACGCAACGGACACATACAACTGCTAAGCACTCGCCACAAATATAAACTGTTAGAAATGTTCAACAACATCATGCAGACTGGAAATATACCGACGTACTGGAGAAAATTCTTAATTGTACCTATTCTGAAAAAACGAAAGCCACCGGAAGATCCCACTTCATACAGATCCATAGCGTTAATATCATGTACCAGAAAGCTGTTCGAAAAAATGCTTAAAACACGAATTGAACACTACTTGGAACAAAACTCAAAAATGAACGAATTCCAAAACGGCTTCAGAACAGGAAGAAGTACGACAGACAATGTCTCAATACTTTGGTCACACATGAAGAAGTCAACCTTAGGATCCTGCTGGAAAAAATCAAGAACATCGGTATATCGAGGCATCTCCAATATATTCTACATAATCTTTTGCTATATAAAGAACTCATAATTCGATCTGAGAATGGAACACACACTCGAACTTCATATACAGGTACACCTCAGGGCTCAATTCTGAGCCCACTCTTATTTAATATTTACATTAACGATATTTTCAATAACTTAACAGTAAAAGCATTAGCCTACGCGGACGATGTCGTAATCTACACATCTAACCGTAACTTAGGAACGGCATTAGAAATTCTACAAGGTAACCTAAATATCTTACTAACAACCCTTAGAAACATTAATCTGTCTCTCTCCCCACCTAAAACAAAAGCTATCATCTTCACCAAGAGAAGGACTAAATATACAATACCTTTCAAGATAAAAATAGGTAATACACCAATCGATTACGTGGATTCTTTCAACTTCCTCGGCTTTGTTTTACAAAAAAATCTTAACCTAGATGGCCAAATAAATGCAATCAAGGGAAGCTGCAACCATTTCACAAATATACTAAAATCATTATGTGGAATATCATGGGGGTCCGACCCTCAAAATCTCGTAAAAATATAAACGGCCGTTGTTCGACCTAAAATCGAATATATGGCGCACATTCTAATCGATTGTCCCGAAAACCAAATGCTGAAACTCCAAAGAATCCAGTACAAATGTATACGCTATGTGTTCAACGCACGTACTCAGCCTAGAACACTCAAGCAACATAATACCTTTGCCAGAACGTTTCCGATACCTTTGTGACAGACTCGCAAACAGACTTTGTTCGCCATCATCAAACACAATTGTGCACAATATCCACAAATATGTAGATTTGAACCTAGCCAACATTCCCACATGGGACAACAATATGATGTTCTAAACTTAAATATCCACCCCAAATTTAGACAACTTTTCAACTCACTACATTCTAAAAATGTGGTCGAGTTCTTAGACGTTTCAAAGAAAAAATCCACTAAAGCTGAAATTTTATTGAAATACAACAAATTAATGAACAACAGATGGACACAATTTGAAAAAAATTTTACGGACGGGTCTAAAACTCCAGAACATGTATGCTGCGCCTTTTGGTACCCGAACTTACACATTGAAGGATCGTTCCCCATACACGAATCAAGTTCGATATTCACTGCGGAGGTTTATGCTATCAAAGAAGCACTCAAATTTATAAATAATTCCACAAAAGAGAAATTTCTGATTCTTTCTGACAGTAAATCTGCACTTTTGGCAATAAAATCATACAGCAAGAACAACACCCACCCCTTCATATATGTCATAATGAACATTTTACATCAAATGCGTACGTCCGGAAAAACTGTACACTTTTAGTGGATACCAAGTCATAGCGGCATAGATGGCAACGAAGTTGCAGATAATATAGCTAATAGGAATCCGGAATCACCGCCCACAATACTTTATCATAAAGATATAAACTGCTTTGACAAAAAAAATGTAATTACTACATGGCAGAACAAATGGAATTCCAGCCCGTTTGGCCGCCAATTATATCAGATGGAACCGCGCGTTAACATCCATCCTTGGTTCAAAGATGTTACACTTGGCAGAAATGTCATTACTATGATTAACCGACTACGCTTTGGCCATAACCAACTAAAAACACATCTTCACAGAATAAATCTTTCGGAGACCATATTTTGTGACTGCGGTGAAATCCAAACCATACAACACATATTATTCAGATGCCGACTAATAAACGGCAGAAACAGACTCAACTTTATAAGAAAACTTTTCGAACTCGGAATATATAGCAACAACGCGGATGACATTCTCCGATCCAGAAATGTTGAAGTCTATAAAGTGCTGCACAAGTTCCTAACACAAGAAAATATAACCATCTGATAATAAATAAAAACTCGCAGACAACAAAACAGTATAACACTCCCATCGACAGTTTTAAAGAATAAAATATCAATTCATAAAGATATAACGCAATAAATAACTCTAACGATAATATATCAAAGAAACAAAACCATAAACAAACGAGAACAAAGTCAACCCGTCAATTGTCAACGGCGACGTACAAATTTAGAAATGGAAAACGAGACAAAGATAGTGACAAAGCCCAAGAGTCTACTACTATCTTTTACACACACATCTCTCAGTCTAATGTGATTGTCAGACGAAAGAAGAAGAAGAAGAAGTTTTCAAATACCGTTAACGTTATCGTACCGTGATATGGGAAAATAAAAAATATATACAATAGATGTCCCCATAGTATTATTGGAAAATTGGAATATTCAGCCCACAAAGATGGTGAGATGGTGCACGTTTTGTGTCATCTACATTTAATTTTTTCTCACGTCTTTATGCTTTTAGGTCTTTGTTCGTACACGACTTCAGCGACATCTACTGTCAATATTTTGCATTTCTAGTAATTTTAGACTGCAACCCTCGAAACGGTCTGTAAGTTGACATATAGATGGCACATTTAACCACACACAAAATCCAAATAAAACTTTTACGCCCGTTTTCTGGTAGCCCCGATAAGATTTAACTGAAGCTTTGACAATTCGTCATAGCCTTTTCAGACTGCATACTAATCATTCGATTTCAGCTAGAAATGACATAAGTTCGATTTTCAAATGACAATTGTATGACTGCCAATTCAGCTCGATTTGGTAAGGTGACAACATTTTTTCCAATGGTTTTATTTAAAAAATCAGTGATAAAAATCTGGCGAACCAATCGAACAGACCTTATATTTCGCGTGTAGTCTGAAAAGCCTATAATATGTGCATGTTACTGGTACAAATTAATACGTGAAGTACGTATATGGTCAAGGTGTGTATGGGTTGAGTGTGGTTCTCCTCCTTTCCATTACCAAAACAAAAACTTCCTTCGCAGGAAGAAATTACTTGATTGAATAGCTGTATCACATTCAATACACATAGAAAATCAAACATCAACTACAAATACAAAACATTTGTACAAATTCAGCAAAACTCAAAAAATTCTGATTTCAATTCAAAAGTTTGCACAATAACACAAAAGCGATGCCACAAATTCAAAATATTAATAATAATATTTGTTCAACAGCCCTTTTTCGCAAATCTTTGGTTAGTCTAAACAACCCAATATAAAAAGTCAAAAATCGGTTTGAAAAATCGATTTTGGTCGATTTTCTAAAATACATAATCGACTGTAAAAATGTCGTTTTTAGGAGTAAAAGGACGATTTTCGACTCAAATGGACTCATTCTATTGGCCTTCTTTAATCAACTCTGCACTTTGAGTTTCCACTCCCCTTACGAGCCATTGCCAATATAATGGTTTGATGTATGATGATCGGAACCATTGGAATAATGTTCGGCACCTTTGGTATGATGTTCGGCACTTTTGGTATGATGTTCGATGAAACCATTCCGTCAGTTTCAGTGTTGCCAATAGTAGGGAAATTTCCCTATTGTAGGGATATTTTTTAATAAAAACAGTCGGTAGGGAAAAAAGAACAGATTTTTTATTTTAATTGAAATATAGGGTTTTTTCATCTCAAATATATCAAACTATTAAAGTTGAATGGCTTCCCCAAGAACACAATAGAAGAAAATCCAATGTGGTATAAAAGATAAAATGTAATGGCGACGAGTCCAACATATGCCAAAAGGTATATGTTGGTACGACAAAAAAAAAAAACAAAACTGAAAACTAGACTTATTTCCCACAAATAAGATCAAAAAGCAATAGACAAGCCAATTCAGCAAAAAACCACACTCGCAGCCCACTGTACCTTGACTGGACATAAACCTAACTTTGGCGATGTTGAGATATAAATGGAAGAGATAAATTATGCGAGAAGATATACGTTAGGAATGCTACATATTAGGGCTATTTTTCTTCAAGCCGGGATAACAAGCTGCGATAAGAAAAACGTTAATAAAAATTTATTTATTTATTTTCACATTGTCGCCAACTACAATGTATATATATATGTACTAAAACAAATTTTCAAAAAAAATATTTTGTGTTGACTTTATTGGACTTAGCCTTGACTTACACTGGATAATTAGCCAGACTAAGTGCAAAATTTTTAACACAAAATTATTTTTTCAAAATTTTCTTTCACACACACATTGATTTTGCTTTTGGCGACAATTTTATTTTTTATTTTGAGTAAAGTTTTAACATTTTATTTATATTTTTTATCGCAGCTTACTTATCCAGTCTTATAGAAAAACATCCATATTATTGACGTCGCTGCGGAAAAATGACTTAATTACAAGAGAGACACGGGACGGATGCGCTAAAATTTACAGACATATAATGGACAAGCACATATTTAAGCAGTAGAGTAACAAAGCTTGTATTGTGGTTTTTGCGTTTTTTCTATTAATGTAATTATTTTTATTTTTGTTATACAGCGGCCGACAAAAGTCGACATACGACCCACATTTTTGCGTTTTAGCGAGTTCCAAAAAATATTTGAAAAAAGTAATGATGCGGTTTTGTTTGAAATCGTTTTTTATTCATATAACAATAACAAAATGCTTTACTTCAATATAAACTTAAAAGATATTGGCAAAATAAACAAAAAACACCTTGACAAAAGTCTACATACGACATAGCATCCCATGCTTTACGTCATTTTTTATAATGTACTTTATAGGAGAATTGACGAAATTTGTATTGTCATTTGTCTTGTGCTTGCTCTTCTTTAAATAAATATAATTCAAGAAACATTAGTCCGCGAAAATGGCTTCTCGCAAAGAAATTGCAACTGATATTCGAAATTTAGTAATAAAATGCAGAAACGAAAGGAAATCTTTAGGCGAAATAGCTAAAATAGTTAATTTAAGTAAATCAACTGTCCAAACTATATGCTAAAACTTCGAAAATACGGGTACTGTTCAAAATAAGCCCAGAAGTGGGCGTCCAAAAAAACTTAGTCGACGAGATGAAAGCTTTATTTTAAAAGAAGTTAATGAAACCCCGAAAGTGAATGCTACAATGTTGTCCAAACAACTCGCAGAAAGGTCGGATACAATTGTACATCCAAGAACAATTCAAAGAAGTCTGAATAATAATGGTTTCCGAAGCAGAACGCCACGCAAAAAACCTCTTATAAGTGAAAAGAATCGTAAGCTTCGCCTTGAATTCGCCTAGCAACAATTGGACATGGGATTAGACTTCTGGAAGCGGGTTTTATTTACGGACGAGTCGAAGTATAATATATTTGGAAGTGACGGGAGAGCCAAAGTATGGAGAAAAGCGAATACGGCAATGAATCCGAAGAATTTACTTGCTACGGTAAAGCAAGGTGGTGGCAACGTAATGGTTTGGGGTGCCGTCGCGGCGTCTGGAGTTGGAAATCTTGCGTTTATTGAGGGTAACATGGATCGCTATCAATATAAATCCATATTGGAACAAAATCTGAAGGCATCGGTCGATAATTTAAACCTCGGAGAGCGCTGGATTTTCCAACAAGATAACGATCCGAAGCTCCAAGACAACTTTATTCGCCGCCACAAAGCCCCGACCTGAATATTATTGAACATGTGTGGGAGATTCTGCAACGCAGGATCCGAAATCATCACATAACTAGCGCCCAAACGCTAAAAAAACAAGCTGGAAGAGGAATGGCGACAAATATCACCTGCGGAATTGGAAAACTTAGTTGCATCAATGCCCAGACGATTCCTGGCTGTTGTAGATGCTCATGGTGGACCAACAAAATATTATGTTATATAATAGTATCATTTTGTCACGTTAAATTGCATTTTTTATGTCTCATCTCAAACCGTATGTAGACTTTTGCCAAGGTTTTTTCTGCGTATTCTGTTAATATCTTTTGTGTTTATATTGAAGTAATGCATTTTGTTATTGTTATTACTTTCATTACATTCACATACATTCATTACTTTTTTCAAATATGTTTTGGAACTCGCTAAATCGCAAAAATGTGGGTCGTATGTTGACTTTTGTCAGCCACTGTATATATAAATATGTCAATTCTATAGTATATTTTGATTGTAATGCGTTAACGTATTATCTGTGTTTATGTGTATAGAACCCTGAGGATGGCCAACGACGTTGGTCGAAATATTGGAATTTTTAAATAAAAACACAAAATTAAAAGAAAACCAATAATATTTTAATTGTATGACATATAGCCCAACAAAATCAAAGAATAAAAATAATATAAAGGTCAACAATAAATACACTTAACTTTTATGAGGAGATCATAACTAAAATGATTTCTTTAAACCTCAATTAACACTCAGAAAATTATCTGCGGCTTCAATGCACCAACTAAATCCGGCCGGCTCGCTTTCATTACAAGTGTTTTCTCCCCGGAATATGTGTTTGCACTTTTTTAGTTAAAACACAGCAGAAAAACATTTTGTTTTTTCCATGCTTTATATAAGGTTACTTTCTATATATGTTTGTGTGCCACAAAATTTGAAATCAATTTTTGAAAGCTTTTTTCTCAACCAATTTTGCTCAAATTTGTCACACTTAATCATTTTCGATGACAATACAAGGAAATGGAAAAATTTGACCAATTGGACAAAGGGGCGTGGTACCTCCCATACAAACCACAAATTAAAAATCTATTATTTCACTGTCTCTATGCTCTCTCATTCTTAAATTGCACTGTCTCTATGCTCTCTCATTCTTAAATTGCACTGTCTCTATGCTCTCTCATTCTTAAATTGCAGATTCTCCCATTCTAATCCATTCTATACTCCCCTATACTCAACTCTGCGCTCTGCTTCTACTCCTTTTTTTAGCAACTCGCAACTCCGTCCACTTAAAGCAAGCGTAAAGCTCCCAAAGCCTGCGCCCGTTAAATGTGATTTATATTTTATAAATTAAATAATTAATAATTAATTATGAACAAAAGTATGTACAAAGAAAAGTGTGCAGTGAAAGGCTGCTAAGTTCGACGAGGTGATGGAGTATCTATGTACAAATTCACCTTAGCGAACAAGGCGATATGGAAGGAGATTATAGGAATCTCCAGACCTTTAACTACGTCCGACCGAGTCTGTGGTCATCATTTCACCCCAGATTGTGTCGACATTAGGACCAAACTACTGCTGTCAGGATCAAAGCCCACTCTCAATCTGGGCCTAGGGGGTAAGTGGTCTTTATGATGGCTTGAATGGCGTATTCAGCCCTTCTAGCAGTTATAGGTTATAGTTGGGAGGTACTAGAAGGTGCGTGATGGAAAAAATATTCGAAGAAATATGTAAAATTTTAAATTTTCTACTGAATTCCCGTGGGATTCCCGTACGAATTTCGAATTTCCAGGATACGAGAAATGAAAAAAGTGGCACAAAAAAGCAAAAAGTAGCACATTTAGTACCTCAATGAAAAAGTGGCACAAAAGTATCTCGGCTCGAAAAAAGTGGCAAAATTGCCACTTTAGTGGCACAACGGTAACACTGTTTGTTGTGGTTCAATTTCAGTTTTGCGCGTCTTTATTTATTTTATTATTTGCTAGCCTTTTTAAAATAAAAATAACATAGCTGGAAAGAACGCGAAATAAATAAAAATGCGAAGTTTGCAGGAGCATCGGGGAGCATCAAAAATTGGGAAAATTAAAAGTGTTTATTGCAAGCATTTTGTGTAAGTTGACGAATATTACGCAGTGGGTGCAATTAAATTCGGGGCATTAAATGCGATACATTTTTTATTTTGTTCAGTTTTATTAAAAAATAACTACATCTTTTAGCCGGCGTTGGTTCATTATTCCCTAATAAACCTACTTCAAATGATTTTGAAAATAAAATGAGTAATTTTTGATAGTTTTAAAATATTAAATATTTTTTGTGTGGGAGGTACCACCCCCTTTATCTTATCATGACCTAGTATATGCAGGAACCATTCTCTGTCCACTGGTTAGCTATAGTAAAATTTTTAGGCGAATCGGTTCACCGGTTTGGCGGCGTCCTATATGGAACATTCAGACACACACATTTATTTACATACATATATATATATATATATCGATCATTCCATGTCAAACCGAACACCTTTTTTACAGCACCATTTCCGATTTCGATCACAATTTTCTTCTTCTTTTGTATTTTTCACTATGAAGACACCAACCTAAAAATTCAGAAATATAGGCATATTCCCTGCTCGATTCTAAACAAACCCTGAAAATTTCAGCTTGGAGAAATAACGGGTTGTATTTAAAAAAAAAAAAACATTTACTAAATGTAGTCGCCCGAAAAAAGTATTTTCTGAACGATTGTTCATATGTTATTACTAGACAGCGGATTTGTATGCAAATTCCATTTTTAATACTCAAATATATAAAATATGCATATTGCTATACAAGATATACTGACATAAAATTGGTTATATCGGTTTATTAAAATGTTTTACAAGTAAAATCATTTGTGTGAAGACGTCATTCAATTATAACCATCATTCAATTATAACCATCCATAACTGGTGTGAACAAAAATTATGTTTATTTACGTTTTGGTGTATACTGCCGTCCTAAGACAGAAAGTCACAAGTGCCAAAATACCAAAATTGAGATAAGGGCAGATCCGGAACCGTGAATGCGTTTCTGATATTTGTGTTAAACTCATAAAACACATTTTCAACTGTAATTGACTGAAAAGCGTTAAACAAAACGGCTATATCTACAATTTCTTAACTAGATAAAAAACTTAAAAACGAAATATCTCAAAACTATTTTTCTTTGAATAATACACAGACTTCCTTTAAGTTGCACAGTACCAGTATTTTTGAATAGATTCGTTTCCAATTTTAACACAGTCTTTTTTCCGGACATAACTCTGCTTATTTCCATTCATGTATTTGTATGAATATTGAAATACTTACTATTTTTACAGTTTTACCCACAAAGAAATAATTGTATCTCCCTGAATAAATTTATCACATAATTTTTTTTCACACCAGTGTCTTTATTTCTTCAAGACACCAATAAAACTTAACTTTCGCAGTTTTTTCAACACCAAACACTATTTTTGAAGGAATGTGCGTATATCTAGTGTACTCCCGTTAGCTAATCATACACAAACTACGTGTGTGTATATGTTATTTTATGAATAATCGTTCAGAAAATACTTTTTTCGGGCGACTACATTTAGTAAATGTTTTTTTTTAATACAACCCGTTATTTCTCCAAGCTGAAATTTTCAGGGTTTGTTTAGAATCGAGCAGGGAATATGCCTATATTTCTGAATTTTTAGGTTGGTGTTTTCAAAGTGAAAAATACAAAAGAAGAAGAAAAATCAGAAATACATAAAATTGTTGTCAGTTGCAGTCAATATCCAAGATCGCCGGCGAAAAGTACTTGTAATTACCTTTAAAATAAGCCTTCATTCTTTGAATTGTACCCACGCGTTTTCTCACTACACCATTTTCAATGTTTATACCTCGGCACGTTTTTCTTGATTTTGCCAATTTTCAATTGGTCATATATTTTGAAAAAAAAAAATCGATTTTTTTTTAAATACGTGTAAAATATTTTTTATAGTAGAATATGTCTGCAAAAAGCCGATAAAATCGGAGTCGTGGTCGTATTTTTTTACGAAAATCGTTCGGTTTGATATGGAATGAACGATATATAGATAGATTTATTATCATGAATGTAAAACTGTTATAGCAATTGTCGCATTTGGTAAGAATACTATTAACTTCTACCATTTGATACGATAAATTACTTACATCTAATTAGCTAACATACTGGATGACAAAATTCTACAAGCTCTGTATAAAATCAAAAATTGTAATGATCAGGAATAACATATGTATATCATCACGAATTAAAATTTTGACTAGATCAAAGTTAACAATATCTAGGAGTGGTATTCTTCTTCACAGAAAATTTCTTTAAAAACGCGAGTTTTTGTTCACTGTTTCTCCTTTTACAACGCATCGTTCGCATGAAAAAACCATACAAAATAATAACTAAAAATGCTATTATTAAATTTAAAATTTCATATAAATGTATACCTTTATCATTTAAAGTGTTAGATTCCAAAACAAACTCTACAAGATTGTTGTAAAATCATGAAGGGTTATTTGGAAAACTTTTTCGTTCTAAAATACCATCATACGACCTAAATCGGTATTATCATTTTGAGGCTTTCGGAGCGCTTTATTCTTGACATATCCTATCGTCTGAAAACGCTTCACTACGCTTTGAGAACACTTTCCCGTACGTATTTTTCTGACTGGGAACATTCATTATTTAGAATTCCGTCAATAAATACCTATTTAAAGACTCTATTTGTCGCCATACCATACCATTAATTAAAACTATAAAATAAAGTTCTATGTTTAAAAAATGTACATAGATTATTACCATAGATTACCAAAGCGGATATTAATGACACTCACTGTACATACTTGTTGTTAGTTTATATGTTGTTATTATTATTGTAGAACATACACTGAATGTGTCTTCCATCCTTCGGAATACCTGAATGTTATTATTGGACCTAATGGCACGGGCAAGTCCACTCTCGTCTCCGCGATTGTGTTGGGTTTGGGTGGCGATCCTAAAATTCTCGCCCGCTCCAGTTCTATTGCTGATTATGTTAAAAATGGTTGCGAAACGGCAAAAATTGCTGTTGAAATATTCGGCCAAGATGACGATACCACGAAATTCCAGCGCACATTCGATACAAATGGGAAGTCTCAGTTTGGCATCAATAGTCAGCCGGTAACTCAAAAAAAGTTTCTGGAACGTGTAGACGAATTCAAAATACAGATTGGGAATTTATGTCAATTTCTCCCACAGGACAGAGTTCAGGTATGTATATTGTGCATACGATATTGTGTTCGATTTTAAAAGTTTGTGCTTTTAAAGGACTTTGCAAAAATGAATCCGCAAGAAATTCTATCGAACACCATTAATTCTGTTTGTGGTCCTGATGTTGTGGATAACTTTAAGAAATTGAAAGAACTTCGCAGTGGTCAAGAAAATGGAAAATCCAATTATAAAAATTTGGTACAAAAGCTTGAGGGGACAATGCTTCGTGTGGAAGAGTAAGTATAGCACTGTTTATTCTTGAGCAGGAAATATGGTTTGGCTATTTAATCTATATCGGGGACTTCTATTCAATAGTGTATATCTACTTTTTGACGAAAAAAAAACTCGTTATTATTGTTCAATCATAATAATTGACACAGGGGTGTTTTGTGGGCCAAGTACTTGCGGTAATTAATTTGAAGAAAATCGGTTCAGATTTAGATATAGTACCCATTCAAATTTCGTTCCTGATTTTACTTTTCCGCTCTTGAAACCATATATTGTATCTGATTTTCTTCAAATTAGGCAAGCCACTGGGTTTGGGGTCCGGGAATTCCCGTCCAATTTATTCCGAGAAATGCCGGGGGAAACTTAACATTTCAGGGGAAACGGCAAATATTAAAAAATATTTTATTAAATATAGGTATTAAAAATGTTTTATATTTGAGCACTTTATAAGTTTTATTTTATCAATGGGAAAGTTCAGATATATTTCAAATTAATATATTTACATTTCTGATAATAATATTGAAAATATTTTTTAAAACAAACTAAATTATTTTAACCAAGTGGGTCATGAAAGCAATTTTGCAAATTATACTATGCCAATATGCGTAACAAATGAAAGAAAAGAATATATGTTAAAAATACTTTAAGTGTATGCCTCTATCTGTATTATATTACCATTAATAAGCATTTCAAGTTTTTCCTTTGTTTATTTAGTTTATAAACATGAAATTTGAAGTATTTAAAAAGATTTCATAGCATTTGTCTGACTCGCAAAAGTACAAAAATAAATTTTTAAAACATTACATACATATATATCATTTGGATGTTAAAAGTCCTGTAAAAAGTTCACGAAATAGAAAACTCTAGTTTCATATGTATATGGTCTTGTTAAGGTCCAATAAAAAATGTTAAATTTTATCACGGTGTAACATTTGGACAAAAAATATGTTTTTTTAATTTTCCTAGAAGGATAATTGAAGTAAAAGTAGAAAATCTTCTCAAAGAGAATTTGCTTTATATATAAAACCAGTAAAATTGAAATTGTCTAAACATAGAGATAACATTAAAACTGTTTATTTAGAAACTTGCAACAGAAAACAAATTGAAATAGATATATAGGCTGGAACTTTTCAATGTTTTTATTTTTTTATATTAACCTAACTTATTAACAATTTGTTTGAATTATTTTTACTACGCATTGTTAAATATGCAATCACAAACTTCAATGTGCTTTCTCTGTTTCGGATATTTTCCCTTCCTCTTCTGTAAAATATTTTTCTCTCAAGAATAACAAATCTTCTAAATTAAAGACGTCATAACATTTTCAGCCACATTAGATCTTTGTTTTAGATATATGAGTTCTTTTTTCTTTAAACATTTAATCTGGCGTAGATGTCAGTTACTACACCATTTGAAATTCAGAACACATCAGTTGATATTCAGAAATTCCATTTGAAATTCTGAAGTCTTCATTTGATATTCAGAAATTCCATTTGAAATTCAGAACTCGTCACTTGATATTCAAAAATTTCATTTGAAAATCAGAATTCATCAATTGAAAATCAGAACTTGTTATTTGACATTCAGAATATTTCATATGAAATTCAAAACTTTTCATTTGAAATTCAGAAGTTATCAATACAGAAATTATATTCTACATAAGTACAACTTTTTAAAAGATTTTAACATACAATGTATATTATTTATTAATTACGGTTGTATATATTCTTAGCTTTATAGATCGTCGGATTTAAATCATGTAAATCTCTTAACACAAAGAGTAGAATGGTAACACACAAAGATCGTAAAACTACAGGAGGAGAAATATCGCTTTTTGTATGTTAACTTCCGGAAATGCGAGAGTAACAGTTGCATCTGCTAAGCACCATTTGTTTGTTGTTATTTTACGGTTGCTAAGAAAACGAAATATTTTACAACATCTAACAATAAAAAATATGTATTCATTTCATTTTCGTGTATATTCTTAAATGTACTCATTCTTTTCCTCATTTTCCTCATTTTCATATTTTGATTTAACATGTAAACATGGCTGCAAAATTTGAATTCGCTGTCTTCTCTCAACGTTGCGTCGGTAATAACAGCAAAGAGCGAGATTACTTGTCTTGAATATAGAAAGTCTTTGGTAACACTCCACTTATCTTGTAAGGTTGGTTAACTCGGACAAGTTTAATTTTGAAACGAAAATTATGTACCGATTACAGAAAAATGATTTTTGTTGTTGTTTTTAATTTCACGTCTATTGACGCTCAATAAGTGATTCGCTATTAATTGTGTTGTACTTTTATATTGTAATAAAAGACGTTCTATTTAAATGAAACGCAGGTTTTATTAACGCTAGAAAAATGATGTGTTCGCTACAGCTATATGTACAAGAGTAAAACAAAAGTATAACTCAAAATGGCGCGTGCAGTATGATGCATCCGCTAATGATGCCAGATTGGCTTAATGCAATCTATGATGCCAAATTGCATGTCCTGTTAAGGGTTACCCTAGCAAATTGCCTGTTAAATATTATTAAAGTTCCAATCTAACAATGTAAATAGTTTGGAAATCGGGCTAATAATAAGATATACAAATATCTCTTAAACTAATTGAGCTACACACATATAAGTGCATTTTTGTAGGTATTCGCGAGCACTGTGCAAAATATTTTTGTAATCGGTAAATAAATACACTTTTGACAATCATTACAAAATTTAACATGGTCACCCAGTAGCACCCATATGCACTATGGATACAAAGTTTGGCAAATCATCTGGAAAACACTTCAGATCTATGTAGGTCAAGATCTGTTTTCCGTTACACAATTAATTAAAAAATTGATTTGGAACCACTGTGTGCCGTCCAAAAAACCTGTCCACTTGTATTCATTTTATTCCCTGCGTAGTTATCCGTGCAAATTTGCAAATATGTGCAAATTTTGAACCAATATATAAAAGACAATATTTAATATTTGGAATCTGTTATAGATGAAGCTAAGGCTACAATTAGTGTCGGAGATTGCAGCCGTGCTATACAACATTCATCGACTTTTCACCAACAAGCTTTAGCCATGAAGGACATGCCTGTTGGACGTTAATTTTAATTTTTCTGCATAATTAATTTAATTTTTCTTGATTTCATTGCATATTGATAATGCAAATAATAAACAACACATGAAAATAATTAATTGTGATCTTTAATGCATTTTTTCAATTTAAATATATGACTGAATTTGGAGAATATCGAGTTATTTCTCCATAAATATTTTCTGAATTTCATATGAAATGTTCTGAAATTCATTTGACGAGTTCTGAATTTCAAATAACAAGTTCTGATTTTCAATTGATGAGATCTGATTTTCAATTGATGAGTTCTGAATTTCAAATGGAATTTCTGAATATCAAGTGACGAGTTCTGAATTTGAAATGGAATTTCTGAATATCAAGTGATGATTTCTGAATTTCAAATGGAATTTCTGAATATCAAGTGATGAGTTCTGAATTTCAAATGGAATATCTGAATATCAATTGATGAGTTCTGAATTTCAAATGGAATATCTGAATATCAATTGACGAGTTCTGAATTTGAAATGGAATTTCTGAATATCAAGTGATGAGTTCTGAATTTGAAATGGAATTTCTGAATATCAAGTGATGAGTTCTGAATTTCAAATGGAATATCTGAATATCAATTGATGAGTTCTGAATTTCAAATGGAATATCTGAATATCAATTGACGAGTTGTGAATTCCAAATGGAATTTCTGAATTTCAATTGGCGAGTTCTGAATTACACTTGGAAATGTAGTGCATGTGACTTATGACTTGATGACACCTTTAATTCTGACGATTTCCTTTATTTTCTTCACTTCAATATCAATATAATATAAATTACAAAATGCATAGTTAAACTTTTATCTAACAGAGCTAAAAAAAGTACTCAACAAAATGTAGGTGCATGATAATATAGAACTTAAAACAAAAATATATAATTAATTATAGGAAAAAAGACCTAAGTTGTAGTAATAGGACAGTGGTAATTTCAATTATAAAAGAAATAAAAAAGATCCCATTCATTACAATTTATAACCGGTTAAAGTATGTTTTAACAATAAACATTTTCTTTGACAACACCAAATAAATTATATTACATATCTATAAGAATATACATTTTAGTAATTAGATGCGCTATAATTTTGCAATTAACATTTATTGGAGACAGCGAAGAAGCCTATTTGAATGAGTGGTGACGGACACATTACAAACTTTCAATTCACTAGGCATTGTATTTTATAACCGAGCTACTCTAACATTCTTTTGTCAGTATTTAATATAAAGCACATCCTTTACTAAATGCAGTTATTTTAAACCATATTTGGCATACCTAAAATGAATTAATTTTTCCCAGGAAATGAAACAAGTCCGGGAAACCTCAAACCCTACACATCACGTTATATTTCAACTAGAAACAAGTATAGCAAATGTGGATCACTCCCGATTTCACTTTTTCCGCTCTAAAAACCAGATATTTTAAACGATTTCCCTCAAATTTCAGATAATAGATACTAAGTTTAGTGTAAATTTATGATTTGCTTTCATTGACGCACTGATCTAGTTTCTCATGTCCTGTAACATATAGAAATTTATGTCAATCACGTAATGTCACGTCACGTTATAAAAAATAAAAAAAATTATCAAAAAAGTCCGACGCATTACGCACTGCTTTGCGTTTTTGTAAAGAATGAATAAACAGACTTCTATTTTTGTCACGTCACCGTCTTTAGTTCAATTGTTTTCTTCTTTTCAGCATTTATAGAGCTTCTTATGTTGTACACAAATATTTTAGTTTTTTCGTTTGTATTTTTTTGGTCTGTAATCAATATTTGATTTGAACTGGGATATTGTCCTGGCTCAAGACCATTTTGCATCTATATTTAATAGAATGCAAATTTATTTACAAATGGCTGGTGACATTTATTACTTGGCTGCAGACTACCACTATCATGATTTCCACCCTGTCTAAAGGTTTCATTCAGGTGGCTTCGCAGCGACTTTTCAACATCAAACCCGGCCTCTATAAGGAGATAATTCACACAAACGAACGAGAATCACAACTTGCCGAATTTGCGTTTAAAAAATCGCACCAAGTAATAAAGTACACATGCCATCTTACAAGCATCTCATTGAGTTGCATATGTAAGTAAAGGGTAATTTTTTAAGAGCTTGATAACTTTTTTTTTAAAAAAAACGCATAAAATTTGCAAAATCTCATCGGTTCTTTATTTGAAACGTTAGATTGGTCCATGACATTTACTTTTTGAAGATAATTTCATTTAAATGTTGACCGCGGCTGCGTCTTAGGTGGTCCATCCGCTTAGTCCAATTTTGGCATTTCCACGTTTTTGAGTAACAGAGACCCAATTGGTGCGAACGGCGACGAATCGAAAATTGGTGGTCATCATTAACACTGGCCGATACAGCTGCGATATTTTCTTCAGTTCGCACTCTACGTAAGCGTGTTGGTGGTTTAATGTCCAACAATGTAAATTTGGTGCGAAATTTAGTCACAATAGCCCGAATAGCCGCTTCAGTGGGTCGATTAAACTGACCATAAAATGGAAGCGCGCAATGAACTTTCTTAACAGAGCACGCATTTTGATAATAAAATTCAATAATTTGCAAGCGTTGTTCGTTTGTAAGACGATTCATGATGAAATGTCAAAGCATACTGAGCATCTTTCTCTTTGACACCATGTCTGAAATCCCACGTGATCTGTCAAATACTAATGCATGAAAATCCTAACCTCAAAAAAATCACTCTTTATATGTATATGCAGGTATAGTTGCCCAGTAATACTTCTGCCGTGCCAACGCTCATTTGTTTTAGTTTTTTCGTTTGTATTTTTTTGGGTCTTTAATCAAAATTTGATTTGAACTGGGATATTGTCGTGGCTTAAGACCATTTTGCATTTATATTTAATAGAATGCAAATTAATTTACAAATGGCATGGTGACATTTATTACTTGGCTGCAGACTACCACTATCAAATAAATTTGCATTCTATTAAATATAGATGCAAAATGGTCTTAAGCCAGTGGTAGTCTGCAGCCAAGTAATAAATGTCACCATGCCATTTGTAAATAAATTTGCATTCTATTAAATATAGATGCAAAATGGTCTTGAGCCAGGACAATATCCCAGTTCAAATCAAGTACACAAATATATTCAGAAGTAAAAATAAATTTTAATTTTCTTTGTTTTTTCACCCCTTTGAAACGTACGACCGTCACGTATGTGACCAGAGAAATGCCCGCTCATACTCTAACCGATTTTCCTCAAATTACAACTAATATGGATACCATTTTATAATGAACATCTGTAGTAAGAATTGATCACATCGGTCCATGTTTTGATATAGCTTACATATATTTTTTTATATTTGTTCGAACGGTCCCAACGCCTCTCACTCCCGCCCCTTCCGACCGAGAGGGCCACGTCCCCATAACGTAGGGACAACGTACACACCACAGTCCGAACCATGGCGGCCAAGCAGTAGAGGGTGGACACCGGTTACAGATTAAATATCTTCAGCCGGCAAAAACAAAACAAAGACAAACTACACTAAAGGTTAATGCTAACATTTGACATAGAAGCAATACATTGCATTTAATAATACTAAAACAGAATACTAAACATTCAAGTACGAGAGAATCCTTGACTTTATTGTATCGATTCCGACACCAAAATCTATGATGTGGTACAATGAATTAAAATCAATACACATTCTACGAATGGGCTGCGCAGAAGCATAATTCGTACGCTGAATATCAATATGAAGAAACTGATAGTATCTAGTTGGTCTAAATGGCACTTTGTTAACCATAGTAATAATATGATTGTTGAAATTCAGTTTGGAATCCATTAGAATACCAAGGTCTACGAAAGAATCAACTACCTCTAACTCAGTTCCTCCAATATTATACCTGACAAATCTCGGGTTCTATCTAAAGAAACACATATGTCTGCATTTCCTTAGATTGAGTTCCATGCAATTTATGTCACACCAGCGTCCAAAATTATCCAAGTCAGTCTGCAATGGATGAGAAAATTCTGGCCAATCATAAGAAAAAAATATTTTCACATCATCTGCATACATTAGAAGTTTAGAGTTAATAATAGACTCTGGAAGGTCAATAATAATAATAATAAGAGTAAAACAGGCCCTAGATGACTACCCTGAGGGACTCCCGATGGAATCAGAATTCGTTTAGAATAAGAATTTCCAAATTTAACAATCTGTGAGCGATTCGAAACATACGAAGATATCCACTTCAAGAAGTCGGAGCTAAAACCAATGCGATCTAATTTATATACCAAAAGTTCATGGTTCACTTTATCGAATGCTTTACTAAAATCCGTATAGATGACATCAGTCTGTTTACCCTGAACAAATTCATCAATAACGTGAGAAGTAAACTGAATTAAATTTGTAACAGTAGAAAAGCCCTTACGAAATCCATGTTGGTATGGACTCAATATAGAAGAAACCCTATGAGATACCACCTCAGTAACCAATTTCTCAAATAGCTTCGGAATGGCACTCAACTTAGCTATCCCTCTATAGTTTGACACGTCAATTAGACTGCCAGACTTATGGAGGGGGTCAATGAATGAACTCCTCCAAGCCAAAGGGAAATATCCAAATCTCAATGAAGTATTAAATAACAATGTTAGCGGAATAGCCAAACCACTAGCACAGAATTTCAAAATTATACTTGGCACCCCATCTGGGCCAACACTATTCGTGGATCTGAGATTATTCAAATTGGACAAAACCAAGGGTAAATCAAATACAGGGATTTCTAGTTGACTCAATGCAGAGACATTAAGAGGATAAAAGTGCCATTCGTTCGATAAGATCGTTCAGAATAAGTCGTCGCAAAAAACTTTGCAAAACAATCCATTCATTCTAATCCTAGTTGGCTTAGATGCGGATCTACGCTTAAGATTCACGAAGTCATAAAAAGATCTGGGGTTCTTCCTAAAATCATTCTTTAGTTTCTCCAAGTAGATCCTATAAAGTCTCTGAGACTCAATGCTATATCTCGACCTAGCAACGGAGTATTTGATATAGTCAGAATTTAAACCAGTCCTCTTAAATTTTTTAAAGAGTCTACTTCTCGAATATCTATGTAGATTTGCCGTGTACCATTATATTTGGCTATTGTAAATGTGGATCACATTCGGTCTATGCTTTTTTGTGGTCTACCCCATACAAATGTCTCCTACGATTTGATTCCTAGAACAGATGTAATAAAATCTTGCATTGGGATTGACTTAGCCTTTCCTTACTTGCTTTAAGTTAATTTAGTAGTACTGATTTGAATTTTACCACTTCCCTTGGAGCAACAATTTAAAAATTGTTAAAAGCAACATTGTTGTGTTTAAATTGTAAAGGGTTGATTTAAAGCACATAAAGAATATTTAATATCTCCTGTATGGTGGGTTTATTATTGTGTATATGTTCTACTAAACCATGTTGTCGTAAACCATTCTTCTGGTCACACCAACCCTAATATGTCGCCCTCTTTGAGCCCCCATGCCAGTGGCCCTTGGATGGTTCAAATGTTGGAACAGGTCCTACTATTTTCTTGTGAACATATCCCCACTTTTAGATTTATTTATTTCATCTTTTAATTCATACACAGAAATCCCTTAGCAGATCTAGTAGATTGAAGTTGATCGACTTGCCATCCTTAAAAAGCAGACGTGTTGTGTTAAAC
Source organism: Polietes domitor (assembly GCA_947397865.1). Taxonomy (NCBI): domain Eukaryota; kingdom Metazoa; phylum Arthropoda; class Insecta; order Diptera; family Muscidae; genus Polietes; species Polietes domitor. The sequence continues at coordinate 123,977,980 of OX377621.1, forward strand.
ACCGTGATGGTTTATAAGGTTATAAATGGTGATTTCTCTTCTGACTATATTATTTCTAGGATTACGTTTAACGTGCCATTTAGACCTTCTAGATACTATCAATTCCTTCATATTGATTTTCAGCGTACGAATTATGCTTCCACAGAGCCCATTCGTAGAATGTATATTGATTTCAATTCATTATGTCACATCATAGATTTCTGATTAGGAATCGATATAATAAAGTCCAGGATTTTCTCCTGCTTGGATGTTTAGTTTTGTTATGATATGTTTACTTTAATATTTTTAGTTACTAACTTTAAGAATAACCATTATTTGCATGTGATACTAATATTTTGTTTAATAATATTTTTGTAATACCGGCTGTTGATATTTGATCTGTAGCCGGTGTCCACCCTCTACTGCTTGGCCGTCATGGTTCGGACTGTGGTGTGTACGTTGTCCCTACGTTATGGGGACGTGGCCCACTCGGTCGGAAGGGGCGGGATTGAGAGGCGTTGGGACCTTTAGAAAAAATAAATACTATCTTATTTAATTCGGGAAACGTATCTCGAGAAAAATGGGGCGCAATAAAAATATGTTATTTATTGCAAACCGGGCTGTAACTAAGATTTCATGTTCCATAGTTTCGGAACCAAAGTTTATTTCTTGAAATTACATATATATCACTAAAAAATCATATCTTCTCAGTGCTGTATGAGTTCACGCCTAACCAAACTTACTGTAATATGGCAAAAAAACTTTTGGAATATCGGCCCGTTCCAGTTTTACTGCCGTTTTTCCCAGCTGAAATATAATGTGATCTGTCAAAGTAACAACGTAATATGAATATTATAGGTTGGTAATAGGGTAAAGTGGAGAACGGCAATAGGAAAGCAATTGACCTGTACTTTGATCTCAAGCTCCAGATGGACAATAGTGTTTTTGAGAGCTAGAAGGCTGAAAATTGGAACGTATATATTACTGACCACGAGAAAGATCAATTTGATGCCGAAATTTGGATTTTCGTTTCGTGGGCGTTGGGGCGTGGCAAAAGGGTTTTTGAGAGGCTGAAAATTGGTACACATATATAACTGCCCACGAGAATGATAAATATGATACCGAAATTTGGATTTTCGTTTAGTGGGAGTAGCAATAGTGTTTTTTAAGCTAGGAGGCTGAAAATTGGAACGTATATATTACTGACCACGAGAATGATAAATACGATGCCGAAATTTGGATTTTCATTTTGTGGGCGTGGCAAAAGCGTTTTTGAGAGCGAGAAGGCTGAAAATTGGAACATACATATTACTGACCACGAGAATGATTTTCGTTTTGTGGGCGGAGTGGGCGTAGCAATATTGTTCTTTGAGCTAGAAGGCTGAATGTATATATTACTGACCACGATAAAGATCAATTTGATGCCGAAATTTGGATTTTCTTTTTGTGGGCGGATTGGGCGTGACATAGTGTTATTTGAACTAGAAGGCTGAAAATTGGAATGTATATATTACTGACCACGAGAAAGATCAATTTGATTTCGAAATTTTGATTTTTTTCTTGGGCTTTGGGGCGTGGCAAAAGTGTTTTTGAGAGCTAGAAGGCTGAAAATTGCTACATAGATATTACTGACCACGAGAAAGATAAATATGATGCTGGCTTTTGAATTTTCGTTTGGTGAGCAGTGGTGCGTGGCAATAGTGTTTTTGAGAGCTAGAAGGCTGAAAATTGGTACATATATTAATGATCACGAGAAAGATCAATTTGATGTCGAAAGTTGGATTTTCGCTTTGTGGGCTTAGTGGGCGTGGCAAAAGTGTTTTTGGGAGCTAGAAGACTGAAAATTGGTACATGTGTATTACTGACTACGAGAATGATAAATATGATACCGCAATTTTATATTTTCGTTTATTGGGCGTGGCAATAGTGCTTTTTAAGCTAGAAGGCTGAAAATTGGAAAGTATATAATACTGGCAACGAGAAAGATAAATATGATGCCGGATTTTGAATTTTCGTGGGCGGTGGGGGAGTTGCAAAAGTGTTTTTTTAGCTATAAGGCTGAAAATTGGAACGTATATATTACTGACCACGATAATATCAATATGAAACCTGATTTTAATTTTACCATTTGTTTTTTTTTTGCCTGGCGGAGCGGGCGGGGTTCAGCTAGTATTATATAAGTCGTCCTGCAAATAATGAGAATATTCTGGTCGTTTTTAAGAAAAAATATTTTCACATCATCCGCATACATGAAAATCCTAGAGTTTATAATAGACCCCGGGAGATAAATTTCCCAGATATTAATTAAATTAAAATTGACGCAGAAAAAGTACAAAAATAATAATATTAACAGCGAAACGTATAAAATTTGAGAACACCTCCTGTATATTTCCATCAAAAAATTAATCTTCGAATATATGACTTTGCAAATGACATTTGTCTCATTTTGCATATTAGTATACATTTTTATAAAAGAATATAACATTAGTTAGCACCTCTCGTATTTCTTGTGGTGTTCAAAAGAAAGATGAAAACAAACTTCACGATAATTTGGTAATTTAAATAGACATGATCGGCGATTTAAGTGAATTTTTATTTAAAATATGAAATTAGAAATTTTTAAATAAATATGTGAAATTTTAAATTAGAGTCGGCTATAAAATGTACCGATTATTTTTTCAAATTTCTGTTTTTATTTGTCATTTGATAATGGAACACAATCATTCATATGACTTCCACGACTGACTCGGCAGTTCCTTATCCGATCAACCCAATTTTTCAGTAAATGTCCTAATGAAGCCGCCAGCCCAAAATCCACACCAAACAGTGACTCATTGTGGATGCATTGGCTTCTCAATAGTCACGTAAGTGTTCTCTGAACCCCATATGCGCCAAATTAGCTTATTGACATAGCCACGAGATGAAAATGAGCTTCATCTGAAAATACGAACATTTCCCACGCAAATTTCTTACAGTTTGCGTTTAAGACACACTACTTTGGAAGTAAGTTTTTAATATTTCTCTATTTTCAAACATAAACATGAAAATAAAACTTAATGTTATTCTACCTTTCAAAGTCAAAGTAATCGGTAGCTAAAATTTAAAATGTTAAATGATCCTATATTATAGTATTTTCAGAACGGCTGAACCGATTTGGTTGATTTTTGTCATAAACTGTTCGTAGGAGTCCGAATTAGGTTTTAGGGTGAACAAATTTTTGGATTTTTAAAAAAATTAAAACTGACTTTCTAGGCTATTAGTCTAAATTTAAACAATGGAAATGCGAATAAATCTTAATGCGTGGACGTGCGTGATTAAATTTTTTCCTTCGTGAGCGTGCGTTAACGTGAGTCAAAAATCACTCTCGCGCCCATCTCTAATCCCAACGACAAACCTTGGATTCGTTCAAAAGAAGCACAGATGCTTACATTTCCTTTGATTATATTCCATGTAATTAAGTATCCAAAAAAATCCAAATTCTGGCCAATTATAAAAAAAATATTTTCACATCTTAAGTCTAGATATGTGATAGTTATAAATTATTGATTTCCTTGAGAATAGCGGCTTTAATGACATGTTTTATTTATGTTTTCATATAATTTTTAGATTGAAATTAAAATTGGAGCGTTATATTGCACGCAAAGACGTCCAGGAGAAGCTCAGTGTGTGTATGGCAAAAAAACTTCGTCTGGAAATGGAAGAAATTCAAAACAAAATATCTGAACATGAAAATGACCTTGAATTGGCTAAAGACAATTTGAGGACTTTTGAACGAGAATATCAAACCGTTACAAAAAAGCAGACAATGATTGACAGCACAACAGAAAAACTAAAAAAGGAAATTGAAGAAAAGGTAACTGAGATTGCAACGTACCAAAATGGTATTATTACTAAAAATCTCTAAAAACACATAAACGACACTTCAACGTCATTAAATCAACGATTTCTATGTCCAAAATTCATAAATAACAAAACTAAAAAGTTGAGGAAAAATTGATAAAAAAGTTTTTATATAAAAATAGAAATAATAAAGAAACGATTTTGTACCAGCTATCATCCTAAATATGAAAACAATGCTTATATAAAGATTTTACCGACTGTTCTGTAAACTGTCAAAAAAATGTAAAAATACTGAAGTTACTTTCTCCCAGGTAAAACTCACAAAATTTTAAAAATCGCCTCCAGGGGGCGAGGACTCTCTAATAAACTTGCTTTCTAAATATGAAATGAAAACCCATTCCCAAAGATGGAAAATGGCGAAAATGAAACAATATATGTTTGTTTGGCAAATACACAGAGATTCCTCAAATTTAAGTAAACAGCGTACATATCGTTCGAAAGGTCAAGTTTCCTTCTCTTAAATCCTGCGAGAAAGGATTATAAGTTATATGTTTATTAGTGCGCAAAGGTATGCAAAACCGGGTTCTTACCAGTAAGTTAAGATTTTGGAGGTGTTTGGGAAATTTCATAAAAAAATTCTTCTTTTATTCGAGAAAAATACAAGAAAAAGTGTTATTTTCATAGAACATAGTCGATTTTTGGTAATATTTCGTTTTCAAGATAATTTAAAAAACATGTATTCGCACGTGGTTTTAGCGACCAACAATTCAAACGCCAATTTCAGCGAAATTGTGGCGATATTTCAATGTGACTAATTTCAGAATGTTGTGCAATTTAAAGATTCCAGCTTCATCCGTTAGGTTGGTACCATTTTTATCCCTAGCCAACGGATCCGACTGAATTTTTGTTTGTGTATCAATGTCGCTTATAATATATTGTTGAAAAAATCCAACATTTACGGTTTCAATTGCTTATATTTGAACTTTCTCTGTCCAGGATTCTGAATCTTTTCTGACACAAATATTCCCCATGAAGTCAGCAATCATAAGCCAACAACATATTTTGGTAATCTCAATATGTTAAAAAGTTACTTTTATTTGCCTGTTAACATGGGAAGCAAAATGCTATTGACGGTGAAATGGTTGCATTTGATAGTACGATATACCCTAAATCTAGAGAATTGTTTTAAAAAAATCGATGTAGAGAATTACAACCTTCGGTTTTATGGTGTTCTATTTTTGAACTATTTTATTTTTATATTCATAGCCACTTTTGCAGTCACAAACTGTGTGAGTGTATAACCAAATCAGAAATATTTGAAAAAAAAATGGCTTTAGAAAAAAATTTCTTCTCCAAATTTATATGACAGACGACAGCCAAATCAGAGAATATTGCACACTCACTTCTTTAAATAAATGATTCCCAAATGAATGAGAACCACAACTCACTTTCGGAATAACAGTCAAAACAATCGCACCAAGTGTCAAAGTTGCACATTGCCATCTAACAAGCATTTCATTGAGTTGCATATGGAAGTGTGTGTATATCAATATTGTATGTATTTCAATTGGGATTGTATTTCCTGGCTCTAGACCTTTTTGCTTCTATATTTTATAGAATGCAAATTTATTTATAAATGCTCTGGGTAGCATATACCAATCGCCAAGTGATTTAAATAATATAGGGAATAAGTAGTTTTCAACACTTACATTACACAATGAATTTCGTATTTTGAAGGATTGAACCTGATTAGTTTGGTCGAACTATTTCCGTTCAATGGTGATGGTATATTATAATGATCATACATTCTGGAACTTAGGAGAATTGGTTGGACTATTATGTAGGGTGCGCCGCAAGTAAATACAAATTTACAGCTGCGGCACCACGACAACCTTTTTATACCCTCCACCTCCAGGATGGGGGTATATTCACTTTGTCATTCCGTTTGTAACACCTTGAAATATTCATCGGAGACCCCATAAAGTATATATATTCTGGGTCGTGGTAAAATTCTAAGACGATATAGCCATGTCCGTCTGTCTGTCTGTTGAAAGCACGATAGCGGCCGAACGAAATGAGCTAGGAGGTTCAAATTTTGCCTAAATGTGTCTTATGGTCGTAGATCGGTTGGGATTGAAAGTGGGCGAAATCGGCCCAGAGGGAAAAATTTTTCCCTCACATGGACTGAAAATACCCCTAATATTTAGAGTATTTTAGCATGTTTTTTGAAAATTTCCAATTTTATACACTTGAAATTTGTTTCGTACCTTCCTCCAGTAACGTGTAATCACAAAAAATTACAAAAAAAGATTTAGTGGATTAAATGGGACAAAAGGGATAAAAATTGTACCTTTGATACAACAACAGCTAGAAACATGAAATTCGGTTTGTACGTTCCTATAATTACGTAGACATGTAAAATATAAAGATTTTTTGAAATTTGTACTTATAAGGGATACAATTGGTAATGGGGGATAAAAATTGTACCAACCAAACCGCAGAAGATAAAATCATGAAATTCGGTGTATGCATTTATCTGACTGTGTAGACGTGAAACATAATGAATTTGTTCGAAAATTGTACTTTTAGGCGGAAAATGGGGCGAAAGGGATAAAAATGGTACCAATTAAAAACGGAATAAAATTGGTAGCTAGAATAATGAAATTCAGTGGTTATACTCGTCTGTCTTCGTAGACACGCACAATATGAGTATTTCTCCCAAATCGTACTTTAAGGTCAACATTTAAACTTACTTCACTTCTTTGTAAAGTCGACAGGCGGTAATCTACCGGTTATTCTATGGAATGCACTCCGTGGTGGAGGGTATATAAGATTCGGCCCGGCCGAACTTAACGCCTTTTTACTTGTTTTCAAATAAGTTTATTTCGGAAACAGTTCTAAAAATTAAATTCATGTCTTCGGGAAAATATAGACTATACAATGTACTATGAAATACTAAAAATAAATTTTAAAATTACCCAGCAAAAAATAACATGACGAAGAAGTGGATAAACATGTGTTCAACTGGTGAAAAGATGATATGGAAGTAATTCTTTTTTGGGCGCATCATACATGATTTTAACATAGGGTTGTCATTGGGAGGAATGGGTTCATTTACAGATCCCACTCACTTCGTTCGAATGAGTGCTTAGAAGCACTGTACATGACATTTTTTTCACAGGTGAAAGTTATACACTTTTGGATACATTGTGAGAGTTCTTATCAATCATTTCTCTGACTTAATGAAAATGCACTCAATCCTTCTTAAACCAGATTTTGCATTACTTCGGTTTAATTTTTATAAAACTCCACTCCATCAAATTTTAGAAACAACCGAAACATTTTTGAAAATATATCTAGTTTTAAGTTATATACTTATATATAGTTTTTTGAATACATGCTGTATTTTCTTTGAAAGAGGGCTCTCCAGAACATTCTGATCTGCGGTAGTTTTTATTTCTCTTGTCGAATTCTTCACAATTCTTTAGTTTTCTCTACGATTTAAAATACTTTTCAGTATATTCTTCACAGTGTTTTACCCAAACTTCAAAAATTAACTATTTAAAAATTTTAAAACTTTTTGTTAAAAATGTAAAAAATGTCACCAACATTTTATATTCTTAAAATGATCTCAATTTAAAACAATCGTTTCTTCTTCATCTACGAAATCTGGATGACGCTCCAACATTATCCAATAAAAAATATTTGAGATCGAATTGAACAAATAAATATTTCTATCCTACCCATAAGACCCATATTAAAATCAACTACACAAACCACTATTAGTCATTTAACATACACCGCAACAGAATTTTTTTCGATATTTGATTATTTTACATTTTCTATAATGAAGATATGAAATGAAAAACTTAACTTAATTCTATTGAAAGAGAAATTTTTAATTTATAATTTATTTATTCGTATTTGAGAAGCTATTTAGAATATATGTTTGATTGAGGAGTAATGAAAGTGTCATTCATTTGGAAAAACTTCAATTTTATTGCTGGGAATATGTGTTAACATATTTTTTTGGGAAGTGCTTTCGAAAGACTTCATTAGATGACAAATATATTTGCATTTGAGAATCTATTTAGAATTAATTAGCTTGAATGCATGATTTATGTGTAATGATAATGCCATTCATTTTTAACTACTTTCGATTTTTTTGCTGGGTACTATTACATCAAATCAAAAATCAAAATTTTTATGAAATACTAAAAAACGAGCAGTCAGAAAATAACACTTTCATACATTTTGATACAAATGGCACAATAAGAAGTATATTATTATTATGGAAACACTATATGTTGACAATAAAATTACTATTTTGTTGTGTGTCTTTTATTGCCAATATCACCTACACAAGAACTTCCCTTGAAAATTCACACAAAAGCTGGCATTTGTAATTTGTAATCGATCTCTAAATAGTTTCCGGTTTTGAGATTTATGTTCCACTTGGAATATGTCCATAGGTTTTCAATCGGGTAGTGATTACACTACTACTTCGAGGTATTATTACCGGTTTTGAGATTTGTGTTCCAATACTCTCCACTTGGAATATGTCCATAAGTTTTCGATCGGGTAGTGATACACTACTACTTCGAAGTATTTTGGGTCATAGACAGTTTTTCAAAGACCCAGACCAAGAGCATTTTGTTGTATACACATGGTAACAAGGAAGTCATCAAGAATTTTTCGTATACGAATGTATGCATAATAGCTGAAATCTAATGTTTGACCCCAACGCTATAGTATGAGAACTAGGGTGTCCAAAAAACGGCTATTTTAGAAAGACGGTTTTCGGTTTAACCGAAAATTCAATTTTTTTAAAAACCGGTTTTCGGTTATAGTTTTTTTACAAAACCGTTTAAACCGGTTATAGCCGTTTTTTTAATCAAAGTACGAAAATATTTAAATTCAAATTTTTTGTTACGAAAGTAAATACAGTTCATTTTTAGTAAAGGTAATAAGGAACTTCAGTAGGATTTTTTTTTTGGTTTGAGATCATTTTAAAATAAAGTCAATTCGTGTTGTCATTTATTTTGGTTTAAGACCAAAGGTTGTGTTGAAGTCTTCAGCAGAACACAAAATTAGCAAAAAGGCAAAGTGAGACCTTTATTGTTGCAGCTAAAAATAATTCACATTATTACGTACAAAAACTTGAATAAAAAATTTACGTAGAATCCTTCTTATAATAATATCGCAATACCAGTATACAATTGAAGTGATAATTTTGTAAGCAATTTTTTTGTTTGTTTTTGATAAAGCTTGACGTAGAAAAAACACGCTTGCTAAATATTGATGTAGGGCTAACAGGGCATCATATAAGTAACTTAGCTTTTCAGTTTTTTTCTTAGTTTTGTCAAAAATGCGAAATCGTCATATAAAGTCGCCTGTCTTTCGCCATTTCGAGCAATTTAGGTGTTTTTATAATTCATTTGCAAATTCCTTTGTATCCGATTTTGATGAGTATTTCAATACGCCATCGTTTAACGAAAAATTTCGGGAACTTAAAAACAGCAAATGTGCATTCAATGTTTTTACTTTTCTTTCTTCCAGTCTCGCCATCAGTCTTTGGCACAAATCAAGGGCGTATGTGTCTTCTATCTTTTTTAAACTGATGAACAAAAATTTGTGCATTGCATTAGCTTCTCTGAGTGTTGCTGAGTCCTTTGACAGTTCTTTAATTGCTAACACAATGTGCAATGTTCTCTTATTTACCAAAAACCGGTTAAACGACACGAAAAACCCGGTTTTCTCGGTTAACCGAAAATGGCCATTTTCCAAAAACCGGCCGACGGTTGCAGGTGACGAAATCGGATTACCGGTTACGTTTATGGGCACTATACGTGTAGCTTGGCGTAATGGTCTCTTCTTGTGGAATCGTAATAGTATTTCAGATCAGTCTATGTGGATAATAAATAATTTTTCATAACATAGCATATGTTTTGTGTTCGAAAATATTTTTTTATAACGACATGATTTTCAGCAGTTTAATGTTTTCTCTAATTCCTGCCTACATCTTGTTAATTATGGTATAAATCCAAGTAACTATAGCTCTATATGTTTTTGTTACGATATAAAAACAATAAATTAATATTTTTCTTTATATCAGAATGATGGTGCTATAAAAAGCTTTTTTCTTGCCTAAATTGAAAAAATGTTACGTGGTGCTATTTTTTTGTCCGCAACTGTGCAAATAAAATGTGCTCCACATATTTGTTATTTCCATATAAATGAATAAAATTGTATTTTTCGTACATTTTAGGATCGTAACTTGAAGATGGCAGATGATAAGAAAGTGCAAATAATTAAAAAAATTGAATATCTTAAAAATAAAATCAATGAAGAAAAATCTAAATTTGAGGTAAGTCGAAATTAGTTTTGTCGTGGCTTACATTTCAAAATTATTGAATTTAGAAACGAAAACGCGATGCAAATGAGAGGCAAAATGAGCTAAAAAACGAAATAAAGATGTTGCAAGTGTACGCTCAAGATTTAAAAAATCTAAATACTGAAGAAATGTCAGACACTAATCGTGAAAAACGCATTAGGGAATGCGACATAAGAATGGAGCAAATCAAACAGGAGTCTAGACGTTTAAATCAGGAGCATAGAAGTATCCAGAACAAATTAGACGAGTGCATACCAGAAACTCAAAGTCTGAAGTCTCGTTTAGAATCGCTGGAGAATGTTAACGAACAAAAAATGAAGGTATGAATATCAAATATGTTCATCATTAAACGAAGATTACAGTAATTTAATATTTTTACAGTTTTTGCAATTAAAATTTCCTGATGTTTATGAGGCCATCAAATGGTTGGATGCAAATATGGATATGTTCGAAGGCCGAGTTTATAAACCAATTATACTCGAGGTAATAATTTATCACACGTAATCATTAGAGTTTTCAGGCAAAATATGTGGGGCCTAGAGGTGAGACATTGAATTCATTCAGCCAAAGAGTGTATGAAGGTTAGGTTATATTGCACCTTCACTCAGAGACCCATTGTGATTCATTGTCGAGTAAAAAGAAATAGAAGCAAAAGGGGGGAGAAAGGACAGACTAAGGACAGGATGAAATTTAAAAATAGATTAAGGTTGTGAAATAGGTGGATGCAATGGTTGGATGCAAATATGGATATGTTCGAAGGCCGAGTTTATAAACCAATTATACTCGAGGTAATAATTTATCACACGTAATCATTAGAGTTTTCAGGCAAAATATGTGGGGCCTAGAGGTGAGACATTGAATTCATTCAGCCAAAGAGTGTATGAAGGTTAGGTTATATTGCACCTTCACTCAGAGACCCATTGTGATTCATTGTCGAGTAAAAAGAAATAGAAGCAAAAGGGGGGAGAAAGGACAGACTAAGGACAGGATGAAATTTAAAAATAGATTAAGGTTGTGAAATAGGTGGATTGGTCAGTTTTGATCAATCGTTATACCCGCAGCCTTTATCCTCTTTTTTTTTTTTTTTTTTCAAATTATAAATTCATCTTTATTAACATTTCGTTTATATATACATATTTACATGGTTTGAGATTTTATACTAAGATATTACAACAATTGAGATCAGTTTTTATATTATAGTTTTGTAGAATTTACTTAAATAGGGTTTGAAGAAAAATAAAGAGAAACCTTCATTTGAGAGCTTTTATCCTAAAGCCATTTATACACATTATGAAGCTGATCAGGCCGTCGATGTTGCATTTCGACGCATCCCACAGAGGATTGAAATCGCCAAAATGGAGAGTAATTCAAAAATTCAAATTTCAAATTTTTTTTTTTAAATTTATGTACATCACAATCGAAAATATCAATGACATGTGTTGTTTAATTTTCCTTTTATACTGTATTAAAATCAATAAAGTTTTGAGTTTTACGCGAACAGTTGCGAAAAGTTCATATTGTTAATTAATCTTCAAGTTCAAGTTTTTCACAGTGCTTTTACAAAAAAATTATTCAATGAAAGTATTGTAGAAATATTTTTAACTTTTTTTAATATGTCCAAATTTGAGGTAGTGAATTTTAATATTTAATATTCCGCAATTACATGTTTGCGTGTTTTTGCGCCAATCCTTTTTATTAAGTAATTGTGAAAATAGTCATAAATATAATAAAAATGCCACCACTGATCTGCTACGCAAACAGACAAGAACCATGAGTGCCGGGGTATTTAGTGAAAAGTTTCTGCACGAACAACGTCTTCGTGCCAAAGTTCTTTCTTCTCCCAGGGTAAGTAAGAGCTTTTGGTCATTTGTGAACAGAATAAAGGATAACTCCTCATCTATCCCAACTCTTGTTAAAGATGAGCAGATATTCACTAACCCGGTTGCCAAAGCTAACCTATTGGCTGAAATGTTTGCAAGGAATTCATCCTTGCCGGAAAGCAATCAACCATTCCCCGTGATCGAAAATGTATCTAGTTCCATGCCTCAGATGCATATCTTGCATACCGTGCAGGGGTTTTCCCAGCGCGTTGGAAAATTGCGAACATACAGCACATCCCTAAAAAGGTGAGGCCAATAACCCTGCTAACTATCGACCGATCGCGATTTGCTCAGGGCTCTCGAAGGTTATGGAGAGTATGGTTAACCACCATCTTGTGAGGTATTTAGAAACCAATGACTTACTTAATGATCGACAGTATGGCTTCCGTAAAAATCGATATACGGGAGACCTGATGACACTGCTATCCGAAAAGTGGAATCGATCCATTCACCAGCTTGGTGAGAGTAAGGTCGTTGCTCTAGATATCTACAAGGCCTTTGATAGAGTTTGGCACGGCGCATTCATATCAAAGCTTATCGCTTTTGGTGTTGGTAGCGACTTCTCTCGATTTATATCGAGCTTCCTCAGAGATCGCACGTGTTGTTATAGATGGGTTCTCATCCGACGAGCATAGGTTAACCGCAGGAGTACCGCAGAGCTCTGTCCTTTCCCCCTCCCTTTTACTTATTTTCATTTCGAAGTTTAAAACAAAGGTCAACAAACACTAACCCCTCTTTCCTCCTTCCAATACCGTATCTTCCTCCCGCCAACGCAATGCATTTATAGGGGACATCCCCTGAGTGTTGGTTCAATGAAAAAGGTGATACCCTGAACTTTCTACAAGTAATTTACTACCAATTCTACATGTAAAGGGTGATTTTTTAAAAGCTATAGGAAAGTTTGTCAAAAAAAAAAACACATAAAATTCAGAAAAAAGCATGAAATATTTATTTGAATCGATAGTACGGTCCATATAATTTAATGTTTGAAGATTATTTCATGCAAATGTTGACCTTGAAGCATTCACAATATCACACCTGTTTTTAAAAAATAATCAACAAATAAATTATGTAATGGATTTATCTAGTAACTAGTGAAATTAAATAAAAATACGCTCTTGGGAAACTTTAAACTTGCATAGTCTATAAATCAATTCTATTTAAATTGAACCCACTTTCGAAGCTATCCAAATTCATGAGAAATTGACATCAGAAACATATTTTTAAGAGTAATATTAATTCCTCGTAAATTCCTGTAATTTTTGAAAACTTGTAATGATCCGCAAATGCCCTACGAAAAGTATTTCCATCGTTCATAGTGCCTTCAAAACGCATCATTTTTAAAAACGTAAAAATGCAACATTAGGACAATTAAAATAAGATATTTTTTTTAATAAATTCTGATGTTTCGGTCGCTACCAGTGCTATTCCTTTTCCCTATTTTGACTGTAAATGTGCGAAATTAAAAAATCTATTTAATTTTCTCGTCTATGCAGTCGTTTGATTGGTACTATTTGTGTACCTCTTTTCCCATTTTACCCCTTCGAAATATTCATATATTTAACTAGTCTGCACATTTAGAGGAATATAGAAACCGAATTTCATGTTCCTAGCTCTTGTCGTTTAATTGGTACTATTTGTATCTCTTTTTGTCCCATCTAACTCCTTAAAAGTATGAATTTGGCAAAAATAGACTTTTGATTTGTGTGGAAATTAAAAAAATTGCTTAAATACTCAAAATATTAGAGGTGTTTTCAGTCCTTGTTAAGCGATCAATTCCAAGCGATCTACAACCATTAGACGCAAATGTGGAAAGTTTGCTTTCAACAGACAGACAGACGGACATGGCTAGATCGTCTTAGAATTTTACCACGACCGAGAATATACTTTATGGGGTCTTCAATTAATATTTCAAGTTGTTACAAATCGAATTGAGCAATGTAAAGGACTTAAAATGTGGATTCAATCGGATGAAATTTGGCAGAATAATTAGCGGATTTAGTTCCAGTAAGGGCATTCAACCCTTTTCCTTCGTCAGATATAATCTAAAAGTTATTTCAACAACTTTTTTTGTTTCGATAAGAATCCTTAGCAAAGGACTTAAAATATGAATTCAATCGGATGAAATTTAACAGAATTTAGCATAGGACATGTTTGGGTGTATTTAGTTCCAGAAAGGTCATTCAAATCTTTTCCATCGTCAGATATTTCGACAAGAATCCTTGTGGCCTTCATAGCTCAGAGGAAGTGTGCGCGTCTTGCAATCTAAAGGTGCTGGGTTCGATGCCCGGCCGGCGCAATGGTAAAATTCACCATCAAAAAATTTTCACTTTTCATCATAAAATAAGAGTTTCTGCAGCCAATTTTCTCATCCGAATACACTTTCACATAAAAATTTCACATAAATTCCCAAGGTCCAGGGAAGATGAGTTTGCTAAGTCTCCGGAAGGTTCAGGCCAGAAACATAAGAGAACGGCGAGGACGGCTAAGCCCTCGGCTGTGAAATCTGGTACACTTAACACCATTGGATCGGATGGTGTTGTTTCGGTGGCCTCGGCTGTTCCTGAGGCAACGGCTACTGTAGTCGGCGGGTCAGTCACTGTGGACGGTGATACCCCGACTTCTGCTTCGGTTGCTGGGCCGGTGCCTGATGTGGCTGATCAGCCGCGGCAAAATCAGGCGCCAGTTGTAGCGGGTCCTTCTCTGGCCCGTGTGAATGCGACTGGTCAGCCGGACCCAGTTGCTGTTGCCGGTGGTGTCCGTCCACATCGTTCTGGAGGAAATTCCGGTGGATTGTCCATGGCTCCGGAAATGAAGATGGTTTTCGTTTCCCGTTTCGCTTCGGATACGACCGTGGAAGATTTGAATTGTTTCATTAAGTCGAAAATTGAGGGTGACTTCCGTATAAAAACGTTTAAACTGAAGTCATCTTTTGCCCAAAGTCGGACATCGTTTAAAATTGTTGTGTCGAGGGAAATTTTCGACAAGCTAATTGTCCCCTCATTCTGGCCATCTAGGGCTTTTGTCAAAGAGTTTGTGGATAGGGTTGACAATCTGGCGCGTCTCCCAACAATGTCAGCCACTATTCGAAAAAACTAAGCAGCTCTTTTTGTGTTGGGTATCAGAATGTTAGAGGTTTGAATACGAAGTTGAGTCGTCTGTTTGTTGATAGCTTTGACTTTGTCTTCTCGGCTCTCGCCTTTACTGAGACCTTGCTGAAAGTTTCGATTTTGGACTCTGAGATTTTATGTGGGAGATATGTTGTATTTAGGAAGTATCGCGTAAGGAAAATTTGTGACGGTGTTCTTATCGCTGTTGCTAATGAGTTCTCATCCGAACGCTTTATTCTACAAGGGTTTGATGACATTGAATTTTTTGCAGTCCTTAATTATATAGAACGTAGTAAGTTGTTTGTCACATGTTCTTATATTTCTCCATCGTCCGAGTTATGTGTATAGTTATGGTATGGTTGCTTCGAAAGCAGGTGATTTGGACCACATTATGATTTTGGGAGATTTCAATTTACCCAAAGTTCTTGGCTTACCTTGCCTGATGCGGAGGCTTTAACACCGTTGACGTCAACTTTTAATTCGGATGATTGGCCTTCGCATATAGTTAGACTCTTTGCTGATTTAAATTTGTTTCAGATCAATTATGTAAATGCTAGGCAACTTGGCCTAGTATTTGTCAATGATGCCCATTTCTTCGAGATCAGTAGGTTTCCTCCCATATCTATCCCGGAGGACGACTATCACTTAAATGATTTAAATGACTTCATGTCACGATCAGTACCGAAAATTCGTGTTGGGCACTCTAGAAGGCTACCTTGGTTTTCGCGTGAGTTGTCTAGTATGAAAAATTCGAGAAGTAGACTCTTTAAAAAATTTAAGAGGACTGATTTAAATTCAGACTATATCAAATACTCCGTTGCTAGGTCGAGATATAGCATTGAGTCTCAGAGACTTTATAGGATCTACTTGGAGAAACTAAAGAATGATTTTAGGATAGATGGTTTAGAATTTTGTGAAGATCAGGCGATTGCTGATTGTTTTGCAAAGTTTTTTGCGACGACTTATTCTGAACGATCTTATCGATCGAATGACACTTATCCTCTTAATGTCTCTGCATTGAGTCAACTAGAAATCCCTGTATTTGATTTACCCTTGGTTTTGTCCAATTTGAATAATCTCAGATCCACGAATAGTGTTGGCCCAGATGGGGTGCCAAGTATATAGCTATTCCGCTAACATTGTTATTTAATACTTTGTTATTTAATAATTTGAGATTTGGATATTTCCCTTTGGCTTGGAGGAGTTCATTCACTGACCCCCTCCATAAGTCTGGCAGTCTAATTGATGTGTCAAACTATAGAGGGATAGCTAAGTTGAGTGCCATTCCGAAGCTATTTGAGAAATTGGTTACTGAGGTGGTATCTCATAGGGTTTCTTCTATATTGAGTCCATACCAACATGGATTTCGTAAGGGCTTTTCTAGTGTTACAAATTTAATTCAGTTTACTTCTCACGTTATTGATGAATTTGTTCAGGGTAATCAGACTGATGTCATCTATACGGATTTTAGTAAAGCATTTGATAAAGTGAACCATGAACTTTTGGTATATAAATTAGATCGCATTGGTTTTAGCTCCGACTTCTTGAAGTGGATATCTTCGTTCGAATCGCGCACAGATTGTTAAATTTGGAAATTCTTATTCTAAACGAATTCTGATTCCATCGGGAGTCCCTCAGGGTAGTCATCTAGGGCCTGTTTTATTCTTATTATTCATAAATGACCTTCCAGAGTCTATTATTAACTCTAAACTTCTAATGTATGCAGATGATGTGAAAATATTTTTTTCTTATGATTGGCCAGAATTTTCTCATCCATTGCAGACTGACTTGGATAATTTTGGACGCTGGTGTGACATAAATTGCATGGAACTCAATCTAAGGAAATGCAGACATATGCGTTTCTTTAGATAGAACCCGAGATTTGTCAGGTATAATATTGGAGGAACTGAGTTAGAGGTAGTTGATTCTTTCGTAGACCTTGGTATTCTAATGGATTCCAAACTGAATTTCAACAATCATATTATTACTATGGTTAACAAAGCATATGGTGTTCTTGGTTTCTTGTCAGGCCTATTCTGGAATATGGTTCCGTAGTGTGGGTCCTCAGTATGGTATCTATATTGATAGAATTGAGTCAGTTCAGAAACAATTTTTGATTTTTTCATTGAGACACTTACATTGGAATAGTGATTTTGTTCTTCCCCCTTATACTAGTGGATTGAAGTTGATCGACTTGCCATCCTTAAAAAGCAGACGTGTTATGTTAAACACCGTGATGGTTTATAAGGTTATAAATGGTGATTTCTCTTCTGACTACATTATTTCTAGGATTACGTTTAACGTGCCATTTAGACCTTCTAGATACTATCAATTCCTTCATATTGATTTTCAGCGTACGAATTATGCTTCCACAGAGCCCATTCGTAGAATGTATATTGATTTCAATTCATTATGTCACATCATAGATTTCTGATTAGGAATCGATATAATAAAGTCCAGGATTTTCTCCTGCTTGGATGTTTAGTTTTGTTATGATATGTTTACTTTAATATTTTTAGTTACTAACTTTAAGACATGGTTCGGACTGTGGTGTGTACGTTGTCCCTACGTTATGGGGACGTGGCCCTCTCGGTCGGAAGGGGCGGGAGTGAGAGGCGTTGGGACCGTTCGAACAAAAAAAAATGCCATTGACTGGTACACAACCAGCATTCAATGGAACGTTCGCTGTCCGAAACAATTTTACAATTATCATACGAGCACGACATGATTTTCTAAAATACCACCCTTTACTGTGTTAAAATAAAAAAGTAAAATCGCGTAAAAAATCACTATAATAAATATAGAAAACGATAGATGGCAACACTGTTCAGTCAGAAAAACAAATAAACGAAATGTCTCTAGTGAAAATATAAGATATTTTGGCCAAAATTGAAGATTTCTTAAAACATGTGGTTTCTAGAACAGAAAAGGTAAAATAGGGAGCGAAATGGAAGTTATATATAAATCTGAACCAATCTGACCCATTTTCACCATAGGTATTCCTAGTTTAAATATAAGCTCCTTTGCCAAATTTGAAGACAATCTGATAAAATTAAATCGATTCAAAAAGTGATTCTAAGTCGATCGGTATAATTAACAATGGGTCTAACTTATACTCTCGTGGAGTGTATAAAAAATAGGCTTCTTTGCACTATGAAAATCCGGTTGAGACCGACATAAAAAACCGGGTTTCCCGGAAGGAAGGAATTTAATAGTATAAATGTGGGGATGCAAATTATATTGCCAAAGACTCCAAAGACTGCAAAGACTGTGTGGCTGAAAACGTTATAAAAGACGCAAGAAAATCAAATAATCCTCCGTTGAAATGAAAATTATACTCTCAGGTGATATTCCTTTGATTTTTGTGGATTTTATACACAATCCCGAAAAGTGGATTTTTGGTCATATCAGAATTATGAGGGATTTCTATTTGTAATAAGTGGATTTTTGAGGATTTAGAAAAAGAGAAGACTGAGCTTGAATCTTGCAATTGGGGTGTAAAATCCTCTTATATCGTAGAGGTATGATAAGAAGGGAATATAGTAAAATTAGGAAAAAATGGTACCATCAGCCTGAACAAATCATGATATTCGACTTGTGCATTACTCTACTTCAGTACACGCGCAAAATAAACGATTTTTGTAATTAACCTTTTTTTTATAAGATATAATTGGTACCAACTAAACTGTTCCATCTTTAATAATGAAATCCGGAATGTGTTGGTAAGCATAATAAAGAGGATTTCCAATATCGTACTTATAAAGGCAACGGACACAAAGAGATAAGAATTCAAAAACTGCTGTATCTATATTCAAAGTTATCAACACTTTGTACTTTTAGGGGAAAATGTGGAACAACAAATGATACCATCCAAATAGTTGTAGTTTTTACACGTAATACACTCTTTTAAAGGGCAACATTATGCAAAGTATGATATACATTTATGTTCTATTGTTGAAGACGATTCCAGAAAGGACTGTAATTCATTTATCTATTTGAAACATATATTCATTTCTAGATTCACATTCACATAAAACTGCCCTCGAATATCGAGTGCTGTGTTCTGCTAGTTATAAATAAAAGTGTGAAAAATGCAATCATCAAAACAATGAATGTATGAACTAGCAATAGCATTATTTATTGTTGTTGAATGAATGCATGGTAAAAGCAATGAATGTATGAATGCACAATAAAACGAATGCATTCATTCTGTTCTCTGATATGTATATCGTGATGTGTCGGATGATATCTTGTTGAATGAAAGCTAATGTTTCCAGGAATTTGGAACGTTATTAATTTAATATTAATTTTATTATTTATATATATATTTCTATTTTAAATTCAAAGACCATGCCCACTTATAGGGCGTGCGTACAAATAAGTTTTTTTTTTTGCTTGATAGTCCTTGACTATATATCAAAATAATTCTTCATACAGACAGCAATCTTCAATGAATTGTACATAAGTATCGTACATATTAAATGTTACTGCGGGTTGTTGTTGTTAGGGAAGAAAGTGTTCACTTCGGACCGGTTCGGCACATTTTCAATTTCAACCTTCCACAGTCCAGAGCATACTTATCGAATTTCGTTCCATTTTTATCCTAAAAGTACGAATTTTTGAAAATCCGTTATCTTCCGCATTCACAATGGAATGTGCACACCTAGCTACAGCCATTTTTACACAACAGAAATCATTACCCCAGCAGTAGCCGTTTGGTTGGTACCGTTTTTATCCTTTTACTCCCATTTTATCCCCTTAAAAGTACGCATTTGGAAAAAACATTCTATTGTACATGTCTACTCAATTAGAGGAATGTACACACCGAATTTCGTGTTTATAGCTGTTTTCGTTTGATAGGTACTATTTTTATCGCCCCTACAAAAAAGAATCGCTTTATGGTACACGTTCATGCTAAAAGGGGAATGTGCATACCAAATGAAGTAAATATAAGCAGAAATATTTAAAAAACTTGCTAATATACTCGAAATATAATATATATTTTCAATCACAACCGATATACAACTATTAGATGTAGTCCGGGAAAATTTGGACGTCCTAGCTCATTTCGTGCTTTTAACATATCGACGTACATGGCTAGATCGTCTAAGAATCTTATGGCGATCAAGAAAATATATACTTTATAGGGTCTCAGGTCGATATTTCGAGGTGTTACAAATGGAATGACAAACTTAAAATACCCCTATCCCATGGTGGAGAGTATACAAAATTTTTTTCCTACGCATTATGAAGAAATATGTGAAAATATATCAAAAACATAAAAACAAAAAAATAAAAATGTTAATTTTATTTTAAATCTAATTTCTGTCATTAAGAATAATAATCGTGAGCAACGAAAAATGTTCGTGCGTGAATGTTTGTTACCTAATTTCTGTGTAAGTCACGTGATTTTTCGTGTTACCACCATATTTACTACATATTTTAATTCAGTTTGTTAGATATTTTCAATAAGATTGTTTTCAATTTACCATGTATACATAGGTAGTAACTTTAATGCCTGCGCGAATATCGCGAATTCGAATTAAATACTTTTTCATGGAATGGATATTTTTTTGAGAATATATGTATAAACCTTTTTACCACAGTTAATTTAATAAATTTTTTAATTTTTTTTTTCTATAATAAAAAAAAATAAAATTTTCCATTCAAAATACGTCATATACTATTTTTGTCTTTCATTATTTAAGCAAGCACTCCATCTACCAACACAATGCACTGCTTTTATATGGGACACCCCTTAGTGTTAGTTCAATTCTAAATTTCACACAAGTGATATCGTGGTATATGCTTTTTTTTCTACTTTTGTTAATGTCCGATTTTGTTTTGTTATTTTGCGTTAAACACTATAATTTTGTATACTACTATAAAAATATGAATTTAAGACAAACATCACAAACGTAGAGTGATTACTGTCCAAAAAGGAAAACAATCTTAAAATTGTCCATAAATGTGCGCAAGGGCGATATGTAAAAAACACCGAAAATCTGACTTTTTCAATGTTTCACCTAAAACAAGTATTTAACGTCATTGGAAACTTGTATACCAAAAGTTGGGTAACACCAGCGGACATATTGTATAAGTGTAATAGGGACTAAATACAATATAGTCATCTGGTCTATAATTGATGTTGACATGAAAAGTTTAAAAAAAATATATGTAAGTCACTTGTGCTAGTTATGTATGTATATAAAATTTAAAAATGCTGCGATACCGATATCTGTGGAGTATAATCCCAATTTTTGGTTGAATAGCTTAATTTAAAATTTGCTTTAGTTGATCTGTTATTGTGACATCTATCTTGTTAAGTAGGTTCGCTTATTCGACAATTGGACCAATTAAATAGATGTCCGTAATGTGTAGATGCAAAATTTGGTTTACGAATTCCAAACGTCCTTAAAAGGTTTTTTCTGGGTCAGTATGCATAAGAAAAAAATATTTTCACATCAACCGCATACATCAAAATCCTAGAGTTGATAATAGACCTCGGGAGATCATTTATGAATAATAAAAATAGTATAGGCCCAAGATGACTACCTTGGGGAACTCCCGATGAAACCAGAATTGGCCTAGAACAAGAATTTCCGAATCTGACAATCTGCGAACGTTTATTCAGATAGGAAGATATCCAGTTCATAAAATTACAGCTAAAACCAATTCTATCTAAGTTATATGACTTTATCAAACGCCTTGCTAAAATCCGTGTAAATGACATCAGTCTGATTACCCAGTTATTGATGAAATAACGTGTGAGGTAAACTGAGTCAAATTCGTCGTGGTCGATAAGCCCTTACGAAACCGATGTTGACTGGGACTCAAAAAAGAAGAAATGCTGTGAGATACAACCTTTGTTACTTGTTTCTCAAAAAGCTTAGAGATAGCACTTAATTTAGCTATCCCTCTATAATTCGAAACGTCAATTAGACTGCCAGATTTATGTAGGGGATCAATGAACGACTGCCTCCAAGCCGAAGGGAAATATCCAATAATTGATATTTCTAATTGATTCAAAGCAGGAAGATCATAGGGATAAGTGCTGTCGGATCGATAAGATCTATTTGACAGATTGTGTCAGGAAGTCCTTAAGAATTTGATAAAATTTATCCACAACATCGTCAATATCCGTAGAAGGAGAAGAGAGTTAAGCAGTGAGAGTAAGCGGTGAGATCATCATGAGAGGTAGAAGAATGAGATTCATTGGAGTACAACATCGATAAACCTAAGGTTGGATGGTAATTGTCCTCTGGGAGAGATATAGAGAGAACACTATTGATCTCAAAGTAATGAGGATCATTAACAAATGCTAGGTCAAGTTGTCTTTCACTTAATTGTCCTCTGGGAGAGATATAGAGAGAACACTATTGATCTCAAAGTAATGAGGATCATTAACAAATGCTAGGTCAAGTTGTCTTTCACTTATATTCTTCACATAATTAATCTGGAATAAATTAAGGTCAGCAAAAAGCCTGACTATATTCGAGGCAGAAATATCCGCATCAAACGATGAAGACAGTGCGGTTAAAGCCTCCGTGTCCGGCAAAGCAAGCCAAAATACGGAAGGCAAATTAAAATCCCCTAGATTAATGTACGGTCTAACTCACCTGACATTGAAACAATCCTACCAATCGCGGCCAAGTGACTTTCGTTGACACATAATTCAGACGATGGAGGAATAAGAACAAGTAATCAACAACTTATTGCGCCCCAAATTAATAAGAACTGCAATAAATTCAATACCATCAAGCCCATGGAGGATAATACGTTCCGATGGGAAAGAATTAGTAACAGCAATAAGTACACCACCACCAATCCTTCCTAATTCTTCCTTCTGGTCTGTAACTTCTGAAATACTTTACCAATTTTATTGTACTATACCTTGTTTTGAAGGTAATTTCAATTACTTTTGTCCGAACTGTCCGAAAGCCATCCATCAACGCCTCTCACTCCCGCCCCTTCCGACCGAGAGGCCCCCTTCCCCACGTAACGACAACGTACACACCACAGTCCGAACTGTGGCGGACAAGCAGTAGAGGATGGAATACCGGCTACAGATTAAATATCTTCAGCCGGCAAAAATAAAACAAAAACTAACTACACTAAAGGTTAATGATAACATTTGACATAGAAGCAATACATTACATTTAATAATACTAAAACAGAACACTAAACATTCAAGTGCGACAGAATCCTTGACTTTATTGTATCGATTCCGATACCGAAATCTATGATGTGGTACAATGAATTAAAATCAATACACATTCTACGAATGGGCTGCGCAGAAGCATAATTCGTAATAATATGATGAAACTGATAGTATCTAGTTGGTCTAAATGGCACGTTAAACTTAATCCTAGAAATAAGATATTCAGATGAGACATCACCATTCATAACCTTAAATACCATCACGGTGTTCAGCATAATTCGTCTCTACTTTTTAAGGAGGGCAAGTCAATTAACTTCAATCTATTAGTATAGGGGGGAAGAACAAAATTACTATTCCAATGTAACTGACTCAATTCTGTCAATATAGATGCCATATTGAGGGTCCCATACTAAAGAACCATATTCCAAAATAGGCCTAACGACCCTTCAAATAATTTACCTTTGGGTGAATTATTTGCTTAGAGACCAGTCATTTGACGTACCTTTTGTGCACCATCATTTCCAAAGTCACTATTTTGTGTAACTCCTTAGGAATCAATGGGTTAAGCTTTTTTGCATGTATTTATGAAGCACAAAATGCGCATCAGTATGCTAGAACAAAGAATGTATGGTTTTCCATCGAACGGTCCCAACGCCTTTCACACCCGCCCCTTCCGACCGAGAGGGCCACGTCCCCATAACGTAGGGACAGCGTACACACCATAGTCCGAACCATGGCGGCTAAGCAGTAGAGGGTGGACACCGGCTACAGATCAAATTAGTATCTGGTTCCTATAAGATTTAGCGTTTCCGTACCGGCTACGATACAAATCTAGTGACCTCATTGTCTTTTTTGATTTCGCAGAAACTTAATCATGTGCCTCTTTTAGCCTTATAAAGTCGACCATATCTTTGTTGCACACAATCATAGATCAATCATCTGATATTATTGCGGAATATGTTACAAAGAGTGAAAACTCCTAATGAACATTTAAAATTGTCGTTGATTTATTTTAGCTCAGCGTTTTGAATCCAAATCATGCCAAATATTTGGAAAATACTATCAACATAAGAGACCTGTTGGCATTCTCATGTGAAAGCAAGTCCGATCTATCCTTGCTAGTTACTGAGCTGTGCACCAAAAAAAAGTTGATCGTCAATGTTTTCCATGCACCACCACCTGATGATTCTGCTTTCATTCCAAATATACCCATTGAAAACATTCGGTAAGACATAATATATTTTTATCATTTGTTTTCTATCTAATGTGATATTTTTATTGCAGCCAATATGGTTTCGAATCATATTTAATTAATTTAGTTAACGGGCCACGCGCTGTCCTAGGGTACCTTTGTTCCCTCAACCAGATACAGAACATTCCATATGGCAGTGACCTCGTAAATAGAAGCACAGACCGCATTCCACACGACATACGAAATTATTTTGGCGGTAAGTGTCATACTGTTTTCCTTTAAACTGATAAATATTTATTTACATGCGATCTTCATTTTACATTACAGGCGATCTTCATTACAGGCTTTCAGTTTCCAGATATGGTAACAGAGAAAGTTCTCTTATGCAAACATCAATAAATAGTAAAGGTTTGCTCTCGAGTAAAGATGACAGTGAGATCGATGCTATCAAACAAAGGTAAATACTTTGAACTAATAATTTATTCCATAGATTCGAAGTTTTGGTGCTTGATTTTTCTTACAGTAAATTTGTAAATAAGTTTTATTAACTAAAAGGTTTTTTGTTTTTAATTTAATAACGTTTGCAAAATGGCTTGCTGCGATATAAACATTTTGTATTACATTTGTGGCCATTCCACACCAACAATGTCGAAACATGGTTCTTTTACAGAAGAATTTTTAACCGCGTACGAGACATATTTAATTATTCAGTTACGTCCAATGTACCATGAGTTCAAAAGATTGTTTGCAAAATTTACCATTTGGCGTGCCGATAATCTGGTTAAATCTATATGGGTATGACACATCAAAGTGGTACGCGTGTGTGAAATCCGTAACTGCTATGAACAAAAGAAAAATGAGACATACAGTTTGTAAAAGTGTTTTAAATGTTCAAATTCCAATAAAACACCCAGAAAATTTTCCAGTTCCGAGACCTCCTAGTCCGGACTTAACATCAGGGATTACTATAAGAACTGATTTCAACGATGCTTTATCTTTGTTTGAGCCTCAACCCAACGCTAGACATCATTGTTGCAAAGCTTGAGCTTTCGAAACGCAAATCCGATGAATTGGCTAGATTTTCAAATTCGAATCTTTTCTGGGCTCCTAGTACCAAAATTACAGCACACATGAATCACCAAACTACTCGTCAAGAATGTTTTATTGCAAATAACGAGCAAACATATACACACTGCAAGTATATCGACAAACTAATGAGTAAAATGGATATTCGTTACAATTCGGATGAGTGGAGACTTTTCATTGATAGCTTCAAAACTAGCTTAAAAGCAGTGCTGCTCCCTCAAACAAACTCAAAACCATCGGCACCATTTTAAATTCTCTGAGTAATCAACCAATTTAGGGTTTCACTCGATCATAAAAGTATTTTAAATCTAGAACCCACGACCCTATGCTCCATATAGGAGTAAAAGGAAAAAATATGTATATTTAAATCTATAACCCAGCAAAAAAGTACTTCCGTAAGAAGATTCTTAAAATCCAAATGTGAATTTTCCCGCTTTTGAGAAAATTCGTTTAAACAATTTCCAAAAAAATCGATAATATGTTAATATCTCGTAACATTTTACGAATAGCATCTTCACAAGTGAATGGGAACGAATTTTTAATATGGTGTCACAGAGGTCTCCGGTTCGAATCGTGGCTCGGGAATAAACTTTTTTGTTTTTTATTACTTTTATAAATAAACAATGTTTATTTTTGTATAATTTTAACAATTTAAACATTATTGCTTTAAATTTATTACTTTATTAATGTACTTCAAATATTTCATTTTTTATTAATTACACGTCAAACAAATTAAGAATGGAACAGAATAACGACTCTATATTTTTGAAAGGGCATGTTGAGTAGATCTTTTTTGTAGAATAAACTTATAGTCCAGCTGGTCTGAGTTTTTTTACAGCGGGTCAAAGTTTTCGTTTTTGGTCGAAGGGAGCATTATACTAAGTGAAATAAATAAAAATGCGTTCGGCCGGGCCAAATCAAAAGATAAGAGGAGATATTTTTCAGAGCCAAAAATTTCAAACTTGTTATACAAAGATGAGCACTGCGGCGACCCGATATTCATCATTTAGGCGTCTCTGGAAAGGTATTGAATGCAGCTATTTTTTTTTGTAAAATACTACCACTAAGCACGAAAAAGTTTTGAGTTTTCACTATGAAAAAACACAAAAAAATACTATAAAAGTCAAATAATTCGACCAATGAGTTACTCTAATACAAGAATCAAAATGTATATTTAAAGTGCTTTCAAGGGCCTATTATTTCATGGGGTGACTGGAAATTGTTTCCCATTTGAATTGACCGCGACCCAGCATAGCATATATAAGCAGAATACTTCAAGTGTAATCAAAAAGTGAATATGAGTCAGTAAAATGTGCTTAAAATGTTAGGTTATTATCAGTCGTCATTAGAGAGAAACGTGTTCCCTCAGGGCCGATTTTGCCTAGTTGCATTTTTTTATTCCAGCTACACACCATATGTTTCGCGTCTTAGAGAGATGTGCATTTCATATTTCATGTTGTTGTTGTTGTAGCAGCTTTAGAGGGAGCCGAGGTGATAATCCTTAAGTCTGAATTGTATTAGACTTCGTTCCGGCATGTATCCGATTATCGCGAGAACCTTCGTTCATCATCGTTCTCATGTCGCCCGGGTGTTCTTCTTCAAGGTTGATTTTAATGTTAAGGGAATGGGATGTTAATCGAGTTGTACTACTATCCTCCACTAGGGGAGGTCAACATCCATGTTATGTATCGCTAATTGCTATTAGTTTCTTCCGTGGACCTTGGAGCAATCGAAATGACAATTTTTATGTGAAAGTGTGTTCGGATGAGAAAATTGGCTGCAGAAACTCTTATTTTATGATGAAAAGTGAAAATTTGTTGATGTTGAATTTTACCAGTTGGCCGGCCGGGAATCGAACCCAGCACCTTCAGATTGCAAGACGCGCACACTTGCGCTGAGCTATGAAGACCACATCCAAATTTCATGATTCTAGCAGCTGTCGTATCATTGGTACCATTTTTATCGCCCGCAAAATCTTTTATTTGCTTTTTGGTGTTTTCAAGCTACAAGAGGAACGCACGCAACAAATCTCAACAAAAGTTAAAAATGTTTAAATAATCGAAATATTAGCGGATATTTTCGGTCCTTGTTAGGGAAAAATTTTTCCCACTGGTCCGATTTCGCCCACTTTCAATCCCAACCGAACAACAACCATTAGACACATTTAGGAAAAATTTGAACCTCCTAGCTCATTTCTTTCGAATGCTACACTGAAAGAATTATCTTCATACTGAATTATCTTCATACTGATTTTGTCTTAACCTCTGTGAAAGTTTTCATTAAAAAGTCGCCAAAGAAACACTTCATAAAATGTATGAAACATATTTCATAAAGCACAAATCAATGAAAAGTTTCATAGGATTTATGAAGCATTTCATAGAAACTATATTATTATTTACTTTTCATAAGAAATATGAAGAAATTTCATTAATTTTATGATTTTTTTTTATAAACATTAATGATTTATACTGAAGTTTCTAATATAAACAAAAAGCAAAAAAATCAGAGCTGTGGAGTCGGAGCCGGAGTCAGGGAAATTTGCTGGAGTCGAAGTCAGAGCCGAAAAAAGAGATCGACTCCAACTCCGGGTAAATGTTTCTTTCATTATTGGAAATTAGAACAGAACGCTCTTCAAAAACGCTTTGCGGTGATGTTTTCGGGAGTATTTATAATACGCATATGTAATTTTCATAAAATGTAAGTATATATTAGTCATTCCATGTCAAGCGGTACGAGTTATGACGTTAGATGCAATAGTTTTGAAAGTTTGTGTATTCTTCTTATTGTATACGAATTTAAAAAAAAAAATAGAATTTTTTTCACTAATAATGACCAATTTAAGAGTGGGAAAACACATTTTTTTAAAGAGGTGTGTTCATTGTTTTGCAAAATTTTTTGCGACGACATACTCAGAGCGATCTTATGGGTCGAGTGACGCCTACCCTTATAATATTTCTGCATTGAGTCAATTAGAAATTCCTGTTATTGATTTACCCTTAGTTTTGTCGAGTTTGAATAATCTCAAATCC
The DNA here is from genome assembly GCA_947397865.1 of Polietes domitor. NCBI lineage: Eukaryota > Metazoa > Arthropoda > Insecta > Diptera > Muscidae > Polietes > Polietes domitor. The sequence continues at coordinate 124,006,651 of OX377621.1, forward strand.
ACAAATAGTGTTGGCCCTGATGGGGTGCCAAGTATAATTTTGAAATTCTGTGCTAGTGGTTTGGCTATTCCGCTAACATTGTTATTTAATACTTCATTGAGATTTGGATATTTCCCTTTGGCTTGGAGGAGTTCATTCATTGATCCCCTCCATAAGTCTGGCAGTCTAATTGATGTTTCAAACTATAGAGGGATAGCTAAGTTGAGTGCTATACCGAAGCTATTTGAGAAATTGGTTACTGAGGTTGTATCTCATAGAGTTTCTTCTATATTGAGTCCATATCAACATGGATTTCGTAAGGGCTCTTCTACTGTGACAAATTTGATTCAGTTTACTTCTCACGTTATTGATGAATTTGTTCAGGATAATCAGACTGATGTCATCTATACAGATTTTAGTAAGGCATTTGATAAAGTGAACCATGAACTTTTGTTATATAAATTGGATCGTATAGGTTTTAGCTCTAACTTCTTGAAGTGGATATCTTCGTATCTTTCAAATCGCTCTCAGATTGTACAATTTGGTAATTCTTATTCTAGACCAATTCTGATTCCATCAGGTGTTCCTCAGGGCAGTCATCTAGGGCCGGTTCTTTTCTTATTATTCATAAATGACCTTCCGGGGTCTATCATTAATTCTCGACTTCTAATGTATGCAGATGACGTAAAAATATTTTTTTCTTATAATTGGCCAGAATTTTCGAATCCATTGCAGGATGACTTAGATAGTTTTGGACGCTGGTGTGATATGAATTGTATGGAACTCAACCTAAGGAAATGCAGACTCATGCGTTTCTTTAGATCTTGTCAGATATAATATTAGAGGAACTGAGCTAGAGTTAGTTGATTCTTTTGTAGACCTTGGTATTCTAATGGATTCCAAACTGAATTTCAACAATCATATTATTACTATGGTTAACAAAGCATATGGTGTTCTTGGTTTCTTGTCAGGCCTATTCTGGAATATGGTTCCGTAGTGTGGGATCCTCAGTATGGTATCTATATTGATAGAATTGAGTCAGTTCAGAAACAATTTTTGATTTTTTCATTGAGACACTTACATTGGAATAGTGATTTTGTTCTTCCCCCTTATACTAGTACATTGAAGCTGATCGACTTGCCTTCCTTGAAAAGCAGACGTGTTATGTTGAACACCGTGATGGTTTATAAGGTTATAAATGGTGATTTCTCTTCTGACTATATTATTTCTAGGATTAAATTTAACGTGCCATTTAGACCTTCTAGATACTATCAATTCATCCATATTGACTTTCAGCGTACGAATTACGCTTTCGCAGTGTATTGATTTCAATTCATTGTGTCACATCATAGATTTCGGATTAGGAATCAATATAATAAAGTCGCTTGGATGTTTAGTTTGTTGTGACATGTTTACTTTACTTTAATATATTTAGTTAATAACTTTAAGAATAACTTTTATTTGCTTGTGATACTAATATTTTGTTTAATATTTCCTTGTTATGCCGACTGTTGATATTTGATCTGTGTTATTTGTACTGCTTGGCCGCCATGGTTCGGACTATGGTATGTACGCTGTCCCTATGTTATGGGGACGTGGCCCTCTCGGTCGGAAGGGGCGGGTGTGAGAGGCGTTGGGACCGTTCGTTAAAAAAAAAGCTCTACAAGTACTTGTGAACAAACGATTATATTCATTATGATTTCGTTTCATAGACTGTTTGACATTCTATGTCATTAAAAAATACACCACTAAATATTATTGATTGAACATCCGTAGTCGACTCCGGAGTAGGTGTCGGAGTTGAAACATTCATCCTTATTCTATTTGGCGTCGGCAATATCAATGGCAATTTCAAGGCAACAGCAACTCAAATCGAAGACAACATCAATTCTATGCTAATTTAGTATTCTGTAAGAGTATTACGACGCCGTTGCCTGTTTATCGAAAATGTCAATAACATACAGCACACATATCTAATGTTAGAGTCAGCTGATTCATTTTATTTCTTGTTTTTGATGAAATATATGTAAGTTATGTGCTATTTTCGTGGGAAAAAGTTTGTTTGTAAAAAAAGTTTAAATAAAAATGTTTTTTCTATCCGATTCGGACTCATCGAGTGACGAAGAAAACAAAAAAATTAATATTGGAAAGAAGACTGCTTAGACAGAAATCTTCCATTTTTAATTTGCCCGATGAGAAGTAAGAGACATATTTGAAGTCATAATTTCCTAAGTAATCAATTTTTTATTCCTTTTTAAGATTTGAAAGTTATTTTCGGCTGAATAAACCTTCATTTAAATATGTTTTGGAAATAATAGAGCCTCATTTAAAAAAAGGGACAACAATTGTTCCAAACACAATAAAATTGGCAGCAACATTGCGTTTTTTAGCCCAGGGATCTTAACAGCTGAGCGTTGGAAATGATTTCAACCTGGGACTGTCACAGCCAGTAGTTTCGAGGATTTTGTCCGAGACTGTAGACGTCATGGAGAAGGAAGTTTGTTCACAATGGATAAAGTTCGATATGACGGATGCTGAAAAAAATGAGGCCAAGTTGTATTTCTTTGAAAAAACAGGACTTCCAGGTGTGATTGGGTGTGTGGACGGAACGCACATCAAAATTAGGAACAGTGCCCTTGTGAAATCCTCTGGCTAGTGATGGATTCTTTTCAAGCTCTTCCACTAGCTTCTCGAACTGGCGCTTATTTGTTATTTTAATTTTTTCCATTTAATTTTCTAATGAAATCAAAATTAACGTAAACAATCTATTGAAGGCAACACTAAAATGGCCGACGCCAAAATCAAAGCCAATTGAAAACAACGGCGTCGCCAATTTTTTTTTACAGAATACCAAACTTAATTTAACAGTCATCGAAATACGGCAATATTGCCAACGGGAATACGAAATTGAAACAAAATACAAAAAACGACGTCGTCTTCTGTTGACTATGCCAAATAGAATAAGGGCGATTATAAAATGCTGGAGTCGGAGTTGAAGTCGGGCAATTTTGCCTCGACTCCACAGCCCTGCAAAAAAGGTCTGACTTGTTGACTAACCTATGAACACCAGAGTCTTTGCAATGAGTGTGTCTTTGACCTAAATCAGGGTAAACACTTATGTCAGAGTTAACGGAGGACAAATGGGAATTGCTAGTATTCAAACGAATAAAGTTGACACACTAAAAATGTAGTTTTATGCTATGAAACATTTCATAAAAACTATGAAATATAGATGCAAAATGGTCTTGAGCCAGGACAATATCCCAGTTCAAATCAAATATTGCTTACATACCAAAAAAATACAAACGAAAAACTAAAACAAATGAGCGTTGGCACGGCAGAAGTATTGCTGGGTAACTATACCTGCATATATACATACTTACATATGCAACTCAATGAGATGCTTGTAAGATGGCATGTGTACTTTATTACTTGGTGCGATTTTTTAAACCCAAATTCGGCAAGTGAGTTGTGATTCTCGTTCGTTTGTGTGAATTATCTCCTTATAGAGGCCGGGTTTGATGTTGAAAAGTCGCTGCGAAGCCACCTAAATGAAACCTTTAGACAGGGTGGAAATCATGATAGTGGTAGTCTGCAGCCAAGTAATAAATGTCACCATGACATTTGTAAATAAATTTGCATTCTATTAAATATATATGCAAAATGGTCTTGAGCCAGGACAATATCCCAGTTCAAATCAAATCCTTCATTATATTTATGAAGACATTTCATAACATTTACGACATAATTCATAATCTTTAAGAATTGTTTCTTTCAAAAATCCCCAAAGAAAACTGTTAGGAGCTGTTAAATCTGCCAACGTGGAGGCCAGTGTTAAAATCGCTTGTGCGCGAAATAATGCGTTCGCCGAATATGTCCCTTGGTTTGAAAAATATAATTCAATTATTTTTCTACGTTGTTCGATCGTGTAATGATTCATAATTAATTCCCAAGCCTCCTTCACAAAATGCTGAAAAAAACAGAGAAAGAATAATAATTAAAAAGTTATTAAGAATTCAAACCATATAGCTCATTCTGCGCCACCCTGTAGTGGGTGATTTGTGATTTTTATCATTTTTTTGTAGAGGAAGAGAAAAAAAATATGTTGAAGAAGTGTATAACTTCTGATTGAAGTAACATATTCGCACCAGTCTTTAGACTAGTAGTTTATTTAAAATTTTATAGCCAACAGTGAAAACAGTTTTATTTTTTTTCTTGTAAGTAAGATACATATATCTAAAAGTAATTGAAGTACACACACATGTACGCACATTTTTACGTTGTAGGTATTTATGAGCACTGCAGCCTGCAGTCATTTAAGAATTTGCCGAGGAGGGTCACCCAGTAGCCCCCATACCCACTAGTGACTAAAAACTTCCCAAATCATCTGGAAAGCACCTCTACTCTATACACGTGAAATTTCGTCCTGATTTTCTGCGTTCAAAAGTTACAGAATTAATTCCAGAGAAATCGATTTGGAATCACTGCGCATCAGTAGTGTACACCGATGCACATCTTAGAATTTCCAAAGTTTTTCATCGATCTTATTTTGTGTAGAATTTATCAATCTGGCAAAAAGGTTATACATTGCTGATCCTCCGCGTTCAAGCTCACCAGCTGATTCGTTCCCAGCAATATCGCAGTGTCCAGAAACCCAAGTCCTATCTATAGAGGACATTATTCAAGACCATCTTGAAGTCAAAAGCTACTTTCGCTATACACTGCAGGCATTGTCTATCCTACGAATCAGGTTAATTTCCAGCTATTTGCTCTTCTATACGGAATTCACTCAGTCATTTTTTGCTAGGAAGTGTATGCAAGAGTTGTTGTCAAACAGCCACCGGCATGGTGACAGCCGATAAATAATCATATGACCCTTGTCCCTATCGATCGAAAGGGAAATATAATTAAGTCTAATTGCTGCTCAATTGGCAAAACATCAAGCAGAACATGAAATGCCTCCGTAGCGGCTGTCCTTATTGATCCGCTTGTGCTAATGCAGGCCGTTCTCTGGCGTAAGTCCACATTACTATTTGCTTGGGTATCCAACCGATTAATCGGATAATTTTTATCAAATATTTGTTCGAATAATGAATAATTCGAACAAATTGTTCCAAATAATCGATATTATAAGTCTTGCCTTAAAAAACTAATGAAATCGTCGTCTGCTTTGTATGATAAATTGATTTTGAATAGCCAGTTTGCTGCATTTGGGTAAAAAACTATGAAACGAAAAATATAAAATCTAATAACGACTATTTTTTCGATTTTTGAAATTTATGCTTCACAGATATTAAAACAACTCGGGAACGATTTATCCGACTTTATTTAAAAAAATAGCAAAAACCTGACCAATAGCTTCGGAATTATTTAAAATTTAAAGAATAGTAAATTCATAGAAAAGTGATAATAGAAAACAAAACTGATAATAAAGTCAGTTCTGTTATAAATCACATGATTCATATTCGAAAAAAGTCAATGGATAACTTCTAATATTATGCTCAATTAAGGGACGGTTCTTTATTTCACAAGAAATTAAGATTTTTTCAACTTCTTTTGAATTTAGAACTTGTAACTAAAATTTTTATATAAAATCAGATACGTTTCTTGTTTATATAACTATTATTAATTATCTTTTATTTGAGTGAGCAATTGTTCGATTAATCGGTTAATCGAATAACTCTCGACGTCATTATTCGATTAATTGGAAATTCTTTTTTTTTTTCAAATAAACGATTAATCGAATAACATAAAAGTCCGAATAATTGGATACCCTACTATTTGCTCATGTTTTTCGCGTTCGCGAATTGGCGCTTACATCAAAATTCTCTTTCAATAAATCAACCAAAATAAGAGAAAAGTACAAAGTATTTATTTTTATTTATTCATAATTCATATTAGATGTTACAGAAAGTATAGTGTTTCAGTTTTCAACCAAAAATGCACTACAGAGAAAGTGATACAGATTATTCTTCTGTGGAAAGCATTAATTCACAAAAACTTATTTCTTCTAAATCTTTAGAGTAAGATTAATCTGAATAATCAATAACAGAGATTAAAGAAGAAGAAGCATGCATGAGTAAACGGACGTATAAAAAGCAAAAAAACTTTACATATCTTCAAGATATGATACTAGGTTCAGCCGAATTGATATCGTCATCTAAAATTAAAAAAAAAAAAACATAATAACAAGTAAAAAGGGCCACTTATAATGCATGCCATCGACTTTTTATATATTAAAATTAAAAATTATTAGTTTTTGTGTTGTTGATTAGTGATCGATTGATTGATGTTCTTTGAGTTTTTAATGTAATACATTCGAATTTCTGCTAATTCGATCAAATAATTTGTTCTTAAGAAGGAAATCTTTGTTTTTGGTAATGGAAAGGAGGAGAACCACACTCAACCATACACACATTTGACCATATACGTATTTCATTGTCCTGTGTAGAGACTCATCAGTGACACTTCTAGGTTCTAGAACAGATACCTTTTTTTTTGGGATTTTTTAAAACTATATATATAACTAAATTTTAAACTATTGTTGATTCAGATTGGATTAGACTGATATGTAAAATACGCGAACAGTCGATGTTATTACATATACGTTACCTGAAACAGAAGTATGGGTTACAGGCAATTGCTGGCACGGATTTTCCAAGTCGACGGTTAACGTGGAAATACCCCTTTTTTGAAAGGTTTTCTGCTAGTGACGAAAACATGATTTTTAGAGGTTATGTAAAATCGATTTCACTACGCGAAGGTAAGGCCAAAATATTTTGTGGGTAGTCATAAAACAATCCAAGCTTTCACTTTAGGTGCGGATAGGTGAGATATTTGGGGAATACTGTGGTTTTCTTTAGATGAATTAAAAAGGTCAAATGGGCACACATCGATTTTTCACGAAGATTTTGCTAAATTTCTGTATATACACATTTAATGATGTGTTTGTGTTCCACGGAATCAATATGTAAACAGTAAGGTATTCTGAAGAACAAATTCTACAACAGGTTTCACTTTATCGGTTCTTTGGAACCATTAGTAGAACGGGTAGTCGTTACCATAGAACCTGTTCTAGAACACATAATGTTTGGAACAGGTTCCAAAATATTTTCCTGAGCTCGTGCTATCTGCTGGAAACTTTCAAGAGAAATATAATACCCTACGGTATATTTAAATTACCCTTTGTAAGAACTAATGAATGCACTATTTCAATGTTATTATTTTTTATGAATTTACTTAATTAAAAATAAAATTTTAATGTTTCTATAGTATTTAAAGTTTATAATATTTTCCCCCAGTTTCTGTAAAATATTTACCTCTCAAGACGAATGAATTTTCTAAATTGAAGACGCCTTAACATTCTCAGCCATACGGGTTCTTTGTTTCTTTAAACATTTTGAATCTAGTGTACGTGTCAGTTCACTTGTGCTTGTGATTTCAATGTCCAATATTATGACTCCTTCAATTCTGACTATTTGTCTAGACTAAATATTTGTAAAATGAAAAACAATTTCTAAAATATTTGATTTGGACTGGGATATTGTCCTGGCTCAAGACCATTTTGCTTCTATATTTAATAGAATGCTAATTTATTTGCAAATGGCATGGTGGCATTTATTACTTGGCTGCAGACTACCACGATCATGATTTCGACCAAAAGTCTTTTCAAGTGGCTTCGCAGCGACTTTTCAACATCAAACCCGGCCTCTATAAGGAGATGATTCACACAAATGAACGAGAAGCACAACTAACTTGCCGAATTTGCGTTTAAAAAATCGCACCAAGTAATAAAGCACACATGGCATCTTACAAGCATCTCATTGAGTTGCATATGTAAGTAAGTGTATATGCAGGTATAGTTACCCAGCAATACTTCTGCCGCGCCAACGCTCATTTGTTTTAGTTTTTTCGTTTGCATTTTTTTGGTCTGTAATCAATATTTGATTTGAACTGGGATATTGTCCTGGCTCAAGACCATTTTGCTTCTATATTTAATAGAATGCAAATTTATTTGCAAATGGCATGGTGGCATTTATTACTTGGCTGCAGACTACCACGATCATGATTTCGACCATGTCAAAAGTCTTTTCAAGTGGCTTCGCAGCGACTTTTCAACATCAAACCCGGCCTCTATAAGGAGATGATTCACACAAATGAACGAGAAGCACAACTCACTTGCCGAATTTGCGTTTAAAAAATCGCACCAAGTAATAAAGCACACATGGCATCTTACAAGCATCTCATTGAGTTGCATATGTAAGTAAGTGTATATGCAGGTATAGTTACCCAGCAATACTTCTGCCGTGCCAACGCTCATTTGTTTTAGTTTTTTCGTTTGCATTTTTTTGGTCTGTAATCAATATTTGATTTGAACTGGGATATTGTCCTGGCTCAAGACCATTTTGCTTCTATATTTAATAGAATGCAAATTTATTTATTACTTGGCTGCAAACTACCACGATCATGATTTCGACCATGTCAAAAGTCTTTTCAAGTGGCTTCGCAGCGACTTTTCAACATCAAACCCGGCCTCTATAAGGAGATGATTCTCACAATCGCACCAAGTAATAAAGCACACATGCCATCTTACAAGCATCTCATTGAGTTGCATATGTAAGTATGTGTATATGCAGGTATAGTTATAGTTAAAAAAAAATTGTAAAATATTTTGCCAAAAACATTCGTTTTTAATTTTTAATATGTCAGTATTTTAACCCATTAACATTCATTCATCAATTCAATTATTTTCGTAATAACAATTACAATAATTAAAAATATATTTTGTTTTGTTCTTCTCGATAACTTGTGCCATAAAGTTTAATAATCAAGAATTGCATTCATATTGAGAATTATCAAAAAAGTACGAAAACCTTGCAATAGTGTACGCGGATGTGTACGGTGGGCGGTAATGGGTTAATAAATCACACCTGTTACTGAATGTTGATATTTTAAACCATTTTGGACATACCTAAAATAAATTATTTTTTTCCCGGGAAAACGGGAATGAAAATTTTCATTCTCGGAAATGAAAAAAGTCCGGGAAACCCCAAACTCTATACATAATATAAAAGTATTTTTTCCAAATTCGTACTCTTAAGGGGTTAAATGGGAATAGAGGGGTAAAAATGGTACCAACCAAACGGAATCATGAAATTCGGTGTATACATTCCTCTGACTGAGTAGACACGAAAAATCGAAAGGTTTTTCGAAATTCGTACTTTCAAGGGATACAAATGAGAGCAAAGGGATAAAAATGCTACAGCTAGAATGATGAAATTCGGCGTGTACATCCCTTTAATTGCATAGGTACGTAAAATAAATAGAAGGGATAATACGGATATTCCGCAGCCTGATTTTCGTAGAAATGCAGAAAAATTGCAGGAAAATGTTAATTTTTTAATATAACCAAACCAAAACAAATAAAAATATAAATAAATATAAAATTTTAATTAATAAGCCAAGGCTACCAATATGTTTATACAACATATATATATATAATCGAAAAAATACTTCAATTCATAAAGTAGATATAAGGCAACAATCAAAAAATTTTAATTTCAAAGTATAAATTTTGAAAATATGTACATTATCTCTCAGGTACACAGTACAAGAAAACATAACTTCATGATTCTACCATTTTTTTGAGTATCTATGCAGTTAGAGGAATGTATACAGCGAATTTCATTATTCTAGGTGCAGCGGTTTGGTTGGTACCATTTTTATCCCACTCCTTATACCTTTAAAAGTGCAAATTTGGAAAAAATACTTTTATATTATGTATCTACTCAATTAAAGGAATGTTCGCACTGAATTTCGTGTTTCTAGCTGTTGTCGTTTGATAGGTACCATTTTTATCCCTTTTTGTCGCATTTCACCCCCTAGTGTAAGTATCAGTTTATGGTGTAGGTTTTTTATGGGGAGAATGCGGGTACCCAATTACTCTAAAAATTGATTAAATACTCTAAAATATTAGAGGTTATTATGGGTATTTTCTGTCCTTGCAATCCCAACCGATCTATAACTAGAAGACGCATTTATGGAAAATTTGGACATCCTAGCTTATTTCGTTTAGATGCTAGAGTGCTTTCAACAGACATACAGACGGGCGGACGGGCATGGCTAAATCGTCTTAGAATTTTATGACGATCAAGAATATATATACTTTATAGGGTCTCAGGTCGATATTTTCCCATCCTGGAGGTAGAGGGTATAAAAAATCGCAAATCTAGTTTTGTACTTATTATAGTTCTTTTGATTAAAATACACAATATGACAATATTTTAGGCGAAGTCTAATCGAAGAAACTTTCGATTTCATAACGAAACTCTAAAACTATTTTATTTCCTAATGTAAAGTTATTGTGCACACATATATTTCGGATCAAAAGGGATTATATAAAGAAATAAGAACAATTTTACTCCAGTTTAGTAAAAAATTCTGTAAAAGAAGGAACTAAGTATGAGTAAAGTTTCCTTATTTCGTGTACTAGAAATAGAGTAGTAAACTTACTTGAAAACATTTCTTTGGATCTAATAAAAAATCTTACAATTGAGTAAATTCATACTTGTGTGGAAGAAAATTTACAAAGTTTTAAGTAAAAAAACTAAGAAATTGTTCGTATGGAAAAAAATTAATTTAAGAAATTTTAACTAAAAAACTAGTTTTTTCCTAACATTAAGTTAATGAGTAAGTAGGAATTTACTTGATTTGAGGAAAAATCATCTCAGTTTAGGTAAAAATTTACTTAGTTTTATGAAAATTTCAGTAAAATTGTACTTAGATTTAGTAAAAAATGTACTTGGTTTGAAGAAAACTTACAGGAATTTCCCTCAGTTTGTGTAAGTATTTACTTGATTTGAGGAAAATTGAAGTAGAAGCGAAGTTCAGTTTTTCAAAATTTTAGTTCATTTTAATTCATTATATGGACCACTTTTTTCTGAGTGTACTCTAAATTTTAAAGATATTAAGATCGGCTCACCTAATCAAAGCGTTTTTTTTTTTTTCAAAATATTTAAAATTCCACAATTCCAATAAACAAAAAATAGTTAATTTACGTCGGACGCCGGAACACAAAATATTTTAGAGCAAAAAGAAGATTACAAAAATCACATGAGAGGCTAAAAATAAGTCTTCAGTTAAGAGAGAAATATTGTTTCATTATGTAGCCAAAATATTAAATGGCTATTGCTATTCTTGGGGTGAAGGGGTGTCGGGTAAGTAATTAAATTTATGAATGAAAGGAGAACTCACACTTCTTTTCTGTAACCCTGTTCTGGTCACATTCGTAATAGTGCTATGCATGTTACATTACTATATTTTCTTTAAAATTAAAATTATTACTTTAAAATTTAATTATTAATTACCATACCGCCATAACAAATCACGAACTCGATATAAGTTTCGAGAATCGACGACTATTTTTTTAAAATTATGATTTCAAGGATTGTAAAAAACGACGTTTCCCAATTACTTTTACTTTTTATTTATGCTAACAAAAATAAACGCAAAAATAAAAACAGATTTATTGACGTAACCGCCACAACGTCGAAAAAAGCTGGATAGTGTGATGGCGAAAGAGATGTAAGCGACAAAAACTCCCGCTATCTTATAGATATGTAAAAGAAACTAACATATCTTGGGCAAAACAATGCTTATTTACCTAAATTCACAGTTATACACACTCATAAGTCAAAGATAAATAGTAAAAACTTCCGTCTTTTTCGCAAATAGGGCTCGATATAATCATGTTTGATTCCCATACTCGTGGGTATCAAAATAACGGCAAGGACTTGATCATAAACCCATCTTTTACTTGACTTTCTCCGGATTTAGAAGGATTTTTACAATACAAATATAGCAGTAGTGTATCTAGGGCGACTCCAGTGCTATTTCGATAGTCCATTGCAAGACTATGAATATTGGGCTGGGTCGCCGCCCATACAAATGGAAAAACAAGTTCCAGTCACCCCACAAAAATAAATAAAAATTATGTTTTTCCGGTGTAATTTTTTTGTGTTACATTTTTCTCCAATTTTTTTCTGAAATAATAGACAATAGAAAGATAAAGATAATAGAAATAGAAAGCACTTTAAATACAAATTTTGATTCTTGTCTTAGAGTAACTTGTTGGCCGAATTATTGGACGTTTATAGTATTTTTTAAATAAAATTAAAATATTTCACAAAAAAGGAGTCAGTAACGTTATTTTTCGTCCGATATCATCATTTAGGCATCATTCGAAAGGTATTGATTCCTCCTATTTATTTTTCACTACACCTCTTACAAAATGCCACCTCGAAAACCTACAAAAAATCAATATAAACGGCCAATAATCCTACCAAGTTAAAGTGCTTCCAAGGGTCTATTAATTCAGAAAAAATTGTTGCGCAAAACTGCAATATAAAAAAACAAGTAAGGAAAGGCTAAAGTCGGGCGGGGCCGACTATATAATACCCTACACCACTCCCTGCGTATGTACCTCGCTTTGATTTCTAAACCCAGGTATTTCATGGGAGCAATTTTATGTAGTTCATACAAATTATATAAATTATATTCATATAATTTATATGCTATAAATTCATCTTCAGTCAAATTTAACGAGTATGGTAAATAATATGGTAATTGATCTAATTGTCCGACAGACAAATACAAATTATACAGTAGTATACCAAAGTCATTTCAAAGTATGGACATATGGACATCACCCAAACAATTCTCATTGCAATTCAATTCGGTAAAAAAGTGAAATCGGGAGCAACATTTGTATGAGGGCTATATCTAAATCTGAACCTATCTTGCCCACTTTCACCATAGATGTTTCTAGTTTTTTTGTATGTTTATTTTGTTTTATTAATATATACAATGATGTTGTTACTATAAATAAACGAAAAAAGATTATAATAATTACATACAAATTATACATAGCCCTATAATCGGGAACTCAAGTAAATTTAATATTAATATAAAAAATATAAGTTAGGGTAAGTAAAAAAGGAAATTTTAGCTTTTAATCCACCAATATTTATTTTTATCTATTGTTTTCCTCATTAGAATATCTTTGTTTGATATGCTAATATCGAATCTCATATCATTGTTCGTTACCAATTCTCTGTCGACAGCTTTTATGTTCGCTCTTCTATATAAATGGTAAAAAATTGGAATACCTAAACGATTTTGAATAAATTCTCTGTGATCGAGATATATAAATGCTTCTGGAGGCACGTAACCTGTCCGATAGATGTTTCTAGTTCGATTATAAGATATTGTGCCAATTTTAAAGATAAACGGGTACAATGTGTGGATTTTAGAGCGGAAAAAGTGAAATCGGGAGCGACATTTGTATGGGGGCTAAATCTAAATCTGAACCGATCTTACCCAATTTTTGCATAGGTGTTTCTAGTTGGATTATAAGATGTTCTGCAAAATTTAAAGAAAATCGGGTACAATATGTCGTTTCTAGAGCGGAAAATGTCAAATCGGGAGCGACATTTGTATGGGGGCTATATCTAAATCTGAACCGATCTTACCCAATTTTTGCATAGGTGTTTCTAGTTGGATTATAAGATGTTGTGCCAAATTTAAAGAAAATCGGGTACTATATGTGCTTTATAGGGCGGAAAAAGTCAAATCGGGAGCGACATTTGTATGGGGGCTATATCTAAATCTGAACCGATTTCCTCCAAATTCAATACCGATGGTCATTGGCCAGAAAAAATAACTTCTGCCAAGTTTCATGACAATCGGACAACAATTGCGACCTGTAGAGTGCGAACAAGCTTAGATGGACAGCAGACGGACAGACAGACATCGTTAAATCGACTCAGCTGGTGATTCTAAGCCGATCGGTATACTTAAAGGTGGGTCTAGCTCGATTATTTCTTGGTGTTACAAACATTTGGGGCGAAACTAACTTATAATACCCTAGCCCACGAAGTGGTGTAGGGTATAATTATACGGGATTTTTAGGGGTGTTTTCAGGAGCGTTTAGCTCACATATGGCTTGACCCAGTGACGAAATATTTTGTAGATCATCATTAAAGAATCCAATCTTCATTTCTGGGTGGTGACCGCTGCAATTTATTTTCGCGACCTATCCTAATGAATATATGAATATTATCACAATTAATTAGGGTTTGGGGTCCGGGAATTTCCGAATCGGGAATTCCCGTTCAAATTTTTCCGGGAATTCCCGGGAAAAAATTTTCAATTTCCCGGGAATACGGGAAATATTAAAAAAATAATTTATTTATTATGTTGATCAATAATTTAATGTTACTATATAAATTGGAATTTTTAGATCTATTTCAAATACATATATGTATTTACATTACTGACAATAATAAGTATTTGTTGAGTATTTGTTTATATTATATTACTACAAACAAAACTTGTTTATGCGAAACCCAGCTAGGGGATTAAAAACTTTTTGATGCTATTTATGTGAGGCTATTTTATTGTGAAATAAAAATATCATGTCGACAATACTATGGCTTACATAATGTAAATTTTCTTGTTTTCCTAGAAGAATCGAGGTGAATATCTTCTTCAACAGCAATTTACTTTACATATGTAGCCAGAAAGAAATGTTCTAAAAATAGGAATACAATAAAAATTGTTCGCCTGGAAGCTTTCAAGAGAAATATAATAGGAATATGAATATATGCTACGGTGAATTTCAATGGCCATTTGTAAGAATTAATGACTGGACTATTTCAATATTTTTATTTTTTATGAATTTATTAAATTAATATTAATTTGTTATGTTTCTATTGTTTTTACAGTTTAGAATATTGCCTCCTGTTTCTATAAAATATTTTTGTCTCCAGACGAATGAATATTCTAAATTAAATGTGTTAACATTCTCCGTCATATGAGTTATTTGTTTCCTTAATCGTTTTCAATTTTGAATCTAGTGTAGGTGACAGTCACTTCTGCCTGCGATATAAATGTCCAATTCTGACGATTAGCCTACACCTTTTCAAGTTTATAACGAGAAAATGTAATTTATTATCAGAATATGTAAGTTCATGATGAGAAATGTAAATTCATAATAGGAGCATGATAATTCACAATCAGCACTCTAAATTCGTAATGTGAAATGTAAATTCATATTGAGAAATATAAAATCATAATAAGAACAAACAAATTGATAATGAGATATATAAATAGAAAATGAGAAAATCCAAATTGATAATGAGAAAATATAAATTCTTATTCAGGAATATATATTCATAAAATATAAATTCATAATCAGGAACTGTAAAATTTATAATCGTAGAAACACATATTTTATTATAAATTTAAATTTTTTATGATTTTATATATTTTCTGAATATGAAAACGTATTTTCTGATTATGAATTTGGATTTTCTGATTACAAACTTGTATATTTCATTATGAAATGGTATGCTCCTATTATGAATTAATTATTCTCAATATAAATTATCAATTTTCATTATGAATTTATATTTCTCATTATGAATTAACATGTTCCTATTATAAATTTACATTACCCATTATGAATTTATATGTTCCTAATATGAATTTTCATTTCTCAATATAAATTTGTATGTTCCGAATATAATCTTGAAAAGGTGTAGAGTAAAATATTTGGAAAATGAAAAATAATTTGTAAAATATTGTAAATTTTAAATATTATAATTATATTTATCTAGCGGAAACTTGTCCGTTTATTCAGACAAAAATCTCAAACCGAAAAATCAAAATTCGGTTTCATATTGATCTATTGTGATCAGAATTATATATGTATAAGTTTTCATAAAGTTATCTCTAAAAACAGTTTTGCCACGCCCCTCCCGCCCTCAATTCAAGTTTTTTTAATATAGATCCGCTCTCTTATCTGAGAAAATTTCTAAAAAGAGACAAACTACTTTATAATATTAATAGGGTTATTCAATTGCTTCATTTGGGAGGTGCCACGCCCACTTTTCCATTACCACCCATTTTTTTTTACAAATTAGCACCGTAATACTCAATGAACTCACACAAAATTTCAAGATAAATTTTGCTGTGCAAAGGAAGTATATTGGTTAATATTTTTTGCCTATGTAAGTTAAAACTTAATGAACTCAAAAATGCCACGCCCACTTCCCTTATGCCGCCCATATTTTTTAGAACTACCCAGATTAATAGTGGATGGACTCACATAGAATTTCAGAACTCCTGGTGTCATAGAAGTGAATATAGTTAATAATTTTAATAGATTTTAATTTCGTATGAGAGGTACCACACCCACTTTTCCAATATGGACCATTTTTTGTACAACTGCGCAAACTAATATCCAATGAACTATTGTAAAATTTCAGGACTCCGACAGTAATAATACTCCAAACATGTTGCTTTAAAAATGTGAAAAAAATCATCAATCAAATCAATCATTTTATGTTGTAAAAGTCACACTTTTATTGTAATAACATGCCAACTTTCATTGAATATGGTAGAGTAATGAGTAATCACCTCAAAGTAATGACATCCAAAACTTTTTTAGTTCTACTCCCCCAAAGTTGAAAAATAATCAAAATATATTGTTTTTTTACTACAGCGATTTTTGGGTAACTAAGCCTTGAATACACCCAATTTTTGTTTCAGTTCATTTCATCTAACATACCTTTCAAATGACGTAAAGATTGGATAGATAGTTTGTCTGTAACTCGATTGTGAATCTTACATTTTCTGTTTTTTTCTTGTATTCTGAAAAAAAAAAAAATAATCATCTTTGAGCGGATCTATAAACCACAATTTTTGTCCGATTTTGAATCGGTTTTAGGATTTTTATTGGTAATAAATTCTCTATCAATTGGTATTATTAGTTTTACCAAAAGCTTTTCTAACATTTTTGACTTTTGCCACAGATTCCGGGCAAAGGCCCCACAGTGCGTCGACTGAAATGCAACATTTTTGAAGAGACATTTTACATGATAGAATGAATACAAATAACAGTGGTTTCTCTCATACGTGATTGAGTAAATTGGATTCAAAGCCTGATCAAAAAGGTCCTCAATGAAAATAAGAAATATATAGGGACAATAAACAGAGCTCTGTGGTACTCCTTCGGACAACCTACTCTCGTCGGATGAGAACCCATCCACAATAACACGTGAAATACGTGCGTTCGAATTTTGAATTTTACCCAAAGGTATTTCTGGCTGTGGAACACTATGTCGTGTCGTACGTAAACCACAAGACCTCTGTGGGAACAAACAGCAAGTACACTTCCAAAAATGGGTCTCAACCCTTGTACGCTGGCAAATTGTATTTTAAACTTATCCGCTATTATGGTAACCAGAAACAAAATAACAAAACAGCATCAATGTGCAAATTCAATTGATTAACTTCTCAAACTGCCGTTGCAAGCTTGAAAAATACAGTCGCACTTGTTTACTGTAACGGGAAAACTATCAACGGTTTCTCATTATACCTTCATTCTACATATGTAGTACGAGGGTATATATTATTTGGGACAAAAAAGCGTAACGCATGACTATGTACGCTATGACTGCCGAAAGGAATTTATTCAAACTTTGCACATATTTTCCCCAAACTTAGTTTAAGTTCGAAGATGGGCGAATAGCCACGCCCCTTCTAGCACCTCCCACACAAATGGTCCATATTGCTATGTTATTCGGTTATTCGGAATTAGCTATATTTTGGTATATGATAAAGTTTTATAAGCACTTTTAGCGTGCAATATATGGCGGATTTTGCCACGCCCTTATGCCTTCATATTTGATCATGAAGCGGAACAGATATGTACTGAATATTTGACCAAGTTTTAAATATTCTATGTAACAGTTTGATCATATATTTATATTTGTATTTCTTCTTTCAACTCCATTGTCAAATTTTAGGCTACATGAATTGATACGCATATCCGACAACTTTAGAAATCAACGTCAATCAATTGAAGTTCAGATACGAGAGAAGGAAGTTCGTTTTAGAGAGGAGTCTCAAACTAAAAAGGAGATTCAAGGCAAAAAAAATGAACTCCAACGAAAAGTTGTTCAATTGGAGAGACAACAGCAGAAGATTGAGACGCTTAAGAAGGAAATTATAGGTATGTATATATGTATATTTTAAATAGTGCAATTGGTGCAGTTCCTACTATTGGTTACAAATATTTAAAGCCGAATTTAGAACATGGCTTGTGGGGTTATTGTCGTACGTTTATTTTGAACATTTTATATTTTGTAATTAACGGCGAACAAAAAAACGTAAAGTCCTATTTGGACAGCGCTCATTTCTGTAAAAAGAGTTTGAAAATGTTGGCTATGAAAACCAATATTAAATTAAATTATTTCACAAAAATTAAATCAGCGTCGTCATTGTTCGTCCGATATTCATCATTTAGGCATCATTTGGAAGGTATTGATTCCTTCTATTTATTTTTGCATTGTACCTTTTGCAAAATGTTTCCAAGAAATATGAGCTTTAGTGTAATATCAGTTTATGATTTCTCGGCAACTCTATGTTATGGTTTACTACTTTACACCTTGTCTAACTATTACCATTATTACAATGTAACATACTTTCATATTCACAGTACGTTTTAGAACATCATAGTTGTCACATCTCTTTTGTACATTATTACTTTTTAATAAATCTTTATGAATTATACAACGCGTGTACTGTTTTAGTTCATTCGGACACAACATTTAGGCTGTCACTTTAAAAAAACAGAAAATCAATCTAAACATGCAATAATACGACCGAGGAGTTATTCTAAGACAAGAGTAAAAATTTATATTTAAAGTGCTTCCAAGTGCTATTTCCAAGAAATAGTGATATTTCTACCACCTCCTTATGAGAAGAAAAAATATGCTTGTCTGGCAGGTCTACGGGGATGACTTTGGTCCCCTGCAATATTTAAGGTAAAAATGTAGTGTTTTGTAAGGTCGAAAAAGGTAGTGTTTTGTAAGGTCGAAAAAGGTAGTGCTATTTACATTATTTTATCATGGCTGTTATTTGATTATTTGGAAAGGTTTGCCAGACATAGTTTTTTTTCTTTTTACAATGGAAGGAAATTTCCATAAAAGTTTTGACCGTTTTACTTATAGTTTAAGGATATTCGTTGCTAGCCCCGGACTTTAAGTCTGTCTGGCACGCACTTTCTACCCCCAGACTGGTCTGGCTGCTCGGTTGGTAACTCACGGGGGTAATAGCTTTCATATATATAAATGCCAGCCAAGATAAAATAGTGTAAATGCTATCCCTTTTTTTGCAACCTTGAAAGTTGCAGTGGGCCAAAGCCACCCCCTAAAAGTGTTAGCCGTGATACTTCTAGTGTAATCAAACACGTTGCTGACCCCCGGACTATTATATTTACTTGATATTTGGACATTTACCATAAAGTGATTCTTATTTGTAGGGGTGAAATGGGATAAAAATGGTACCTATCAAACGACAACAGCTAGAAGCATGCAATTCGGTGTGTTGATTCCTCTAACTGAGTAGATACATAAAAGTAGTTTTAAGGGTTAAAATATGAATAGGGGGATAAAAATAGTACCAACCTAATGGCCGCAGTTAGAATCAGGAAATTCGGTGTATATATTCCTCTGATTGCATAGACACGCAAAATAGAAAGATTTTTCCAAATTCGTACTAACTTATAATACCCTAGACCACGAAGTGGTTATTATTTTGTTGGTGTTTGTAACACCAATAAATAATCGAGCTAGACCCAACTTTAAGTATACCGTTCGGCTTAGAATCACCAGCTGAATCGATTCACCGATGTCTGTCTGTACGTCCGTCCGTCCGTCTGTCCGTCTGCTGTCCATCTAAGCTTGTTCGCACTCTACAGGTCGCAATTGCTTTCCGATTATCATGAAATTTGCCAGAAGTTACTTTTTTGGTCAAGGACGATCGGTATTGAATTTGGAGGAAAACAGTTCAGATTTAGATATAGCCCCCATACAAATGTCGCTCCCGATTTCACTTTTTCCGCCCTTTAAAGCACATATAGTACCCGATTTTCTTCAAATTTTGCATAACACCTTATAATCTAACTAGAAATACCTGTGACGATAGCGGGTTAGATCGGTTCAGATTTAGATATAGTCCCCATACAAATGTCGCTCCCGATTTCACTTTTTCCGCTTTAGAAACCACATATTGTACCCGATTTTCTTTAAAATTGGCACAACATTTTATAATCGTACTAGAAACACCTATGCTGAAAGTGGGTAAGATCGGTTCAGATTTAGATATAGCACCCATACAAATGTCGCTCGTGATTTGACTTTTTCCGCTCTAGAATCCACATATTGTACCCGATTTTCTTAAAATTTGACATAACACCTTATAATCTAACTAGAAATATCTGTGGCGAAAGCGGGTTAGATCGGTTCGGCTTTATATATAGCCACCATACTAATGTCATAAACCAAATATTGTATAATCGGCTCCGTCCGTCTTTAGCCTTTCCTTACTTTTGGGGAGATGCCCATATGTCCATACTTTGGTATAACCCAAATGGGGCCCATTCTGCTCTATTACAGCTCTAAAAACTACATCATAGATCGGATCTTCATCAAATTTTGTAGATCATTATATGTTTCGACTAGAAATACCTACCTTGAATGACAAATATATAGGCGCATGTTTTGGCACAGGCCTCAAGTATTGTTATAGGCACCCTTCAAATATCCGTCCGATTACCGCTGTATAATCTGTATTTATCATTGGATCTTGATCCATTTTTCCAGATCATGTTATATTTACTTTACGCGGAATGTCTGCTGAATAATGTTTGTAACACCAAGAAATAGTTGTGATATACCCACCTTTAAGTATATGGATCGGCTTAGAATCACCTGCTGAATCGATTTAATGATGTCTGTCTGTCCGTCTGCTGTCTAAGCTTATTCACACTTTACAAGTAGGTAGCAAATGTGGACCGATTGTATCGAAATTTGGCAGAAGTTACTTTTTTGGCCAAGGACGATTGGTGTTGAATTTTATGAAATCGGTTCAGATTTAGATATAGCCTCCATACAAATATCCCTATAATTTACACTATTACTGCTCTAGAATTACATGGGATCATGACAACATTTTCTGTATCGTGTTATATTTGAACTGGAAACAGCTAAAGGGAAAGTGGACCACATGGGTCCATGTTTTGATATAGCCCCCATACAAATGTACCTCCGAATTACAATATTACTGCTCAAAAATTCACATTATACATCGGATCTTGATCAAATTTCCCACACAGTGTTACATTTAGACTAGAAACGCCTATTTTGAAAGCCAGCTATATAGGTCAATGTTTTGCTATAGCCACCATACAAATGGGCCCCAGTTTACACTGGATCTTGATAAAATTTTGCAGATCATGTTATATTTCAATAAAGAATATCTACTTTGAAAGTGATCTGTAAAGGCACACTTTTTACTGTAGCGCCCTTACAAATGGGCCCCCATTTTAATTATTACCTCTCTAGGACCCATATTTTTCAAATTTTGCAGATTATATTATATCTCAACTAAGAATACATACTATGAAAGTCAAATATATGGATCCATATTTTGATATAACCCCCATACAAATTTGTGCCCCAATTTCTACTCTACTACAACTCTAGAATCCACATCGTTAATTGGATCTCAATACAATTCTGCAGATCATGTTATATTTCAACTAAGAATACCAACCTTGCAAGTGATCTATAAGGGCCCACTTTTTAATGTAGCGCCCTTACAAATGGTCCCCATTTTTATTATTACCCACATTTTACATCGGAAGTTTTTCAAATTTTGCAGATTTTATTATTTTTCAACTAAGAATATATACTATGAAAGTCTAATATATGTCTCCATACTATGGTATACCCCAAATGGGCTCCATTCTACTCTAATACAGCTCTAGAAACAACATCTTACAACGGATCTTGATCAAATTTTGCACATCATGATATATTTTTTACTAGGAATACCTACCGTGAAGTAGAACTATATAGGCCAACGTTTTGGCACAGGCCTAAATTTTGCTATAGGCCCCCTTCAAATGTCCGTCCGATTCATCCTATTACCGTTGTAAAATCTGTATTTGGCATTGGATCTTGATTAATTTTCCAGATCATGTTATATTTACATTACTCGGAATATCTACCGAAATATGTGATCAATTACCATATTCGGACTCTATAATTTATATGAACTACATAAAATTGTTTCCATGAAACACCTGGGTTTAGTAATCAAAGCGAGGTATATACACAGGGAGTGGTGTAGGGTATTATATAGTCGGCCCCACCCGACTTTAGCCTTTCCTTACTTGCTACTTCTACGGTAAAAATGGGAAAAGTGGTAAAACTGGAAGCTAATGGCTGGAATCGTGAAATTAGGTTATCTTGCACTGTGAATGTGGGACATAATGGATTTTCAAAATTCGTAGTTTTGGGATCAAAATACCACCAACCAAATGGCTGTAGTCTAAAATGCACCCACTATCCCCTAATATTGAGGCTATTTAGCTTTTTTGTAGACTGCTACCTCATATTTACTTGTGGTATTTGTGACCAGGGGCAGTTGATTCCTGGAAACTCTCAAGCATTATAATGCATATATATTTATGTGATTTGGTGTTAAATTGAGTTCGGCTACTTTATCTAGACTTCTTCTAAAGTTTCTCACCTACAATTTTTAACATGCGAATACCACGACGTCTTTTGAAATTTGAAAACATGTGCCTATCTCGTTCTTTAATTTTTATTTTATTTTTATCCCAAAATTAGAAGGTGTTTAGTATATTTTGTTAACTCCATATGTTGACTTATTAGTCAAGAAGTATTACCACATCCCTGCGATAAATAAAAAATAGTGACCATTTTAGTAAAAAATCCTAAATTTTGGAACATATTTCCCCACTTTGCGAATTTGGATATTTTGTTGGTCATAAATGCAAAAACTAGTAAAGACATTGTTTTCAGAGACATAATTCCAAAAATTTACAATATCTCAATTTTTGTAGATCGTACTTAGGGTTTGCATTTTCACGTACTTTTTATTTCCCGGGATCCCGGGACAGCACGTCAACATACTGTTTGCAAATAAAAGTTTTAGGCAATAAGTTGTGTTCCACCTGTGATTACTTCCCCTGTGGTTTCCTTTTCCGTGGATTCGTGTTTTTTAAATTTCAGATTTGACTATATAAAATATCGTAACTTAAATCAATATTTAAAACACGAATCCACGAAAAAAGCATTGATTTGAAACCACAGTGGTAGTTATCATAGGGCTGATGGGATATATATAAGGTGACCATCAATCCCGCTTTTTGATGTCCAGTCCCGCTTTAATTTTCCATCCGGCATAATCCCGCTTTTTTACAAAAAGTCCTGCATTTTTGATATAAATTATTTATAATTTTAATTATAATTAATTTGGTAACCGACAAATGTCCAGAATTTCTAAAGTATTTAATTAATTGCCTTATTCTATATATAGGCTCAAGTTTCAAGGGAATATTTAAGATCATTAATAGTAAATTAATCTACACTTTGATGAAATGTAATTCAATGCTGTGTTATTCAATTGATTAATTTAAAACATATTTTTATAAGACATGACATAGAATGTCAAACAGTTTAAGAAAGGAAAGTATAGAGTGATTTTTTTGAGGTTAGGATTTTCATGCATTAGTATTTGACAGATCACGTGAGATTTCAGACATGGTGTCAAAGAGAAAGATGCTCAGTATGCTTTGACATTTCATCATGAATCGTCTTACAAACGAACAACGCTTGCAAATTATTGAATTTTTTTATCAAAATGCGTGCTCTGTTAAGAAAGTTCATTGCGCGCTTCCATTTTATGGTCAGTTTAATCGACCCACTGAAGCGGCTATTCGGGCTATTGTGACTAAATTTCGCACCAAATTTACATTGTTGGACATTAAACCACCAACACGCTTACGTAGAGTGCGAACTGAAGAAAATATCGCAGCTGTATCGGCCAGTGTTAATGATGACCACCAATTTTCGATTCGTCGCCGTTCGCACCAATTGGGTCTCTGTTACTCAAAAACGTGGAAATGCCAAAATTGGACTAAGCGGATGGACCACCTAAGACGCAGCCGCGGTCAACATTTAAATGAAATTATCTTCAAAAAGTAAATGTCATGGACCAATCTAACGTTTCAAATAAAGAACCGATGAGATTTTGCAAATTTTATGCGTTTTTTTTTTTAAAAAAAGTTATCAAGCTCTTAAAAAATCACCCTTTATAATGACTCTAGGTGGTATAAAAATCAATTTTAAAAATATAGTCGTTTCTGCAACAGGTTCACAAGCACCTGTAGAACCTTATTAAATACAAATTATGTCTAAATGTCTTTACATTTTAAAAATTGCATAAAAAGTAGTAAAAGCGCCTAATCTTCCATTGCACGATGGTCCCAAATCCATTTTTTTTGGCAGAAATTCAAAAAAATTAAAATTGGAAAGTGGTAAATGTGTATATATTTTCTTTATGGCAACACTCCAAGCAATCAATAAAATATACTGGAGAAAATTAGGTGGCAACACCACAAGCCTGAATGGTACATAAACTTTGCGGTTCAAAAAAGTGGGATTAATTTTTATATGAAGCAGTTTTACAAATTAATTAAAATCAAGACTTAAAAAGAAAATAATAAAGTGACTATATTATGAAAATTGACGACAAGAGTTAGTAGTTGAAAAATTATATTTAATATTTTATGATTATTGTGGTCTTGTAAGTATTCATAGGTATTGTAATTTTGTGATTTGTGGAGAACATAATCTATAAATGTCGTGGACCAAAAGTTATATGTATGACTAAACTTGACTCAAGTGTAAATGTGAAAGTGTGCGACTGAGGTTGTAGTTTATGGTGGAATTAATATCTCGTCAGCATTTTTCGGCAAACTCCAACAATTTTCATTTTATTTTAGCACAGTTTTTGATTAGCCAAAGACATATAAATGATTATATATCTGAATTAGTTTTGTGTACGAGACCTATCAATATTTTATTTAAAAGGCATTGAAAGTACCTTTAAAATGGTATACAACATCATTCACCTTTTTGTACACATGTATACATTTTACTTTATTTCTTGAAATAATCATTTAAATTGCAGTTTAAAGTATACTATTTGTATGCTATAATTTGCTTTTGTAATAATGTTTAGAAAAACACATTTCGCCAAAATAAACAACTCTTCATTCTTTTAAGCTTTCATAAATTCATAAATAATTTTAAAGAACATTCCCGCAGCAAATTTCAAAACATGTGTCTATTTTCAGTCCTTGTTAATGGAAAACTAGATGCCTCTGACCAATTTTAACTATTTACAATCAGGGGAGCCTGAAGTTCATAATTCCGGCTCAACCGTATGATTGGTACCATCTGCCTCTTTTCCCATTGTGACTCTAAAAGTTAGAATGTGATTTTTTTAATTGCACGCCCGCAAAATCAGCCTTTCATAATTATTCTACGCCATTTTTATTTATATTATAATATAGCTTAGTTTTTTATGTTTACGTTTTTTGGGTAGATTTTCCCGATCCCACTTTTTTTCCTACATAATCCCGCGAAATTCCGCTTTTTGAATTCATAAATCCCCCTTTTTGCCCAATAAGAGATGGTTACGTTACATATATATGAAGTAATTTCTCTCCGATATACATGAAATGAAGAAATTTTGATTGACATTAGATAAAATATATATATATATATATATATATATATATATATATATATATATATATATATATATATATATATATATATATATATATATATATATATATATATACATGTATTTGTATCCAATACCACAAAAAAGCTAAAATTATTTTTAAAATTACCTTATGCCAAAAAATACTTTTTTTTTCTATTCACCGTAGTGTCTACAATTTCTTTTCTTTTGAAAATCGGGAAATGCAGATTTATACATCGTATAGAAAAGTACGTAATTGGTGTGTGTGATCGATTCACATGAAATTACTTTATATACATACATATATATGTTAGGGCGGGTACATTTTTTTGCCACAAAGGAGCATCGTGAGCATCTTGTTCTATCATTCCTAGAAACTTTGCAGAAGAAACCATAACTTAAAAATTTATTTCAAAATATGCATTTTTTTTCAAAATAATATTATATAAAAAGGTGCAAATTTAGACTCAAATAAGTCTATGCTAGGATAATAAAGAACAATTTAAGCCATATTTGATTAGAATCCGTTCATAAACGCTGAAATTACAGATCATTTGTAAATTTACCTAAAATCGATTTATTACCATTTTTCATTGTTTCTTTAAGTGTATAAAACGGGGAAATTGAAAATTGTAGCTTGTATGAAAATATTCCAGTGTGCGACATTCCTCATATCTATTTAAGAATGTTGTGAATAAAAAGTCAGAAATCACAGCTGGTTCTAAATACGGCTTTCAAATTTTGTGCAAAAATAATAAAATGTATTTTACATTTATGTTTTAGTTATTCCTGAATTGGAAAAAGAACTTAAAGAGATTTGTGCAAAATCTGTACAAGACATATTAAAGTTACAAGTTGCAAAAATTGAAGCTTTACTCGGATTTCAAAAAGCCATGGACAATAAAGTATATTCGAAAACAAAACTAGCAATATTTAAACAAGAGAACGAGGAGCTGGTTAATGTTATCTCAACTACCAAAGAAAAGAGAGACAGTGCAAGGGTATTTGCTGCAATCAATTGATGTATAAAATATAACTAACGAATACTTTCTGTTTCAGAACCGTGTAGAAATTATTTCTAATAAATGTAACAGCTTGAAACGTGATTCAACACTCAGATTAAACGAATCTTTAAAATTAACTAATCAATTGGAGCCGACCGACAGAAAGTTTCCTCACAAGACTTTCTATAGTACGTTGCCAAATAGCTCAGAAGAACTTCGTGATATTATTAGTGATTACAGTGGCCGTCTCGACTGCATGGATGACGTTGATTCTGAGGTATGATATGAATGATATTATTTACATAAAATTATATTTTAGAAAATAGAAAAGCTCTCACTGTGTGATGTCCGCTTTTTATCGGTAATAGTTGTATTTATTGTCGTTTACATAAAAAATCCTCACATAAATCTCGTTTGAAATGTTAAAGTTCGTGTGCCGTCATGGTATGGTAAGTTGTGTGCATGTTCAAGGTTTAACTTTGGTTAAGACCATCTGACTTTATTCAGCTGCATTGTAAAAAAAATTTATTAATTACTAGCTGACCCGACAAAAATTTTCCTGTCCATATTCCAATTAGTTTTTTTATGACCGTCGTGTGAATTTTTGAAAAACTATTTCAAATGTTTATGCAAACCTGGAATGTTCTCAGTGATTATTGTATCGATTAACGTTTGCTGGCATAAATATTCAATTTAATGATACGATCTAATTCAGATTACGCCTAAGGAAGTGTCTGCACATTCGCTTAAGCGGATTTTGAACAATGTTTAGAAACACCTTTCCCATGAGTTTGATTTTTCATACGGTGAACTGGAAAAATCGACGGGGAATAAATGCAGAAGGTCGACATTTCAATGGCAATTTTGCCATTAACACTTTCAAGTAAGTGTTTTGAATATAATTGTGCAGATTCGTCGTTCTGCAACTCGAAAGCTTGATAATGGTAATGTTTGGTAAAAATAACCAAAAAATCATCAATAGACAACGGATTATTATGCAAATTATATTTTTTATCTTTGCATTTTTAATCTGTGCAATATAATATTGGTTATATCGATTTTTTAATATTGAGATCATAAGAATCATTTGTGTGAAGTCGACTTTCAATTATAATCATCTCTCAAAATATACTTTTGCATGAATATCGCCTGTCTAGTCATTATTCGGTCTAATTTCTCCAAAGACTTTATGTGAGACATCGTATATTCAAACAACATATATTCATACCAGCGCAGTTCTTCGACAGTTTCAATTTTATTGCTGCAATTTCAGAGGAGGGCGGTAAAATTAAATTCTGCGAGAGAATCGTAGCCTAAATCTACACGATCAAAATAGTCTTTTGGTTCCAACGTGATCGTCCAGAGAATAATCACTACAGTTCCATCTTTCAAAACTGGAGTGGACTTCCTTCATCTTCGGGCTTTCCTTTAAGAATATGTTATTTGTTAATTTTCCACTGTCATTGCAAAAAATAATCTGGTATTAACTAAAGATTCTGAGGCGATAGTCTGTGGTTGTCAACTTAAATTTCTCTAGAAACAGAATCCTCCAATTCATGCATGATTCTGTTCGTCAGCTGGAGATTGCCGTGAATTGCACGTAATGTAAATCGAAAATCACCTTCCAACAGAATCACTGAACCAACATTGCGTCATAGTACACTCAGATATTTGAAAGGTTGCACAATGGAGTTTTATTAATTTCCATATTCATCGCAACCTGAGTGCATTTCGGCAGTCTTCAAAGAACGCAGCTGAACTTTTTTTTGCCAAAATTGGTACAGTCAAAAAAGAGAGAGCGTTCAAGAAGAAAATTACTATAGTTCAATCGTTCATAAGCCGCGTGTTCCGTAAGCATCTTATACTCGCAATGAATCGTATTCACATTGTTTTCGCATTGCATTCCAACTCTTGATTAAATGCCTTATACATCGGATAGTGTGACGCTGTGTTTCCTAATTGGGCTAATATTAATCGCATGTCAATGTCTCAATGTGAATTTTCAGAAATTTCCTCTTTGTATTTGGATTTCTTTTGGCAACTGGATTTCTTTGTTAATATGATGTCTGATTAGGAACTGGGACTATGAACCAAATAAAAATGAATAAAGAAAATATTTCATTCCTATCGTCAGTTCTGACAAAAAGTGCATAAAATATAAAGAGGTTTTGCATTTTGTCGGAACTTTCAAACTTTTCGCAGAATCATATCGAACGTAACATAAAAGAATTTCACATATCCATTGCTTGAATTGAGATTTATAGCCTTGACTTCATTCAAAAATTCTATAGAAAAAGTCACTTTCAGTTTTTAAAAATATTCCTATTTTGCGGTCAATTATCCAAAAGTTTTTTCATCTTAAAACCCAGTTCGGACTACCACGAATAGTTTGTAACAAAGAACAGCCATATCTGTTCAGCCGTTCTCAAGTGATGCGATTACCAACGAACATCATTTAATTTTTATTACATGGATTAATACTACATAATATCAGTAAAATTGAGTTGTGTTAAATTACACAGTGCAACACGAAAAAAAATAACCATATACGGACACCGCTACATGATAAAAGACCAAAAAAAAAGACCCGTGTTTTTTTCCCCCCAAAGTCATGCACTTTTTTTTTATGGGCCCCCAGAGATTTGAGGCCTCGGTGTAATTTTTGGAAAAAAGTGATCATATTCTCAGGCTCATATCTTGCAAACCGTTCGGAATTTTGATTTACTCTCTGAGGCAAAGTTCTAGCTCTTGTCATAAAGAACATTGTGAACATATAAAATCAAAAAAAACTTCATCTTCAAGGTCAAAATCGCAAAAAACTTAAAAAATTCGATTTTTTTAACCTTTTTTCCCCTGTTCAGGTCCATGGGTAGCAAACCGTTGAAAATTCAGGGAAACAATCAACTACAAAAATGTACCTAAGATCTCAATAAACAACTTTCTAGAACATATGAACTTCCTAGGAATTATTCTTAACACCGTTTAGGTAGCGCTTAGGTAGCCGCAAAAGTGAAAAATTGTTTATTCCAGTATTTCTTACCCACACGACATCATCGATGCCATTCAACAAACAACAACAAAGTCGTCGGTCCAAAAATTTGCACTAACAAAACACATGACAATTCAAAGCAGCGAAGTAGTCGCAATCCATTTGTACCAACAACATTAACAACACATATGTAGCCGCAGCACACAATATAAAAGCGACACGACGCTCACATTGAGGCAGTACACAGCGCGACGTCAACGAGAACTCAGCGGACAAAGTTATAGAAAAAGTGCTACAGCATAATTCACACACAACATTGGCAACTAACAATTTCAATATGCAATGTGAAAAAATTGATTTATTTTGCTACGTTTGCGGTCATCAAATCAGAAAACAAAATTCTAAAAGATTTCAAAAGCAAAAGAATCTTTTAACTAGTGAATTCATTATAGCATATAAGTTGTTTTTCGACGAAGTAGACTTGACCGGTGAAAATTACACACCTAATACAGTGTGTCGTCAATGTTATAACAATCTCATGGCATGGTTGAGTGGAGGAAATGTTAGTATGAAGTATTGTAAGCCGGTAAACTGGATTAATCACCCAGGTGATCATGATGCAACCAGTTGCTATGCATGCGTAAATTATACATGTCGTCTAAATCGACATGCTGAGAAGAACAAAATCTATAAAGCAACTGCAACAGCAACACTACCAGTGCTTGCACCTGAAGATTTTGTATCACCAAGGCCGCCAACTCCAGATCGTTGGACAGAATTAAGAGAAGGAATGAGTAGATCAAGTAGTGTTACTTATGAAGATCCATTTGATACCGATTATGAGCTCCAACAGGGAAGAGATGGACCACAACTAATAACACAAATGGAAATGGATTTTATTGTGGCCATATTGGGACTATCGCAGCGACTTGCCATATTTTTGACAGCGTTTTTAAAGCAAAGAAAACTCACACTTGCTAATGTTAACTCTAGCGCGTACCTCAAACGGCAAGCTGAATTTCAGAGCCTCTACACTCTAAATGATGACAATTCGTTCGCTTACTGCAACGATATAAAAGCTTTGGTGGTAAAAATGGGAATGAACTACATCGCTAGTGAGTGGAGATTATTTATTGATGGTTCTGTTTCAAGCTTGAAAGCAGTGTTGTTGCATGTATCGAACCGAAAACCTTCCATTCCGCTAGCAATGGGTATCAACATGAAAGAAACCTATCAAGTATTGAAAGATATAATGGAAAAAATCAAATACTACGAAAATAAATGGAAGATTTGCTGTGATTTGAAGGTCATCAACATTTTGCAAGGGATCATCGATAAGGGCGGCTTCCCAAAATTCTTTTGTTTTCTTTGTAATTGGGATTCGCGCTCACCTCTGAATCAATTCCAATGTAATTCGTGGAGACCAAGAGGAAGTGTGGAGGAACAAATGAAACAACATAGACTGAGGAATAAACCTTTAATTGACAATACTCAAGACATCTTGCTGCCACCGCTCCACATAAAATTGGGAATTGTTAAAAAATTCATCGAAGTGGCCGTTGTAAATTGTCCAAACGCATTCGACTATTTGAAAAGCGTTTTCCCAAAGCGTAGCGATGACAAAATTAAAAAAGGTATTGTAGTAAATTTAAAACGAATTTTTGTTCACCTCATTGTACTATTTACACTACGTTAATGTTTTCTTTTCTGTCTTTATTTTTTGTCTTCATTTAACAGGCGTACTTAATGGCCCTGACATTAGAAAGTTATTCAAGAGTAACTTTGATTCATCGCTTGATGAAAATCATTCAATGGCATGGATTTACCTTCAGCGTGTATGCACCAGGGTCTTGGGAGGGGATCGAGACGCGGAACCGGAAGCAAGAGAATGGGTGAAAGAAATGCTGTATTATTTTGAGAAAATCGGCACATCGATGACCTTAAAGCTGCATTTTCTTCATTTTCATTTTGACGATTTTATTAAACAACTCCCTACCGAATCCGATGAGCAAGGAGAACGGTTTCACCAAACCACAATGCCCATGGAAAAACGGTACAAAGGCAAAAAACTCGACGCATTGCTTGCAGAGGTAATATCAATTTTATTGATCATTGTTTTGCATTCCTTTTTTGATTTTTTTTCTAATTCATTTCAGGTATGTTGGTGGAGTCACAAGATCACCCTGTATGATGTTAATGAAGTATATGAAGAAGAAAAAACTGATGGTGGAGGGCAGTCTGGAAGCAACGTGCCTCTGCACACCATAAGTTCTGAATCAGAGTCAGATTCGGACGATTCGGAGGACGATTTGGATCCACAACTTAAGAGAGTGCGATATGCAAGTCCAGGGCCATCAACATTATAAACATAATACGAATATTTTTTTATTATTTTTGTATTAGATAGCATAGTATGTCAATGTTGAAGTAAAGAAAAAACAAATGAAATTAAAAAATTTTTGGGAAATTTTTCAATTTTGCGGCTACTTAAGCGCTACCTAAACGGTGTTAAGAATAATTCCTAGGAAGTTCATATGTTCTAGAAAGTTGTTTATTGAGATCTTAGGTACATTTTTGTAGTTGATTGTTTCCCTGAATTTTCAGCGGTTTGCTACCTATGGACCTGAACAGGGGAAAAAAGGTTAAAAAAAATCGATTTTTTTTAAGTTTTTTGCGATTTTGACCTTGAAGATGAAGTTTTTTTTTATGACAAGAGCTAGAACTTTGCCTCAGAGAGTAAATCAAAATTCCGAACGGTTTGCAAGATATGAGCCTGAGAATATGATCACTTTTTTCCAAAAATTACACCGAGGCCTCAAATCTCTGGGGGCCCATAAAAAAAAGTGCATGATTTTGGGGGGGGGGGGGGAAACACGGGTCTTTTTTTTTTTGGTCTTTTATCATGTAGCGGTGTCCGTATATGGTTATTTTGAAATGACTTCAAAAATGTTGCACAGTGTTATTTAATGTTAATATAATTTAATATTAATTTGCGTTATATATTAATTCATATTAAATTAATGTTTTGTTAAGTTTCCTGTTTTCAGTTCTAACGAACAAAATGGTTTGCTTTATTTATTTAACACTCACAACAGAGGATATCTGAGATGGTTAGAGTGTCGTAGTAGTAACCAGAAGGTCCTTTGTCACACTTCAACTCCATGTTAAATTCATTGGTGAAGATTCCAATTTTCACCACTTCCGAATCACACAGAGAGCATCCAAAGCTCTTTTTGCTGAGTAACAATTATATCGAGCATAGTGAGAAAAGTTCCATTTCATCCCTTCGGATATGTTTGTCGATGGGATTATTTTTTATTTAATGTAAAGAACGGTACACATAACCATATCTACGATCACTTTGTCGGTCGATGTGACCGGGTGTGTGCTTTTAGTTTCAAATATTCTATTTAAATAGTCATTTTTCAATTGGAAAATTGCGTTTGATATTAAACGAATTCGATAATTCCCGAAAGCCAATATTGATTTATACAACTCGAAGTATTTTGTTTAGGAAACATAGAATCATCGCAAACTACTAAAATCGGAAAGAAACAGGCCATGACGAGTTAGGATACCGTAGGTTGGAGATATCGAAATGCAGAACTCTTAACAATTTCATAAACAATGTGTATACGACCGAAGTGCATGATGGAATAGGAGAGAATGCAACGGATTAAACAATTGCTCATCCGGTTCACTATACCATTTCCACTTGAAATTGAGAAAACATTAATTTGAGAATATACAAATTGAAATTCAGAAATATAAAATGAATTTGAGAAAACACAATCTGAATTTGAGATAATACAAATTCAAATTGAGAAATGTAAATTTAAAATGAGCAACTAAAAATAAATAGCATAAAATTACACGTCAATCCAATTAAAAATAATATTTAAAAAACGAGTTAATAATTTAATTATTATTAGTAAAGTCCAAATTTATCTCTGAAGTTTTCAATTTTAATTTGGTGCATGTATACAGTTTATTTCAGCCTTCTTTTACACTTCCATTCCAAATGTGCACTTACAGCATCCATTTGGTGGTGCATCATACCTCACTACAGGGCCGAACGCTTCCGCATTGCCAATACCTTCACGTTGCGAAAATCCTTTCGTCACCAACCTAGCTTTCCACCGCACAACCTCGCCTTGTTCATCTCGCTTCGTTTTAGGCGACGATTCAATTTCAGGTGGCAATTCAACATCCCCTAATTATCTCCCCTAAATTATCACTTCATATTGGTTCGTTCTAAAAATACTACATCACGCCAGATGATTATTACGTTGTTTTCGAGATTAAATAAATTGGTTCGTTCTAAAAACACTACATCACGGCAGATGATTATTCCGTTGTTTTTGAGATTAAATAATCTGTAGGCTAAAATCTACTTTCTCTACTTTCATGTTGCATTCGACAGACTACTTTCAACTTACGGCGTTTTTGTTTAGGTTTGTGAACGATAATTATTTTTTCGGGCATCGATTTTCACCTCGACAAGGAACTCTATTGATCAAATAACAAGTGGTGTTGGCAGCTTCCGTCCAAAATCCACTGTCGATCATCATACACCGGACACGTTCTAGTCCGGATCATACGGGCACATTTTTGGTGAATAATATCGGTGTCCATCAAAAAGGTTTCGAATTTCTTATTTATGTACTCTTCGCCATTGTCTGTCCGTAGAATTTTTATTTTAGTTGAATATTGTTTTTCTGCCATTCTTTTAAAGCCAAAAAAGTTTCAAAAACGTCAGACTTATTCTTTAATGAATATGCAACCATCCTCCGGTAACAGTCGTTTTTTAGACTCTTGAGATTTCTAGTTTGTTTAATGCAAATCACACAGGGTTCTTTACTCTTCTTTTCAAATTCGATCTCAAAGTATTATTGACCTGATCCAAATTTATGTCGCAAATATAAAGCATTCTTCTGTACCACAAGCAATAAACACGCTGTGCTTCTTCGTGTGAGCTTCTCCGTGTATACGATACACATCAGGTAGGAAAAATTCAATACATTTTCACATTCAAAAGTACCGCAACCATATTCGCAGTACTTTTTGACATATTGCTAAACAAAATTAATTACTCTGAAAATTATTTTTAAAATTTGTAATATAAGTGCGTGCCTTGAATGTCAATTGAAGAATATCTTAATATCGCATAGAACACATCTTAATAACTTCATTTACGATAGATTCGACAAAAATGGAAGCTATGGTTTAATTGTAATAGATCATAAAGTCACATTGTGGACCACCTTTAGAAAAGATGTTTTTAAATGGACAGAAATCACCAAAGATCATATTTACTATGACCATAGATTTCACAAGTTATCTCTAGATTCTGCTATAAATTATATTAGTCAATTACATTCCCTGAAAGTGTCGACGAATTTAGCAATTAATGTAAGAATCTTCCACGGCAATCGGGGCAGATTATCAGCATTAAACATTAAAAAATGAAAATAATAATAAGGACAAAAAAACTAGAAATCATGCAGCCGCAAACTTAATTACAACAAACGATTTACTAAAGTCCAGTGGTACATCTTGTAACAATTACGTTATTTCTAATGATTTCGTTAAATATATTTTTTTTATCTCACGATTCGTGGTATATGATTACCAAAGAAGTACTTTCTTGTCAAAAATTATTTTGATTATAGCTTCTTTTTTAAATTCCCATCCTATTTTTAGTGTAATAGTAATATGCCTTAATTTCTTGTTTTATGTTTTTGCACAAAATGAACAAAAAACAAATTTAGTACCATTTGGTATTAAAAGTACCTTTTCAATAGAGCTTCAGTGTCATTTCACAAAAACCATTTTTCATCCCTGATACAGATCATTGTGAACTGTGGCAGAAATAGAATAATTGAAAATGTTTATACACTCCACGAGAGTATTATGTCTTTGTGCATTTGTTTGTAACACTCAAAAGGAAGGGAGATAGATAGACATTGTTAATTATACCGATCGACGTAGAATCACTTTTTGAATCGATTTAGCAATGCCCGTATGTCTGTCCATCTATTCTTGTAATCAAAGTTCAGGTCGCAATTGTAGCCAGAACCAAACGAAACTTTGCACAAAGAAGTTTTTCGGGATAAGGACGAACGCTATTTAATTTTAGATTTAGATATAGCCCCCATACGAATTTAAATCCCGATTTGGCTCTTTTCACTCTAGAAACCACATATTTTAACAGATTTGCTTCAAAATTGGCATAACATCTTATATTTCCACTAGAAACACCCATGGCGAAAATTCAAATCCCATACAAATTTTGTTTCCACTAATAATCGAATTAAACCTACACAATAGGTACCTCCACACACGTAATACTAAGTAAAATTTAAGTCCTTCCATACTCTGAGAGTGGGGGTATATATAAGTAGGTTTAACCGACTGGAACTTACTTGTTATGATCTCTCTTGTGTGTTTCATTTGCGCTTGTAGAAACTTGCATACTATGCACGTAGGTCTGGCGAACTACTTTTTGGCTTAAACTAATAAAAGGCGTGCTATGCGTTTTTGGGGATGAAATTTAACATGTGGTACTATATTTGGCTAAGAATCTTATGCTGGGAAAATGGACTTCCAAATATTGTTGTAGCGCCCATACAAAGGTACTTTCCGATTTGACGTTTTAACATTTCTAATTTTTGCGTTTAAGAATTTTCACTTTTCTGAAACTTATTTATACATTTTAAATGATTTTAATAAATCTACTTTCAAATGATCGTAAAAAAGATTGAGAAATACTTTGCGTATGAGAACTGACGGAAATCCTGCTTCAGAGTAATTTGTCATAATAGTACTATACGTAGATTGCTGTTGTAGCATCCATGTATGTATATGTTCGCGTTTGTGTTGTCCGTTTAATCTTCTTATCCATCTGCTCCGGATGCGTCCATAGGGACCACCTGTGGACAAGCTGAGTTGGTTGGTTTTGTTCTGCACGTTGCTATCAATCCGTGGCCAGTACGAATTGAGGCTATGCCATCCTGCTCTCAGCTGTGCCAGTACCGATTTGGTTCGTCGCAGCAGCGTTCCCCGAGAACGTTACATTAAATACACATTTCGTACACTCAGAAAAATAACATTCCTAAATTTGAAAAAATATATACTCCAATTTAGTTCAACAATTTTACACCAGTTTTGTAAAATTTTCCTTACAAGTAGGAAAATTAACTAAGAATGAGTAAAGTTACCTTATTTCAAAGTCATAGCAAACAGTTTATTTTCTAGAAATAGGGTAGTAAATTTTCTAGAAATAGGAGTAATAGCTCAACTCTTTATGGCAGAGGTATCATGAAACTTTTGAGAAATATTTCATGTTGTATTTTTGTGTATTAGTTTTTTGAAGTTCACTTTTTCTTTGTATCAAGTAAAATTGTCCTCAGTTTAAGTAAATATTTACTTGATTTGAGTAAAAATTTACTTAGTTTTAGGAAATTTTCAGCAAAATTTTACTTTGATTTAGTAAAAATGTACTTGGTTTGAGGAAAAACTTACTGGCATTTTCTTCACTTTGAGTAAATATTTACTCGGTTTGAGGAACATTGAACTATAATCAAGTTCAAATCATGTACTACTTTCAAGGAAAAGTTTGAACTTTTGCTTTGGCGCTATACGAAGTTCAATTTTACCAAATTTTAGTTCATTTTAACTCATTATAGGGTTCAGTTTTTTTCTGAACCCTATAATATACCTTTTTAACCACCATCAAAGTCTCTTTTTATTTACTGCCAGAGTGGTATGTTTTAATTTCGCGCTCAATTAGATTTCCGATATTATTAGACGTGAATGTTGTAACAATAATAACACATGATTCCTTTAGGCGTAAACCAATGAAATAGCAGTGAATGGCTTCGATGTTAAACATCAAGCTTCAAACGAAGATATTAATATCATACTTGGTTTTTTCAACATCACACATCAATATTTTGGGAATATCTTAAACCTGCGGTATTAAGAGGTCAGTTCAGTTTATATTCGCAGCTAGTAAACAAATCATTACTCTCACATTTTCTTGTGTATTTTTATCCACGAAATGCAAATGTTTTGTAATCTAAAAATCGGTTTACCGACCTAAAACAGCGGTTTCCGCAGTTTGTCGAAAATTCCAATTAAAAAAAACCGGTGGACGGTGTCGGAGTTAGCACCGGTTAACCGGTTTTCGATTTTGACATCCCTACTTGGTCAGTATTGACGTCGGCAAGATACAGTGTTTTGTGAGTCCCACAGTACGGTTCCGACGAGGGGTGTTAAAGCCCGTGATAAGACAATGGACCTCTTCTGTTCTAAGTGAGTCAGATGCTTGCTTTCTGACTGCCACCACAACCTAACCTAAGTTTACGAAGAGAAGGAAGTCAAATTAAATATTTTTCATGAAGTCCCAAAATGTAAAATTTGGGAATACTTATATATTTTTTCTAATAAATATTCTATTTTTTTCTAATTAATATTCAATAATTAAAGCTAAAGTACACTGAAAATTGTTCATAGGTAAAATACACAAAAGCTCTGTCGTACATTGTACGGAAATATTCGTGGTTTTGAACTCACACAATATAAATATATTTTCGTATAATCTTTAAAAGTTTTCGTGAAAGTACGAATATTAATTTGTAAAATTATAATTTTTTTTAGTATTTTCACTAAACTTTTTGTTTGTTATACGAACAATTTCGTAAGATTACGAAAATTTTATTGTTGCTTTTGATAACAATACAGTTAACAATGCATTGACAAAACACTATACTTTACGTATGACACTGAAAACTGAAGAAGATTGAAGACATTGTGAATAAGTTTTTATTTTCTTTCAATGATACAAACAAACTAATTTTGTAATTTGTACGAAAGTTTTGCGAAAGCAAATGTCAAATTTAAGATTGGCACACAACGTTGGTACTATTCACAAAACTTTTGTACATTTTACGAAGAAAATTGGGAATTGAAATATGGGGTATATTTAAGGTGACCATCCACCCCGCTTTTCGCGGGACAATCTCGCTTTTTGATGCCCAGTTCCGCTTTAATTTGCTATCCCGCATAATCCCTTTTTTTTACAAAAAGTCTATGCACTTTTTTATCTAGAAATTATTTTTGGTACATTATCGATTAAAAATTGTCACTTAAATTTGTCCAGAACTTCTAAAATATTTAATTAATTGCCCTTTTGGCTCTGGTTTTAAGGGAACATTTATGATCATTAATAGTAATTTAATCACCACTTTGATAAAATGTAATTCAATGCTGTATTGTTCAATTGATTAATTTAAAACATATTTTAATAAGATAAGAATTAGAATGTCAAACAGTTTATGAAAGGAAACTATAATGGTACTAGATGGTAGAAAAATCACTTTCAATAATATAGTTGTTTCTGTGACAGGTTCACAAGCACCTGTAGAGCGTTTTTTACTATTAACAAAATATAAACCCATGAAATTCTAGTTAGCGCTTTAAACAACCTTTTTATATACAAATTATGTGTAAATTTCTGTACATTTTAAACACTATGAAAATTTATAATGAAAGATGCATTAAAACTATTAACAAGCGTCAAGTTCAGCCACGTCTAACCTTCTATGGAGTGAATTTCACAGTATTACCGATTCTAGGCTGTCGACTTTGCGTAGAAGTCAACCTACACGCCGACATATGTTTACTATTTTAAATCAGGGGAGCCTGACTCCGGCTCTACCGTATGATTGGTACCATCGGCCTCTTTTTCCATTGTGACCCTATTTATTTTCAATTGGACGCCCGCAAAATAAACCTGTCATAAATATTCTAAACATTCATTTTTATTTATATTACATTATATAGCTTAGTTTTTTATGTTTACGTTTTTTTGGTAGATTTTCACGATCCCGCTTTTTTTCTACAAAATCCCGCTTTTCGCCCAATAAGAGATGGTCACGTTAGGTATACTAACTTCGTCATTCCGTTTGTAACACCTTGAAATATCGACCTGAGACATTCTAAGACGATCTAGCCATGCCCGTCCGTCAGTTCGTCTATTGAAAGCACGCAAGCTTCTAAACAAAATAGCTAGGACGTCCAAATTTTCCATAAATGTGTCTTATAGTCGTAGATCGGTTGGGATTGCAACTGGACGAAATCGGTCCAAAGGGAAATTTTTTTTCCTCACAAGGACTGAAAATATCCATAATAACCCTTAATATATTACAGTATTTAAGCATGTTTTTTATACCCTGATTCTACAGAGTTGGAGGGTATATATCATTTGGAACAGGAAAAAAGTGTAACACATTGAAGGAGTGACTTAAGATCCTATGTATGTTTGGACCAAATCCGTTTCACAACTTTTTAAGATGTTTGAGCCATGTCCGTCCGTCCGTCTGGCTTGCTGGTGGACACGATAACTCTCGAAAGGAGTTAAGGAATCGATTCAGACTTTGCACATGGTAATATTTTTCCCAAACTTTGTTTAAGTTCGAAGATGGGCGAAATTGCCACTCCCCTTCTGGTACCTCCCACACAAATAGCCCATATTCCAATCTTAAATTAAACTCTATATAACTTCTCCACGGATCTTCAGAATCACCTATATTTTAGTATTTTCTAATGTTTTCATAATCTCTTTAGGTGTAGTAAATAAGACGGGTTTTGCCACGCCCCTTCGAGTACCTCCCACACAAATCAGGCAAAACTAGGTAAAATTAATTCTGTTATAACTTCTATACTGATGATCGGAATGCTGTAAACTTTGATATTTAGCAACGCTTTTATAGTGGTAACAATTCCATGGAATATGGGCGATATTGCCACATCTCTTCTGGTACCACCCACACAAAGTGGCATAATGTTCGGTTACAATAAAACCGACATAACATCCATACGGTCAAAATCATTTGCAATTTGTTATTTGCAAATGTTTTTATAATCTCTTTAAACATAATCACCACACCCCTTCTTGTACCTCCCACACAAATTATCCTGCCCTATGTTAAATTTAATTCCTTATAACTTCCGTATATATGTTCTCTGAAAGTGAGGGTATGTATAAGTCGGTTTAGCCGACTGAAGCTTACTTACTTGTTAATATGTCTGCTTGTACTTACTTGATATTGGGTATGCGCATTCCCTCTATAAAAAAAAGTGTACCATAGAGTGATTCTTATTCGTAGGGGGTGAATGGGTCAAAAAGTTACCTATCAAACGACAACAGCTAAAAACATGAAATTCGGTGTGTACATTCCTCTAATTGAGTAGATACTAGGTTAATCGGCTTCGACCTTCGGCAAAAACCGGTAATCGGCCTCTAAGCCGAATATTTAGGATTTTTTACAATATTTTAATGATGTTGATTATAAATATTCTCTTTTTATTGAAGTCAGTTCAATTTATGTAGAGGTTACCTCAAACATTGTTACGAATATACCTTTTTTCGCTTGAGTGTATAGTTTCATATTCTGTTCCTGTTATTTTCACACATGAAAATTTTTTCACGAGTTATGACCAATTTAACTGAGAAAAAAATTAAAATTTTCAAAAAGGCTGTAACTCCTGAAATACTTGACCGATTTTAATGTACTATACCTTATTTTAAATGCAATTTAATTTTTTTTAACATTTTTAAGTGAAATGTTAGAGCCGCGATTACGCTTATTAATGTGTACATTCTATTTTTACAATTTTATTTCTTTTATTTTGATTTTCGAAATGATTACATTAATTACTTTTTTGGAACTTTATAGTAGTGTCCTTAGATATCTTTTTTAGTGACTGCGTGAGTTTGGAAGTGGTGAAATTATGGTTTTTTACGAATTCTTTTCGACTTTTTTTTGCAAAATCAAACAAAATTTCAGCGAGAAATCTTCAGGATGATCAAAATGATTTATTAACACAAGCTTTAAAAACAAAATTTTTATGAGAAAAATACACACACAAACTTCCAAAACAATCGCAGCTATCGAGGTCAAAAATCGTACCGCTTGACATGGAAGTACTCATAATATACCTTTTTTCGCTTGAGTATTTAGTTTTATAATACAATATTACATCTGTTATTTTACGTACTTATTTTAACATTTGAATTTTTGCGAATTGTACTGCATTGTTCTTGTGAAAACGATAATAGATATTAAACAAAAAATACGTAATGCAAAATAATATACAAATTTAAATCAAAATTGATGGGTTCGCCGAACGGAACAATAGCCACTTTTGTCGTGGACTGTCTAATCTAAAATATATATACAAAATTTAAAGTACTATAATTTTTTAAACCGTTCAAAAGTTATACTTGATTTATACCTTCGATCGATACCAT
The DNA here is from genome assembly GCA_947397865.1 of Polietes domitor. Lineage (NCBI taxonomy): Eukaryota > Metazoa > Arthropoda > Insecta > Diptera > Muscidae > Polietes > Polietes domitor. The sequence continues at coordinate 124,048,652 of OX377621.1, forward strand.
GTCAAACTAGGAGCTGTTCCGAATAATATTGTATACCCACTGAAGTGGAATTACTGTTGAGACCATGTTAAAATTTTCAAACCAATCTTATATGCCATAAAAATGGGAATAAAGGAGTGACATTTCGTAACTTTCTTTGGCCTGTATGTGACTCTGTGGCCCGACATCGTGGTCGAAAACTGCAGATGTACCAACTGATATGATTGATTCTTTGTGATGTTCGAACCTGACTCTAGGGCCAAAGTCTGATTTTTGTTTTTATTTATAATTTTAGTCGTATTCATTTTGATTTCCAAGGCAAGGAGTTGGTGATTTTAAGATCACTTTCTACTTGTGCCCAGGTATCAGCAAGGCTCTCCTGCCTGCCGCAGATTAGGGGATGTTTACCACAAAAATATAACAAGAAAACCACAATAATTAACTTTAGGTTTTTGATCATTTCAGATTGTACGGGAGTATGATGCCAAGAAAAATGATGTAGAATCCTTAAAGAAAGAAATCGAATCTAATTTACATGGCAATGAAAATTATGCCGCTGAAATAAAACAAATTTTCGATACGTGGTATCCAATTGTTTCTGAAGTAGTTACGACTATTAACGTACATTTTGGAGGTTTTATGGAGTCAATGGACTACGTCGGCGAAGTAAAGCTGGTGAACAAAGACGAGGTATTTAAATAAATTATTTATGCGGCATCATGGTTTAGGAGTGCCGGTATATTCGAGTCGATTTGAATCCTACAAAATTCAGGTTTTCAAATTTAGTTTTCTAGCTTCAAAGTTTCGCAAAAGTTTCGGATTCAAATCGACTCGAAACTCAGAACATACATATAATTTGCTAAGATAAAAACACACATATCTGTATATATATTTTTTTACTTTCTGTCAGTATGATTTTGATTCATATGGAATAGAGATATTGGTACAGTATCGCAAAAATGTGCCTCTCCAAGCTCTAAATCGTCATGTTCAGTCCGGTGGCGAGAGGGCTGTCGCAATTGCTGTTTATACAATGTCTATGCAACATATCACTCACGTCCCGTTCCGATGTGTGGACGAAATTAATCAAGGAATGGATGCCCGTAATGAGAGAAAAATCTTTGAAATGTTAGTGGACGAAACCACAAAGACCGGAAGGGCACAATATTTCTTCGTTACGCCTAAGGTAATCGTTTTCCATGGGGATTTTTTATAAGGATACTAATTTATAACATGTATACTCTATTTATAGCTTCTACGTAACTTGAAGACGAATGAAAGAATGTCCGTTCACGTAGTGTACAATGGCCGAATGGTTCAATCCCAAAATGCTTTTTCTGTAATTTAGCCAATGCATTTATGAGCTTTTTTATGTCAACAAGGAATATTGTTGTTTTATGCTTCGTTGAAAATGTTTATTAATTAAAAAAAATATATATGTACTTCGTTTTCTTTTATTAAAAATCATTTTATTAAATCAAAAAGGTATATTTTAGCAGTGGTACCCGTTTTGAAGCAATGAAGTATACAAGCTTTGCTTTATCTTCTCCAAAATGATGACCCGATCTCGACTTGACTACACTTGCTATTTTTAATTTACGTTCTATGGTTTCTATCTGGGACAAAGGGCCTGTTTCTTGATAGATGTTTTATTTCTCCCCATCTTATACCGGTTTGTGTCACTTTACATTTATGTTAGCGTCCTCATGTGTGCAATGTAGGATATCATCTGCAGTACATATTTTCACATATTATTTTTTATGGAAATGACGTTATTAAATTATTACAGTATATACATTTTATTTGTATGTTTATATGTATATGTTTATTGCAGATAAACTAAAAGTTACGAAGTTCACCTTTTAAAATTGAAAAAAATCGATTTTTCTTTTGACGATTTACCGAGCTAAACTAAATTTTATCACAAAAATAAAAATATATCTGAGAAAAGCAAAGCATTCCACCACCGTTTTCAAAAATTGTGTAAAATCAACACACCCTATTCCATCTGATTTTTTGAAGTTATACTTGGATTTGACAGAGAATAACACAGTGCTACATTTGTACACATGTAGACTCAAGTCTATTCTTTGCTGTCGTTTTTTCTGGTTATAGGAAAAATAATGCGGCTTCTGCAGATCGCTTACGGATCGTTAATTCGCTAAAGTACAAATATAGATGACTTCTTACAAGTTTAGAAGATACAGTAGGATCCTTCTGAAGTGTACTTTTGATCAAGGAATCGTCATACCGAACAGTTCTACGAGTATTTCCACCAGAATTAGGGATTTGTGATCTGTCTGCAAAAACTTCGAAATTAGCCTTGAAACTGATGGTCGCCTGATTGAATATTTTGTATTCGATACATGTAGTGTTTAATTTAAATGTTTCTTGTCGTTGCTCTCATCTCACCATAAACTATACAAAATTGTGTACTAAACTTTCTGGAATTATTTTTTTCTGCTGAAATTTAGCATTGGATATGCGCATTGCCCCTATAACAAAAACGTGCACCATTAAGTGATTCTTATTCGTAGGGGGCGAAATGGGATAAAATTGTACCTACCAAACGACACCGGCTAGAAACACGAAATTCGATGTAAAATATATATAAAATTATTTTTTCCAAATTCGTACTTTTAAGGGGTAAAATGGGAATAGGGGGTTAACAATTGTACCAACCAAACGGCTGCACCTAAAGTAATGAAATTCTGATTGCGTAGACACGTAACATAAAGAGATTTTTCGAAATTCGTACTTTTTGGGGATAAAATGGAAAAAGGGGACAAAAATTGTACCAACCTAATGACAGCAGCTAGAGTTATGAAATTCGGAGTATACATTCCTTCGACTGCCTAGACACGAAATTCAATCAATTAAACTGTTGTAGCTGGAAATACTCTACTTACTTTTTGAATTAACTCGAAATATTATTTCGATATATAAACATAATGGTAGCCTTGCCTTACAAGCATCGTGCAAGCGTTTTATTTGTGTTGGTTAGGATATGTTAAAAATTTACATTTTCCTGTCATCCATGTTCTATATCAACAATAACCATATAAATTAACAAATTTAATTTAATACAAGATGATTTAAAACGTCCTTTTCGTAAAAATTCGATATGTACGTGTCCTTCCCCGAGGAGTCCAGTCGTTGCTGTGCCACCAGTTGGTCTGCTCAGCGTATATCCAATCCAGCAGCGCCACTTGCGGTTAAGCATTTCAGTCCGGATGGGTATTAAATAGGTAATACTCTAGAGGACACAAATAACCACTGCAGCCGTTAAATCATACTGTAAACTATTTTTAATGACATTTTTTTTGTCTTTATAAGTTACTCCTATGCGCCTTTTCGGAAATGCAATACCAGTCGTTGCTGTGCCACCAGTTGGTCTGGTCAGCGTATGTCCAATCCAGCAGCGCCACTCGCGGTTGAGCATTTCAGTCCGGATGGGTATTAGATAGGTTATACTCTAGAGGACACAAATAACCACTGCAGCCGTAAAATCATACTGTAAACTATTTTTAATGACAAATAACCACTGCAGCCGTAAAATCATACTGTAAACTATTTTTAATGACATTTTTGTTGTCTTTATAATTTACTCCTATGCGCCTTTTCGGAAATGCAATACCGCATTCCCCATGAAAAATTTTACTTTTTAGTGACGAGCGAGGCAAACAGGGATACAAATCGTACCAACCAAAGTTTTGCAGCTAGAATTGCGAAATTCGGTGAGTACATACCTCTGACCATGTAGAAACGCAATGTAAATGGGTTTTCCGAACACTTACAAAAAGGGATTCAAATGGTACCAACAAACGACTTTTTCAAAATTCCTACTTTTAAGGGGGAGCCGGACAAAGAGGGATAAAACTATACCAACCAAATTGTTGTAGCTAATATCGTGAAAGTACCAAAACTGCATATTCAGTTTTTTATTACGTGGTCGTTTGTCCTTTTTACAGGAATTTTAATTTCCAAAGGATATATGTATATGCTTTAAAAATCGAAAATTAAACATAAGAATATCTGTTCAAAATACTTCAAATTTTATGCTTCTATCTGTAATAGTTTAGCATAAATGTTTTAATTTGTAAGGGGTTAAAATGGAAATGTTTGTTAATGCTAAATTAAGATAGAAGCATAAAATTTGAATTATTTTAATTACGGATATTATTTTCTTTCATTGACACGCAAAAGTACGAAATCAAATTATTAAAGCATATATAAAATGTGTGGTCCGCAATACCTCTCCAACGAGCCCTTAAAAACAGAAATCGAACTAAAAATATGGAAGTTAATGCGGATTTTTCATAAAAAAATGCATCAAACATTACACCACAATTACGGTTTGGTGTTTCCCGACTTTTTTCATTTCCCGGGTAAACGGGAATGAAAATGTCAACATTTAGTAACTGTTATGATTTTTTAACCTATTAATGCCCACAATACACGTCCGTGTACACTATTTCAAGGTTTTCGTACTTTTTTGATAACCTTTCCTGATTATTAAACTAAAGGGCAGTTCGATTGACTTGCTTAATCTTTGTATGTAATTTACTCGCTTAACAAGAAAGTAGTAGAAAGTTGTTGATTCATTTAAGAAAAACCAATGCATTAACAATGTTGCAACCTTGTCAAGTTTCTTAATTGTAAGTTAGTAAGCCCAATAGAACAGGCCTTATACATAATAATAATACAATATAATAATAATCTAAAAATAAATATTTTTTATTATTGTAGTAGTTATTACGAAAATAATTGAGAAGAAATTTAATAAATTGGACGTTGATAGGTTAAAATACTGACATATTACAAACTAAATGAATGTTTTTGTCAAAATATTTTATAGATTATTTTTCATTTTACAATTATTGTACTCTAGACTAATTGAATTGAAGGCGTCATAAAATTGGACATTTAAATCGCAGGCAAAAGTGATTTATACCTACATTAGATCCAAAATTAAAAAAAATATTAAGGAAATAAATAACTCGTATGTCAGAGAATGTTATGACGTAATTAATTTAGAAGATTCATTCGAAACGAAACGAAAATAATTTACAGAAACAGAGAAAGTATTCTTAACTGTAAAAGCAATATAAAAAAATAAAAAACATTGAAATAGTCCAGTCATTAGTTCCTAAATGGTCATTTAAAAATACCGTAGGATATATATTTTATATTAGATTTCTTTTGAAAGTTTCCAGGTGAAACAATTTTAATTGTATCTCTATTCTAAACAATTTTTTATTGGTATCATATGTAAAGTAAATTTTTATTTAAGAAGATGTTCACCTTTTATTATTTGATTCATCTAAGAAAACATGAAACTTAAAGTTTAACTAGATATCACGAAGGGTTAAGTATCGACATTATGTCAGCCATAGTATTGTCGGTATGATATTTTTCACAATAAAGATCCTGCAAATATCCTCACAAAAAGTTTGTATTCCCCTAGCTGGGTTTCGAAAAAATGGCTACTTAGCAAATTTAAAAAGTTTTGTTTGTAGTAATAAACAAATACTCATTATTATTGCCAGTAATGTATAAATATATGAATTTAAAATATATCAAAAAATTTCCAATTTAAATAGTAAATCGAAATTAGTGCTCAAAATAATCAAAAAAATATTTTTTTAATATTTCCCGTATTCCCGGGAAATAAAAAATATTTTCCCTGGAATTCCCGTCCAAATTTTTCCGGACCCGAAACCCTAACCACAATCGTAGAAATCTGTCCTTTATACTGAATTATATGGCAACTTTTTGATATGATTTAATTTCTAGCGTTTTTTTTCAACATCATTCTCACCGTAAATTATTTCAATTAGAAGTTATTTTGAATGCGTCCATCTCACGAACGGATAAAATCGAAATATTTTGGGAGAACACATAAAACAAACTAATCTTTCTTTGTAGTTGGGAACATCGAAAGCATTTTTTCTTCCTCACAAAAGAAGCCACTCTAATGTACATGTATAGATTTCTTTTTGAGGAATTTTGAAATGTACCTAATGGTAAAACGGATAAGGTAGGTTGAAGGAACATAAGGGACGGTTTATATGCCGCCAAAAATGAAACCGCTATTCATAATATTAAGTCTGGTAGCTTCAGAAACAAACGATATTTTAACGTTTTTAAAAAAGTGATTTTTTTATTAAGCTACACTGAGGTGGTGGAATTGTTTAATACCTTATTCGTATTCGTAAATTTAATTGTATCCATATGTGTATGTCAGTAAGAGTAGTTTATATTACAGAATGAAATCGACATTCTGAAGGATTAATCCAAAATAAGGATTCAGATGTAAAACATTTTGAAATGTGCATCAAATGGAGCGACAACACATTCTAAATCAATAGTTTTAAGGTAGCTTCGAAAAGAATCCATACATACGCATTAATCTATTGACTGAGCCAATATGTATGGTAAGTCGACTTCGAGTTAATAATTCATATTGAAATCATGATATTGGTAGTGTGCTAAGTAAAAAATATCACCATACCATTTGTAAATAAATTTACATTCTATAAAATATAGATGCAAAATGGTCTTGAGCCGGGACAATATCCCACTTGAAACGAAATAAGAATTATAAGAAGCATTATATTGTAAATAAATTGTTGTTTATAACATTAACAAGAATTCAACCACAATTCAATTAATTAATTAAATCAAAATTGTTGTTTATTACATTAAATTTGGAAAAGCTCTTTCACGAAATATAGTTGTGTCTTCCGGTGTACCACAAGGAAGTCATCTTGGTCCGGTTCTATTTACAATGTTTATTAATGATCTTCCCTCTGTAGTTCGTCATTCCAATATTCTATTGTATGCTGATGGTTTAAAGATATTTCGGTCCTTTAAAGATCCCAACAGTCTGATCTCGATAGTTTTCATAAACGGTGTAAAATTAATTTAATGGAACTAAATATTTTGAAATGCAAACATATGTCATTTTCTAGAGCTAGAAATTTAGAAACTAATTATATTTTTGGTGATCATAAAATCGAGGCTGTAGTTTCCTTTTTTGATCTTGGAATTCTATTGGATCAACGTCTGAACTTCAGGTCTCACATTTCTAAGATAGTAAATAAAGCTTATGGTGCTCTTGGTTTTATGAAACGTTGGAGTAAGGAGTTTTCCGATCCTTCGGTCACTAAACTATATATTTTCATTTGATTCACGATAATTTTTATCCGTTCAAACTATACCAATAATGATCCATTGCGCCGCCTGTTTGTTCAATTTGATAAATTCTACCACATTATTGAATTATCAGAAAACAGAAACTTTATTAAATGAAAAATTATCCAGTTTTTAAATACTTAATTTTTTGTAGTATCTAAGAGTATATATGTATATGTTTTGGTCTGTAAGGATATTTGTATCTATAGACTTAATAATTCAACCACAATTTAATTAATTAATTAAAGAAGAAGTATTAATATGTACGTAGCAATGTATTAACTTAAATAAGAATCCAATCTTTTATAAGAAAAATAAAAAGAACCAGAATAAAATAACTAATAATTAAATATTAATAATTTTACCCTTAAAGTATTAGAACATCACGATCATGATCATGATTTGGATCCATGTAATTTTCATATTCTTTAAAGTGGCCCTTTGCTCCTTACAGGTACTAAAGGACACACTAATTATTAGAGTGGCTTCAAAGTAAAAGTTGTGGATGATCCCGACTAAAATGAAAGAATGTATTAAAATGCAAGTTTTTGATATGGTTTGATAAGGCTCGGGTCGGATTTAGATTTCTAGTGGTTTTTTCTCAATACCATTCTCATCGTGAATTATTTTCAAGAAAAAACCTGATTTATGGAGGTTATTTGAACGCGTCCAGCTCACGGGTTTTCTTGAATAAAATTCACGGTGAGAATGGTATTTAGATAAAACCTGGTAGACATTAAAATCTGGTCCGAGCCTTATCAAACCATATCAAAAACATGCATTTTAACCCATAATAGAGGGTGGAATTTTATCATTTTTGTGCAATTTTTGTTGCATTTATTATAAAAACCGCAATAACTTCCACATTTGTAGTTCGATTTATGTTTTTAGGGGCTCGTTGGAGAGGTCCGACCCATTAAGGACCGACAACTTTTTTACTGTTGGTTCTCAGTGTGTTAAATGTGATGTAAAAACTGAAATATGGGGTTATTTGCATCATAAACACATTCTAGTCTTACAAAAAGCTAATTTTTGAAAAAAAAAGCATCTGAAATTTTGGTCTTTCTATGGATAAATTGGGAGGAAAACTTCAAAACTACAATAAAACCGTGCGACATGATTTGCCTCCCAAGTAAAAGATTATATAGAAGTGAAACTATAGGTCATTAATAGGAAAACTCATACTCAGTTTTTTATTTCGTGGTCGTTTGTCTTTTTTACAGGACTTTTAATTTCCAAAGGATGTAAATGTTTCAATAATTTAGTTTCGTACTTTTGCGTTTTATACAATGACGATATGGTTATGACGATATGGACACCTACTAAATATACTTTAAATTTCATGCGGGTATTTTTCCCCTTTAAAAAGCTTATGTAGATTATTCATGTTTTTACGAAAATTTTAAATGGTTGAATTTCTTTCAAAAAATTAGCTTTATATAAGACTAGAATGTGTTTACGATGCAAATAACCCCATATTTCAGTTTTTACTTCACATTTAACCCACTGAGTATTAACAGTATGAAAAAATTTGCGGCCCTTAATGGGTTAGCAAATTCTAAAAATTGCAATTGGTTATCAATGCCTCTCCAATGAGCCCCTAAAAATGTGGAAGTTATTGCTGCTTTTATAAAAAATGCATCAAAAATTGCACTAAAATAGTATAAATCTGTCTCGGTTCGGGTTTTAACTTCTAGCGGTTTTTTTTCTCAATATCATTTTCATCGTGAATTTTATTCAAGAAAAAACTGATTTATAGAGGTTATTTTAAACGCGCCCAGCTCACAAACGAACACTGATAAAAGCGAAATATTTTGGGAGAACACATAAAACAAACCAATCTTTCATTTTAGTCGGGAACATCAACAACATTTTTTCCTTCCTCGCAAAAGAAGCCACTCTAATATATATACTGCGTCGTGGTAAAATTCTAAGACGATATAGCCATGACGGTCTGTCTGTCTGTTGAAAGCACGAAATGCGTCTTATGGTTGCAGATTGGCCCAGAGGGAAACATTTTTCCCTCACAAGGACTGAAAATACCCCTAATAACCCCTAATATTTAAAAAAAAAGTATTTAAGCATGTTTTTTTTACTATGTCTGCTTATATTTGCTTATAACAAAAAACGAGCACCATAAAGTGATTCTTATTCGTAGGGGGTGAAATGGGGCAAAAAGGGATAAAAATGGTACTTATCAAACGACAGTAGCTAGAAGCACCAAATTCATCTAATATATAATATAAAAGTATTTTTTCCAAATTTCCAAACTTTTAAGGGGTAAAATGGAAATAGAGGGATAAAATGGTACCAACCAAACGGCTGCATCTAGAATCATGAAATTCGGTGTATACATTCCACTGATTGCGTAAACACGTAAAATAAACGGATTTTTCGAAATTCGTACATTTTGGCGATAAAATGGAAAAAGGGGGTAAAAATAGTACCCACCAAATGACCGCACCTAGAATCATGAAATTCGGAGTATACAGTCCATTGACTACGTAGACACGAAAAATAAAAGGTTATTTTCAAATTAGTACTTTCAAGGAATACTGAACAGAGGGATACAAATGGTACGAAACATACATTCCTCAGACTACATAGACAAGCAAAATAAAAAGATTTTCCCAAATTCGTACTTTATTTTGTTACTTTTACTGCAAAATTTGGTTGAATCATGAAGTTATGTTATGTGGCACTGTGTACGTGAGATAATGGATTTTCAAAATTTGTACTTTTGGACTTAAAATAGAATGGAAATACAACTAAATGTAGCACCCACAATCTACCAATATTTATGGTATTTAAGTTTTTTGATGATAAAGAGTGATTTTTTTGAGGTTAGGATTTTCATGCATTAGTATTTGACAGATCACGTGGGATTTCAGACATGGTGTCAAAGAGAAAGATGCTCAGTATGCTTTGACATTTCATCATGAATAGACTTACTAACGAGCAACGCTTGCAAATCATTGAATTTTATTATCAAAATGCGTGCTCTGTTAAGAAAGTTCATTGCGCGCTTCCATTTTATGGTCAGTTTAATCGACCCACTGAAGCGGCTATTCGGGCTATTGTGACTAAATTTCGCACCAAATTTACATTGTTGGACATTAAACCACCAAGACGCTTACGTAGAGTACGAACTGAAGAAAATATCGCAGCTGTATCGGCCAATGTTAATGATGACCATCAATTATCGATTCGTCGCCGTTCGCAGCAATTGGGCCTCTGTTACTCAAAAACGTGGAAATGCCAAAATTGGACTAAGCGGATGGACACTTGAGGCGCAGCCGCGGTCAACATTTAAATGAAATTATCTTCAAAAAGTAAATGTCATGGCCCAATCTAACGTTTCAAATAAAGAACCGATGAGATTTTGCAAATTTTATGCGTTTTTTTTTTAAAAAAAAGTTATCAAGCTCTTAAAAAATCACCCTTTATAAAGATAAGACTATTTAGTTTTTGAATTGACTTGAAGTATTATTTCGATATATATGGTATAAACGTATTGGCCGCCTTGTCTTGAAAGCGTGGTTTGAAATAATAAAAATATTATTTATAAAATTATGTTTTCAATATTAGTATTTGTTTTGGCTATATTAAAAAAATATATATTTACCTGTTATATTACTGCACTTCTACGAAAATCGAAAGCCTCTGTGGAATGCAGGGTATAAAAAGTTCGGCCCGGCCGAACTTAACACCGTTTTTACTTGTTTTAGTTGGGAACATCAACAACATCTTTTCCTCCCCCACAAAAGAAGCCACTCTACTAATTATATTCTTAAAATATCCATTTCAGCGCGAATCAATATAAATACGATTCTTTCAATTTTTTAGAAATGCGTCTTTTATAAATATGTATGTATATCAAGTAGAAAAGGGAAAGTTGACTAAGTCCATTTTCCTTCTCGATTAATCGATTATGAAATGTAGCGAGTACTTGCATAATGTAGTATACTCCGATTCTTTAATAGCAAATATGTTTACATTCGTCTGTGTCCACATTACTGTGGGGTCTTGTTACACTCTCCAATGCCCAGATTGTGATTGTGTTTATGTTGGGCATAAGTGCCCTTTGTTTTAAAATGATTCTTTGTGATACACTGTTGACCCAGCACAAATGCTCGCTACACCATTGAATCTTTAAGTTAGATATTAAGAAATCTGTCTTAAGCGAGTCTTGAATAAACGAGCAACGCTCAAAGAAACAAACCTACATTCATTTACAATATCAACCATTTTTATATTATCGAAAATCAAAATGAAAAAAGTTGGTCATTGTGTCGGATCCTCTGAAAGAAACATTTTTTATTTTTTTTAGATCCTGTTAGATCATATCATATTTTGTTTAGATTCCTTAAAGTTTTTTCTTGTCAACAAAAAATGAATTGACAGGGGCCTAATCAAGGCAACCGTTAAAGACAAAGTTTTATTATTTTTTAGGACCAATGCTAGCAGAAATAATGGGAAATAAATACTAATACTTGGTGATCTTATGACCGAGCATCTTGACTTAGGTAAAGGTTGAGGGATGACTTGTTACTTAAGCTAAATGCATCAGGTCATCCTTTTGTATTCGTAAAGAATAGTCATTTTTAAAGGAAATATAGGGTTTCCAAGATATGGTATTTATTTCCAGCATAGTACTGATCCCCAACCGCCACCTTAATGTCTGGACATATGTATATTAGGCTGGGTCACGAAAATAAATTGCAGCGGTCACCCCCCAGAAATGAAGATTGGATTGTTTAATTATGATCTGCAAAATATTTCGTCGCTGGGTCAAGCCATCTGTGAGCTAAACGCTCCTGAAAACATCTCTAAAAATCATGTTTCCCCGTGTATTTTTTTATGATACATTTTTGCCCAATTTTTTTTTCTGAATTAATAGACCATTGGGAACACTTTAAATAAAATTTTTTATTCTTGTCTTAGAATAACTCATTGGTAGTATTATTGGACGTTTATATTGATTTTTTGTGGTTTTCAAGTTGACAGCTAAAATCTCATATTTCTTGGACAAATTTTGTAAGAATTGATATAAAAAATAAATAGAAGGAATTATTACCTTTCGAATGACACCTAAAAGATGAATACACTGACTCCTTGTTTGTAAAAATTTAGGAGATGGATTTTCAGAGCCAATATTTTCAAACTTTTTTTACAAAAATGAGCGCAGCGGCGTCAATTTAATTCCGATGTTCACCATTTAGGCATCATTCGAAAGGAATTGACTGGCGCTATTTATTTTTTATAAAATACTAACACCAAATACGAAAAATTGTTCAGTAGTCAATGTGAAAATCAACAAAAAATTACTAGAAACGTCCAATAATTCGACTAATAAAGAATCAAAATTTTTATTTAAAGTACTTTCAAGGTTCTATTATTTCAGAAAAAAAAATTGGGGAAAAATGTAACAAAAAAAATGTACACCGGAAAAACATGATTTTTAGGGTTATTTTCAGGAGCGATTAGCTCACAGATGTCTTGATCTAGGAACGAAATATTTTGCAGATCATCATTAAACAATCTAAACATTATTTTCGTGGGGTGACTGGAACTTGTTTTTCCATTTGTATGGAAAAGTTCCAAAATTTGGTAGACTCCACGCCACGAAGATTAGGAGCTGTTAATTAATAATAATGGTCAGCTACAATGTACTGATTTTCAATTTCTCACTTTTGTATGACGAAAATACTTTATGTATATCTTATGTATAATCTTATATACCCTCCACCGCGGAGTGCATTCCACAGTATTACCAGATTAGAGGCTGTCAACTTTACACAGAAGTGCTCTACCATATTAGGAAAATTGTATGCTTCGTTATTATAATATTAATAGTCCTCTACTATATATACATACATAAATAAAAATAAAAAGTAAAACTTCAAGAGGAATCAAAAAGTGCAGCAACCTTCAAAAATGTGCCCTAGAAACAATTTCCCTCAAGCCCGATTTTCCCCATTTTCAGATCACGATTCCAGCTACCGCCTAAATGTCTGTACCACATTGAAAAGAAAAGTTCTAATATTGAAGAGTGGAATATACACACCTAATTTCATGATTTTAGCTACAACCGCTTGATTAGTACTCCTTTTTGACCATAAAAGTAGACAGATGAGTACAAATAACTAATATCATGATTCTAGCAAATTGCCCTAATTTCCGCATAAAAGTACAAATTTCGAAAAAGTCCTTCTTATTTCGCATCTTCACAGTCAGATGAATGTAATTATTATTATTTCAACCAATTATTTCAACCTCAACGGTTTGTATCCCTTAAAAGTACCATTTTTAAAAAATCCATTTATTTTACGTATCTACGCAACGAGAGGGATGTACATTCCAAATTTCTTGTTTCTAGCCATTCTCCTTAGTACCATTTTTATCCCTTTTTGTCCCATCTCGCTCCCTAAAACGTGTATTAACTTTTTGGTGCTACAAGAGGAATGTACGCAACAAATTGCAAGTGCATCGAAAGCAGTACTTTAAAAAATTTCTTAAATATCTAAATATTTCAGTCCTAGTTAGGGAAATTTTTTTCCCTCTGAGCCGATTTCGCCAACCGATCTGCAACAATATGACACATTTAGAGAAAATTTAACCATTCCGTTCGGAATGCCGATGTAAAGCATCCTTGAAGAAATAATTTGCACATACTGAGACACAAAATTGTCTTTGTCTATTTTAATTTTTCTTAAAATTGAAAACTACAAAAGTAGTCAACTTTGGGCCGATTTCTAAAATAAATCCGATTTTCCGATTTGTAATGTTAATATCTCATCATAAATAATCCTTGGGTCCTTGTCTAATTTTGTTTTTTTGCAGAACTCAAAAATCTCTACTAGAACAAAAGTTATTGAATTTTGGCCGATGGATTTTGATTCTGAACCACTGTGCGACCCAGAAATATGTGAGCATCAAAATAAAGTAATCACCAAATATTCTTTTAAATTTATTTATTTACATTTCGTTTTATTACATTTCGATAAAAGTGATACATACAAAATAATATTGCAATATTCATTAGTGACTCTTTATCAAACAAAACTAGAACAACTATTTTCTTACGAACAAAGTAAAAAAGCAAATAAACAAGTAAGGAAAGGCTAAAGTCGGGTGGACCGACTATATGATACCCTAAACCACTCCCTGCGTTTATACCTGGTTTTGATTACCAGCTGCTTTCTGGGGGGCGATTTTATGTAGTCCATATAAATCTATATATATGTTTGTTCTTTATAGCAGCCTAAACTACTCAACCGATCTTCTTGAAATTTTCACAGTATGTTCATGCTGAACCGGTGGTGAAAATAGGCTATATAAATTTTTGATATTTTCAGTGGGCGTGGCGCCTCCCACACAAATTGGGGTTTTATTCGTTTTTTATAAATTAGCATATTCGGAGTACTGTTGCGGGTAGAGTCTTGAATTTTTGTGAAAGTTCACTAATTATTATTCTGCACAGTTTTGGAAAAAAATAAGCGGTATTGGAAAAGTGAGCGGTATTGAAAAAGTGGGCATGGTACCTCCCATACGAAGTTAAACTCAATTTTGAATATTGTCAGTTCCATGACACCTACAGTGCTGAAATTTTGTGCCAGTGCATCTAGCATCAATATGCGTAGTTGTGCCAAAAATGGGCGGTATTGAAAAAGTGGGCGTGGTACCTCCCATACGAAGATAAAACCCAATTTTGAATATTGTCAGTTCCATGACACCTAAAGTGCTCAAATTTTGTATACGTGCATTAGCATCAATGTGCGTAGTTCTGCCTAGAATGGGCGGTATTGGGAAAGTGGGTGTGGCACCTCCCATACGAAGTTATAACCCATTTTGGAATATATTCAGTTGTATGACAAATAAAATACTGAAATTTTATGTGATTGCATCTAGCATAAACCTGCGTAGTTGTGCCAAAAATAGGCGGTATTGGAAAAGTGGGCGTGGTACCTCCCATACGATGTTAAAACCTATTATCGAATATATTCAGTTCTATAACAGCTACAATGCTGAGTGCATCTGGCATAAACCTGCGTAGTTGTGCCAAAAATGGGCGGTATTGGAAAAGTGGGTGTGGTATCTCACATACAAAGTTAAAACCTATTATCGAATATTGCCATTTCTATAACACCTAGAGTGCTGAAAATTTGTGTGAGTAGATCTAGTGTATATAGTTGTGCAAAGATGGGCGGAAAGGGGCCGTGTCCCTTCCCATTCGAAATTAACACCTGTTTTAGAGTATATTCGACACCGACATTCCTGTATTGTTGTGTGAGTTAATTTATTTGTAACCTTCTTAGACAATATACAAATGGGCGGGATTTGAAAGATGGGAAATTTTTTTATTTGAATTTTGTAAAATTACACTTTTTCTTTGGATCTTTTAGCACAATAGTAAAGAAAGGTTACAAGAAAATAAATATTCATTCGTCAAAAGCCGACTTAAGTCAAGAAAATGGAAATTATATTAATTTTTGTGTTGCCTGATTAGTGAACAATTTGATAGACTGTTTATATGTTTTGAATGTAGTACATTTGAATTCCAGCTATTCGATTAAGTAAGCTCTTCTTACGTAGGAAGTTTATGGTTTTGGTTATGGAAAGGAGGAGAATCACACTCAACCTAAAATAAATTTGATTTTCGACAATTCTTCCTTTTTTCGCCGTAAACTAAAGTTATGTTCTTCAATATTCTCCATGGAACATATCCATTGATTATAAGTGGTACATATATTACAGATCACAAGAAAAACACCATGAAACCTGATTTTAATTTCCGTCTGTTTTTCTGCCTGGCGAAGCGGGCGGGGGTTCATCTAGTTATACTATAAATGCATCTTTAGTCAAATTTAACGAAGGAACGAATTTAATTGATGAAAATCTTTTGCATTATGTTACTCATACATGGGATGGGACTATACACAAACAAAATCTGTGTGATCCTATCTCATTATAGCTCCGCCTGGGAAAAATATAACGATTATTTTAATCAGGATTGTCTGAATATAGAGTTTTATGTAAACAAATCAGAAATTGATAAAGAGCGCTGACAATATCTTTGCGTTATGTTCCACTTTTGCTGTAAGTATTCCTAACTAAAATATAACGTGATGTAGAAAATACGTCTAAAATCGGATCGGAGGCATCCAGATCCAATGTATTCCGAGAGTAAATATAACAAGATCTGGAAAATTTGACCAAGATCCAATGACAAATGCAGATTTTACAGTGGTAATAGGATAAATTGGACGGACATTTGTAAGGGGCTTATAACAACACTTGGGGTTGTACCATAGCATGGCTCTATATAGTTCTTATTCTCGGTAGGTATTTCTAGTTGTAATATATCATGATCTGCAAAATTTTATACTTCTGCCAAATTTGATGGCAATCGGACAGCAGAAGGCAGAATGGACAGACTGACATTGATAAATCGATTCAGCTGGAGATTGTAAGCCGATCGTAATGCATAGGAGCGTATAGCTAGGTGCTTGCAGTCCTAGTTGAGCTAATATTTATTCAATATAAGAATAATATTCAATTAAAGAATAAAAGTCAATTAATCTATATATATAAAAGAGTTGCGTTACTGACTGACTGACTGACTTATCATTGACCAGCCCCCAGACCAAACGGCTGAAGCTACTTTTAGGGGGTAAAATGACCCAAAAAGGGATAAACATCGAACCTTCGTC
Source organism: Polietes domitor (assembly GCA_947397865.1). NCBI lineage: Eukaryota > Metazoa > Arthropoda > Insecta > Diptera > Muscidae > Polietes > Polietes domitor. The sequence goes on from OX377621.1 coordinate 124,065,541, forward strand.
CTGACTAAACGGCAGTAGTTAGAAACATGAAATTCGGTGAGTTCCTTACACTGACCATGCAGAAGAGCTACAAATAAGGGTTTTTTTGAAATTTGTACTTTTAAGGGGCGAGCGGGACAAAAAGGGATAAAAATGGTACCAACTAAAGTATTACAGCTAGAAACATGAAATTTGGTATGTAAATTCCCCTGACCGTACAGGAACGAAGTAAAATTGGATTTTTCGAAATTTGTACTTTTAAGGTACGAGCGGGACAAAAAGGGATAAAAATGGTACCAACTAAAGTATTACAGCTAGAATCGTGAAATTTGGTATTTAAATTCCTCTGACCATATAGAAACGAAGTAAAATTGGATTTTTGGAAATTTGTACTTTTAAGGGACGAGCGGGACAAAAAGGGATAAAAATGGTACCAACTAAAGTATTACAACTAGAAACGTGAAATTTGGTATGTAAATTCCTCTGACCATATAGAAACGAAGTAAAATTGAAATTTGTACTTTTAAGCGGCGAACGGGATAAAAATGGTACCAACTAAAGTATTACAACTAGAAACGTGAAATTTGGTATGTAAATTCCTCTGACCATATAGAAACGAAGTAAAATTGGATTTTTCGAAATTTGTACTTTTAAGCGGCGAACGGGATAAAAATGGTACCAACTGACGTATTACAGTTAGAATTGTGAAATTTGGCACGTACATTTTTCTGACCATATATAAACGAAGTAAAATTGGATTTTTCGAAATCTTTACTTTTAAGGGGCGAGGGGACAAAGAGGGATAAAAATTGTACCAACTAAATTATTACAGCTAGAATCGTGAAATTTGGTATGTAAATTCCTCTCACCATGTAGAAGCGCAGTATAATTGGATTGTTCGAAATTTGTACTTTTTAGCGGGTAGGCGGGACAAAAAGGGTTCCAATTTAAGCATTACAGCTATAGTCGGGAAATTTGGAGTGTAAATTGTGTGTAAAGCGCAATATAAATGGATTTTTTCGAAATTTTCTTATAGGGGCTGAGCAACAAGGGATAAAAGTAGTACCGACTAAAGTATTGGAGCTATAGTCGTGAAATATGGTGTGTAAGTTCCTCTGACAACGTAGAAGCACAAAGCTAATTCGAATTTAAATTAAAATTGATTTTTTCCAATTTTGTACTTATAAACAATGAGCGGGATAAAAATAGTACCAACTAAAATATTTCAGCTATAGTCGTGAAATTTTGTGTTCGAATTTCTCTGACAACGTAGACTTGCAACATAAATGGATTTCTCCAAATTTGTACTTTTAAGTGGCGAGCGGGACAAAAAGGGATAAAACTGGTACCAATTTTAGTATTACAGCTAGAATCGTGAAATTTAGTGTGTAAATTCCTCTGACCATATAGCAGCGCAGTAGTTTGATTTTTCGAAATTTGTAAAATTGCTGTATAATCCTTTAAAGGGGAATGAATGTGTTACCAAAAAAAGTACATATTTTTAGGGGAAGCAAAAACACATGTTACCTATAGTGATTTTTCAAAATGTGTATTTTTTGGGAAAGCGGTGCAAAAAGTTATAAACTGGCTGGCTGAATCTAGAAACATGAGATCGAGGATATAAATGATTGTAATTTTTTGTTCAAAACTTAGTAGAAAATTATACATACGAAGTAGTCCAGCTAAAATACTTTGAATGTGTGTGAGTGATGGCTAATAGGAGGTTTCCAAATTACTATTTTTGATTTATATATATCCTCCAAAAGAAAATTAAATAAATACTATCCAAAAACAGAGAAGGATAAAATTAACGAATAATTTGCTTTTTCGCGTGCGAAGCAGCGGGTACTGCTAGTAGAACATATTTTCGAAATGTATATCATACCTTGCACATTGTTGCCCTTTAAAAGAGTGTAGTACGTGTAAAAACTTCAACTATTTGGAGTTGATATTTTTGAATATAGCTACAGCAGTTGATGAATTTTTATTCCTTTATGTCCGTTGCCCCTGTAAGTACGAAGTTGAAAAATCCTCTTTCAATTTCATTATTAAAGAGTACAAAATATTCATGTCGATTATGCACGCCGACGGATGGCTGCGGATCGGATTTTTTCCGCAGTTGAGTATTTTGGTATTATATAAGCCGATGGTAATGCCGTTGCGGAAAAATTCGTATTATGTATTCCTCATGCGACTCACTTCACATACAAAAATATCCGACAGAAAATCATCGCTGATTTGATGCGGATAAAGTACTTTTTGGTTGTTTTTTTATTTGTTTTAATTTCTAATGGAAGCTAAGAGGTAAAATGAGAAAAAATTAAATGTAAATGTTAAATGATTTGTTTTTTTTTTGTATTGCCACTTTTTTCTTCCAAATTTATAAAAAAACCAATTGATGAATACATTATAAAATGTTAGAATTTCAATTATTTTATTTAATTTCAAATCTAAGAATATGTCAGCGCACTTTATTGGTTACTTTTGTTTGTCATTTGCTTATAAATGTCAATTTGACAGCTGTAATGTAATATCGACTTTATGTTGGTAATGCAGTCATCCGACGGATTACATAATACAATTTTCCTCACAAAGTGAGTCGAGTGCGGATCGAGTCAATCCGATCCGCAGCAAATCCGTCGGCGTGCATAATCGACATGATTAAGAACTACAGAAATCGTTTATTTTGCACGTCTACTGAAGTAGAGTAATGCGCGTGTCGAATATCATAATTTGTTCAGACCATTTTTTCCTCCATTCCCTTCTTATGACACCTCTACGGTGTAAGAGGAATTTACACTACAATTGCAAGATTCAAGTTCCTGCCAGTCACGCAATAGCAAAAATTTACATATTGGAAAAATGAAAACACCCGCCGCACTGTGGTCATTATTTTGAGATAGCGGCCAAAACTCCTTTTGGTTTTTGTTCTCCGATTTTAAAGTTATTAGACTTATATGAAAGTAGACAGTAGTAAACCTCGGGTGCCAAAAAATTAGAACTCTATTTTAACTATTTCACTGAGAACAGGGTGGTCCAAAATGGGCTTTTTCAGAATTTATGATATTTATGATATTTTTAGTTAATTTTTAAAGTTGAAATGATCATAACTTTTTTGTTTTTCAAGATTTTTGGACGAAATAAATTTTGTGTTGTAACTTAACTTATTTCCTATCACTGGTAGAAAAAAATTGAAGCTCTACTGTTTGCAGAACAATTTAAATATTTTTTTAAAAAAGGTCTAATTTATCGGAAATTTCCTACTTCATAGAGCACAACTCCTGTGAGTCAAGCTGAGTCAAAACACAAATTTACTATTTTGTAGTCCTAACCCTCCCCTACATTCCTATATATACATGTCCATGCATCGGGACTGCACTTTTTGAGCTACAGCAATTTTTCTGACCCAAGGTAAGATATTCGGTACAAATGCACGTCATATTTTTTTAGAAGTTATTTGTATGTGAAAGTGGCTATTATGCATATATTTTGATGAAATTTTGTACAAGAGTTCTTATTGACCCAAAAAATAATTCTGTTGAAATTAGGAGAATTTGGTCCATATTTGGACCTAGTCCACATAGAAGGGTGTATCAAAATTTTGACAAAAATGACAATAGAATCTGACAACATTCGCTTTGCTTACAAACCAAATAGAACATTAAATTCAATTTTTACCAACATTAACGACAGAACACAACGAAGAGAACATTAGAAACGAGAATGAATCACAAAAATGAAAGAGACAACAGCACTGTCACAACTTAGTGCTATCCAGTGCACGAAAACAAACGAAACGATTGACGTACATATCATCCAAAATCATTATTATTCATTACACAGTACAACACATGATTTGCCAACTCAATTCTGAGAACAGTATGTGAAATTTCTGCATCATTCGTTTTGTCTTCTTACCTGCCGAAATATTTTTAATATCGATTTGAAGTTAGTACTATCGTATAGGGGAATTTATCACGTTTTAGGCCCTGTTGTTTGACATAGCTCGACAGCCTCTAGCCCGATTTAGTTGAAATAAATTTTAAAAAATTAAGAATTACAATTCCCTTAATCTGTTCATATATTGTTTTCCTATACAAGCAACAGTTTACAAGTTAAAAATAAGTTTCCAATAAAAAATGAAGAAATTTTTTTTTAAATTCATAAAAAATACAAAACGGAAATAAGTTTCAAGTGTAGTTACTTTTTCGCAAAGTCACATAACCTATGAGCAAAATGAGACAAAGATCATGAAAATCGATGCACGCGTTTCGCTTTTATTCGCAATTTCAAAAAATAAAATAAAAATAAAAATTAAAAAATTATCATGCAAAAAAAAAATATTTATAAAAACTTTATGAAAATAAAATAATATGCAATTAATACGCAATAATAATATGCATAAGAACATTTTTTCAATTATTGGCAATATCCATGCTTGCAGAAGTTGACGCTTGTGGTTCTGATGATCTTGTTTTCTTCGTAGGTTGTTCATGAAAGAATCACTTTTGATCAATTTCCGAATATCAGGTCCGTTCAGAATACCTGTTTTAAATACATTTGCGAATAATGACGACCCCTAAATGTGCGTTGAATTTCTGTAAAAACAGGTAGCCACTGAAAAACCCATAGTAAGCAAAGTAACTTTTAATTATTTGGGTTTTTCACATTTAGGGGTAGTCATTATTCGGAAAATTTAAACCTCACACATGGTGAAACAGGTTATAGCGACGGTAAAAAAATATGCACCCATTTACAAGTACCTGTCAGTAAAATAGTGAACAATACACAGTATAAATAAGTGTGCATTGATCGATTTTACTCATTCAACAAGTGTCGACGAACGCGAAAAGTACAAGTCAATATTTTGAAAGTGCAGTTTTTAATAGTGAATTATATAATTATTGTTTAAACAATGGCTAAATTCAGTTATAGTGTTCTATCTGATATATATTTTGAACGGAAAGATGAAAACGACATTATTTTACATATAATGAATAATCCATTCTTCAAAATATCCGACAAACAAGAAATTAAAATTCATAAGTTAAAAATAAAAAACTTTTTAAATACTTTAAGAAAACGTTACAATCAATGTTCCAGAAACAAGAAATAGTTTTACTCACGCAACCAAGAATGGCTAAGAAATAAACTTATTTTTGAAAAGCCATCAGTAACTACCACGGAAACTGGAAAAGGTGGTCGACCAGCAAAGCCAATTGATAATTGTAGTGAAAGATCACGAAGACGCAAGCTTAAACATATCAATGAAGAAGTTTGTTGTAGCATCATAAAGGATTCATTTCTGCATCAAATTCAACCATCGAAAACTAAAAAGAGTAAAATTGCTATCATTGAAAAAATAGTGGAAGCAAGCCCCAGACGCACAAAAAGGATTTTAGAAAGTATGCCGACACCAACTGAAGAAAATAAATTTACTCCAGAAGAAGCACTTGCACTATTTTTGGATTTGAAAATGACTAAAAACCAATATACAGAATTGCGGAAGCGAACCAATGAAAAAAATTGTGGAATTTTTCCATCATATCGAGATTTAGTTTCTGCCAAAAAAGATTGCTTACCTTCACCAACTGCTATTAGTGTAACTTCAAGTTCAGCAGAAATAAAATTGCAGGATCTTCTTGAACACACTGCAGAACGATTATTAAAGACATTTGATGCTGACTATTTAAAGAAGTTTAAAAATTGCAGCATGACTTTAATTTCTAAATGGGGATGTGAGGGGTCCTCTGGCCAGAAACAATACAAACAATGTAATGCGGAAAATTCATCAGGTTCCAATTTATTCATGATTTCTTTCGTTCCATTACGTTTAACAAAAACTTATATTGGTTCAGAGCCGTCAACTAGTAGAGCTGCAGAGATAGATGTATGGAAGAATGAAATTTCCTCGTCAACAAAATTTTGTAGACCAATAAAGTTTGCTTACAAAAAAGAAACTAAAGATGTCATAACTGAAGAAGTTGGCAAAATAAGAGATGAAATTAAGGAACTTCAACCAGTGATATTTGAATTTAATGACCAATGCATCGAAGTTAACTTTAAAATGTCACTTACAATGATCGATGGAAAAGTTGCACAAGCTTTAACCGAAACAAAGTCTTCGTCAAGCTGCACCATATGCCAAAAAACATCAAGTCAATTGAGCCAACCACCAACACAAGACGATAGTTTTAATGAAGCATATGAATTTGGAATGTCACCTCTTCATGCTAGAATTCGTTTTATGGAGCATATTCTTAAATTGGGATACGATTTGGAATTTGGCCCGTTAGGAGAAACAGTGAGAAACAACAAAGAAAATTTGGAAAAAAGAAAGCAAAAAAAAGATATTCAAGAAAAATTCTATAACTGGAGTAGATTATGATTTAATACGACGATTCCAAATCATATTAGAAGTTATAGCATGTAGCAAAAAGATAGATGCAAAAAAATTTGGTCAGTATGCTAATGAGACAGCAACCCTTTATAACCAAAAATATTCTTGGAGACATATGCCAACCACAGTTCACAAAATTTTGTTAAATGGGGAACAAATAATTCAGCACAATATGCTTCCAATTGGAGATCTCTCAGAAGAAGCGCAAGAAAAAAGGAACAAAGACTACAGATTCTTTCGCGAGCACAATACAAGAAAAATTTCCAGATATTGTACTAATGAAGATCTTATTAATATTTTGTTGTGCACATCAGACCCATATATGTCCAGTATTCGACAAAAATGGAAATCAACCTCATTAGAGTTAGATGAAGAAGCTAAACAACTACTGCAAAATGAAAATCAAAGCTATTTGGAAGAAATTTTTACTAATATTGTTTAATTAACACTAGTTTAAAGATTATAATTTGTTTCTAATTTTAGTATAAATTTTTATTAATACATTTAAATAAAATATATGTGCACTTTAAATCAATAGTAAAAGTTTACTTAAAATTTTATCGATGTTGTGTTCTGTATATAATATATCCAAATGGTATTGATATTGTTGGGAATTTCAGTGTTATTTTTCAGTTTAATCCTCACAAGAATTAGCTTTCTTCCACAAAAACCAACCTTTGGCCCCTGTGAATATTGAGACTAAATAAATGTCAGGGGCCAAATGTTGGCATTTTCTGACCAAAATTAAGTTTAGGAATAATAAATAAGTATTGGTTGTAAAATACGATTGAAGAAAATAAGAAATTATAAAAAATATACCTATTTAAAATGTCAAAATATTCAACTTTTACATGGAAACTCAACAAAAAATTAAAATGCATTTTTAACTCCACATTACTTACGTTCCTATCAGTCGATTTTTGCGTTTGAACACGCAAATTGAAGCTTAAAGTCCCTCCTATTGAACAAAACAATTTGCGTAAAAAAATACCAATCCGGCCAAAAGTTATAGAGTTTTGACCGCTATCTCGCGAAATTGACCACTGTGCGCCGGTGCAGTGTTTTAGGGCAATTCCAAAAATGTTCGACACAGTCGTGGACCCGAGGTCATTCGATTTGTATAAAATTTGGCACGTTTGTTTTTCTCGTTCTGCGAATTTTTTGAAATTTTCAAAATTTTAGCAATATTTAGTGTAGTTTGTATTTTATGATTCGCCAAAGTTGACAAATTACAGTGTTTCTAGAAATTGATGCATTATTTGAAGATGAGTTATAGTTCGCAGACATTATCGGATTATTAAATCTTAGGTATCATCGGAAAGGCCTTGACGTCTACTTTAAGATGGTATAGTATGGTTTTCTATGGTTTTTCTAACATTACTCTACCAGGACATAAATATTGTCCTGGTAGAGTAATGTTAGAAAAATGTCCTTGAATATTCTTACATAACGTCATCTGGATTTTTTGGAAAATATTATCCAAAAAAAGCCCATCATTTTCTATAAAACCTGTAAAATTTCAGGATGGGATCATGATGGCATCAGATGATATAAATATTTTTGTGTGGGTTGACTACTTTATTGTTTTTGCTTTAATGCAACTTTTGTAACATTAATATTCCTCTCGTGCTTAATGGGTAATGGATTGGGAGATTTTGACAAGATTTGGTCTTCGTACTCATCTGGTATTTCTAATCAATGAATGATGATGAGAACATACAGTGATACCTCGGATAATGAAACAATTATAACTCGAGTCTGTTTCTAAAATTCAGTCTGCAAATTATTGTTCTATTTCATATATTTACAATGAATAATTATAATTTTATGTATATTATATAGTCTTCATCACTTTAGCTTATACAGTGTTATTCAAAACTGTACCTTAAGTTAGTGCTTGACGAAAGTGAGCAGCCACGGTCTTCCTTTAGGATATTTTAATGCTTTGCTTGAAAACCAGAATGTTTTTGCTTAGTTGAATAACGACAAGTTTATTGAAATGAGTGCCTTCGGAAATAAAGTGTGTTTTAATCCCTTGAACATAAATCATCCAAAAACTAAGGTTTCTGATTTAAGAAGTCTTCCAGATTTATACTCAAACACTGATCCGAATTCCAGAACTTGTTCAAGTTGTAGAATTAAAATATCTAGAAAAAACAGAGGCAATCTGAAAACGAACACCAGGTCCACAATGAACTTATACCTAAAGATAATGCATTGAAAAGACATAAGAAAAATGAAAGTGAATGCAAGGTCTACAACGACCCAAAGAAGAAGCATTAAACTGCTTAAACCAGTGCCTACTTTTACTAAATGAACCAATTATTTTATTTAAAAAACGTTCCACGCTACGTTATATATATTCGTACTAAATTAAACGCAACGAAAAAAAAAAACAATTTTAAAGAAAATGTTTGGGTATGAAGGGGATTCGTTAGAGCCAGAATCAAATGACAGCGTCCCTATGGAAGCCGTACAAAAACTACATGATAGATCTGATAAAATTAGCATGTTTGCAAGTTTTACCCAGTGACTGGTCCATCAGAAAGGTTAAGAACGAACTACCATCGGCTTCTATGTACTCAATACGGAAAACACGAGCCAATACAAAAAGCAGTGTTAGTGAAGATATCGATGGGAGAATGGACACTTCTTCCGAAAACGTAAATACTTTGGTAGAAAACTCTTACTGCAATGATAAATACAGCCGAATTATGCCGGGGAAAAAGACTTTAAATCAATAAAGGTATGTCCAATAAAGGTACGCACAGATTAATTAAAATTATTTTCGAGCGCCCCGGTAGTCGAGCTGGTAGCGTGCTCGGCTATCAGCGTGGGGGTTGTGTGTTCGATTCCCACCAGAGGCTCTGGCGTGTCGCTGCAAAAACTAGCTACAATGGTCTTAGTTACCCCGGCTCAATCCCTGGACCAAAATTAGAATATAAATTTACTTTGTAAAATAAAAAATAAAATTATTTTCAGATTGATGGAATGCGAACTCAAATCCAAAAGCGTTTGCTCCTGATGAATTTGAAAGAGCTTTATTTTGAATTTAAAGAACATCATCAGACATAATGGTTGGGTTTTCCAAATTTGTTTCATTGAAACCAAAGCAATGTGCGCTAGCTGGTAGTACCGGAGCTCACTGGGTATGTGTTTGTGTAATCCACCAGATTGTAAAATTAATGTGTGAAGGCGTTTTCAAAATAGATTACGATTCTCTAAACTACTTTGGATACCACACCTGGTTTAATTATGGAATATGCAAAGACCCGTTGTCGGAATGTTATTTTGCTGAGTGTGATAATTGTCCCGGCTTTGACAGACTTAGACCTTTTTTTACAAAATTACATTGACAGACACGAAATAGAGACTGTTTTCTCTCACGAGGACTGAAAGTACCCATAATAATCATTTATATTTTACAGTATTTAAGCATGATTTTTCAATATGCCTGCTTATACATCCTTGATATTGGGTATGTACATTTCCCCTATAACAAAAAGGCGCAATAGGATTGAGCCACTTAGGACTATGTTTCGTGAATAAATTTTTAATGCAGATAATATTTTATTTGTTTAAATTAGTTTATTATTGAAATTTAGTTCTTTAAACTTGATTACTACCAAGAGATTTACATTTATTAGTTAAAAACAGAAATAATAAGACTTTAGAATTCACACTGCCTTATTTTCTAAGAAACTATACAATTTAAAAAACAAATTCCATCTACTATTTTATATCATCTAAAAATAAAAAATATTAATATACCTATTATAAATTGTTTAGTAGTATGAAATGTCAACAGCTCTCATATATTTTAAGATTAATAATTAGACTAAATAAATAAATCTCAAATGACAAATTGGGAACACTTTTAAATAGACTTTTATTTCTGCAAAGCTTAGCTGGAAACTTATCGATTTGATATGTTTTTTTGTTTTGAAATTTAAAGAATATTCATATATTATAATATTCTATCTGCTAGAATTAATGAACCAAATTGATAATTTTTGAAGTTAAAATGCGTGTTTAACAATTTTTTTGAAATCTGATGGATTAATTTGAATTATAACAAATAGTTTTGCGAATTCTTAACTACTATTTGCAAAAAAATATTTGTTGATCGTCAAGTTTTTCTCAATTTGACTTTTTATTTAGAGAAACGCCAGAATGGTATCACGTTATTAATTTAGTAAGGCTATTATCTTCACAATTTTTTCCGATATTTTCCATTTGCATTACCTCTTCCTCCACCATTATATTCTGTGGGCAAGTATGCAGTCAAATTATACATAGATTGGAATAGCAAAATATTGGACCGATTTCTGCACGAGGACTACACCATTTTCAAATGTATTTCAAAAGACATCACTTCAATTATGGACAAACACGGACAGATCAAATTTTGTGACCAAATTAGAGAGTGTTGATGATTTTATAGATAGTTTTTTAGACCGATTGCCAAAATTACTAAAACACTCATTCATAACAAAACAACAAAATGAATATTTCAGCAAAACAAAACAAAATTTAAAGTCAGACGAATTGGTTGTTTTAGACTTTGCCGAAAATTACAGTTTTGTCATACCACTGGACGAACGACCAAGCCACAATTTACCCTTTCTGTATTTATTATCGTAGTAAAGAACAATCAGAATTCTCAAATTGTATAATAATAAGTGATATAATGAAACATAATAATATTGCAGTGAATTTGTTCCTGAAAAAAATCATAAGTTTCAAAATGAACGTATTAAAACGCCTTCTAAAGTATATTACTTTTCCGATGGATCAGCCGGTCAATATAAAAACAAAAATAATATATACAACCTGACGTATCATGAAAATAAATTTGGAATAAAAGCTGAATGGAACTATTTTTGTACAGCTCATTCTAAAAATGTATGTGATGGACTTGGTGGCACACTTAAGAGGCTCGTAACACGGGCAAGTATCCAGAGTATCGACAGTGTCATTAATTCACGCTTTTCAATGTATAATTGGGCATTAAAAATATGAATTTTATCTTCGTTCCAAACGAAGAGTACATAAAGGAAGAAGAAAAACTTACCAAAATGTGTTTGCAATTGAAACCTGTTCCAAAATCGGCATTGGGGAAGTGCAGTCTGGGAAAGTGCACAGTCAATGGAATTCAACACATATAATATTTTGAAATAAATAAATAAATAAAACTTTGGAAAAAACAAATACATAAGTTGTTGTACTTCACCTTTGTAATATGTATGTATGTCTACTCTAAAAATCATATCGAACCAACTAAGATTAGGTAACCTTTATATTATAAACTAAGTTAGTTTCAATCCTGGTATTTTATCCAAATGTACGAAGACCGAAATTTGCTAAAATCTCCCAATATATATTATTATCCAATATTAATGTTACAAAAATGGCATTAAAGCAAAAACAATAAAATAGTCAACCCCTCACAATAATATTTATATCATCTGATCCCATCCTGAAATTTTGACAGGTTTTATAGAAAATGATGAGCTTTTTTTTGGAAAATGGCCTTTCCGATGATACCTAAGGTTTTATAATCCGATAATGTCTGCGAACTGTAACTCATCTTAAAATAATGCATCTTTTTCTAGAAACGCTGTAAATTGTCAACTTTGACGAATCATAAAATACAAACTATACTGAATATTGCAAAAATTTTGACGTCAAAAAATTCGCAGAAACTAGGATTCAGAAAACGAGGCAAAATTTTATAGAAATCAAAAGGGGTCGGGTCCAAAAATGTTGTTTTTTGTGTCGACTTATTTTGGAATCACCCTATAAGGCATTTCCCCTCTCTTTTTCTAAATCCTCAAAAATCCTCTTATTACAAAATTTAAATTCTCAACAAAAATAAAATGTTAATACAATGTTAGTACATTCTGTATGAGCAAAAATCCACGTTTTCGGGATTGTGTACAAAATCCAACAAATTTCCCATACGAATTGACAGTTGCAAAATCCACCGATTCTTTCGGATTCTATAAAAATCCTGTGGGTCATATCAAATATAACTCCTTGCAACTCTGGGACGTGATGCATGCAATTAGAATAATACTGATGTAAAGCATCCTTGAAGAATCAATTTGCACATACTGAGACACAAAATTGTCAACTGGTGTGATGTGTAAAGGGAAGTAAATTAAGTATTATGTAATTTTACCATTTATTGCGTTATGAATATTTTAGGTTACAATAAAAAACAAAATGATATGACTAAACGCGCAAACTGTGTCTTCAGACGCAAGTATTCTGTTCTTTAATCAATACCTTTAAAATAATTTATTTTGTGAAGTGCAATTATAATTTTGTCATAAATTTTGTTTACCGATAAAATTTACTATGAAGTTTTATTTTCTACCATTAATATCATATCTTGAGCAGATCCTCTTAAACTGATATCTAATTTAATGAAAAACGATATCAGAACACCAAAGATTTCCCATCGGATTTTGTCGCAAAATCAGTTCAAATTTAACCTTTCAGAACACGCTATTAACATAAATAAGAAATAACATAAATGGAGAAATAACCTTGCAATGCAAAAAATCGAAGCAAAGAACACACACAATGATTGACTCTTTGCGAATAGCTCTTTCTCTCAGATAGAGAGAGAGAGATGTCGAGATAAAAGAAAACTAAAAACATAAACACACAAACAAATGGACTTCGTTAAGTGAGCTCTCTAAAATAATCGAAAACAAAAACAAAACACACACGAAATAAAAACGTTAATTATTAACAAAATTAACATAATTTTTATACAAAAATGTAATTCTGCACTTCTTTGGGGCAAGAGCTTGCCAATGATATATAATTTGTATATATTGAGCCAATAAAACGCCTTAAAATGGTACCGAAAATTCATGCTTGCCGTTTTAATATAATGATTTGAACATGTAGCTATATTTTTGAAAGGTCGAAACCTATTTTACTAAAAAAACTCAAAAATACAATGGTCACGCAATTAGAAACGATCTTAAAAAAACTGTTTTATTCACATTTTCAGTAGAAACAAGTAAAAAGGCGTTAAGTTCGGCCGAATCTTATATACCCACCACCACGGAGTACATTCCACAGATTAGATTACTTTATATAGAAGTGCACATATTAAAAAAAATGTGATATTATTTATGCATATCACAATTTTGTTTACAATTTCTATAAGGCTTACTTATGCGCACTGTTTTAAATAACCAGTGATGCTTCATTATTATAGTAATAGTAGTCCTCCGATATATAAATATAAAACTTCAAGAGTAATCAAAAAGAGAACATGAGGCAGCAATCTTCCAAAATATGCCCTAAAGGTAGCAACAACTTCCCTCAGGACCGATTTTCCCATTTTCAATTTCTTGATTCCAGCTACAGCCTAAATGTCCGTACCATTCTGAAAGGAAAAGTACTAATATTGATGATCCAATATGTTTCGCGTTCTCAATAGAATGTACGCACCTAATTTCTCGATTTTAGCTACAGCGGTTTGCTTAATACCAATTTTATTCTTTTTGACTCTAAAAGTACGGATTTGAAAAAGTCATCTTATTTTCCACGTCTACGCAGTCAGACGAATTTCATGATTCTTGGTGATTGGTGCCAAATTTAATTCCATTTAGATCCTGAAGGTACGAATATAGAAAGATCTCTTTCTCTTTTTATAATTCGGGTTGGCAAGATTTTATATTGATATTCTAATCCGAGTATAATAAATGTTTGACACAATATATATATATATATAAAGTAACTATATGATTTGTTTTTTAAATAACTATTGAATGGAATGAAAAAAAAAAAAACAAAAAAAAATATGATAAAAAGAAAGTTTATTTTATGTTATTTTTTACATTAATTATGAAAAATAATATCAGTTAAATGAGAACCGTTTTCTCTAACGCAAAAATTTGCTCTTTTTATGGCATTTTCCATAACTTTGTTGAGTGTTTCTTGTGGTATACGATCAATTTCTTCTTGAATGTTGTCCTTTAGTTGTAAAGATTTCTGATGAAGATTTTTGGGATTTTGGGATCCCCAAAATCTGTTGTTTTGTATATTTACGAAACCGTTCAAGTGAAAATGCGCTTCGTCGGTCATCATTAAATTTGACAAAAAATTTTCATTTTGATCAACGAGATTTAAAAGTGCTCTAGCAAATTCCAAGCGCAATTGCGCAATCGTATAGCGTTCCATTTTTAAATATTCTCCCAAGTTTAATTTCTGAAATAGGAAAAAAGAGAAAGTTAAATACTCGCAAGCAAAGAAGTTACAATTGTTTTACATCATATAGTAACTTTAGCCGCACCCTGTATATATATATATATATATATGAAATTGGTGTCATCTCATTTCCACATTTGTTTACATAAGAAATGTAATAATTTTTACGGTTACGGCCGGAAAATAAAAATCCTAATTATCTTCGAAAAATATAGTATAACGTTAACTAAATTCTTGGTAAGTAATACAATCGAATTCCAGCTATTTCGATTACATTTATTTCTTCTTACGAATGAAATTTTTGTTTGGTAATGGGGAGGAGGAGAACCACACTCAACCATACACACATTCAGGACCGTGCGCAGGATTTTCCCCTGGGGGGGGGGGGGGGTATTCATCTACACTCATAAAAAAGTTAACCCTATAATGAGTTAAAATTAACTAAAATTTAGGAAACCAAGTACATTTTTACTAAATATAAGTAGAATTTTGCTGAAATTTTCCTAAATCTAAGTAAATTTTTCCTAAAACCTAGTATTTTTTTACTAAAATTAAGAAAAATTTTCCTAAAACTAAGTAAATTTTTACTGAATCTTAGTAAAATATTGCTGAAAATCAAACAGTTTTGCTGATTTTTTTCCCCAAAACAAGTAAATTTTTACTTAAACTGAGGAAAATTTTATTTTATACAAGGAAAAAAGGTGAATTTAAAATAAATTAAATTTAACTAAAAAAAATCAAACAAATAGTTTTGCATCAGAGTATGCAAAACTGATACAAAAAATGACAACATGAAATATTTCTCAAAAGTTTCATGATACCTCTGCCATAAGGAGTTTAGCTATTACTCCGAATGTAAGATAGGCGCCTTCGCAGTGGTTGTTTAGAATAATTCATAAAGTATTTAAGAAATAAGACTCTGCAAACAAACGCGAATTGCTTCTTTGATTAATATTCAAAAATTTTTTAAACAATTTCAAATGTTTTTTATAAGTTCATTAATACTTAAATGTATGAAGAACTCGGCATAAATTTCAGTAAACATTTTAACTTCATTTTAGAAAAAAAAAAACTCATTTTTAAGTGAAAATTTCCTAAATGGAATTTTTTCCATACAAAAAAAACAATCAGATTTTTTTCTCACTTAAAACATAAGTTTGAATTTACTCAATTCTAAGAACTTTTTATCAGATCCAAAGAAATGTTTTTAAGTAAATCTATTACCCTTTTTCTAGTACATGAACAATTTACAATGGCTTTGAAAGAAGGAAACTTTACACATACTTAGTTAATTTTTGCAACTTTTTAGGAAATTTTTACTGGAGCGTTTGGAAACCGCTCATATTTTATTACCAGGATCTTCGAGAAATATTTTGATACATTCGTCCGACAGACATTGTCGGCAAAATTGCATTTCAGTAATCCATCTATCAGTACACTCAAAGGAATATGTCAGTAAAAGAAAGCAGAAAGTCTACTGAAAGAGCAGATTTTCTGCTGTTAAAAAAGAGAAAGCAGATTTGTATCTGCTGAGATGGTAAAGAGCTTTTTGATGTTTTTAGCAATATATATGATACGCATATTGTCCCAAGCTAATATAAAAGAAAATTCGATCTAAACTCGCTTATGAACGCGTATCTATTTTTATATTTTAATTAACAACAGCCAATTTTAGCAGACTGCAAACTCTTTAGCAGTGTGAATGGTGATGTAAGATTGCAGAAAACTGCTGTTATGTCAAAAAACAGTTGTAATAGCAGAAAAGTGTCTGCTGATAGGCAGCAGACATTCGCTGTGTTTATTAACAGACTTGTTCTCTAAGTGTAAAACTTTTGTTTAAATAGTTGCTTGAAATTACATACATACATATCGAGGGCTTATATTTATAAGTGGCTATGAACAAAAACATAACTTTTCAGGAGAGCGAAAAAACTGATTTTCTCTTTAATTTGAAGAGAAATTATGAATCATTCTTCTACACTTTAATCTAAAAAGGTTTACTAATTGCTACGATTAAAAAGTTTTCGAAATTTCCTAGTATTCACGGTTTCATGGTTCATAGCCACTTTTGTATGTTTAAAATTGAGCACTATGAATGTTGAAATAAGAATAAGATTTATTGTAAACTCCATAACTTTTTTCATGAAATCTTGGCATTGTTGTATAGAAAACGCATTTTCTGTGATGTACACAGCGAATTTAAAGATTCCAGCTTCATCCGTCAGATTGGTCGCTTGTAACATATATGTTGCCAGTCGCGAAAATCGCTGCAATTGATGAAAAATCCAAAATTCGCCGTTGCAATTCCTTATATTTTAACCTTCTTCGTTCATAATTCTGAAACTTTTCATACACAAATATTCCCCATGAAGTCAGCAATCACATGCCAAAGAAATATTTCGGTATTCTCAATATAATAAAAAGTTACGCCGTTTTTTTTTTCTAAATATACTTTTCACAATTTTTGACTTTACAGCCACCATTTTTCCTATTTTAGCCTGATAACTAGGGAATCAAAATGTTAATAACGCGAAATGATGGAATTTGATAGTACGATATGCCCTAAATCTAGAAAAATGTTTTAAACAAAATCGTTGTAGCGAATTATAACCTTCGGTTTTATGCTGCTCCATTGTTGAACTATTTTATTTCTATTATTTTTATGTTCATAGCCACTTATGCAGTCACAAACTTTGGAAAAATCTTTTCCAAATTTATATGACAGATGACATCCAAATCTGAGAATAGTTTGTCATCAAAAACTCATTTTCGATATATATTTTGAAGAAATATTACACAAAAAGCGATCAAATTCCTCGGCGATAAACCCTTCAGTCCTACCCCAGTTTTGGGGTTTTTAATTTATATCTTTATACGCATATTCCGATTAAATAAAAATATTTGGAAATGTTTCTTCATTTTTATAATCTTAAATATGTATTCGAATGACAAATACAGTTTTTTTGTATTCGATGAAACGCAAAAAGGAACAACTAGAACTACATTCCAAAAAAAACAAATAATTGATATTTTAGAGTTTCGTTTTCCTACGTAGATCCAAGTTACTCAATTTGTTGTTTCTCTTTTGAATAATACTTGTTACATATGTACAAAAAATACTTACATTGAAAAATATTTGACATAAGTGATAAATATAACAAAAATTTTAGTAAGTTAAAACTCATTTCTTATTGTTTCGCAACTTTAAAGTAGATTTTAAAATAGAGACCTACACGCAGAGAAAAATACATTTCGTAGACACGTGAACATCGTTTTTTTGGAAAAATTAGTTTGTTTGCGGTAAACATGTCATCAGTTGTTGTAAATGAACAAAGAGAAATAAGTTTATGTATATCAAACACTTTTCTTCGTTTATCGAAATGGATTTGTCTAATAATTGCAAACTCCCAAAACATTGGAGGTAACAGAAACCGTTGTTGTTGCATCTGTGATGAAAATAGGACACATCGGTTCAGATTTAGATACAGCTCCATAAAAATGTCCAATCGCAAATGTTACATCTTAGCGCTTGATGCTTGTATCAAGCAAATTATTTGTTTTTATTAAGAATATTTTAGATTTCATTATGATATCATAGCGATTCTTACCTACACTTTTTTAATATTACTAAACGTTTTTGATATTAAATTTCCAAACTTTTATAGCTCTAGTCGAATGTCAAGAAGTGGTATCGGTTAATAAAAATGAAAATTTTCCGAACAATTTGGTGTCCATTAGCACTACACAATCTTGAAATTGGGACAATTCGTTTAGTTTGTTTGTATTTTTCATAACCATTGTCCGAAATTCAAGAAAGTGTCCAAGATTTTTTATGTAATTTTCATGTTTTCATGATTTTACTGCAAAATTACCATTTCAGACGAGTTATTTTAAAAAGACCTTAAAAATTCTATATTTTATTGCTTCAGAAATTATTAGGTATTAAAAAGTATGTGTTCGAAACCACTCTGGGGGGGTGGGGTTGAACCCCACGCACTGCCCTGCACACATTAGCCATATCCGTATTTCATCATCCTGTGGGGGACGAATCATCACACTTACATTTTTGCAAAATGTTTTGAAGAGTGTTATTAAACTAAATTGTTTGTGTTTCATGTTAACACGGAGATTTCTCAAATATTATTTTATATTCAGAAGTGGTAATGAGCAAAGGCCTTCTAAATATATACAAGACAAGAAATCTTACTCTTTGTCTGTTATTACCGGCGCACCGTTGGACAATAAAAGCGAATGTTGCTATTAAAGCCATGTTAGCTTTTTGCTGCAAAATATTAAAATATCAAGAACAATGGATACACACACAAATATACACGAAAAAGAAATGTAAAAACATATAGTGTTTGATTGCTAAATGTTTGAAATATATTTGCATTTCTTAGCAAAAACTTATAAAAAAAGCAAAATAATGACAAACAACAGAGCTTTGCAGAAGCAAATGTTATCTCTCTTTAACAACAAAGTTAACAAACAAAGAGCGAGATTTCCCCTCTTGTAAATTTACGCTCTTTGGTAATGTAATGGCAAACAATGATTTGGCTGTCATCTGTTCTATAAATTTGGAAATTAACTTTTTTCTAAAACTATTTTTTTTGTTATATTTCTGATTTGGCTATACATTCAAAGTTTGTGATTGTAGAAGAGGCTAAGAACATGAAAAAGAAAATAAAATAAAAATGCTTCAAAATGCTATAACAATTTCATCAATTTATTTTACTTTTATCATTTATGTATGTATGTTATATTGTATGTTACCGCCAATTGAATTGATTAAAAGCAAAATATTAATATTTTTGTGCCATCATGACTATCTGCCAATTTAAACTTTTATAGAGCTGAATACTTGAATCTTTTTAATCATAGCGAATAGAAAATGACAATAATTACTCTTAAAACTAAGGAAACTCCTGAAAAATTGTGTTTTTGTTCACTCCCTTCGGGCAATTGGTGGAAATTGCTATAAACATATCTATCCTGAAATGTGTCAGTTAGTAGTATAGTGATCTATGACAAAAATCTAAAAAATGAGATATGTTATTCTTTCACATTACTTTCATCTGATCTCTAATTTAAGAACTTTTCTTTTTGACATTTATAAAAATGTTAATGTTAACTTTAAATGATTCATATAATTTGATTAACATATAAAATGAGATTATTTGCAACGTAAGCAACAAATTCAAATAGTTTCTAGACGAACAACCTGTAAATATTTATATTTATTATTTTTAATTTTTCTTGAAATAAAATATTTTCTGCTTTCATCTTTGGTAAGGAAATATTAATTTTTCGAATTAAAATAAAATATATATATTTTTTAATTTTGAGTAGAATGAAAATGGTCTAAGTCTGAGGTACCAACGATGTCAATTTTATAAAAGTTATTAGTAGGATATTCTAAGGGAAAAATGTTCTGATTCAGTGGAAAAATATCTTTCAATTGACTCAAACATAAACTATTGCATATCTCAAAACGGATAAAGTGTGACTTAGGCCACTATCATACTAACTGACATATATATAAAGTTGAAATAAATGCAATTGCACACGCGAATTTTGGATTTTTGAAACAATTGCAGTTTTTGTTTGCTACTGATTACATATATGTTACAAGCGACATTGGTTCTTAATACACACTAAAAATCATCCGGATCTGTTGGATAAATCGCGAGAAAATTAGAAAACAAAAATGTCATGCATACAAATCACTTTAGCCCTATCTCCCTTTTGCAAAAATATTCAATTCGTATTTTTTGTTTACCGCGCTCTACCGAAATATCCACATTTTTCTGTCGAAAAAGATCGATCTTCCACTAACACAAGTAATTTTTTGTATCACTTGGCGTGTAATTTTGCTATTTAAGAGTGAAGAGCTTTATTTACAAGTCTGGTGACGCTCGTGACCCTTACTGAATTCTTCCGTCAATTTTTTTCGTAGAACATTTTAATCCTTAAATGTCGTTTTTGAAAGGACTTTTCTTCTCAAAAAAGGGGTCAAATTGACCCATTAAGACAGGAGCTAGAGGGTTAAGATCTTGCACAAAAATAATCCTCATAAAATTCCATTTTACAACACTTTTCTCACTTAGTATAATGCTTCCTCCGACCAAAAAATCCACTTTAAAAAGAAACTCAGACCAGCTGGACTATAAGTTTATTCGTGCAAAAATTATCTACTCAACATGCCCTTTCAGAATTATAGGGTCGCTATTCTGTTCCAATCACAAAGTCTATATTTCTTGGACAGTGTAATTATTGTAACAGTTTAGTTGCAGTTTCAGAACCTTTTCAAAATTAGCTTTTCATAAGACCAGAATGTGTTTACGATGCATTTACTTTCTGAGAATTCAATGTCATTTACATTTCCAAAACTAGCTGAACGCGTTCAAAATAACCTCTAAAATAAGGTTTTCCTTGAAAAGAATTCACTGTGAGAATGGATAGAGAAAAAAGCGCTAGAAATTAAAATATGATCGGAGCCTTATCAAGCCATATTTACGACTTTAGTCCAACTTTTGATGCATTTTTTAGAAAAAAACGCAATAACTTCCATATTTTTAGTTCGATTTGTGTTTATAATGCAGATAATGAATGAAGGATTGAATATTTCAATCGAAATATTGGGAACAAATAAATTATCAAAAACAACAAAACCTGTTTTTCAAATAAAGCCTACAGCCGAACAAAACAAAAATTTTAAATTTACTTAAGAAGAAAGGCTCATTTCAATGAAAACATTTCTTCGGAATTTTACAAAATTCTCAAATGTCCAAAAAGTTTGAAAAATGAAAATACTTTTAAATTTCTGGTTGTCCATTTTTCTAAAGTCCGTCAGTGGGAATACTCTTGAAATGTGTTTAAGACAATTTCGGCCACTGCTCGATTAGTCGAACAGGAAAGTTATCTATTTGCAACGCTATCTATTTTTCCCTCGAGGTACGCATTTATTCCATATGTAAATATTGTATAATGTATATCATTAATTATTCAGTTTTGCTACTGGTGATCTATAGTTTCAGTTTATATATTCTCGTGCTTAGGAGGGGACTGCCACCAAAAACTCAAGTGCACGAAATGAAGAAAAATGGCGAACAGGGAATATTTTTCGAAATTGACAATTCGCTGGAACAAAGTTGGCGATTGCAATTTGGGGTAAAGAGAACATTTTAAGGGCCTACTTTAAATTGGATAATAACCCATTCAAAAAAAAAAAAACAGTTACCACTCAAAAATAAATCTAGTTAGTTTTACTATGATTCTCAAAATCTGAAGGGGCTAATTTAAGAACGAGGTTGAAACTTCTCCTAAAAATTGGGTTTTTAGCATTCCACGTAAGTGACCCTTTTCGACAAAATTTTAAAATCAATTTATAATTAGCAAAAACACCGATATAATACATATTTTTGATTATATTTCAAAAAAATAATACCAAAAATACCTCTGATCATTTCCTTTACCAGATATAGACTGGTGTCGTAACAGAATTTCCGTCAAAAGGTCACGCCCGTTACATTTTTAATATCCTATATTCATAAAGAGATGTCGGTGTCGAATACTTTTGAAAGTGTATGAACTACTCTTTCGATTAGCAAAAATTAATAAAGAACATTACAGAATTCAAGAAAATAAGTAAAAGCTCAATATTTTCTTCAAAGCTAAGTTCATACCCGTGACGCTCTACTTTGTTGTATATCTCCAATATTCAAAACGCTAAGATATATTTATATTTGCAATAATATTCCTATTAACCTGACGTTTTCAATTGGCAATATAGCAAAAATCTCAGTCAATGAATATGGGAGATGATTAAACATATTTAAGGAAAAGTGTCACACTCCAATGGAATCACCCCCTATCGAAGAATTTGACAATGCTGTAACTCCATATGATTTCTGGCATAAAATGTCAGTGATATTGGGAAAATTAAAATACAATGCGATGATCGTACCACCTATTATCGCAACTGCTCGTTGTTTGCAACCAACTAAATATTAGCATTGGAATCTTTATACGCGCAACTTATGGTCTCGTTTATCGCAACTTCTATACATAACTTGTAATGTTCGTTTTCTATTTTCTGGATAGAAGAAGATACTTTGAATTTAACCAAGGACGAAGCTGAATCCATATAATCGTGCCAGCAGACACGGATGTGTGGAAATTTACAGCGATATTTACTAGAATCGATGCCATCGAAATGAATATCAGTTCAATTGAAATCGTCGAGATATGGAACTTCAAATCATGTAGTCATTCCTCACAGATTTTTGCTTGATTTATTTCCTGATTTATTATTGTAGATTGTTTTGTGTTGAGTATACATACTACACTAACTTTGTTGCCAGAGATCAGTTAAATAACTTATTTGGAAAATTGTGGTCCGCAGATTGCAATTGTAACGATTACTGTAACGAGTTACAGTATCCTTGGATAATCGAATTTTTCGCGAAATCAAAATTCCAAAAGGTGAAGTCTCCGGCCTTTTCGATAGCTTATATTTCCCAGAGTTGATATCGAAGCCGGGAACTATAACACTTTTGTTTCACGAAATGTCGATAGAAATGTTTATAAAGATATTTTTAAGATTTCTGAGAACTCATTCGAACCCTAATTATCCAGAAATCCGGTCACGCCCCAGAAATGAAGATTGGATAGTTTAATGATGATCTACAAAATATTTCGTCGCTGGGTCAAGCCATCAGTGAGCTAAACGGTCCTGAAAACACATCTAAAAATCATGTTTTTCCCGTGTAATTTTTTATGTTGCATTTTTGCTCAAATTTTTTTCTGAATTAATAGACCCTTGGAAATCAATCAAAATTTTTATTCTTGTCTTAGAATAACTCATTGGTAGAATTTTTTTCGAGTTTTCAAGGTGACAGCTAAAAACTCATATTTCTTGAAAACAATTTGTAAGAAGTGTACAGAAATAGAAATAGATAGGAGGAATCAATACCTTTCGAATGATGCCTAAATGATAAATAACAGACTAGAAATGACATCACTGATTCCATTTTTGTGAAATAATTTAATGCAGGTAAATTAATGGTTTTTACAGCCAAAATGTTCAAACACTTTTTATAAAAATGAGCGCTGCGACATCAATTTCATTCCGATGTTCATTCTTTAGGCATCATTCGAAAGGTATTGACTGCAGTTATTTATCTATATATAGATAAATATATTTATCTATATATGTATATACAAATGATTCTGTGTTTGTAAGTTTGTTTGTTTGTTCTTTATAGCAGCCTAAACTATTGAACCGATCTTCTTGAAAATTTCACAGTATGTTCATGCTGAACCGGTGCACAGTGGCGCCATTTGAGTTTTTTCGTTGCAAAAATCATATCTTTTGAACCGAATAAGATAAATTAACAGTTTAAACAGCATATGATAGATAACTGTTCAGCCTATGAAATGAGCGTTTGGAAAGGGTGCTACGCTCTGTAGGGGCCTAATTATGGGTTATCAAAGTTAAAATTAGTAGAAAAATCAATTTTATGGTAACTAAAAAAATTATTTTTACATTTTTAGATTGTTTTTATTTTTTTCTTTAGGGTTTTATGTTTTAAATTATTACCCAACAAATTAAAAAAAAAATATTTTTTTTTTTTTAAATTTATTTTTTCAATTTTTTTTTTAATTTATTTTTTCAATTTTTTTTTTAATTTTTTTTCAATTGCAGATTGGCTTTCGCAGAGACTTCCGTAAACTCCGTATGCAGTGGTCGTGAATTTATTTTGGCTTGCGTAATATGCTTGTATCCGGGTAAAACGTCAGCGCCGTGTCGCGTTAAAGATGTCCGTAGTTTCTCATATTTCTCTTTGGAAAGTTCTAAGTCCATAAACAAGGCCAAGGCTTCTTCGGATCCATACTTTTTAATGTGTGCGTTTGTGGGCGTGGGAATGCTTTCCTTAATCCTTTTTAGTCGCAGTGGGCTTGCATCAGCAACAGATTTGGTTATCTGCTACCTAACTCTTTCACTATCCTTTGTAAATTTAATAGACAGCGCGTCCGATAATTGCTTCGTGGTCAAGTCATTGGTGGCATCGGCAAGTTTCCTCTTCCTTGTGAAAATTGAACACTCCTCAATACTTTTTTTTGGCCTTCCTTTTGCTCCTCTGGTTGATGTGGTGGGTTTATCTACTGCCAATATATCCAGGATGGTGTCTTCATTAAGCCAGTCCTCGTATTTGGAGTTGAAGTTCTTAATGGTTCGATTAGATTTCACCCATTTTGCCTTAATATTTGCATATATCAGATAAAATTTATTTTTTATAATTTCGCTTCTCTCAATATTTCCGTATAAGCTATCAAGTTCTTCTAAAGCAGCTTCCGTGAAAAAAATTGGTGTGGTTGACTTTCTAAACAGTTCAAATAATTTAAAATTGTTTAACGCCATGTTTTCAGTACTTAAATTGTTTAATGGTTTCAGTAATTGTTGCGCCAACTTTATCCTTATTTTGCAATATATAGGCTTATGCTACCATGCCTAAAAATAAAAAATAAAAATAGGGACCATAAGTCAATATTGTTCTTGACCATTTGCAATATATAGGCTTATGCTACCATGCCGAAAAATTTACCTGTTCCCTGCATACATATGGATTTAGGCTGAATAATGCAATTTTGATATTATGCACGTGTCCAAATAAGATTTGTGCCTACCTGTAGGGACCATAAGTCAATATTGTTCTTGACCATTTGTACGCCAAAGTATTGTTTAAGTGAGGTACGAACCTGCTAATTTCAATGAGTAGGAGGGAGGACGCCATACAATTTCTGCAACCATGTCTTTTTAACCTTTTTTACCTCTAGAAGCCAAACGGGCACGTACGGGCAGCTAAAATTTTTGAATTATGTAAAGAAATAATCAATGAACAGGTTTTGAAAATATGGCAAATATAGAAAAATATAGATTTTTTTATTTTCCGTCAAAGTTGAAAAATAGTGAAAAAACGGATAGTTTTTAAATAGTGATTTACCAGGAGAAACACAAAGCAAACAGTTATTTTTTTATCATTATACATTTAATAAATACATCAATCAATACAAACAAAAAATAAGGCGATTCGTTACCTATTTTTCGTGATATTACACCTGAAATCGCAACAAATTCACTAAAAATTGTGTGTTTTTTGAAAACCGAAAGTCGGTCAACTTTGAACGGCTATATCTTCTAAACTAAAAATGTGATATTATTAAGAGTGGCAGATTTGAAATCGTTGAAAAGTTTCCTATAACATGGGTTTATTCAAAACTTCGTCGGCGCTCATGAAAATTTTGATTTTTGCAACCTCGTTTGCTCTACGGGCGCTACTGTGCGGTGGTGAAAATAGGCTATATAAATTTTTTATATTTTCAGTGGGCGTGGCACCTCCCACACAAATTGGGGATTTATTCGTTTTTTTTTTTAAATTATCATATTTGGAGTACTGCTGCAGCGAGAGTCTTGATTTTTTGAAAGTTCACTAATTGTTAGTCTGCACAGTTGTGCTAAAAATGGGAGGTATTGGAAAAGTGGGCGTGGCACCTCACATACGAAGGTAAAACCTATTTTGGAATATTGCCACTTCTATGACACCTAGAGTGCTGAAATTTTGTGTAAGTGCATCTCGCATCAATGTACGTAGTTGTGCCAAAAATGGGTGGTATTGGAAAAGTGGGAGTGGCACCTCCCACACAAATTGGGGATTTATTCGTTTTTTATAAATTAGCATATTTGGAGTACTGTTGCAGCGAGTCTTGAATTTTTGGCACAGTTGTGCCAAAAATGGGCGGTATTGGAAAAGGGGCGTGGCACCTCCCATATGATGTAAAAACCTATTATCGAATATTGCCAGTTCTATGACAACTAGAGTGTTGAAATTTTGTGTAAGTGCATCTCGCATCAATGTGCGTAGTTGTGCCAAAAATGGGCGGTATTGGAATAGTGGGTGTTGCACCTCCCATTTGAAGTTAAAATCTATTATTGAATATTACCAATTCTATGACACCTAGAGTGCTCAAATTTTGTGTAAGTGCATCTGGCATCAATGTGTATAGCTGTGCAAAATATGGGCGGTATTGGAAAAGTGAGCGTAGCACCTCCCAAACGAAGTTAAAACCCATTTTCGAATATATTCCGTTCTATGACAGATGTGACTGCATCTAGCATAAACCTGCGTAGGTGTGCCAAAAATGGGCGTTATTGGTAAAGTCGGCATGGTACCTCCCATACGAAGTTAAAACATATTATCGAATATGGTCAGTTCTATGACACCTAGAGTATCATAGAATTGATCCAGTGTTAATAGTTGTGCAAAGATGGGCGGGAAGTGGGCGTGATCCTTCCCATATGAAATTAAAACCGGTTTTGAGTATATTCGACACCGAGATTCCTATATTGTTGTGTGCGTTGATTTAGTTGTAGCCTGCTTAGACAATATACAAATGGTTTGAATTTTGTAAAATTACACGTTTTCTTTGGATTTTCTTAGCACACTAGTAAAGATAGGTTACAAAAAGAGAAATGTTCATACGTAAACAGCCGACATAGAAAGACAAGAAAGCGGAAATTATATTATTTTTTTAGTTTTTGTGTTGTTTGATTAGTGAAAAATTTGATTGATTTTCTATGATTGAATGTAATGTAATTTCTTCTTACGAATGAGTTTTTTGTTTAGGTAATGGAAAGGAGGAGAATCACACTTAACAAAAAATCAATTTGATTTTTGACATTTCTTCCATTATTCGCCGTAAACTAACGTTCTCCATGGAACATATCCATTTCTTTAGTATCTCAGGGAAGTATCTTGATTATAATTGGTACATATATTACCGATCAGGAGAAAAATCAATATGAAAGCAGATTGTAATTTTACCGTTTGTTTTTATTTTTGCCTGGCGAAGCGGACGGGGGTTCAGCTAGTCTATATATAAAAGAGTTGCGTGACTGATCACTCCCCAGACCAAACGGCTAGAGCTAGAATCATGAAATTTGGTGTGTACATTTCTCTTACAGTATAGAGGTGTGATAAAACGGAATTTTTCGGAATTCGTACTTTTAAGGGGGAAAAAATGGATACAAATGATACCACCGCATAGACCAAACGGCTGGGCGTAGAATCTTAAAATTTGTTACGTACATTCCTCTTGCGGCTTGAAGACATCACAAAAAGTGACATTTGCAAAATTCGTACTTTTGGGGGGTTAAATGGGGCAAAAAGGGGAAAAAAATGGTACCAACAACACGGCTGAAGATAGAATCATGAAATTTGGTGTGTACATTTCTCTTTCAGCGTAGAGATCACATTTGAAGGGATTTTTTCATAATTCGTACTTTGAAAAGGTTAAATGGAGTTAAACGGGATAAAAGTAGTACCACAGTAATGACCAAACAGTTAGACCAAGAATCTTGAAATTTGGTACAAAAATTCCTCTTATAGCTTCAAAGCGCCCAAGAAAATATTTTTCAAAATTTGTACTTTTTGGGGCTGAAATCAGGTAAAAAGGGATAAAAATAGTACCAATAAAATGGATTGAACTGGAATCATACAATTCGGTGTGTACATCCCTCAAAATGCTTAAAAACTCAAAATGAACGAATTTTTCAAAATTTGTACTTTTAAAGGGGAAATGGTGAAAAGGGAATAAAAAAGGTACCAACAACACGGATGACACTACAATAATGAAATTCGGTGTGTATATTCGTTTTACAACGCAGATCACAGATATGAAGGAATTTTTCGAAATTTGTACTTTTAATGGATTAAATGGGATACAAATTGTACCACCGCCCTGACCAAACGGCTGGGCCTAGAATCTTGAAATTTGGAACTTTTATGCGACCAAGAAAATATTATTCAAAGCTCGTACTTTTTGAGGATGAAATCGGGTAAAAAGGGATAAAATGGTATCAGTTAAACGGATGGAGCTGGAATCATAAAATTCGGTGTTACACACCTCAAAATCCTTAGAAACGCAAAATCACCGAATAAGAATTTTTCGAAATTTGTGCGAATTAAATGGGATAGAAATTGTACCACAGTCCAGACCAAACGACTGGACCTAGAATCATGAAATTTGGAACGTGCATTACTTTTATAGCATGAATGCGACCAAGAAAATATTTTTCAAAAATTCGTACTTTATGTGGGTGAAAATGGGTATAAAGGGATAAAGATGGTACCAATCAAACAGACGGAGCTGGAATCATGAAATTCAACGTGTACATCCCTGAAAACGCAAGATGAAGGAATTTTTCGAAATTCGTACTTTTAAAGGGTAAACGAGAAAAGCGGGATTTCAAATCAAGCACCGGTATACCAGTTATATGTAAATGTTTTAATTTTAACTTGGATAGGGTCTACAAAGGGCGTGCTAAAAACATACATATTTGTAGGTTTTGAGTGAAAAAAACATTTTAAAATCTCGAACTGCAACCAATTTCGATCATACGTCTGCAAGTTATATATTGCCTTAGACTAAGGCAATTTAAAAAAAATATATATATAAAAGTATACGAAGTAGCGGGTATTTGCTATTTTTTATAAAATACTACCACCAAATACCAATAAGTTACTCTAAGACAAGAATCATAATTTTCGTGGGGTGACTGGAAGTTGTTTTTCAATTTGTATGGACGGCGACCAAGCCTACTGTATGTATATGCAATTGTAGCTGTGATTTTAGATTTTTGTAACAATTGCAGCGTTATGAGCGACATTAGTGCTTAATACAAATGCAGAAAGACAGTTTGATCCGTTTGATAGATCGCGATTAAAACGCAAAACAAGTTATGCTTAAAAATCATTTTGGTAATATCTCCAGCAAAAATTATTTTTTGCAAAACTGATCAACTTGTATTTTTATTTTCCATTCTCTACAGAAATATCCACTTTTAATAAAAAATATCGACCTTCTAATAAAAATGGACGCTTATCAACAATTATGTATCGATTTTGTTTTCTTGAATAATTAATTAAATTTTAATACGTAGGTCATGAGCATAGCAATAGATTTCTGCTGGGGAGGGCTATAGCCTCCCATAGCTTTTGTATTCAAAAGAACAAAAAAATATTTGTTAATTTTAAGAGTAAATGACAATGAGAAAAAAACAATTAATTCATTGAAATAAGAATTATTAACACTTTTATAGGATAAATTAATGTATTTATAAATAAGAATTCAGCCTTTCATAAGGAACACAACAAATACCGGAAGGGAATAAAATATAAATAAGAATATTAACTAGAAAGTCGTTCTAAAATCTTTAAGAATATAATCTGCAGTCACAAACAATTTTACTACTTAAATATATAAGATGGGCAAAATTGAAAATCGATCTTAGTTCATGGTAAATCTTAGTCAAGTTTTAATCCTCGTATCGTTGAAAAACTACTTTCAAAGCAAGATGAGCTTGGAAGACTTATTGCAACTGGCATAAATATTTGTATCGAACTTTTCTCTCAATATATATATAAAAGTTGATTCGCTTATTGTCTTGCAGACATAGTTTCCGCCACCCGCGATTCATTGCCAATTTGTATGATACTTTAACAACGGTGTTTCTATTTAAGACTGGATAATAAACTCTTTACTAAGGTTTTTGTTCCTTGCAATCCATGCTTAAATAATATCAACAAATTCAGAAGCTCCATTTAGATCAAGGAGCAATTACTACTTTAGCTAGAGGAAGACTTTCAAATCTGTGCTCTAATCTGTGTCCCCATTTAATTTAACCCTTTGACTGTCCCCATACAAATTTTTTTTTATACCATACGTCCACAGTAATAATTTGGTAATAATGATGTGCATCACATGTGATACACGGAGCAATATTTATCTTATTTAAAAAAAGCATTCTCTACACGCTCATGGCATTGAATCACTTCATTTTTCATAAGTTCATACAAAATTTTGTTAAAAGAAATAAGACCAATTCTGTATCACATATGATGCACAAGCGTATCAATCATAACGTCTGTGCATCATATGTGATGCATGGGACAGTCAAAGGGTTAATTTGTTTGTGGATTTTTTCTTTTATTTCATTTCATAATATTCTTGTAGCCCGACGTTACATTTACACCATTATAAGACTGTCCAAATATTGGAATAGTTTACATCTTCTCGGGGAAAATAAAAAAAGCTTATTTACAGAATCTCTACTTACGGAGATTCCTACCAACGCCAGGAATCTTACTTCCAAATTGATTGCAAATCTTGCAGTAATTGTCATCCCATTCCTACGCCTATACCTACGTCATATTTTTGAGGGAACTCCTTATATTTAATACTCCTACCGGTCTTATCTACTATTGAAATACAAATTTTCGCCAACTCAACCACTGTGCTCAGTTGTTTTTTTTTGTCCACGAAATCGTGCTTTGTTTAGTGGGCAGTCCCTGTTTTTCATTACATTTTGTTTGCTCATTCCACATAACGGTACTTCCGATATTTTGGTAAATCTGACAATTGTTTGTTTTGCTTGCTCACTTGAATACTTTTTTGTATTACTTACATACATTTGTTTACACATCAACTTTATTTAAAGAAACCAAAGCCGAAACCGAAACCGAAACAACGAACAACCAAATAAACCATTCAAGTGTAATGTGCGATAGATTCAAGAAAGATTCCGCATTGAAGCATATGATGATTTCAGTGAAGAAAAGGGCTGACCAGTGG
The DNA here is from genome assembly GCA_947397865.1 of Polietes domitor. Classification (NCBI taxonomy): domain Eukaryota; kingdom Metazoa; phylum Arthropoda; class Insecta; order Diptera; family Muscidae; genus Polietes; species Polietes domitor. Next base: position 124,096,847 of record OX377621.1, read on the forward strand.
GAGAACGAAGTAACGACGGTAAGAATTATGCTTCTATTTGAAATTTTAAAGGGCATTAGCGAATCGTATTTGTATCAACAGCAAATGCCACATGAAAATTCCAATTTAGCGCAGAAACGCGTCAATTCGCACGGATCCGTTTTCGTGGGGTTGTGCCCGGAGGACTTGCAGGAAGATATGTTAAATGTGTTGTACACTCAATATGTTGGGACTTAGTAGGCCAGTAGAAGGTTCGTTTGCTTTTCAAAACCGCAGCGGATCTGGATAACTGCTGATCTAAAAAATCCCAACCATATTAAGTGTATGGATAGGACACACTGGTGATTTTCAGGTGCTATTGCAACCACACACTGAGGTGCCGATGTGAAATTGTACGCGACCACCCACCACTTCACTAATGTGCTGTATAGACTAGACTGAAAATGAAAATGTAATAACTGATTTATTAGTTCGCATCAATCGTATCAATCATGTTGTGCCAGCGGTGGTTACATACATATGATCCATTACAAAAAGGTCTACAACTATTGGTTTGGTCGGCATTGAATAGTGCAATTGTATCTTTCGTGTATTCGGCCGTAACTGTGATTCAACCTTGCATCTGCGGTTACGTGAACGTTCAAATGAATGACTTTTATTTTGCATCGTTGCTTAACGCTATATGTGACTGCATATTGCACAAATATCTCCAAGTTGTGGAAAAACAACTAGATCCCACCACCGCGGAGTGGGTTCCAGAGTATCAATGACGATGCACCCGCGTATCGTCTGTCGAACTAGAATAGTGGAGACATGAAAGAAAATTAAGTTCAATTTAAAAAGCATGGATTTTCTTAAGTTCTTACATGGTATAAATTATGCCATCTGAACACAATTTTATAGCCTCCTCCCCACAAAAGGGAAGTGGGAAGATGTATGGACAAATGATAATGTATTCTGAGAGAGGGGACTTGAAATGCCTTCTGTGGAGTTTCATCGGCAAAACTTCAGGCACAAAGAAGTAGTGACCAGCCGAAGTTGAAAATACATTTTTGATCTTTCTGAAATCCTGCAAATGTATACATTTTTCGTGGTCCCACCCTAGTATGCATACACCTGTGTGGTAAATTGATCCTTCATTAGACATTGTTCCATCTTCAGTACATACCGTTCTAAATGATGGCAACTTTTGCGTACGAACTTTTGACAGTATTTTGAATTTGTGATAGGACAGGTGCCCTCAAATTATAAAAAACAACTATTATTGGTTTACATATCGTTGATGAAGCTAGAACATAGACAGTGTACTACGATCGCAATGTAGTTGATAGTAATGGTGAATTTCTTTGAAACAAGTAAGTAAGCGTCAGTCGGATAAACCTACATGAAAGTTATAAGGACTTAAATTTGACTTGGGGTCGGATAACATAAAGATAATCAAATATCAAGTCATGGTGGATTCCACGCTCATTTATGGAAGTTATAAAGAACTTAAATTTAGCTAGGATAGGGGCAATTGTGTGGGAGGTACTAGAAGGGAAGTGGCAAAAGCATAAATATTTTGTAGGTTAAGAGTAATTATAAAAACAATTTCGAAGTTACATCGAAGGTACTGAACGAAATATACACTAATGAAGATAGTTTTGCGTGCCGCTATAACAAATCAGAGCGGGCGTTTACCATTTCATAATTGTAAAAAATATTTTATTGAAAAATATTTATATAAAAAATATTTTATTTGTTGGAAGATGGTTCCTGGCTATACTAGGTTACGATATGGCGAAGGAGCGTGGTACTGTCCACACAAACTATACTTTAAAATTATTAATCAGTACTCATGTTATCTTCAAAAACATACGAAGTAGGGGAGTAGGGAAGAATGATCCCGTGCACCGCCGGGAAGTTCTATATAAACATATTTGGAAATAAGCTCTTTTCACAACTTTTATTGCGCATATGAGTCTAACTGTATTATTTTTGTTGACATTTTAAACCATATTGTCATACAAAAAAAAACGAATTTAACACTTTCCTGGATTCCCGGGAATTCGGATATGACACTTCAAAATAAAAAGAAAAATTGGTGAACACGTTATCGATATCTTGCTTAATTAAGAGTTAAAGCTTATAAAATAGATTTGAACGTTTCAATGGGTACAAAATTTAAAATTAGAAGAAGCTTTTGTTAATGTTTTGTGTTATCGATAACTACATTAGTAATCGATAACGTCCATAGTTATCTATTGTTCAATTCCATAAAAAAATTGTGTATTTTTATTTAAAGCTAAACTAAAAACAAGTAAGGAAAGGCTAAAGTCGGACGGGCCGACTATATAATACCCTACACCACTCTCTGCATATCTGGTACAATATGTGGTTTCTAAAGCGGAAAAAGTGAAATCGGGAGCGACATTTGTATGGGGGCTATATCTAAATCTGAACCGATATAACCCGCTTTCGCCACAGGTATTTCTAGTTTGATTTTAAGGTGTTAAGCCAAATTTGAAGAAAAACGGGTACTATATGTGCTTTATAGGGCGGAAAAAGTCAAATAGGGAGCGACATTTGTATGGGGCCTATATCTAAATCTGAACCGATTTCCTCCAAATTCAATACCGATGGTCCTTGGCCAGAAAAAATAACTTCCGTCAAGTTTCATGACAATCGGACAACAATTGCGACCTGTAGAGTGCGAACAAGCTTAGATGGACAGCAGACGGACGGACGGACAGACAGACATCGTTAAATTGACTCAGCTGGTGATTCTAAGCCGATCGGTATACTTAAAGGTGGGTCTAGCTCGATTATTTCGTGGTGTTACAAACATTTGGCGCGAAACTAACTTATAATACCCTAGCCCACGAAGTGGTGTAGGGTATAATTACACGTAAGCAAATGGAATACAATAAGATAAGAAGTAAGGAAAGTCTAAAGTCCGTCGACGATATGATTTCCTCCCCTTTCAGCCACATTACAATTCGAGTCTGTGGAAAGATTTCTGTATGGGTCCTGTATATCATGATTTGATCCACTATCACCATAAATACATCTAGTTGAAATATAACGTGTTCTGCTAAGTAAGATCAAATATTTAAATGTATGTGGCTTCTAGAGCGAAAGGTCAAGTAGGTAAGGATATTTGTATCGAGACTATGTCAAAACGTGGAACGATGTGACCCACTTTCACCACAGTTTTACTAGTTAAAAAATGAAGTTGCTTTCCAAATTTCAAAAAAAAAAACAATTTAAATCGGTATATCTATATATATAAAAGAAAGTGTCCGAAGCGATGTAATCCCATAACTCGAGATTGGCCAAACCGATTTTGATGATTTGTACTTTGTTGGAAAGGTATTTTCTCAGCACGGGTTTAAAAAATAAAATAAAAAAAGAACTTCAAAATATCAAAATTTGAAAATGTCTGATTTTTACCACCCAGCGTGTTTCGACAGGTTTATATTCGATTTTTTTCAATTTTCTTTTTTCATTTACTCGAGATTGGCCAAACCGATTTTGATGATTTATACTTTGTTAGAAAGGTATTTTCTCAGTACGGGTTTTTAAAAAAAAAAGTCAAAAAAAAAAAAACGTCAAAAAATCAAAATTTCAAAATGTCTTATTTTTACCACACAGCGTGTTACGACAGGTTTTTTTCCGATGTTGTTGAAATTTTCAGTGCAGATAGATGTAGGTCTGGAAGGAACTATAGGCTATAGAATTTTTAAAAATTTGCTCTGTGGGCGGAGGGGGCGTGGCAATAGTGTTTTTGAGAGCTAGAAGGCTGAAAATTGGAACGTATATATTACTGACCTGGCCAAACCGATTTTGATGATTTGTACTTTGTTGGAAAGGTATTTTCTCAGCACGGGTTTAAAAAATAAAATAAAAAAAGAACTTCAAAATATCAAAATTTGAAAATGTCTGATTTTTACCACCCAGCGTGTTTCGACAGGTTTATATTCGATTTTTTTCAATTTTCTTTTTTCATTTACTCGAGATTGGCCAAACCGATTTTGATGATTTATACTTTGTTAGAAAGGTATTTTCTCAGTGCGGGTTTTTTAAAAAAAAAGTCAAAAAAAAAAAAAGTCAAAAAATCAAAATTTCAAAATGTCTTATTTTTACCACACAGCGTGTTACGACAGGTTTTTTTCCGATGTTGTTGAAATTTTCAGTGCAGATAGATGTAGGTCTGGAAGGAACTATAGGCTATAGAATTTTTAAAAATTTGCTCTGTGGGCGGAGGGGGCGTGGCAATAGTGTTTTTGAGAGCTAGAAGGCTGAAAATTGGAACGTATATATTACTGACCACGAGAATGATAAATATGATGCCGAAATTTGGATTTTCATTTCGTGGGCGGAGTTGGCGTGGCAAGTGTTTTTGAGAGCTAGATGGCTGAAAATTGGTACATATATATTACTGATCACGAGAATGATAAATATGATACCGAAATTTGGATTTTCGTTTTGTGGGCGGAGTGGGCGTGGCAACAGTGTTATTTGAGCTAGAAGGCTGAAAAATTGAATGTATATTTTACTGACCAGGAGAAAGATCAAGTTGATGCCGAAATTTGGATTTTCGTTTTGTGGGCGGATTGGGCGTGGCAAAAGTGTTTTTGAGAGGTAGTAGGCTGAAAATTGGTACATATATATTACTGACCACGAGAAAGATCAATTTGATGCTGAAATTTGGATTTTCGTTTTGTGGGCGGATTGGGCGTGGCAACTGTGTTCTTTGAGCTAGAAGGCTGAAAATTGGAATGTATATATTACTGGCCACGAGAAAGATCAACTTGATGCCGAAATTTGGATTTACGTTTCGTGGACTTTGGGGCGTTGCAAAAGTGTTTTGAAGAGCTAGAAGGCTGATAATTGGTACATATATATTACTGACCACGAGAATGATAAATATGATGCCGAAATTTGGATTTTCGCTTTGTGGGCGGAGTGGGCGACAAAAGTGTTTTTGAGAGGTAGTAGGCTGAAAATTGGTACATATATATTATTGACCACGAGAAAGATAAATATGATGCCGAAATTTGGATTTTCGTTTCGTGGGCGTGGCAAAAGTGTTTTGGAGAGCTAGAAGGCTGAAAATTGGTACATATATATTACTGACCACGAGAATGATAAATATGATGCGAAATTTGGATTTTCGCTTTGTGGGCGGAGTGGGCGTGGCAAAAGTGTTTTTGAGAGGTAGTAGGCTGAAAATTGGAATTGGCTAGAAGTATTTTTAAGCTAGAAGGCTGAAAATTGGAACGTATATATTACTGACCACGGGAAAAAAGTGTTTTTTAGTTAGAAGGCTGAAAATTAGAACGTATATATTACAAACCACGATAATATCAATATGATAAGATCAATATATATTACTGACCACGGGAAAAATGTGGAAAAAGTGTTTTTTAACTAGAAGGCTGAAAATTGGAACCTATATATTACAAACCACGATAATATCAATATGAAACCTGATTTTAATTTTACCATTTGTATTTTGCCTGGCGAAGCGGGCGGGGTTCAGCTAGTATATATATATATATATATATATATATATATTTGGCAAATTTTAAAAAATTGATTAAATTTTGTGGTTTCTTAAGCAAAAAAGTAAAAAACGGCTTTAAGTTCGGCTGGGCCGAATTTTGTATACCCTCCACCATGGATTGCATTCCACAGGTGCTGTCGATTTTCGTAGAAGTGCAGTAATATTACAGGAAAATATATATTATTTTTAATATAGCCAAACAAATACAAATATTGAAAAAATAATTTTATAAATAAATATAATATTTTTACTACCTCAAGTCAAGTAAAAAAATAAATATTCTTATATTTTCCAAAAAACTTAAATACCATAAATATTGGCAAGCAGTGGGAGCTACGGTTGGTGGTATTTCCATTCTATTTTATTTCCAAAAGTAAAAATTTTGAAAATCCATTATCTCACGTACATTTTGCGTGTCTATGCAGTCAGAGGAATGTATACACCGAATTCCATGATTCTAGTCTATTTGGTTGGTACCATTTTTATCCCCTTTTTCAAATTTTACCTCCTTAAGAGTATGACTATCTAAACTATTTTTATCCCATGTACCCATTGTATCCTTTGAAAGTAAGAATTTGGAAATAAACCATTTATTTTTCATGTCTACGCAGTCAGAGGAATGTATACTCCGAATTTCATGACTCTGGCTGCGGTCATATGGTTGGTACTATCCCCTTTTTCCATTTGGACCCCAAAAAGTACGAGTTTCGAAAAATCCTTCTATTTTACGTGTCTACACAATCAGAGGAATGTATACACCGAATTTCATTATTATTACCGAATTTCATATGGTTGGTACCATTTTTATTACTCTATTCCCATTTTATCCCTTGAAAGTACGAATTTGGAAAAAATAATTTCATATTATGTATCTACTCAATTAGAGGAATGTACACAGCGAATTTAATGTTTCTAGCTGTTGTCGTTTGATATGTACCTTTTTTATCCCTTCTTGCCCTATTTCATCCCCTATGTATAAAAATCGTTTTATGGTGCACGTTTTTGTTATCGGGGGAATGCGCGTACCCAATATCAAGTAAGTACAAGCAGACATATTGAAAAATATATGCTTATATACTTTAAAATATTAGGGATTATTATGTTTTTTTTCCGGTGCTTGTGAGGGAAAAATGTTTTCCTTTGGGCCGATTTCGCCCAGTTTCAATCCCAACCGATCTACGACTAAAAGACGCATTTGTGGAAAATTTAGACGTCCTAGCTCCTTTCGTTTAGATGCTAGCGTGCTTTCAACAGACGGACATGGCTAGATCGCCTTCGAATTTTATGACGATCAAGAATATATATACTTCAAGGTGTTACAAACGGAATGACAAAGTTAGTATACCCCCATCCTGGAGGTGGAGGGTATAAAAAGTATGGGAGCTATACACTCACTAGAAAAAGTCTGCGTACACTAATATTTTTTAAGTAAAATTTCAACTTTTTAAGCCTGGAATTATTTTTATATTCACGTTTTTTATAATCTTTTCAATTGATCCTTTTCTGCATTTCCCACCAATAAAAATGATACTAGGGAATATAACGGCCGAATATAACGGTTTTTAATTCAAAACTTATCGATAACTTTGTGTCATTCCCGAAAAATAAGGCTCAAAATTTTTGGTGTGCGTACAAATGCTTTAAAGCGGGGAATCATGCAATTCTTCTTGGATTTTTCTCTCCAATCACATGTTTCACTTCAAGTATACTGAGCTTAATCATATTTGCTTGGTTTAACGTTTACAACACGCCTCCTAAAAGAAAAGAAATAAATGCAAGTAAAAGGAAAATTATTGTACACTTATGGAGAACAGGCAAATCCTTGCGTGAAATAGGAGTTATGGTGGAGCGAAGCCATTCATCTATTCAGCGAGTTATCAAAAATTTTCGAGAAGTCTTACTGAAAGAGAGGAAAGAACCGTAGTTCGAACTGTAAAGGAAAGAAGCAGCATAAAACCGTCTGATATAAAGGAAGTGATCGCTCAAAAGGGTAAGAAAAAGAAAAATTTGAAACGGGCTGGATTTCATGGACGTGTGGGACAGAAAAAGCCATTCATTTCAATCGTTAATAGGAGGAAGAGAATTGAATTCGCAAAAAATACATAAATTACCCTCCAGCATTTTGGAAACATGTCCATTTCTCAGATGAGAGTAAGTACTAGTAATGGTGTGGGGGGTGTATGTTAGCTAGTGGCGTGGGTCAAATGGAATTTGTTGAATCTAAAATGAATGCTGTCGATTATTAGAACATTCTCAAAAGAAATGTGAAACAGAGCGCTGCGAAATTGGGTCTTTGAAGTGGACTTTTATTCCAACATGATAATGACCACAAACACACAGCCTACGTTGTCAAGACCTGGATATTGTAAAGGGTGGTTAAATTGTAAGGGCCGATGTTGAATGTGAACCACACCTAAACGTCAAGCTTTTTTCTGCATTTCATTTGACATTTCTCAATTTCAGACTAACTCAATGTTAATTCAGGCTTATTATGAAAATGGGCGTTTAAATCAAAATGCATATCGTACATTTCGTGATTTTTTGGGTCAATTTAATCGTACACATTTTCATCTCAGTGGATTCGTCAATAAGCAGAATTGCCGCATTTGGGCGAATGATAATCCAAGAGGGATTGTCGAAAAACCAATGCACCCACAAAGAGTGACTGTTTGGCGCGGTTTATGGGCTGGCGTCATCATCGGGCCGTATTTTTTCCAAAATGAGGCCGGTCAGGCAGTTACTGTGAATGGTCTTCGCTATCGTGAGATGATAACGAACTTTTTATGGCCCGAATTGGAAGATATGGATGTGGACGATATGTGGTTTCAATAGGACGGTGCCACTTGCCACACAGCTAACGAAACAATGGCTCTTTTGCGCGACAAATTCTATGGTAGTGTTATCTCACGTGATCATGTGATTTGACACCGTTGGACTTCTTTCTTTGGGGCTATAAGTAACATTTCAAGAGTTAAAGGATGAGATAATCCAGCACAGAACCTCAATTATGCCTCAGCGTCATCGAACATTTGGACCATCGGATGGAGCTGTGCCGCAAATCTGAACCGATCTAACGCTCTTTCATCATAGTTAAAATATAAGGTGATGTGCCTAATTTGAAGAAAATCGGTTAAAATATGTGTTATCTAGAGCGAAAATAGTCAAATTGTATAGGAGCTATAAACATATATATCGGAACCGATCTGACATTTTCACCATATATGTTTCTAGTTGAAATATAAGTTTTTTTTTCCAAATTTGAAGACAACTTGTTAAATTGTGTTGTTTCTGAAAAGGAAAAAGTCAAACCGGAACCGAGATTTGTATGGGGGCTATATCTAAATCTGAACCGACAGACAGACGGACATTGCTAAATCGATTCAAAAAGTCATTCTAAATCCATTGGTATCTCTTTGGGTGTTACAACCAAATTCACAAAGATTTAATACCCTAGAGGAGGGTATAAATATATATTACATGCACTTCAAAGGAAACCAATTTAAGAACGACATTTTTTAATATTCCAAAATAAATCGACACAAACAACTGCCTTTTTGGGCCCGACCCCTTTTGATCAATCATCAAAGTTGACAATTTACAGTGTTTCTGGAAATAGATACACTACTTTAAGTTGATTTATTGTCCGCGTGCACCATCAGATTATAAAAGCTTGGATATCATTGGAAAGCTCTTGACGACTGCTTTAAAACGACATGGTAAATTGTTCATGTCCTGGTGGAACACATATGTATATTCCCTACTTAGTCAGCAATCATAACAATAAACTATTAAAAGCTAGAAAAAATATTTAGTGTGCTTTTATGATGATAGCTGAAGCAGAAAACACCGATGTGCAGCAATATTAAATACTTACAGTATATCAAAGTAGTATTTAGCCTTTTCAGAAGTAATGCATTTTAAAAATAAAATGGCTCCACGCATCGCTATTTTGGATAAAACAAATATATTTTATTACACATACATGAATAAGAACGTTTTCGTTATTAAAATTAAATGTAACACAGGGAATGGTTTAGATATTTGACGGAAAATGAAGACATGTTAAAAATTCAATCTTACCTATGTCTGGGGTATATTCACTTTGTCATTCCGTTTGCAACACCTTAAAATAAAGTATATATATTCTGGGTCATTGTAACAATCTAAGATCTAGTACGTCCGTCTGTCTGTATGTTGAAAGCACGATAGACGCCGAACGAAAAGAGCTAGTAGGTTCAATTTTCCCTAAATGTTTCTTATGGTTGCAGATCTTTTTGATTCCACTTGAAGTTTTATATTTCTATATAGTAGAGGATAATAATAAAGCATCACAATTTTCCTAACATGGTAGTGCACTTCTATGTAAAGTTGACAGTCTCTAGTCTGCCGGTAATACTGTGGAATGCTCTCCGTGGTGGAGGGTATATAGTCCGGCCGAACTTAACGCCTTTTTACTTACTTATTTTATTTATTTTATAAACAAAAAATTACACCTTAGATATTTGTAAAATAAATTAATAGTAATAAATTAATTTATAAAATACAAAATATTTCGTAGAATCTATAGAAAATGTCGTGTGCGTTGCAAAATATATTTTCGTCTTATCTACAAATGTTTCGTGGATATTATTAATATTAATTTTTTAAATTAAATTCTACAAAACCTTTTGTTTATTGCACGAAAAATTATTTTTTTTATTGTAGCTCTTATTATGCATTCAGCGAAAGTGCTGATTAATGTGATTAATTTTTAGAACTCTCACCTTTTGTTTTCGTTTTGCTTTTCTAGTCAGGTCTTACCAGATGTGGGGATTTGTCCGCAACCTTGGGTATTTGATGATGGTCAAAAGGACAAAAAATATGACAGTGAATGTTTGTGGGGATTTCATAAAATATTTCGAGAACTTTAAAAATATTTAGTATTTGATTCAAAAATGTCTACAAATTTATTACTTGGCTGCTCACTACCTTTATCATGATTTTGGTCGGTGACGACCATCTTCCTCTTGGCAGAAAATAAATTATACTAATTGAAATGAATTTGTTATTAGGTATTTAATACTATCAATAAAAATGTAAATTAAATTAATGGCGCTCCAAATTTCTATAAACATTCGCTTTCATATAACATGGTTATTATTATTATGGTTATTGTTATTTTTACACGAAATATTTTGTGTTTGTTTGTTTTCTAGGTATTGTTCCTATTTCTAATGATTCGAAAATATTGTACATAAAATGTATTCATAGCCAAACACATCCACCCAAGGGAAAAATTATAAAAGTTAACGTACATACTTATTCAAATCAAATGTACTTAAAGGTAGTTTTATTTACATGAAAATTATGGAAACCAAGCTACCCCAATGTAAATTCAAGATTTTCGTGGGAAATGCACGAATTGTGATGAGTATCACATGTGGAAGCATGGTTTTCTTTACAAATTAGGAATAAAATGCTAGTTCAGGACATTAGTACTTATTTCAACATGAATAAATAATAAAATTATGCGGAAAAATGCAATCGTGCACTTCGGCGGTTTACAGACACCTATACCAAAATGCAAGCGTGCTGAAACGATGTTTGTATGAAAGGTAATATTCGGTAAGTTTCGGTTTAATTAACTTGAATAACATGTGCTTAAATACAGCCAAAAGGATACAATATACATTTAATGGTTAAACTACAAGCTGAGTAAAATTTATAGACTACATTTTAGTGCCAAATTAAACAAGTAAAAAGGCGTTAAGTTCGGCCGGGCCGAATCTTATATACCCTCCACCAGGGAGTAGATTCCACAGTATTACCGACTGATTAGAGGCAGTCGATTTTACATAGAAATTCAGAACCATACTAGGAAATAGTGACATTTTGTTTGCACATTTTATTTATTTACTGTTTCAAGTCGCACTTATGCTCACTGTTTTAAATAAATTGTGATGCTTCATTATTATCATATTACTAGTCCTATACTATGTATTAGGATGGGTTACAAAAATAAATTGCTGCTGTCAGCCCCAGAAATGAAGATTGGATTGTTTAATGATGATCTGTAAAATATTTCTTAGCTGGGTCAAGCCTTCTGTGAGCTAAACGCTCCTGAAAAACACCTCTAAAAATCATGTATTCCCGTGTAATTTGTTTCATATTCGTTAAAATTTTTTCTGAACTAGTAGACCGTTGGAAGCATTTTCAATTTAAATTTTGATTTTTGCCTTAGAATAACTCATTGGGCATATTATCGGGCGTTTAGATTGATTTAATTAATATTAATTTTAATTAATATTTCTTTGAAAAATTTTGAAAAATATGCTATGAATAATATATAGAAGGAATCAACACGTTTCGAATGATGCCTAAATGATGATTACCGAACAAAAAATGACGTCTCTGACTCCATTTTTGTGAAATAATTTAATAAAAGAGATGTTTTTTCAGAGCCAACATTTTCAAACTCGTTATACAAAAATGAACGCTGCAGCGTCCGATATTCATCATTTAAGCGTCATTTGAAAGGTATTGACTGCAGCTGACTAAATACGAAAAAGTTTTGAGTTGTCACTATGTTTTTCCATTTGTATGGATCGCGCCCCAGCCTACTACTAACTAGCCTAGCCTAGTACTTCAAGTGTAATGAAAAAGTGAATCTTCAAAAATGTGCCTAAAATATTAGGATATTGTTAGTCGTCATTAGAAAGACACATTTTCCTCTCAGGGCCGATTTCGCCTATTTGCATATTTTTTATTCCAGCTACAGACCAAATGTCTGTACCATATGTTTCGCGTCTACAGTGGAATGCACACACCTAATTATATGATTCAAGCTACAGCCTTTTGCTTGGTACAATTTTTATTTTATTTTCATTTCGACCTTAAAAGTTCAATTTTGGGGAAGTAATCTTATTTTGCTTGTCTACGCAGTCACGACGAATGTAAACACCGAATTTTATGATTCTAGCTACAGTCGTTTGCTTGGTACCAATTTCATCCCGAATATCGAAAGATATTTTTATTTTTCTCGTCTACTCAGACAGTGCAATGCACACACCGAATTTCACTATTCTAACTGCTGCCGTTTGTTTGGTACTATTTTAATCCCCTTTCACGCCATTTTCCCATTAAAAGTACAAATATAAAAAAAATCCTATATGTTTCGCGTCAGTCAGATGAATGTATACACTGAATTTCATGATTTCAACTTCAGCGATTTGGGTGGTACCATTTTATCCCCCTTTTCCAATTGTATCCCTTAAAAGTACGAATTAAAAAAATCCATCTAATTTACGTGTGCACGCAATTGAAAGATGTGCATTCCAAATTTCATGTTTCTAGCTATTATCGTATCATTGGTACCATTTTTATTCCTTTTCGTCCCTTTTGGTCCGCTAAAGTGCGTATAAAGCTGACATTAAAAAAAATGTTTAAATAATCTAAATATTAGGGGGTATTTTCAGTCCTTGTTAGGGAAATAATTTTCCCTCTTGGCCGATTTCGCCCACTTTCAATCCCAACCGATTTGCAACCATAAGACACATTAAGGGAAAATTTTAACCTCCTAGCTCATTTCGTTCGGCAGCTAGCGTACTTACAACAGACTGGCGGACAGACAGACGTCTTTCGAAAATCTCTTTTTATTACATGTCTACACAATTAGAGGGTTGTACACTAGAGCGTACCAGGTTACAAGTAAAAAAAAAGTTCGCCGTACACCTTCGAATATGAAGTATTATTGAAAGGTAGTTTCAAAAAAATTTTTTTTATTTTTTTATGCCGAACGTAGGGGTCGCGCTTTTACATTTTTCTATATAACTTCTGCATTTATAAACGGATTTTAAAGTGTGATACATCGATGGCCGATTTTTTTGTCTTTGAAGTCATTGAGCTCAAGCACCCCGTTCTGGTACTTACCCATCATATCTCAGTTGCTACTACCCTAATGTACCACTCTAATATCAGAAAATTAAAGCTCGCATAAAATCATGAAACTCTTCCTAACGAAGTATGTCGATTTTCCCAGCAGAAAAAGTGTTAAACTATTTTTTTTCTTATTTTACCGAGAGCATTGCATGTATTTATAAGTTGTTCTTTGTATCTTCGATGTTTACAGTCGGTTGTCAAAGTGTAATACATATATTGGTGTTTTTGTCCCGCACATAACAGGTTTTCAGTTTTTAAAGTCGTTGACCTCAACAACCCCCTTCTACTATTTACGCATCATATTTCAATTCTTAGAACAATAAATATAAAAATTAAGGTACAATTAAAATTTTAATCAACCATATTTCGACGCGATTCAAGTTGGGTGTATTTTTGGCGGCTCTCAAGTTTAGAAAAGATGTGGCCCATGCGTTGCTCATCGGTGACCGCCATAGCTGATTCATGCACAACATGAACAAAACGCTCGGTGTTTTGAGAATGGCATGGATAATCTGTGAAAATAAATGAGTTCAGCAAAGAAAGCAATCAAATTAAGTTTTTCTTGTGCTAACCTGGTAAATCGATAATTTCTTCTGAAAATTGGAATGCTTCTAACTGTTCTTGCGAAAAAAACTGCAAGCATGGCGGCTCAGTCAATTCAAATTGTTTCCAATCGATCATATTGAAATATGAGTCACTATCAAAATTGATAAAATTATGAACTGGTGGACCGAACATTTGTCGAATGCTTCCCGTGGCTTCATTGCGGGCTGATAAAATCTTATCATAGGCATCTGAACGCACTAGTTGATCTGGGTCTGTTATCATCGATAACAAAATATTTTCAGGATGAAAAAAATATCCGTTATTTTCAATGAACGGACGGATGACCTCTTGAATATCTTTTGGCAACTGACGAATCCAACATATATAAAGGAAAACATTCCGACTTCCGTGAATTGCCAGTGGTTGGCTTTTTACAAGAAACCCGAATGGTGCATACACTTTCACAACGAACTGAGCCAGTTTTCTCAATACCATCGAGGGTTGCGTACACGTCATATAAAAGCGCAGAATTCGAGAGGCTGTTGTTAGCCAGCGCGCTTTGCAAATAGCGCCGGGCTTCTCGCTGGCTAATTTTTCATCGCATTCTCCGGTATGAACGGCTCGAACCATACGATACAAGTAAAGCTGGTCGCCTCGAATATTCCACCCATCTATGTTCGCTGGCATTTCTCCCATTGTAATGCGTTCGAAATTTTGTTTGAAACGGAATAAGCAACAAAATATGCGAATTATTAATTAATAAAATGCTCACAAGTAAAGTATACGGAACACACGGACACGAAACACTATTAATATATTAAACTTACAGGGTAGTGTATGCAATTTTGAATGCCTTCTCCGATACTTCCGGGCCAGATTCCAGGTCCTTTCTGTTTTCCAAGCAATGATCTTAACAGCGCATTAAATGGTAACTCGTTGAAGTGGAAAAGGCACACGAACCACTGCAGCGGTCTCTGTAAATGGCGTTCCATTCTCACAATGACTCCACTTTTGTACCCAGTGTTGGTAGCAGTTCCATCGCAACTTATGGCAACTAAGTCATCCAAATTGAAGTTTTCACGACTCAAGTAATCCACGATGCTCCTCTGGATCCCCAAAGCAGAGCTATCAGTGGGCGTAGCATAACCAATGAACTTGGAATCAGGCTCTTTTACAATGGTGATGTGTTCTTCATTTAAAACAATATTTCGCGTCACATTTGCCTCGGTTACTTTTTTCAAAGTTGGCTCTTTCTTGCCATCGAAAGAGATACACTTTAATAATTGATGGCATTTGACCGCCGCTTTTGCTTCCTTACGGAACTTCACACGTTCTCGAAATATTTTATTTTTATTGATGATAAGCCCTTCAAAGAACTGACATATATTTTCGGCTGTTTCTGCAGATAACTCTTCTTTGGCTTTTGCGGCAATAGACAATTTTAAATCTTTTATTAACATGGTCGCAAGCAAGGCACCGTAGCGAACTGAAGTATCGCTGCGATCCAAAGCCGAACTAAAATTACGCAAAGAAATGTCCGCCACCGTAAATGTTGTTTTAATCTTCTCTGAGGAATCGCCAACATTTTCTTCAAATTCTAGCTCTTCATCGCTGCCTGGTTGATACCCAATACTGTTGAACTCGGTATATACCGCTTTTGATGGTGCAACAATTGAGCACGTTTGAACACCGCAATTTTTCATCGACATCATATGATAAACATTATCCAAAGTCATCAGCCGTGGACCCCATTGATCGATGAAAAAGTCTTTCGCATCGTCTGGGATTTTATCAGAGGCGGTGCAACTGCATGGAACATTTCTTTCTATGCCACACTTACAACGCGAAATTGAGAACAATTTATTCCACTCATTTACATTGCATTTCAATGGACTTTTAACCAATTTATAGTAATCGTCTAGAAGTTTATCCAACCGTTTACGAACACCTGATACCGATATAATTGGAATGCCTGCCCGCTCCCATAAAAGGGTAATGCTTCTGAAAGCTTCTTGTTTAAAAGCACTCCATTTTCTATTGGGATTAGTGTTATGCCGCAGATACAAGAAATAATTAATAACATCGTACTTAGTCGGTAACATAGTGTTGTTTAATGCACTGATCGTAAAAGACATTTTTTTAGTTTTTTTATCGTTGTATAATGGAAATTTAAATATTTAATAATGCTTTGTTGAGCCACCAACGCCTTATTACTGAACTAATTTCTTCTATTGTTACAATAAAATATAGACCGTTACTTCACAGGTAAAACGATTTGCAATAGGGAAACAATGTGACAAAGTAGTTTTGCTCATGTTGTGCATGAATCAGCTATGGCGGTCACCGATGAGCAACGCATGGGCCAAAAACACCAATATATGTATTACACTTTGACAACCGACTGTAAACATCGAAGATTCAAAGAACAACTTATAAATACATGCAATGCTCTCGGTAAAATAAGAAAAAAACTAGTTTAACACTTTTTCTGCTGGGAAAATCGACATACTTCCTTAGGAAGAGTTTCATGATTTTATGCGAGCTTTAATTTTCTGATATTAGAGTGGTACATTAGGGTAGTAGCAACTGAGATATGATGGGTAAGTACCAGAAGGGGGTGCTTGAGCTCAATGACTTCAAAGACAAAAAAATCGGCCTCGTCGAGATAAAAACATCGATGTATCACACTTTAAAATCTGTTTATAAATGCAGAAGTTATATAGAAAAATGTAAAAGCGCGACCCCTACGTTCGGCATAAAAAAATAAAAATTTTTTTTTTGAAACTACCTTTCAATAATACTTCATATTTGAAGGTGTACGGCGAACTTTTTTTTTGAGGTACGCCCTATTGTACACACCGAATTTTATCATTCTAGCTGTAGCCGTTTAGTTGGTACCATTTTTATCCCTCTGTTCCCATATGAATTTCAAAAAATCCCTTTATTTTACTTGAAATTTGTTGAAAATGAAGATTAATAAAAGTTTTGTATGTGACAAAAAAGGGATACAAATTGTACCAATGATATATTGTCGTATCATGAAACATGAAATTTGGAATGTACATACCTTTAATTGCATTGATACGTACAATCGTACTTTTAAGGCATACAATTGAAAAAGAGGGATACAAATGGTAACAACCAAATCGCTGAAGTTGAAATTATGGAATTCGGTGTATACACCAATCAAGAGGCTGTAGCATAAATCATGATAGTCATTCTTCTGAGTGAAGAATTTTTCTAAATTCTTTCATTTAGGGTCAACATGGAAAAATGAGTAAAAGAGGTGCCAGGCAAACGGCTATAGCTAAAATCATGAAATTTATGTAGATGTGTATATTTCACTCTGAAACATATTGAATCTTCTATATTAGAACGTTTCCTATCAAAATGGTACTGACATTTTGGCTGTAGCTGGAATCAAGAAGTTGCAAATGGGGGGAAATCAGGCTTGAGGGATTGTTTCTACCTCAGATACAATTTTGCTGAAATTTTCCACAAACCAAGTTTAAGTACAATTTTGTTGAAATTTTCTTAAAACTAAGTAAATTTTTACTCAAATCAAGTAAATATTTACTTAGACTGAGGACAATTTTGCTGATTTTTTCCTCAAAAAGTGAACTTAAAATAATTTAATTTAGCTAAAAATAATTCAAACAAATGATTTTTATTCAGAGTAAGCGCAAATAATAAGAAGTAAGAAGGCGTTAAGTTCGGCCGGGCCGAATCTTACATACCCTCCACCACGGAGTGCATTCCACAGTGTTACCAGCAGATTAAAGGATGTCGACTTTACATAGTAGTACAGTACCATATTACGAAAATTGTTATATTTTTATTCACATTACTATATTTGTTTGTACTATTTCAAACTATAATGTATACTTCTGCGCACTGTTTAAAATCTACTACTATATATAAATACAATGCTGTAATTGTGAAAATGAACATGCCTAAATATTAGGATTGTCAATCGCCATTAGGGAGAAGCATTTTCAGATACAGACTAAGTGACTGTATTTTTTTGTTAAGAAAAGTAAAAATTTTAAAGATGTCCCCATTCGCCCCATTATCCGCCCAAATGTACAAATTCCGAGTTGTCATAGTCAGAATGTATATAGCGAATTTCATGATTTCAACTTCAGTGGTTTGGTAGGTCCCATTTTATCTCTCCTTTTCTATTATATCCCTTAAAAAACCTTTTTATTTTTCGTGTCTACTCAGTCAGAGGAATGTATACAGCGAATTTCATGGTTCTAGCTGAATCCATTTGTTAACACGTTAAAAGTACGAATTTAGAAAAAATACTTTTATATTATGTATCTACTCTATTAGAGGAATGTACACGCCAAATTTCGTGTTTCGGTCTGTTTGATAGGTACCATTTTTATCCCTTTTTGTCCCATTTCGCCCACTACAAATAAAAATCACTCTATGGTACCCTTTTATGCTAAAGGGTGATTTTTTAAGAGCTTGATAACTTTTTTTTTAAAAAAAACGCATAAAATTTGCAAAATCTCATCGGTTCTTTATTTGAAACGTTAGATTGGTCCATGACATTTACTTTTTGAAGATAATTTCATTTAAATGTTGACCGCGGCTGCGTCTTAGGTGGTCCATCCGCTTAGTCCAATTTTGGCATTTCCACGTTTTTGAGTAACAGAGACCCAATTGGTGCGAACGGCGACGAATCGAAAATTGGTGGTCATCATTAACACTGGCCGATACAGCTGCGATATTTTCTTCAGTTCGCACTCTACGTAAGCGTGTTGGTGGTTTAATGTCCAACAATGTAAATTTGGTGCGAAATTTAGTCACAATAGCCCGAATAGCCGCTTCAGTGGGTCGATTAAACTGACCATAAAATGGAAGCGCGCAATGAACTTTCTTAACAGAGCACGCATTTTGATAATAAAATTCAATAATTTGCAAGCGTTGTTCGTTTGTAAGACGATTCATGATGAAATGTCAAAGCATACTGAGCATCTTTCTCTTTGACACCATACTAATGCATGAAAATCCTAACCTCAAAAAAATCACTCTTTATAAAGGGAATGCGCAAAAACATGCTGAAATACTCTAAATATTAGGGGTATTTTCAGTCCTTGTGAGGGAAAAATTTTTCCCTCTGGGCCGATTTCGTCCACTTTCAATCCCAAACGATCTGCAACCATAAGACACATTTAGCAAAAAGTTGAACCTCCTAGCCCATTTACGTCGGAAGCTAGCGCGCTTTCAACAGACAGACAGACGGACATGGCCATATCGTCTTAGAATTTTTCCACGACCCAGAATATATATTTTTTATGGGGTCTCCGATGAATCTTTCAAGGCGTTGCAAACGGAATGACAAAATTAATATACCACCATCCGTAGGTGGAAGGTATAAAAAGAATATGAAAAATATTATTTCTTTGGAAATAATATTCTGTTTCTTCTATGACTTCCGATTCGTTTGAGATCTATGAGAACACATTGGTCTACTTCTAGAGAAAAAATAATTAAAATCGAAGGGTGCATTAGTTCATAAAAAATAAATATAATACTTGTTTATTGTCAAGAAAAAGTATTTATATTTGAACTAAATTTATTTATATAAATCCACATGAAAATACCTTTCACAAGTATCTTCACGCGCCAAAATATCTGTACTATGTCAGAATTGCAGCCTCTATCGCTCCCGTCCTATGTCTTAAAGAAAGTGATTATTTTTGATATATTTTTTATAGAATTGAAAGATTACATCATGCAGTCCTTATTTTATGAAAACTGCACTCAAAAAACTGTACTAAATTCTAGTCAAAATTAACTAAAATTGAGTAAAATCGATCTTCATATGGCACAGAGTATGCCCATACTCAATTTAATTTCCCTTTTTTCACCAAAATAAGAATATAAATTGGAATTAAAATTAGTGCAAACTTTCTCAATTTTAGTACAAAAATTTATGTTTGTGTACTCAAATTAAGTACATTTTCCATGAAATTAACAAAATTGATAGTCGCTTTAATGCCGTAATGGTCTAAATTTAAGTACAGAAAAACTCCAGCTGAGTAAACGTGGACATCGATTTGGAACCGAGTATTCTGGTAACTCAACTTGAGTTCAATGCATACTAAAAATGAGTATTAACGTCATCAAATGTAGTATGAATGGACTCAATATGAACAAAATAGGTATGAAAACAAGTCAAATTGCTTCACATTGAGTTCAAATGTGATTATTTCTACAACAAAACGTAATTAATTTTCTGAAATTAGTTCAACTAGTTTTAAAACAAGTTCGAATTTTAATGAAAATAAGTAAAAGCGATCTTCAAAGTAAACCAAATGCAGGAAATATGACTCATCATTTCCTACCTTTTACTACATCTATAGTAAAAACAAGTATAAATGTATTCCGAATAAGTTCATTTATACTCAATATATGATAAAAATTCATAAATGAGGTAAACATCGGTTTATTACAACTTATCTAGTAAAAGTAAACTGGAACATAGTAAACATTTACTTAATATAAGTTCGAATTTAACTAAAATTAAGTACATTAAGCAGTATTTGATACATAGAAGTAATGCAATATTTCTTAAAAAAT
Organism: Polietes domitor; assembly: GCA_947397865.1. Lineage (NCBI taxonomy): Eukaryota > Metazoa > Arthropoda > Insecta > Diptera > Muscidae > Polietes > Polietes domitor. The sequence continues at coordinate 124,117,431 of OX377621.1, forward strand.
AAACCAAGCGCACTCTTTTCAACTTGTAAAGTACAAATCGAATAAAACTTTGATAAAATGATAATTGATTTAAAGGGATATAACAAGTAAGTACTAACAAATGGCGGTTATTTTTTGCTGCAAAAATGTGACACAGGCAAGTTTGGAAAAACTACATAAATACATACATACATAAATTTATAATTATTTTATGGTATTTTTTTAATGTGAATAAATTCCTATTTTTTAAATTTTTGTGGTATTATCTATTTCGGCATGGTTATAATTGATTTTGATATTTTGGAAATGTGTCTCTAGATGCATTAGAAAGAACAGAAAAAATATTTAATTGCTTTTTATATAAAATACGAATAGTAAAGGGTGATTTTTTCAAAAAAAAAAACATAAAATTCAGAAAAATTCATGAAATCTTTATTTGAATCGATAGTACGGTCCATATAATTTAATGTTTGAAGATTATTTCATGCAAATGTTGACCTTGAATGCACCTCAAATGGTCCATCCGCTTAGTCCAATTTTGACATTCATGGTTAAATTATAGACCAAACTGAAGATGTTTGATAGTGAAACAAAACACTAAACGTGCGTCAGCTGTTTAAACCAGTGTTGCCAAAAAGATAATAGCTAAAAAATCACTCTTTAGTTACAATATACTAAAGAGTGATATACTTAAATTTCACTATTCACGATGAACTATTCGAGATTGGTCACATTGATGTCAGAGGCTGAAAAGAAGTATAATTGCGATAGATTATTTCTAAATATGCAAACAGTATATTCAGTAAGTACAATTACATCCCTCGACAGTATCCGCACCAGTGCCAGGAGTTGAATTCGCAAAATTTTGTTGTAGAAAATACCATTCTCACCGTGAATTTTACTCAAGAAAAACCTGATTGATAGAGGTTATTTTGAACGCGTCCAGCTCACGAACGGACAATGATAAAAGCGAAATATTTTGGGAGAACACATTTATTTTGAATCCACTCTAATGTACATATCGAGCCATAACCGCCGAAAAAATGTATCCCACAAACTCGAAATTTTACTGGGGAAGGTTTTTTTTAAATAAAATCAGTTTGAATAAAGCTATTGTTTTAAAATTTATAATGTAAACATTATAAACAAAACATGAAATTTTGACAGATCATGCAAATGATGTTGAAATATCGATTTCGATAAAAAAAACAAAAATCGATTATATTGTGGGATACATTATTTTGGCGGTAATGGCTCGATATGTACGTAGTTAGATAATTTGAACTCAATATGAGTAAGCATATTGAACTAAATTGGAGTATGAATTTTACTTACATTTACGAACTTTTTTACTCGAATTGGCTAAAGCAAGTATAAAATTTTTAACTCAAAAATCGTAAATTTTAGTATGTCTCACCAAAAGGTAGTATGTCAAAATATCACACTTGTGTACTGAATCCTAGTACAATTTTGAATCCAATTTTACAATTTGGAGTATATTTAAGTTCAGTACATATTAAACATGTAAAAAACCATAGAATTTCACATTCTATAAACTTAACTGAAATATCTTCATACTAGAATGGAGTATGGTACTCCTTATACTTAATAAATTTGTACTCATATTGAATAAACTTTTTTGAGGAAAATTTCGTACTAATTTAAGTACGTACAATTATTAGACATACTCATAACAAGTAAAATTTACTCTAAACGAGTATTGTTTACACATTTTTACTACAAATTTACTTGAATTGAGTAAATTTTCTGGAATCAATTTGAGTACGTTTTGAAATTAAATATAGTACGAAGTTTTTTTGAGTGTGTGTTGATATAAAAAATGAATTGACAACTCGGGAAGCAAAAATATGGAAATTCACGAGTATTTTTATTAATAATACAAATATTTTTTGGAATTAGGTTAGGTCATTAATAATTATTAATGATTGGTTCTAAAAGAGAAGTTATAAAATTTAAAATTCACATAAATTTGTGACAAAAACCTGTCACATTTATCAAGTTTTTACAAATTAAACGCTATCAAATTCATAATTGTCATTCTTATTTGATCTCAAACATCGGTAGCGATTTTGGCATTCTCTTTGTCGAATGTTCTATATTCGCTTCGCTTTACAATAAACAGCTTAGAAAATTGTTCATTGAATCTTTGAATTTGTCGAATGTTCTATATTCGCTTCGCTTTACAATAAACAGCTTAGAAAATTGTTCATTGAATCTTTGAATTTCTTTATCACTCAATTTTTAAATAATTTTTCCTTTTATTTTTTCTCTTTAAGTAATTTGAAAATGCGATGAACCGTTGATTTTGTACCATTTCTTTTAGAAAACTCTGCCTCCCGACAAACAAATTGCAATATCCTACGGAGATCGTTTTATACCCCGCCGTTTTTTGCTGGCAACTTGCGAAAGAAATTTGAAATTTTCCATCAGGAAACCAGCGAGAGACGTTCTACAATTGGTAATGTCATATTGAACTGAATTGATCCCGTTTCCATTAATTCCATCAAAATTTATTTAGTGTACGAACGAAAACTACTGGAGAGAAAATACGTTTATACCGATGATCAATCTTATAACGGAAATGCGAGATGACCGAATATACAGCCTTGTGGATCCGGTTGTAAAATCGACAGGTTTCATTGCTCGGACACGATGTAGAGATCGCAACGACAAAATGGGCTTGGATTGGCCTTGCAAACCTCGTTCTAAACCCTGCGCGTATTCAGATATAACATTTGATCTACCGGATTACGATTCTAGCTGTGGTATGTAATGAAACCTTTTTACACCTATCATGCAGACCATTGTAAATTAAAATACAATTGAAGTATCGATAGACAAATTTTTATTCGCGATAAGTTAAGAGGATATGAATTTACAATAAATATCACGCTTAGAGACTTTGGTGAAAATATTCTGTCTTTAAAGTCCAAATTGAAAAACAACAAGTAATGTTCGGCCACGCCAAATCTTATACACCCTCCACCGCGAAGTGTTTTGCACAGTATTGCCGGCAGATTAGAGGCTGTCGACTGCGTGTTTTTACTATTATAAACTACCGCAACCACTTGTGTTTTAAATATATTGTGATGATTCGGTCGGTACCAGTACCAGTACAAATATAAAAAGATCTCTTTATTTTTCTATATTCTATCTATGCACATCCGATTGTTTGGAACTATTTTAATCCCTCTTTTCCCATTTTACCTCTTTGTTGTGCATATTCCGAATATATATTTATTTCACAAGTCTACACAATTAGAGTAATGTAGAAACCGAATTTCATTTTTCTAGCTGTTGTCGTTTGATTGGTACTATTTCCGTACCTTTACGTTCCATTTAACCGCATAAAAGTATGAATTTTGGAAAGACAGCATTTTGGTTTCTGCTCACGCTATTTGTAGCCGTCATAAAACTTTAATTGATCGGATCAATATTTCCAAAATGAGAGTACAATTATCGAAGATACCTTCAAGTAGAATTGGAATTTTAGTAAAAATTAAAAAAATATATCCATAAAAAAATGTGTTGATTTTATACATTGGACACACTATGCACACAAAAAATATGGTTGTTATCCGTGAATTTCAATAAAACGCATTACGTATTAGAAATGTAATAACCGAATCAGTATCGTAGTATTAACTGTAAAAAGTAAAATTTTTAACTTTCCAAAAAGTCTGAATTAGACCAACTGCTTTAATGTCGGAATTTGGAATTTTTTCCATCATATTTCACACGTGTTGGAGTCTTATTTTTAAAAGTCGTTTGTTTGAGAAATTTTAGAAAGACACTAATCTTCCAGAAGACACCGTTTTATACTTATTCTACACCATTCCCATTGTGAAAATTTCAATTGCATTTGAGAAATTCAATTTGAAATTGAGATTTCCATTTCAATTTGAGAAAATTCAAATTGTAATTTTCCATTTCAATTTAAAATTCAATTGAAATAAAGAATTTCATAAATAGAAAATTCATATTGAGAAAATTCCAATTGAAATTAAGAATTTCCATTTCAAATTGAGAAAATGTCACTTGAAATTGTGAAAATTTCATTCGAAATTGAGAATATTGTCGCATGCTGATTTGCACACTTCATTAGCAGGATGACGGTACAATAATGAAATACAGCGAAAATCACAGATAAGAAGGAATTTTTCGAAATGTGTACTTTTAATGGATTAAATGAGATACAAATTGTACCACAGCCCAGACCAAATGGTTGGTCATAGAATCATGAAATTCGGAACGGGCATTACTTTTATAGCAGGAATGCGACCAATAAAATATTAACAAGTATATATACCCTCCACCACGGAGTGCATTCCACAGTATTACCAGCAGATTAAAGGATGTCGACATAGAAGTACAGAACCATATTGCGAAAATTGTGATATGTTTATGCACATTACTATATTTGATTACTATTTCAAACTATAATGTATACTTATGCGCACTGTTTAAAATCTACTACTATAAATAAATACAATGCTGTAATTGTGAAAGTGAACATGCCTAAATATAAGGATTGTCAATCGCCATTAGGGAGAAACATTTTCAGATGCAGACAAAGTGACTGCATTATTTTGATAAGAAAAGTACAAATTTTAAAGATATCCCCATTCGCCGCCCAAATGTACAAATTTGAAAAAAAAAACTTTTTGTTTGGAGTCTTCATAGTCAGACCACCGAATACACACCGAATATATACACCGAATTTCATGATATCAACTTCAGCGGTTTGGAAGGTCCCATTTTTATCCCTCTTTTTCAATTATATCCCTTAAAAGTACGAATTTCGAAAAATCCCTCTATTTTAGGTGTTTATGCAATTAGAGGGATGTACACACCGAATTTCATGATTCTAGCTGTTGTCGTATCATTGGTACCATATTTTATCCATTTTTGTCCCATTTCGCCCGCTAAAACATTTATTTTCTTTGTGGTGCTTCCAAGCTACAAGAGGAATGTCCACAACAAATTTCAAATGTATGAAAATCAGAAATTCTACCAATATTTTTATACTATGTATATATATATTGGAAATAATACTTCAATTCATAAAGTAAATATAAGGCAGCAATCATAAATACCCTAAATATTGGGGGATAGAGAGTGTATTTTCAGCTGCAGTCCTTTGGTTGGTTGTATTTCCATCTATTTTAAATTCAAAAGTATACATTTTGAAAATACCTTATCTCTCACGTACGCATGATTCATAATGATTCATTCATTCATGATTCTACCATTTTTTGTTGTAAAAGCAACAAAATAAAGTACGAATTTGAAAAAAAAAAATATATTGTACTTGACTATGCACACAGAGGAATGTATATACCCAACTCCATGATACTATCTGCGGCCCCCTACAAATAGAAATCACACTATGGTGCCCATTTATGCTATAAATGCAAATTGCAAATATCAAGTAAATACAAGCTATTATGTTCAAAAAACATGCTGAAATACTCTAAATATTAGGGGTTTTTTCAGTCCTTGTGAGGGAAAATTTTTTCCCTCTGGGCCGATTTCGCCCACTTTCAATCCCAACTGATATGCAACCATAAGACACATTTAGGAAAAATTTGAACGCTCACTTCGTTCGGCCGCTATCGTGCCTTAGAATTTTACCACGATCCAGAATATATATACTTTATGGGGTCTCCGATGAATATTTTAAGGTGTTACAAACGGAATGACAAAGTGAATATACCCCCATCCTAGAGGTGGAGGTATAAAAAAATTCGTACTTGGGTGAAATTGGGTAAAAAGAGATAAAAGTGGTACCAATCAAACAGGCTGAGCTGAAATCATGAAATTCGACGTGTACATCACTGAAAATTATTAGACATGCAAAACGAATGAATTTTTCGAAATTCGTACTTTTCTAGGACAGACGAGAAAAAGGGGATAAAAAAGGTACCAAAAACACGGCTGATGCTGCAATCATGAAATTCGATTAAATGGGATAAAATTGTACCAACGCCCTGACCAAATGGTTGGTCATAGAATCTTGAAATTCGGAACGGGCATTACTTTTATAGCAGGAATGCGACCAATAAAATATTAAAAAAAATTCGTACTTGGGTGAAATTGGGTAAAAAGAGATAAAATGGTACCAATCAAACAGACATCCCTGAAAATGCTAACAAACGCAAAATAAAGGAATTTTTCGAAATTCGTACTTTTTAAGGGTAAACGAGAAAAGGGGATAAAAAGGTGAAGGTAATAATGAAATTCGGTGTGTATATTTTTCTTACAGCGTAGATGCGAAATAAGAAGGATGAAAATTTTACCACCGCCCTTTTGCAAAATTCGGATTAAAGGATTTTTCAAATTTATTTTATACGTAAAAATGCAACATAAATTAATTTTTGGAAATTTGTATGTTTAAGGGCGGCAAAAAGAGAGGTAAAAATGGTAGCCACTTATTTTTTCAATTTTAGTAATATGAGACAAAAAGGGATAAAAAATAGTACCTACCAAAATATTGCACTAGAATCGTGAAGTTTTGTGCGAACATTATAGTCAGTAGACCCGTTGAAATAAAAAATATATAAATAATTTTTGTTCTATTTATAAGTTCAGATTTCAAATCATGCACCGATATAGAAGTAATATGTAAAGGATTTAATTTGACAAAGGGTGTGACAAAAGCATACATAGGTTTGTGATTAAAGTGATTATAAAAACATTTTTAAATTTAAAGTTGCAACTGATTTCGACTATCCGTATGGAAGTTGTATCAGTTTTTTTATGACCAAAGCTTATGCCAATTTGTGAAGCAGCATATATGAAAAAATTGACAAAGATAAAATTTCACAGTATTCCGATCATCCTTATAGAGGTTATAAAAGGTTTAATTTTACGTAATGGTGATTTGTGTGCGAGGTACAAGAACGGGCGTGACAAAATCCACCAAAAATCAATTCGGTGTATAAATTCCTCCAGCTACGTAAGATCTGGAATCGAGAATTTGGTGTGGAAATGTAGTCGCGCAACATAAAGCGTTTTTTCCAAATTTTGTGAGCATTTACAAGCGATTTACCCCGAAATAAATTTCCTTAAACCGCGTACGAAGTAGCTGGAATTTGCTAGTACAAACTAAATATTTTTGCAAAATTTTACTTTTTAATAATTCCCTGATAACATGGTTGTAGGACACTTGTTGTGTTTCACGAGTAGTGGAAGGATGTTCGGTACAATTGTCTGTTCTGTTTCTGAGTTGAGCGGCAAATTTGCGATCAATATTTTCCAGCCACATGCTAAAAAACTAGACTGTCATCCAAGCTTTATGATTGGCCAAATATTGTAATGGTAGGTGATCCACATTTTTTTTGATTTGCAAATAACTATCAGTGGAAATTTCTCGCACTCATCCGAATTGCAGCCAACAAGAATCGTATTGCGTTCCTTCGACTTTCTTCCTCCATGACAAGGATCATCTTTGAAGCTTTTCGTTTTATCTGGGAGGCAACGATAGAATAAAGCACATTCATCACAGTTGAATATGTCCCGATTGGCACACGTATTTAAAATAAGTCATTTGAGGGGTTTCATTGTGCGATTCCTAAAATTAAGTCTTTTGATGAGCGCCCCGGTAGTCGAGTTGGTAACGTGCTCGGCTATCAGCGTGGGGGTCGTGGGTTCGATTCCCACTAGAGGCTCTGGTCTGTCGCTGCAATAACTAGCTACAATGGTCTTAGTCACCCGGCTCAATCCCTGGACCCAAAATTAGAGTATAAATTTACTTTGTATTGTAATTCATAATAAATAAATAAAAAAATAAAAAAGTCTTTTGATAAGGATTTGGCCTTTTTTGTCACCAAAGGTCCACTAATAGGCACATTTGCGTTTGGCGAAGCAACTGTGAAAATCATATTTTATTATACCCTCCACCTTGGAATGGGGGTATATTCATTTTGTCATTCCGTTTGTAACACCTGGAAATATCGACCTGAGACCCAATAAAGTATATATATATTCTTGATCGTCATAAAAATCTAAGACGATCTAGCCATGTCCGTCCGTCCGTCTGTCCGTCTGTTGAAAGCACGCTAGCATCTAAACGAAAGGAGATAGAACGTTCAAAATTTCCATAAAAGCGTCTTATAGTCGTATATCGGTTGGTATTGAAACGGGGCAAAGGGAAACTTTTTTCCCTCACAAGGACTAATAATCCCTAATATTTTAGCGTATTTAAGAAAAAACGGCTGTACCTAGAATAATGAAATTCGGTGTATACATTCATCTGATTGCATAGACAAGTAACATACAAGATTTTTTTTTTAATATTCGTACTTTTTGGGGTTAAAATGAAAAAAGGGGATAAAAATAGTACCAATCAAATGACTGCAGCTAGAGTCATGAAATTCGGAGTATACATTCCTCTGACTACGTACGGAAAATAAACAGATTTTTCGAAATTCGTACATTTTGGGGTCAAAATAGAAAAAGGGGATAAAAATAGTACCAACCAAATGACCGCAGCTAGAGTCATGAAATTCGAAGTATACATTCCTTTGACTACGTAGACACGGAAAATAAACAGATTTTTCGAAATTCGTACATTTTGGGGTCAAAATAGAAAAAGGGGATAACAATAGTACCAACCAAATGACCTCAGCTAGAGTCATGAAATTCGAAGTATACATTCCTTTGACTGCGTAGACACGGAAAATATACGAATTTTTCACGGGATACAATGGTACAGAGGGATAAAAATAGTACCAACTAAACGACTACAGCTAGAATGATGAAATTCTAATTGCGTAGAAATGTCAAGGGGGTAAAAATGGTACCAACCAAATGGGCGCAGCTGGAATCATGGAATTCAGTGTATACATTCCTCTGACTGCATATACACGCATAATAAAAGGTTTTTTTTCCAAATTCGTAATTTTTCTTTTACGGCAAAAATTGATTGAATCATGAAGTTAGGTTATTTTGTACTATGTACGTCTGATAATGGATTTTCAAAATTTGTGCTTTTGGAACTAAAATAGAATGAAAATACAACCAACTGTAGCAACCACTATCTGCTAATATTTATGGTATTTAAGCTTTTTGAAAATATAAATATAAGAATATTTATTTTTTGATTGGAAATAAATAATGGTTTGAAATAATTATAATATAATATTTATTTATAAAATTATTTTTTCAATATCTGTATTTGTTTTGGTTTGGCTATATTACAAAAATATATATTTTCCTGCAATATTACTGCACTTCTACGAAAACCGACAACCTCTGTGGAATGCAATCCATGGTGGAGGGTATATAAAGTTCGGCCCGGCAGAACTTAACCCCGTTTTTACTTGTTTTTCTTTTATTATACCCTCCACCTATGGATGGGGGTATAATCACTTTGTCATTCCGTTTGTAACACCTTAAAATATTCATCGGAGACTCCATAAAGTATATATATTCTGGGTCGTGGTAAAATTCTAACACGATCTAACCATGTTCGTCTGTCTGTCTGTTCGCCTGTCTGACTGTATGTTGAGAGCACGATAGCGGCTGAACGAAATGAGCTAGGAGGTTCAAATTTTCCCTAACTGTGTCTTATGGTTGCAGATCGCTTGGGATTGAAAGTGGGCGAAATCGGCCCAGAGGGAACATTTTTCCCTACAAAGGACTGAAAATATCCCCTAATATTTAGATTATTTAAGCAATTTTTTGAAAATTTTTGCTTATTATGCATTTGAAATCATGAAATTCATTGTATACATTAAATTTATACTTTTAAGGGAAAATGACGCGAAAGGGATGTGTATTTCTCTGACTGGGAAGACTCCAATATGGACACGAAACATAATGGATGGAAATTAGTAGTTTTCTTATGGCACGTACACTTGGTCTGTAGCTGGAATCAAGAAAGTACAAATGGGAAAACGGGCGCTGAGGGAAATTGTTTTACCAAATAACGCCTTACAATGCTGATGTACATAAAAATATCACACTTTTTCTAATATGATTCAGCACTTTTATGTAAAGTTGACAGCCTCTAATCTGCCGGTAATAGTGTGGAACGCACTCCGTGGAGTGGAGGGTATATAAGATTCGGCCCGGTCGAACTTACCGTCTTTTTACTTGTTTCTATCTTCATTTGACATTCCAAAACATAAAAACGGTTGTGATATTTTTTGTTGGGTATTAAAACAACTGTTTAAAGTGTATATTTAAAAGAGTTGCCATGTTCGTTATAACCGTGTCCGTTGTAATTGTAATAATTTGTATGAAAAATCATTAGGACCTCAAAAATTCGTACGTTATAAGCATAGTTTGTTATAACCGTGTTCGACTATACTAAATTTATAAAATCAAACATCCGTTCTGTATTCGACATTGTAGGATAGGTTACGAAAGCTATAAAATCGAAGCAACCTATAAATATATTTGATGTAACTTATTTAACTTTTTTTTTTGGTTGTGTGGAAATCAAAAGACCTTTCACAGGAATTAAAAGTTTAAAAATATAGTTTATTGTGAATTGCTGGTCATGGGGTACATTATACACTTTACATTACATTATACACTTTAATATTGATCTCACACAGTTTAATGTTATGTAAAAGTTGATTTCAATGGGATTCCACGATTCAGTATTATCAACTAATACCTACTTACCTAGACATATTTCTATAGAAAAATACATTAGGGCCAATCAAATTTACACAACAAAGTTTTTGAGATGAGTTAGTTATTTTGTATTTGCAACATTTTGTGGTATACAAATGAGGCAGAAATTCTAACCTATGTATGGAAATGTTAAATTTGGCCGGGCCAAACTACATATGCCCACTATCAATCATACAACATTGCCGGTCAATTAGAGGATTTCGACTTTAGGTATAACATATTTGGACAATTATGGTAGTTTCTACGAAAATTACGATATTTATTTACTATTACAAACTACCAAAACCACGTATGTGTACTGTTTTAATATTTTTTTATAAATTTAAAGGCACCGCTCACGTAAAGTTGGCCAACCAAAAGTGGTTATATAGTGTGATAGCACTTTCAATCCTTGTTAGGGTTTTTTTCGCTGGGCCAATTTCGCTCATTTGCAATAAATAAACGAAAATATAATTAAATTAATTAATTCAAAGCGTAGTTTAGTTACAATTGTTGTAGCACTGTTTGTTGTTTGTAACACCAAAAGGAAACGATTAGAATCACTTTCTGAGTCGATTTAGTAATGTCCGTCTGTTTGTCCGTCCTTCCATCTATTCTTGTAATCAAAGAACAGGTCGCAATTATTGTCAGACCCTAACAAAAATTGGCACAAGTTAGTTTTATAATCCAAGGACGAACACTATTTAATTTGAAGCATATCGGTTCAGATTTAGATACAACCCCCATACAAATATCGTTCGCCATTTGCCTTTTTCTGCTCTAGAAACTACACGTTTTACTCAATTTTCTTAAAATTGGGCACAGTACCTTAATTAATAATTCTACTAGAAACATCTACGGTGAACATGGGCCAGATCGGTTCAGATTTAGATATAGGTCCCATACAAATTTCGCTCTCGCTTTGACTCTATATACCACATATTTTAACCGATTTTATTTAAATTTGTTACAATAACTTATATTTCAACTAGAAACATCTAAGGTGAGAGTGAGTCAGATCGGTTGTAGCTCCTATACAAATTTCGCTACGTAGAAGACTTTTTCTGCTGTAGAAACCAGATATTTTAACCGATTTTTTTTCAAATTTGGCACAGCACCTTGGCACAACTAGAAACATATATATTTCCCTTTCAAATTTCGTTCGGGATTTGAATTTTTCCGCTCTAGAATACAGATATTTCAACCGATTTTCTTCAATTTCAAGGCGCGTTATTAGACCATTAACGTAGCAATGTCCTCCGCCCAACATTCCATATTTGGACCTGTGTAAAACTTGAACGATTTTTATTTTCAAATTTGGCACAGCACCTTGGCACAACTAGAAACATATATAGGTCCCTTTCAAATTTCGTTCGGGATTTGAATTTTTCCGCTCTAGAATACAGATATTTCAACCGATTTTCTTCAATTTCAAGGCGCGTTATTAGACCATTAACGTAGCTATGTCCTCCGCCCAACATTCCATATTTGGACCTGTGTAAAACTTGAACCACGTACAACTTTTGACCTAAGGTAAATGTCATATTACCTACAAAGACGAAAAAATGCTGCGGTCACTCCAAAAATGAATGCTGGATTGTTAAAATATTTCTTCATTGGGTCAAACCGTCTGTGAGATAAACACTACTGAAAACACCTCTAACAATAATAAATTCGTCATTTTCCTCCCAAATACGTCAACAGCGTCTATTTTTCTTCTGCCCATAAGAAATGCACCTGAAACCAAGGACGAACTTCGCCATTTTAGAATCACAGTTTTGTTGTGTTCGTAAAATGCTAAGAATGGTCCTAAAAACGCATTCTGTGTGGCTTATGATGAAACAAGTAAGGAAAGGCTAAAGTCGGGCGGGACCGACTTTATAATACCCTACACATAGTACTGTGGTGTAGTACACAGTACTATAGTAATTCATCTTTAGTCAAATTTAACGAATATGGTAATTGATCCAATTTTCCAGCAAACATCCGAGTAAATTAAATATAACATGATCTGGACAAATTGATCAAGTTCCAATTGCAAATACAGATTACACAGCGGTAATAGGATGAATCGAACGGATATTTCAAGGGGCCTATAACAACGCTAGGGCCTGTGCCAAAACATAGGCCTATATAGTTCTCATTCACGGTAGGTGTTCCTAGTTGAAATATATCATGATCAGCAAAATTTGATCAAGATCCGATGTAGGATGTAGTTTCTCGAGCTGTAATAGAGTATAATGGGGCCCCATTTGGGTTATACCTAAGTATGGGCACAAAAATTTGACTTTCATAGCAGTCCTAGTTGAAATATAATATAACAATTTCCGACAGTCCATACTACACTTGAATCAAAAGATATACATCTGAAACTATAGGTGAAATAGAGTAAATTGGCGTTTTTAGATTTTTCATTTCTCACCCGGTTGGCTTTACAAAAGGATTAAATTTTTCCAAAATTATTTTTAATACTTATTCCCACCCTATGACACCGGAACTTTGCAGTCCTGTGAAGGGGCAACAGGATGAGGAAATGAAAAACTAAAAACGCCAAGTATCTCCATTTTGCCTATACGTATATCATACGGTTCAAGTGTAACGACTTTTTTTAAATATTGTCGTACGGTGTAATCTACAAAATTTGAAAAACTTGTGTGTCCTAGAGGGGTAATAATAAAAATGGGGTCCACTTTTAAGGGCGCTACATTAATAAGTGGGCCCATACAGATCACTTTCAAAGCAGACATTCTTTATTGAAATATAACATGATCTGCTAAATATTATCAAGATCTAATGTAAGATGTGGGCTCTAGAGCTGTAATAGAATAGAATGGGGCCCAAATTTATATTGGGGTTATACCAAAATATGAATCCATATATTTGACTTTCATAATATGTATTCTTAGATGAAATATAATATAATCTGCAAATTTTGATAACGTATTCCTATATGTATATCATCCGCTTCAAGTGTAACGACTTAAAAACATAATATGTATTCTTAGATGAAATATATTATAATCTGCAAAATTTGATAAACGTATGCCTATACGTATATCATCCGGTTCAAGTGTAACGACATTTTTAAAAATTGTCGTACGGTGTAATCTACAAAATTTGAAAAACTTGCGATGTAAAATGTGTGTCCTAGAGGGGGTTTTAATAATAATTGGGGCCCATTTGTTTGGGCACTACATTAAAAAGTGGGCCCATATAGATCACTTTCAAAACAGATATTCTTTATTGAAATATAAGATGATCTGCAAAATTTTATCAAGATCCAAGTTGTGGGTTCTAGAGCGATAATAGTGTAAACTGGGGCCCATTTATACTTTATAGGGAATGACAAACTTAGTATACTCCCATCCAAAGGTGGCTAGGGGATAACAAGTTCGATAACGGCAAATGATCGTAGATATCCTACGCCTTTGTGAAGTGAGATTACAGCTATATTGCGTAGCTATTAGAGAACAAAGAAATGTCGGGTTTCCATCGCTCGAAATACATAAAATTAACAAAATCTATTTTAAATCAGAAATTTGCAAATTATCTATTGCCTTTTCAACTATCTACTGAACACTGCTCCGTTTGGCTTTCAGTTTTAATAAGGACATTTTTTTTATATTTTCCAAATGTAGAACAGAACTTGGTTGATTGGTCATCGAAAGGCCAAATCGCATTGTCCTTCGGTCATGACGTAATCATTTGGCAGAGTAAGGTTGATATCACAATGGCATTTAACATAAAGTGTCCCAGATCATTGGCATACAGCCCATCGGGTGAATTCCTTGCTATTGGCTGCAAGTCTGTTGGTTTCCCAGGTAAGTGTGATTTCTTCCTTGTGTCTTAAAAGGAATAATATGCATCCATGTACTTTCATCCACACAGCTCTAGAACTATGGGATGTAGCATGTACTGATGACTTTTCTGTCATCAGTGGGAAGATATTCCATACGAAATATTCCGATGTGCTGTGCATTGAATGGACCTCATCCGGTAAACAAATCATCTGTGGCACCCGCTACGGGACCATGTATGTTCTGTCGGTGCCCGAACTGAACACTGTTAAGAAAATACGTAAACATCTACTACCAATAACCATTATTCGATTCTCGCCCACTATGCGCTACCTGGCCACCGGAGATGCCGAGGGCAACATAGTCATATACAATTGGAATATGTGCACTGTGTATCTGTATGTGAAATCTCGACGGAAACTGAATGTCGTCTTCGATTGGCATCCGTGGACCGGTGTCGATTTGGCAATTTGTAAGTAATGAAACCTAAATTATTGTCCAAAAGGAAACAAATCCAAACAAATTTATTCCAGCCGAAGACGTTCCTGCTTCTATTGTATTGCTCCACGTGCCAAGTAAAAAAATCGTTGCATATTATCAACAAAATGGAAAAAAATTCGCCATAAATTCGATATCATTTAGCAAAGTGACTGGGGAGTTATTGGTTAGCACTTCAACTCAAGGTAAGTTTTGTCTTTTTATGTGAATTGTACTAGACATGTGGGTAGTTCCAGAGAATGGGCCGTCATTTCATAACATATAAGCAGGGAGTAATGTCGGTTGAGTCGACTATATGATACCCACTACTCTTCGCACTATATCAAAGTTTGTATATTTTTGGATGTTTTAAAATATCAGAGAAAATGTTGTACGAGAAATAATTCAAATCGGTGGTGCGACTTTATGAGTTCTACAAGGTTTGTCAAGCGATTTCTCGTCAAACGTGGAGAATATTCAACATGCTTGGCCACATGGCGATTTTCTTGGCTAATTTGGGAACCTTTAATATTTAGCATTTTTTATTATTTCTTTAGGTTATTTTAGATGTACAATTTTTTGTTATTTTGTTTAAAAATCGAATACATTTTCTATGGAAGTTGTAATAGCTTTGGTATAGCAAATGCTAGTAAATAATAATAATATATTCACATTTTATTGAAGCCAGTTAAATTTTTTGTAAAGGTTATTATTATAACCAAGAATATGCACAATGGATCCGGGTGGGTCTCCGAGTGTACAGAATGCGGGAGCATTTTATTTAAAAAACATTACGTAATGGAAAATAGTATAATTCAAATGAAAATAGACCATGGGGTCTCCGAATGGATTAACAGCTACTTTTGCTGTGGACTCTCTTCATATCCCTGATCTAAAATATAGATATATACAAATTTGAAAGTACTATATTTTTCCAACCGCTCAAAAGCTATACTTGATTTACCATGATAATCTAAATACCAGAAACATTCCTTTAAGCAAGGAGCTGTTCAATAATATTGTTGAGATATATTATTTTTTTTTTAATTTTTGTCGCTATAAAAATGATCATTCATTAACGCTCACTCCACAATCCCCCCTTCATCCCACGTTACGCGGAAACGGCCCATGCCCTCCAACTGCCGTTTTACATAGCATTTTGTACCAACATAAACTTCTAAATTGAACGAATAAATGGGGGAAATTTTTAAATTTTTTGATCAGTTCTGCAGAGAATCCTACATTATGTTTAATAAAATAGTTTTTAGTTATATCTTATGTTGTTATTCATGCAAAGAATAATAAAGGTTTTTTTTAGCAAAATTTGCTTGTGTGCTTCTTGTTGTCTTCTTCAGCCACATTTATGGTCTGTAATCAATATTTGATTTGAACTGGGATATTGTCCTGGCTCAAGACCATTTTGCATCTAAAGGGTGATTTTTTAAGAGCTTGATAACTTTTTAAAAAAAAAAAACGCATAAAATTTGCAAAATCTCATCGGTTCTTTATTTGAAACGTTAGATTGGTCCATGACATTTACTTTTTGAAGATAATTTCATTTAAATGTTGACCGCGGCTGCGTCTTAGGTGGTCCATCCGCTTAGTCCAATTTTGGCATTTCCACGTTTTTGAGTAACAGAGACCCAATTGGTGCGAACGGCGACGAATCGAAAATTGGTGGTCATCATTAACACTGGCCGATACAGCTGCGATATTTTCTTCAGTTCGCACTCTACGTAAGCGTGTTGGTGGTTTAATGTCCAACAATGTAAATTTGGTGCGAAATTTAGTCACAATAGCCCGAATAGCCGCTTCAGTGGGTCGATTAAACTGACCATAAAATGGAAGCGCGCAATGAACTTTCTTAACAGAGCACGCATTTTGATAATAAAATTCAATAATTTGCAAGCGTTGTTCGTTTGAAGGACGATTCATGATGAAATGTCAAAGCATACTGAGCATTTTTCTCTTTGACACCATGTCTGAAATCCCACGTGATCTTATTTGTGAAAACTATAGATATTTGTTATTTATTTTACACACTGATAATTAAGCTAACATGAACATTTTTAAAATTTCGTTACCAAATTAATAAGCAGATAATAAAAAACTGCCGTTTATTTTAAAAATTTTTAATTGTCGATGCGTAAAATAAAACAAGGCAACGATAATTTTTTGTAATTATTTCTACAAACTACCTTTAACTATTTAAAATTTTTATTCTTGGTAGTGCCAGCTCGATTATATGTAGTTTAAAGTGAATAATATTTCACTTTTAATATATGAAATATCTGAACTGAGATATTAGGGCTGTTTTTCTTTAAGCCGGGATAACAAGCTGCGTTAATAAAAATTTAATTTTTTGCTGAAAATAAAAAATTATTAATTATTTTTCACATTGTCGCCAACTACAATCCCTATACCTATTATCCCTATCCCTATTAATATTATAAAACCTTAGTGTAAGTCTGTCTGTCTGTCTGTCTGTCTGTCTGTCTGTCTGTCTGTTTGTTCCGCAATCAGGTGTAAACGGCTGAACCGATGTTGTTGAAAATTTCAGTACAGATATATGTAGGTCTGGAAGGAACTATAGGCTATAACATTTTTAAAAATTTGCTCTGTGGGCGGAGGGGGCGTGGCAATAGTGTTTTCGAGAGCTAGGAGACTGAAAATTGGTACATATATATTACTGACCACGAGAATGATAAATATGATGCCGAAATTTGGATTTTCATTTTGTGGGCGGGGTGGGCGTGGTAATAGTGTTTTTTTTTTTGAGCTAGAAGGCTGAACATTCGTACATATATATTACTGACCACGAGAATGATAAATATGATGCCGAAATTTGGATTTTCATTTTGTGGGCGGAGTGGGCGTGGCAAAAGTGTTTTTGAGAGCTAGAAGGCTGAAAATTGGTACATATATATTACTGACCACGAGAAAGATCAATTTGATACCGAAATTTGGATTTTCGTTTTGTGGGCGGAGTGGGCGTGGCAAAAGTGTTTTTGAGAGGTAGTAGGCTGAAAATTGGTACATATATATTACTGACCTCGATAAAGATCAATTTGATGCCGAAATTTGGATTTTCTTTTTGTGGGCGGATTGGGCGTGGCAATAGTGTTCTTTGAGCTAGAAGGCTGAAAATTGGAATGTATATATTACTGGCCACGAGAAAGATCAATTTGATGTGAAATTTGGATTTACGTTTCGTGGGTTTTGGGCGTGGCAAAAGTGTTTTGGAGAGCTAGAAGGCTGAAAATTCGTACATATATATTACTGACCACGAGAATGATAAATATGACGCCAAAATTGGGATTTTCGCTTTGTGGGCGTGGCAAAAGTGTTTTTGAGAGGTAGTAGGCGGAAAATTGGTACATATATATTACTGACCACAATAAGTATCAATTTGATGCCGAAATTTTAATTTTCTTTTCGTGGGCGGTGGGAGCATGGCAAAATTGTTTTTGAGAGCTAAAAGGCTGAAAATTGGTATATATGTATTACTGTCCACGAGAAAGATAAATATGATGCTGGATTTTGAATTTTCGTTTGGTGGGCAGTAGGGGCGTGGCAATAGTGTTTTTGAGACGTAGTAGGCTGAAAATTGGGACATATATATTACTGACCACGAGAAAGATCAATTTGATGCCGAAATTTGGATTTTAGTTTAGTGGGCGTGGCGATAGTGTTTTTTTAAGCTAGAAGGCTGAAAATTGGAACGTATATATTACTGACCACGAAAAGGATAAATTTGACGCCGAATTTTGAATTTTCGTTTCGTGGGTGGTGGGGGCGTGGAAAAAGTGTTTATTAGCTAGAAGTCTGAAAATTGGAACGTATATATTGCAAACCACGATAATATCAATATGATAAGATCAATATGAAACCTGATTTTAATTTTACCATTTGTTTTTTTGCCTAGCGAAGCGGGCGGGGTTCAGCTAGTATAAATATATGTATCAAAAGAAATTTTCAAATTTTTTTTTTATTGGACTTAGCCTCGATATCCATCATTTTGACTTACACTGGATAATTATCCAGGCTAAGTCAAAAATTTTTAACACAAAATAATTTTTTCAAAATTTGTTTTCACACACACATTGATATAGCTTTTGGCGACAATTTAAAAAAAAGAATTTTTATTTTGAGTGAAATTTTAACATTTTATTTAGATTTTTGTTATCGCAGCTTATTATCCAGTCTTAAAGAAAAACAGTCATATTGTCCTCGAAACCTTGTGGTCATATATTTTAATAATGTTAATGTTGCACACTATCTCTATCATGATTTCGGACCAGTGACGAAATATATACTTTTTTTCAACAAATAAATATATAAATATTATAACGATTTAGAAAAAACTGAATATGTTTGCTTTTGCCGATTTTTGGCGATTTCTGAAACTTGATTTGGCGACCCTGGCCAATCGCGTCGTTTGGGACGTTGTGCTTCAATTAAAATTTGTTAGTTCATTAATGATAAAATCCAGTGCACATCAAATTTGATTAAATATATTTCAAGCATAGAGAGGTTCAAGCCATTTATATGTATGAATTGTGAAGGGTTCCAAACTGAAACGTAAGAGTTTACATCCTCTTATATGTAAACGTGATATTGGAAATCGTCATAAATCGGCAGTCTTCAGCGATAAAAAGTGAAATCGGGAATCAAATTTTATTGTAGTTAAATGTTCCCTGGCCATACTACGTCAAAGGGGCATGGCCATGACCATAGAATATATTTTTAAACAACTACACGAACTGTAGGCGTATTCCTTCAGCTAAATTCAGGTCAAGGATAGTACCTATCTTTACGAGGTCGTGATACGACAAAGAGGCGCACAGTGTTGCCTTCTCATATAACAGTTGGGCAAAAGTTGAAAGAGTTATTGTAGTGCTATAAAATTTTGCTCATGAAATGTGAAGTTTGGTGGAAATCATTCCAAGTATTCGAATCCATGTTGCTAGGGGGATCAAGTTTTCCACATGAATGTCGTATGGTTGCATAGGTTTGGGAATAGAAACAGGACAAAATCAATGCAGAGGGGAAATTTTCAAAATATGCATTTCTTTAGAGGAGAAAGAGGGCTAAATATGGTACAAATCAACGGGGAGCAACGCGAAATTCGGTTTGTAAATACCTCTAAATGCGCAGACTTGTGAAATAAATGATTTTTTACGAAATTCAAACTTTAATGAATAAAAATTATACGACCATACGGTCGTAGCTTAAATCATGAAATTCGATGTGTACATTCCTCTGACTTCGCAGACTCGTAAAATAAAAGAATTTTTAGAAATTAATACTTTTTAGAGGGGACGTACCGAGAGGAGATAAAAATGGTAACAACCAACGGCTATAGTTAGAAAAATGTATACTCCGTTCCAATTGCGTAGACACGATTAATAAAAATATACTGTGGAATGGTTTCCGTGGTGGAGAATATATAAGATTCGACCTGACCGAACTTAATGTCTTTTTATTTGTTTCATATTTTAATTTTATTTAACAAGTTTGACCATCAGCCCACCAATTTCAATTTCTTTTGGCATTACCGCGAGTCCCAAAATCGATTATGTATGCGATCTGAACATTTCAGGATGGAAATCCAATGGGTTCTATTTTAGCTATAATTGTTTCTTCAGAAGAATCATACAAACTACACATTTTCTGAGTAAGCGAACCGATTAATTTTATTCTCCTAACGACTAGATGACAATATAAGGTAGACAAGATCCGATTATGTTGAATATTTAAGTTTTTGTATAATCCGTAATAGTGTTATTATATTGTCCACCTCCAGGATGGGGGTATACTAACTTTGACATTCCGTTTGTAACACCTTGAAATATCGACCTGGGACCCTATAAAATATATATGTATATTCTTGATCGTGATGAAATTCTAAGACGATCTGGCCATGTCCGTCCGTCTGTCTGTTGAAAACACGCTAGCATCTATACGAAATACGTTAGGGCGTCCAAATTTGACATAAATGTGTCTTATAAAGGGTGATTTTTTAAGAGCTTGATAACTTTTTTTAAAAAAAAACGCATAAAATTTGCAAAATCTCATCGGTTCTTTATTTGAAACGTTAGATTGGTCCATGACATTTACTTTTTGAAGATAATTTCATTTAATTGTTGACCGCGGCTGCGTCTTAGGTGGTCCATCCGCTTAGTCCAATTTTGGCATTTCCACGTTTTTGAGTAACAGAGACCCAATTGGTGCGAACGGCGACGAATCGAAAATTGGTGGTCATCATTAACACTGGCCGATACAGCTGCGATATTTTCTTCAGTTCGCACTCTACGTAAGCGTGTTGGTGGTTTAATGTCCAACAATGTAAATTTGGTGCGAAATTTAGTCACAATAGCCCGAATAGCCGCTTCAGTGGGTCGATTAAACTGACCATAAAATGGAAGCGCGCAATGAACTTTCTTAACAGAGCACGCATTTTGATAATAAAATTCAATAATTTGCAAGCGTTGTTCGTTTGTAAGACGATTCATGATGAAATGTCAAAGCATACTGAGCATCTTTCTCTTTGACACCATGTCTGAAATCCCACGTGATCTGTCAAATACTAATGCATGAAAATCCTAACCTCAAAAAAATCACTCTTTAGTTGTAGATCGGTTGGGATTGAAAGTGGGTGAAATCGGTCCATAGGGAACAATTTTTCTTCACAAGCCCTTTAAATACCCCTAATACTTCGAGTATTTAAGCATGTTTTTTGGAATATGTCGGTTTATATTTGCTTGATATTTGGTATGCGCAATCCCCTTATAGCTAAAACGTGCACCATAAGTGATTCTTACTTGAAGGGGGTGAAATGGGGCGGTTAAAAATGGTACCTAAACGACGGCAGCTAAAAACACGAAAATCGGTATGTACATTCCTCTAATTGAGTAAATTCATAATATGAAAGTATTTTTTCCAAATTCGAACCTTTAAGGGGTAAAATGGGAATAGAGGGATACAAATGGTACCAACCAAACGGTTGCAGCTGGAATCATGAAGTTCGGTGTATACATTCCTCTGACTGAGTAGACACGAAAAAGAAAAAGGTTATTCCAAATTCGTACTTTCAAGGGATGCAAAGGGATAAAAACGGTACCAGCCAATGCTACAGCTAGAATGATGAAATTCGGCGTGTACATCCCTCTAATTGCATAGACACGTAAAATAAATAGATTTTCGAAATCCGTACTTTTAAGAGGTAAAATGCGAAAAAGGGAATAAAAATGGAACCATCCCGACGGCTGCACCTAGAATAATGAAATTCGATGTATACATTCCTCTGTTCGCGTAGACTGTAAAGTAGAGAT
Organism: Polietes domitor; assembly: GCA_947397865.1. NCBI lineage: Eukaryota > Metazoa > Arthropoda > Insecta > Diptera > Muscidae > Polietes > Polietes domitor. Next base: position 124,139,665 of record OX377621.1, read on the forward strand.
TTTCGAAATTCGTACTTTTTGGGGGTAAAATGGAAAAGCTGGATAAGAAGTGTACCAAACAAATGGAGGCAGCTAGAGTCATGTAATTCGGAGTATACATTCCTCTCATTTCATAGACACGAAAAATAAAAAGTTTTTCCAAATTCGTATTTTCAAGGGATACAATGGGAACAGAAGGATAAACAAGTAAGAAGGCGTTAAGTTCGGCCGTGCCGAATCTTATATACCCTCCACCACGGAGTGCATTCCACAGTATTACCAGCAGATTAAAGGATGCCGACACAGAGTTACAAGCCGAACCATAATTATCGGCGGCGGCGGCGCTGTTCAAAATGGGTCGGCGGCTTTCGGCTGATTTGCCGGCTCGTTCTGTCATTCGAATACCCCTATTTATTTGACAATTTTGGGAAAATGGAAGGAACAATTTTCTTTTATTTTTTGGCAAGTAGTTCAATATTCGTTAATATTAGCCAATGTTCCAATAATTTAATATTTTATTAGGGTATCCAATTATTCGGACTTTTATGTTATTCGATTTTTCGTTTATTTGAAAACAAAAAATTTCCAATTAATCGAATAATGAAGTCGAGAGATATTTGATTAACCGATTAGTCGAACAATTGCCCACTGAAATAAAATATAATTAATAAGAGTTATATAGACAAGACACGCCAGTTTACGGGTAGTTCCACTATATATTTAACGTTTATTACGTATCTGATTTTATTTCAAAATTGTAATATCAAATTCGAAATTCATTAGAAGTTGACAAAAATCTTAATATCTTATCAAAATAAAGAACCTTCCCTTAAATGAGCACAATATCAGAAGTTATCCATTGATATTTTTCGAATATGGATCATATGATTTATAACAGAACTAACTTTATTATCGCGGTGTTAACCTCAATTTTTCTATGAAATTACTATTCTTTAAATTTTAAATAATTCCGAAGCTATTGGTCAGTTTTTGCTATTTTTAAATGAAGTCGGATAAATCGTTATTTTAATATCTGTGGAGCATACAAATCAAAAATCGAAAAAATTGTGGTTTTATATTTGGTGTACCCAAATGGAGCAAACTGGCTATTCAAAATCAATTTATCATACAAAGCATACGACGATTTCATTAGTTTTTTAAGGCAAAACTATAACCATATAATCGATTATATGGGACAATTTATTCGAATTATTCGTCATTCGAAAATCATGATTTTTTTATTATTCGAACAAATATTTGACAAATATTATTCGATTAATCGAATAAAATTTAATCGGTTGGATACCCTAATTGTTAACCCATACAATTATTTTTTTGGAGAATCGATTAATCGATTATATGGGACAATTTATTCGAATTATTCGTCATTCGAAAATCATGATTTTTTTATTATTCGAACAAATATTTGACAAATATTATTCGATTAATCGAATAAAATTTAATCGGTTGGATACCCTAATTGTTAACCCATACAATTATTTTTTTGGAGAAGAATCCATTCCCAAAATGTATAATATGGATAAATTTAATAAATATTTTTGCAATTACATATCGTCGCCTTAATCCTTCCAAAAAATGATAATACTCTACCTACTTTGACACACTAAAGAAGCACAATAGATATTGTTATTTATAGGACCACATGGCCACACTTAGTGGAATTGACTTATATAAATGAAAGATAGATCAATATATTTCACAGCAGTAGTTGTCTAAGTTGACATTTATATTTTCTTTTGTAATTTTAAGTGGGTTGTCTATTTGATTTGACTGAGTTAGAACTCCGTCAAATCACGGCGGCGTGGTTGAAGTCGATATGAGTCGATGAAATCGGCGGCGTGGTTGAGTCGATTTGAGCCGATGAAATCGGCGGCGGCGCGGCTCGTGCAGAAACATGCGGCGGCGGCGGCTTGTCGGCTTAAAATCGGTCGGCTTGTATCTCTGTGCCGACATAGAAGTACAGAACCATATTACGAAGATTGTGATATGTTTATGCACATTACTATATTTGATTACTATTTCAAACTATGAATACAAAATGTATTCTCATGCGCACTGTTTAAAATCTGCTACAATAAATAAATACAATGCTGTAATTGTGAAAGTGAACATGCCGAAAATATTAGGCGATTGTCAGCCGCCATTAGGGAGAAGCATTTTCAGATACAGACAATGCGACTGCATTATTTTGATAAGAAAAATACAATTTTTAAAGATATCCCCATTCGCCCCATTCTCCGCCCAAATGTACAAATTTGGAAAAAAAAACCTTATTGTTTCGAGTCTTCATAGTCAGACCACCGAATACACACTGAATATATACACCGAATTTCATGATATCAACTTCAGCGGTTTGGAAGGTCCCATTTTTATCCCTCTTTTTCAATTATATCCCTTAAAAGTACGAAGTTCGAAAAATCCCTCTATTCTACGTGTCTATGCAATTAGAGGGATGTACACACCGAATTTCATGATTTTAGGTGTTGTCGTCTCATTGGTACCATATTTTATCCCTTTTTGTCCCATTTCGCCCGCCAAAACTTTTATTTTCTTTGTGGTGCTTCCAAGCTACAAGAGGAATGTCCGCAACAAATTTTAACTGTATGAAAATAAGAAATTTAATTAATAAGCCAAGGCTACCAATATTTGTACACTATATTGTAACTATATATATAATGGATATAATACTTCATAAAGGAAATATAAGGGAGCAATCATAAATACCCTAAATATTTGGGGATAGAGAGTGTACTTTCAGCTACAGTCGTTTGGTTGGTTGTATTTCCATCCTATTTTAATTTCAAAAGTATAAATTTTGAAAGTACCTTATCTCCCACGTACGCAGTATAAGACAACTTCATGATTCTACCATTTTTTGTCGTAAAAGCAACAAAATAAAGTACGAATTTGAAAAAAAATATTTTACGTGCATAGCCACGTCAGAGGAATGTATACACCGAATTCCATGATTCTATCGGCGGCCATTTTGTTGGTACCATTTTTATCCCCTTTTTCCAATTTTGCCCCCTCAAGAGTATCTCTTATTTTACGTATCTACACAATTAGAGGGACGTACTCACTGAATTTCATCATTCTAGCTGTATTCGTTTAGTAGGTACTATTTTTATCCCCTGTAGCCATTGTATCCATTGAAAGTACAAATTTGGAAAAAACGTTTGATTTTTCGTGTCTACGCAGTCAGAGGAATGTATACTCCGAATTTCATGATTCTAGCTGCTATCATTTGGTAGGTACTATTTTTATCCCCATTTGAACCCCAAAAAGTACGAATTTTGGGACGTACTCACTGAATTTCATCATTCTAGCTGTATTCGTTTAGTTGGTACTATTTTTATCCCCTGTAGCCATTGTATCCATTGAAAGTACAAATTTGGAAAAAACGTTTGATTTTTCGTGTCTACGCAGTCAGAGGAATGTATACTCCGAATTTCATGATTCTAGCTGCTATCATTTGGTAGGTACTATTTTTATCCCCATTTGAACCCCAAAAAGTACGAATTTTGGAAATTTCTTTTATTTTACGTGTCTACGCAATCAGAGGAATGTATATATCGAATTTCATTATTCTAGGTGCAGCCGTTAGGTTGGTACTATTTTTAGTACTTCTATCCCCATTTAACCCCTTAAAAGTACGAATTTAGAAAAAATACTTTTATAATATGTATCTACTCTATTAGAAGTATGTACACGCGAAATTTCGTGTTTCTTTCTGTTGTCGTTTGATAGGTACTATTTTTATTCCTTTTCGTCCCATTTCGCCCCCTACAAATAAAAATCACTCTATGGTGCCCTTTTATGCTATAAAGGGAATGCGAATTGCAAATATCAAGTAAATACAAGCTAATATGTTCAAAAAACATGCTGAAATACTCTAAATATTAGGGGTATTTTCAGTCCTTGTGAGGGAAAAATTTTTCCCTCTGGGCCGATTTCGTCCACTTTCAATCCCAACCGATCTACAACCATAAGGCACATTTAGGAAAAATTTGAACCTCCTAACTCATTTCGTTCGGCCGCTATCGTGCTTTCAACAGATAGACAGACAGACGGACATGGCTATATCGTCTTAGAATTTTACCACGACCCAGAATATATATACTTTATGGGGTCTCCGATGAATTTTTCAAGGTGTTACAAGTTAGTTTTTTAAGGCAAAACTATAACCATATAATCGATTATATGGGACAATTTATTCGAATTATTCGTCATTCGAAAATCATGATTTTTTTATTATTCGAACAAATATTTGACAAATATTATTCGATTAATCGAATAAAATTTAATCGGTTGGATACCCTAATTGTTAACCCATACAATTATTTTTTTGGAGAATCGATTAATCGATTATATGGGACAATTTATTCGAATTATTCGTCATTCGAAAATCATGATTTTTTTATTATTCGAACAAATATTTGACAAATATTATTCGATTAATCGAATAAAATTTAATCGGTTGGATACCCTAATTGTTAACCCATACAATTATTTTTTTGGAGAAGAATCCATTCCCAAAATGTATAATATGGATAAATTTAATAAATATTTTTGCAATTACATATCGTCGCCTTAATCCTTCCAAAAAATGATAATACTCTACCTACTTTGACACACTAAAGAAGCACAATAGATATTGTTATTTATAGGACCACATGGCCACACTTAGTGGAATTGACTTATATAAATGAAAGATAGATCAATATATTTCACAGCAGTAGTTGTCTAAGTTGACATTTATATTTTCTTTTGTAATTTTAAGTGGGTTGTCTATTCCATTTAACCCCTTAAAAGTACGAATTTAGAAAAAATACTTTTATAATATGTATCTACTCTATTAGAAGTATGTACACGCGAAATTTCGTGTTTCTTTCTGTTGTCGTTTGATAGGTACTATTTTTATTCCTTTTCGTCCCATTTCGCCCCCTACAAATAAAAATCACTCTATGGTGCCCTTTTATGCTATAAAGGGAATGCGAATTGCAAATATCAAGTAAATACAAGCTAATATGTTCAAAAAACATGCTGAAATACTCTAAATATTAGGGGTATTTTCAGTCCTTGTGAGGGAAAAATTTTTCCCTCTGGGCCGATTTCGTCCACTTTCAATCCCAACCGATCTACAACCATAAGGCACATTTAGGAAAAATTTGAACCTCCTAACTCATTTCGTTCGGCCGCTATCGTGCTTTCAACAGATAGACAGACAGACGGACATGGCTATATCGTCTTAGAATTTTACCACGACCCAGAATATATATACTTTATGGGGTCTCCGATGAATTTTTCAAGGTGTTACAAACGGAATGACAAAGTGAATATACCCCCATCCTGGAGGTGGAGGGTATAAAAATGGTACCCACTAATTTCTCATGTAAAATAAAGAGATTTTCGAAAGTCGTACTTTAAGGGGTGGTAAAATGGGAAAAAAGGGATAAATATGGTACCAACCAAAATTTGTACTTTTGGAATTAAAATAGGAAGGAAATACAACCAACCAAATGATTGTAGCTGCAAATGCTTCCACTATCCCCCAATATTTATTGTATTTAAGCTTTTTTGAAGATTGCTGCTTTATATTTACTTTTTGAATTGACGTGAAGTATTATTTCGATATATATAGTATAAACTTATTGGTAAGAATATGTCTAAAATACGTCTAAAATAATTAAAAAAGTATATTTATTTATAAAATTATTTTTTCAATATTTTTAGTTGTTTGGTTAAACATTTTCCTGTAATGTCACTGCACTTCTACAAAAATCTACAGCCTCTGCGGATTGCAAGCCATGGTGGAGGGTATATAAAGTTCGGCTCGGCCGAACTTAACGCGTTTTTTTACTTGTTTTTCTTTAAGCCGGGATAACAAGCTGCAATAACAAAAACGTTAATATAGAAATAATTATTTACTCAAAATAAAAAATATTTTTTTTCACATTGTCGACAACTACAATATAAATATTTGTGTTGACTTTTTTGGACTTAGCCTCGATAAGCATAAATTTGACTTACAAAAAAAATTATTTTGAGTGAAAATTTAACTTTTTGTTATGGCAGCTTAGTTTTCTAGTCTTAAAGAAAAATAGCACTAGCCACCAGTATATATAAAATAATTCTAACAATTAAAAAGGCGTTAAGTTCGCCCGAGCCGATATGGAGATTTGAGGATTTTTCGACTTTTTTGTTCCTAAAAGTCAAAAAAATTATTTAGGTTGCTCAAAATGTCCTCTTTCATTTAGTACCAATTCTAGGACTAGCAAAACATAACACTGTGCTACAAAGAAGAATGAAGTAGAAGATTCTGGGAAGTGATATTATTATACCCTCCACCTCCAGGATGGGGGTATACTAACTTTGTCATTAACACCTTGAAATATCGACCTGATACCCTATAAAGTATATATATATACTTGATCGTCATAAAATTCTAAGACGATCTAGCCATGTCCGTCCGTCCGTCCTACTGTTGCAAGCACGCTAGCATCTAAACGAAAGGAGCTAGGACGTTCACAAATTTTATCGGTTGGGATTGAAACTGGGCGAAATCGGCCCAAATGGAAAAATGTTTCCCTCACAAGGACTCAAAATACCCACAATAACCTCTAATATTTTAGAGTGTTTATGCATATTTTTTCAATATGTCTGCTTGCACTTACTTAATATTGGGTATGCGCATTCCCCCTGTAGCAAAAACGTGCACCATAAGTGATTTTCATTGCTAAAAAGGGATAAAAATGGTACATATTAAACGACAAAAGCTAGAAACGCGAAATTCGGTGTGTTTTTTCAAATTCGTAATTTTAAGGGGTATTATGGGAATAGAGGGATACAAATGGTACCAACAAAACGGCTGCACATAGAATAACGAAATTCGGTGTATACATTCTTCTGATTGCGTAGAAACACAACCAACTGTAACACCCACTATCTACCAAATTTATGGTATTTAAGCTTTTTGGAAAATATAAATATAAGAATATTATTTTTTTTTTGGATTGACTTGAAGTATTATTTCGATATGTAGACGTATTGCCGCTTGCCTTAGAAGCGTGGTTTGAAATAATAAAGATATTATATTTATTTATAAAATATTTTTTTGTTTTGGTTTCGCTATATTAAAAAAATATATTGTCCTGTAATATTACTGCACTTCTACGAAAATCGAAAGCCTTTGTGGAATGCGTTTTCACTTGTTATAGCAGCAGCCATTTGGTTGGTAACATTTTATACCCATTCGTCCCATTTTGCGCCTAAAAGTACAAATTTCGAAAAAACTTTTTGTTTCGCATCTTCACAGTCAGATGAATGTATACACAAAATTTCATGATTTCAACTTCAGCGGTTTGGTTGGTACCATTTTTATCCCTCTTTTTCAATTGTATCACTTAAAAGTGCGAATTTTGATAAATCCCTCTATTTTACGTATCTACGCAAATAGAGAGATATACATTCCAAATTTCATGTGTCTAGCTGTTGTCATTGGTACCATTTCTATCCCATTTTGTCCCATTTCGCCCGCTAAAACATTTATTTACTTTTTGGTGGAATGTACACAACAAATTTCAAGTGCATTTGAAGCAGAATTTTTCAAAAAATCTTAAATAGTGGAAATATTGGGGTATTTTCCGTCCGTTTTAGGGAAACATTTTTCCCTCTGGGCCGATTTCGCCTATCTTATAATTTTACCAGGATACAGAATATATATTAGAGGTCTCCGTTGAATATTTCAAGGTGTTACAAACGGTATGTTGAATGCTCCTAAAGCAAAGCAATGTGAAACATGTGTTTGAAAATAAAAAACATCTGTAGAATTGCGTTCACCATTTGTTTATTGTTTTTTATACCCACCACCTAAGGATGGGGGTATATTCACTTTGTCATTCCGTTTGTAACACCTTGAAATATTCAGCGGAGACCCCATAAAGTATATATATTCTGGGTCGTGGTAAAATTCTAAGACGATTTAGCCAGGTCCGTCTGTTGAAAGCACGCTAGCTTCCGAATGAAATGAGCTAGGAGGTTCAAATTTCTCCCAAATGTGTCTTATGGTTACAGATCGGTGGGGATTGAAAGTGGGCGAAATCGGCTCAAAGGGAAAAAATTTTCCCTCACAAGGACTAAAAATACCCATAATAACCGCTAATATTTTCGAGTATTTTAGCATATTTTTTCAATATGTCTCCTAGTACTTACTTGATATTGGGTATGCGCATTTCCCCTATAACAAAAACGTGCACCATAAAGTGATTTTTTTTCGTAGGGGTGAAGTGGGACAGAAAGGGATAGAAATAGTACATATTAAACGACAACATCTAGAAACACGAAATTTGGTGTGCACATTCTTCTAATTGAGTAGATACATAATATAAAAGTATTTTTTCAAATTCGTACTTTTAAGAGGTAAAATGGGAATAGAGGGACAAAAATTGTTCCAACCAAACGGTTGCACCTAGAATAATGAAATTCGGTGTATACATTCCTCTGATTGCGTAGACACGTAAAATTAACGGATTTTTCGAAATTCGTACTTTTTGGGGTTAAAATGGAAAAAGGGAATACAAATAGTACCAACCAAATGACCGCAGCTAGAGTTATGAAATGCGGAGTATACATTCCTCTGACTGCGTATACACAAGTACTTTCAAGGGATACAATGAGTACAGAGGGATAAAAATGGTAAACTACTGCAGCTAGAATCATTGAAGTCGGTGTGTACATGCCTCTAATTGCGTAGACACGTAAAATAAAGAGATTTTAGAAATTCATACTCTTAAGGGGGTAAACTAGGAAAAAGGGAATACAAATTCCAAAATTCGTATTTTTAGGGTCAAAATTAAAAAAGAATAAAACTTGTACCAAGCATACGGATGTACTTGGAATCATGAGATTAGATGATTACATTCCGATATAGTCGCGAGATATAACGAATCTTTGAAATTTGTACTTTTTAGTCACTTTGTCTGTAACTGAATCAAGAAATTTCAAATGGGAATGTTTCTCCCTGATGACGCCTACTATTTAGGACACATTTGCTGCCTAATATTCACTTTTTGATTACAATTGCAGTATAATATTTGTCTATAAGAATGGACTAAAATTTATTTAAAACAGTACTCATAAGTATGTCTTATAATTTCAAATAGTAATATGGTTCGGCACTTCTATGTAAAGCCGACAGCCACTGAACTGCCCGTAATACTGTGGAAGGCACTCTGTCGTGGAGGGTATAAAGATTCGGCCTTAACGCCTTTGCACTTGTTTTACATTTGGTTTACATTAATCTATAATATTGTTTTCCGCGTCGTGATATATATGAAATTTGCCAACGAAATATTCATGAAAGCGACTATCTTAGTGATACTACTAGCTAAAGGCTAGTATTCTAATGGAACGGAATTTTACTACCCCCATAAGAAATACATTTTTGGAAGCAAAATTGCCTTTCGGGTTTCACTATGCATTTCTTATGGGGTTGCGAAATTCTTTTTCATTCCAATACTAGTTTTTAGTTAGTAAGTCCAAGCGAACAGACCTAAAATGTGATTTCCTGTCTATCAAGAAATGACTAATCGCATGAAAAGTCGCATATTGCAAAAGTCCACACGATTTCGATCGCATGTAAATTTTAAAAGTACATATATTTTTTTTAATTTATCAAAAATTCCATACCACCAGGGTTATATTTCACGGGCCAAGCAAAGGAAATGACAAATAAAGTAGGCACAAATTAAAAACGCGTGTTAAATGTTTATATATTTTTTAAATTTAATTTTTGTGTGGTAAGTGTAAACGCGGGAAACGACTTTCGATGTTGTACTAATTTTTTCGAAATCGATTAAAATATGTTGTTTGCAGAGCGGAGTGAAATGAGAGATAATTTTTCTATGGAATTTATATCGAAATCTGTGCCCTTTATATTCAAATTTGTATGGCGTGACTTACAAGGATTTTTTTATACCCTCCACCTAAGGATGGGGGTTAGGGTTTGCACTTCCCCATACTTTTTATTTCCCGGGAAACGGGAATTATTTTTTCAATTTCCCGGGATCCCGGGACAGCACGGGAAATCGTCAACATACTGTTTATCATGAAATGATGAAATGATATATATATATATATATATATATATATATATATCTTGGTAAAAATCTAAGACGATCTAGCCATGTCCGTATGTTCGTCTGTCTGTCTTTTGAAAGCACGCTAGCTGCCGAACGAAATGAGCTAAGAGGTTCAAATTTTCCGTAAATGTGTCTTATGGTTGCAGGTCGCTTGGGATTGCAACTGGGCGAAATCGATCCAAAGGGAAAACTTTTTCCCTCACAAGTACTGAAAATACCCTAATAATCCCTAATATTTGGAGTATTTAAGCACAGAGATACAAGCCCGATCGATTTTGAGCCGAAAAACCGCCGCATGTTTCTGCACGAGCCGCGCCGCCCACCGCCGCACATCGTCTCAACCACGCCGCCGATTTCATTAGATCATATCGACTTCAACCATGGCACCGATAATTTTTTAGATCTGACGGATTTCTAAATCCGCCAATCTTACTACCAAAATAGACAACCCACTTAATATTACAAAAGAAAATATATCTGTCGAATTAGACAACTAACTACTGTGTAATATATGGATCTTTCTTTGAATTTGGTATCCCACTATATGATGACGTCGATAGTAACTTGAATGATTATATTTCGATTTGAAAGTCGCATTTTTATAAGTCAATTCCAGTATGCATGGCCATGTGTTCCTATAAAAAACAATAAACGATGGCTACTCTAAGCAAAGTCGTTTATGGTGCACTTATGCTTCCTTTCATGGTTATATTTAAACTGAAGATGTTTCTCTTTGGCCACTCTTGTATGGGACACAAAGCCACAAATCTCGCAACGATGATTTTCGTCGGCACACATATGTATATTTAGAAAATGAAGTTGCACTGTCCTCCGACTAGAATACCATTCGCACTGTTCGGACATTTTTGCTTCTTTGGCGTGTCAAAGTAGGTAGAGCTTTAACATTCTTTGGAAGGATTGTGGATTACCAAGGTGTCTGGTCAAATATGCCTCGCATGAAAATCTTTAATTGCAAATTTTTTTTAATTCATCCATATTATGGGAATGGATTCCCACTCCAGGAAAATAATGGTATGGGATAATAATATTAAATTATGGGAACATTAGCTAATATCGGCTAATTTTAACGAATATTGAACTGCTTGCCAAAAATGAAAGAAAAAGTATTAAAAACCAATACAAATTGTTCCTTCCTCAAAATTGTCAAATAAATTTCGTAATGATAGAACCAGCTGACAAATCAGCCGAAAGCCGCAGCCGCCGACCCATTTTGGGTAGCGCCTCTGCCGCCGATAATTCTGGGTCGGCTTGTAACTCTGTTAAAGCTTTTTTTCATTATGTCTTCTTGTATTTACTTGATATAAAGTGATTCTTATTCAGGGAGTGAAATAAGGATAAAGGTATAAAAATAGTACATATCAAATAAGAGCAGCTAGAAACAAGTAAATAGGTTTGGATATTCCTCTAATTGAGTAGATACGTAATAAACAAGTATCTTTCCAAATTTGTACTTTTATGGGGTAAAATGGGAATAGAGGGATACAAATGGTACCAACCAAACGACTGCACCTAGAGTAATGAAATACGGTGTAAACATTCCTCTAATTGTGAATATACGTAAAATAAAGGGATTTTTCGAAATTCTTACTTTTAGGGGGTAAAATGGGAAAAGGGGATACAAATTGTACCAACTAAATGACCGCAGTTAGAATCAAGAAAATAAAGAGATTTTCGAAAGTTATACTTTTGTATTTTCAAAATTTGTACTTTTGGTATTAAAATGGGATAGAAATACAATCAACCACACGGCTGTAGCTGAAAATGCACCCACTATCCCCCAATATTATTTGGGTTATTTAAGCTTTTTTGACGCCTCATATATACTTTGAATTGACCTGAAGTGTTATTTCAACATATATAGTGTAAACATATTGGTAGTCTTATAAGCGTGGTTTAAAATATTTTATTTATTTATAAAATTATTATTATTTTTTTCAATATATTTATACCCTCCACTAGGGCATTATGTCTTTGTCCATTTGATTGTAACGCCCAAAACACCTCGTTTAGACCCATCGTTTATTATACAGATCGGTTTAGATTCACTTTCTCAGCCCATTTAGCTATGTCCGTAATATCGGTTCAGATTTAGATATAGTCCCCATACAAATGTCCTCTCCGATTTAACATTTTTTGTCAAATACATACATTTACAGGATGCATAAATCCTTCCCGATTTCATTTTTACCGAATGGAATTGTAATGGGATACGAAGAGGAGCGTATCATATAGTCGGCCCCGTCCGACATTAGCCTTTCCTTATTTGTTTTTTTTTGTTTTGGTTCGGCTATATTTAAAAAATGTAAAATTTTCCTGTAATGTTACTGCACTTCTGTAAAATCGACAGCCTCTGTGGAACAGAGATACAAGCCGACCGATTTTAAGCCGACAAGCCGCCGCCGCCGCATGTTTCTGCAAGAGCCGCGCCACCGCCGATTTCATCGGCTCAAATCCACTCAACCACGCCGCCGATTTCAACGACTGATATCGACTTCAACCATGCCGCCGTGATTTGACGGAGTTCTAACTCAGTCAAATCAAATAGACAACCCACTTAAAATTACAAAAGAAAATATAAATGTCAACTTAGACAACCTACTGCTGTGAAATATATTGAACTTTCCTTCATTTATATAAGTCAATTCCAGAACGTGTGGCCATGTGTTCCTATAAATAACAATATCTATTGTACTTCTTCAGTGTGTAAAACTAGGTAGAGTATTATCATTATTTGGAAGGATTATGATATTCAAGAACGTCTGGTCAAATATGCCTCACATGAAAAGCTGTAGTTGCAAAAATATTTATTAAATTTATCCATATTATACATTTTGGGAATGGATTCCTCCTCCAAAAAAATGTATGGGTTAACAATTTGGGTATCCAACCAATTAAATTTTATTCGAATAATCGAATAATTTTTGTCAAATCTTTGTTCGAATAATAAAAAATCATGATTTTTGAATAACGAATAATTCGAATAAATTGTCCCAAATAATCGATTAATTGATATTATAACTTTTGACTTAAAAAACTAATGAAATAGTCGTATGCTATGTATGATAAATTGATTTTGAATAGCCAGTTTGCTCCACTTGGGTACACCAAATATAAAACCACAATTTGTATACCCTCCACCTCCAGGATGGGGGTATACTAACTTTGTCATTCCGTTTGTAACACCTTGAAATATCGCCCTGAGACCCTATAAAGTACATATATTCTTGATCGTCATGCAATTCTAAGACGATCTAGCCGTCCGTCGGTCCGTCTGTTGAAAGCACGCTAGCATCTAAACGAAAGGAGATAGAACGTTCAAATTTTCCATAAATGCGTCTTATAGTCGTAGATCAGTTGGGATTGAAACGGGGCGAAATCGGCCCAAAGGGAAAATTTTTTCCCTCACAAGGACTAAAAATACCCATAATAATCCCTAATATTTTAGCGTATTTAAGCATGTTTTTTGAATATGTCTGTTTATATTTGGTATGCGCATTCCCCTTATAGCAAAAACGTGCACCATAAAGTGATTCTTATTTGTAGGGAGTGAAATGGGGGCAAAAAAGGGATAAAAATGGTACATATTAAACGACAACGGCTAGAAACACGACATAGACAAGTAAAATTCACGGATTTTTCAAAATTCCTACTTTTTGGGGTTAATTGAAAAAAGGAGATAAAAATAGTACCAATCAAATGACCGCAGCTAGAGTCATTAAATTCGGAGTATACATTCCTCTGACTGTGTAGGCACGGAAAATAAAAGTTTTTTTCCAAATTCGTACTTTCAAGGGATGCAATGGGTACGGAGGGATAAAAATGGTACCAATCAAACGACTGTACCTAGAAAATTGAAATTCGGAGTATACATTCCTCTGATTGCATAGACAAGTAAAATACACGGATTTTTAGAAATTCGTACTTTTTGGGGTTAAAATGAAAAAGGGGATAAAAATAGTACCAATCAAATGGCCGCATCTAGAGTATTGCAATTCGGAGTATACATTCCTCTGACTGCGTAGACACGGAAAATAGACGAATTTTTAGAAATTCGTACTTTTTGGGGTTAAAATGAAAAAGGGGATACAAATAGTACCAACCAAATGACAGCAACTAGAGCCATGCAATTTGGGTATACATTCCTCTGGCTGCGTAGACACGAAAAATAAACGGATTTTTCGAAATTCGTACTTTCAAGGGATACAAAGGTACAGAGGGATAAAAATTGTACCAACTAAACGACTACAGCTAGAATGATGAAATTCTAATTGCGTAGAAACGTTAAGGGGGTAAAAATGGTACCAACCAAATGGGCGCAGCTGGAATCATGGAATTCGGTGTATACATACATTCCTCTGACTGTATAGACACGCAAAATAAAAAGTTTTTTTCCAAATTCGTAATTTATCTTTTACGACAAAAATTGGTTGAATCATGAAGTTAGGTTATTTTGCACTATGTACGTCTGATAATGGATTTTCAAAATTTGTACTTTTAGATTGGAAATACAACCAACTGTAGCACACACTATCTACCAATATTTATGGTATTTAAGCTTATTGAAAATATAAATATAAGAATATTTATTTTTTGATTTGAAATAACTAATGGTTTGAAATAATTAAAGTATTTAAAGAATAGTAATTTCATAGAATAGTAAATTCATAGAAAAATTGAGGTTAACACCGTGATAAAAAAGTCAGTTCTGTTATAAATCATATGATCCATATTAAAAAAAAATCAATGGATAACTTCTTATATTATGCTCATTTTTTTCTTTTTCTTTTTTTGATAAGATATTAAGATTTTTGTCAACTTCTAATGAATTTCGAATTTGATGTTACAATTTTTAAATAAAATCAGATACATAATAAACGTTCAATATATAGTTGAACTACCAGTAAACTGGCGTGTCTTGTATATATAACTCTTATTAATTATATTTTATTTAAGTGGACAATTGTTCGATTAATCGGTTAATCGAATAACTCTCGACTTCATTATTCGTTTCATTTTTTGTTTTCAAATAAACGAAAAATCGAATAACATAAAAGTCCGAATAATTGGATACCCTAATAACAATATTGAACTACTTGCCAAAAAATAAAAGAAAATTCTTCTTCCATTTTCCCAAAATTGTCAAATAAATAGGGGTATTCGAATGACAGAACGAGCCGGCAAATCAGCCGAAAGCCGCCGCCGCCGACCCATTTTGAACAGCGCCGCCGCCGCCGATAATTATGGTTCGGCTTTTAACTCTGCTGTGGAATGCAATCCGTGGTGAAGAGTATATAAGGTTCGGCCCGTCCGCACTTAACGCCTTTTTTAACTGTTGTTCACTCGTTTAGCTATTGCTGCCCGATTCTTCATTCGGATGCATTCAATACAAACTAACCTTTGAAATGTGTCGCATTTGTATTGATTGTAATTGAAAACGCAAAACGCGCGGAACCATCAAGCTCGATTATTTTTTTGTGTTACAAACATTTGGCGTTAAACCACGAAGTGGTGTAGCGTATAAAAATATTTTACCGGTACCGTGTTCTCTTCTAAGTCCCTATGTACACGATGTCTTTTTTGTTTGGCTTTTTATACCCTCCACCTAAGGACACCTTTGAGACTCCATAAAAGCACGCTACCCGCCGAACGAAATTATCTAGGAGGTTCAAAATTTCCTTAAATGTGTGTTATGGTTGCATTTGATTGGTTGGGATTAAAATTGAGCGAAATCGGCCCAGAGAGATTTTTTTATTATTTAAGCTATTTTTTTGAAAATTTCTGCTTTATATGCACTTGAAATTTGTTGCAGAATGTACGCAATAGCATGAGAGCACTAAAAAGTGAATAAAGTTTTAGCTGGTGAAATGGGACAAACAGGGATAAAAATTGTACCAATGATACGTCGACACCTTGAATCATGAAAATCGGTGTGTAAATCCCTCTAATTGCGTAGAAAAGTAAAAAGAGGGATTTTTCGAAATTCGTACTTTTAAGGGATAAAATTGGATGCAAAATGGAACCAACCAAACCGCTGAAGTTGAAATCATGAAATTCGGTGCATACATTCTGACTGTGAAGATGCGAAACAAAATGATTTTTTTTCGAAATTTGTACTTTTAGGCAGAAAAAATAAAAAATGCGGAATGGTATAAAAATTGTAGCAACCAAACGGATGCAGTGTGCATTGCTCCGACTGCGTAGACAAGAAAAATAAACATATTTTTTGATATTCGTACCTTTGGGATAAAAATCTGATAAATTGGTACCAACCAAGTGGCTGTAACTAGAATCATGACATTCAATATTTACACTCGTCAGACTGCGTAGACGCTCAAAATAAGAGGATTTTTCCAAGTTCGCACTTGTAGGGTCAAAATTAAAAAAAAATAAAACTAGTACAAAGCAAACGGCTGATGCTAGAATCATGAAATTAGATGTGTGCATTCCATCGTGGACGCGAAACATGACGGATTTTCAATATTAGTCATTTTTGAACCATTTGGTCTATAGCTTGAATGTTGTTTTTTTTTGTTCACACGTTTCTGCTTCCTTGAAAATACCCCACTTCGTGGACTATGGTATTATAAGTTAGTTTTCCGCCAAATTTTTGTAACTCCAAGAAACAATTGAGCTAGACCC
This sequence comes from Polietes domitor, assembly GCA_947397865.1. Lineage (NCBI taxonomy): Eukaryota > Metazoa > Arthropoda > Insecta > Diptera > Muscidae > Polietes > Polietes domitor. The sequence goes on from OX377621.1 coordinate 124,156,464, forward strand.
ACCTTTAAGTATTCGGATCGGCTTAGAATCACCAGCTGAATCGATTTAACGAAGAAATCGGTTCAGATTTAGATATAGCCTCCATACAAATATCCCTATAATTTACACTATTACTGCTCTAGAATACACATTTTACATGGGATCATGACAAAATTTTCAGGATCGTGTTATATTTGAACTAGCTAACGGGAAAGTGGACCCCATGGGTCCATGTTTTGATATAGCCCCCATACAAATGTTCCTCAGATTTACAATAGTACTGCTCTAAGATGCACATTTTATATCGGATCTTGATCAAATTTTCCACACAATATTACATTTATACTAGAAACACGTATTTTGAAAGCCAGCTATATAGGTCAATGTTTTGGTATAGCTCCCATACAAATGCGCCCCCGTTTACACTATTATCGCTCTAGAACCCACATCTTACATTGGATCTTGATAAAATTTTGCAGATCATGTTATATTTCAATAAGGAATACCTACATTGAAAGTGATCTATAAAGGCTCACTTTTTAATGTAGCGCTCTTACAAATGGGCCCCCATTTTTATTATTACCTCTCTAGGACCCACATTTTACATCGGAAGTTTATAAAATTTTGCAGATTATATTTCAACTAAGAATACATACTATGAAAGTCAAATATATGGGTCCATATTTTGGTATAAACCCCATACTCTAATACATCTGATCTCGATACAATTTTGTATATCATGTCATATTTCAACTAAGAATACTTACTTTGAATGTGATCTATATGAAACCACTTTTTAATGTATCGCCCTTACAAATGGCCCCACTTTAATCTTTACCCCTTAAGGACTATCTATGAAAGTCAAATATATGTGTCCATTCCACTCTATTACAGCTCTAGAAACTACGTGAATCATGATATATTTCAACTAGGAATACATACCGAGAATGAGAAATATATAGGCCCATGTTTTGGACCAGGCATCAAGTGTTGTTATAGACATCCTATTACTACTGTATAATTTGTATTTGTCTGCCGGTAAATTGGATCAATTATCAGATTATTTACCATATTCGTATAATTTATATTACTGTATAATTTATATGAACTACATAAAATTGCTGCCACGAAACACCTTGCTTTAGTAACCAAAATCAATATCAATATGTACGCAGGGAGTGGTGTGTTGTATTATATAGTCGGCCCCGCCCGACTTTAGCCTTTCCTTACTTGTGTTATTTTATAGTCGTTATTAGATTGTTGCATCGGTCCCGTTTTTATGTACTCGAAAACATTCATACATTTGTGGGAACTATACTTCACTTCCTCTCTTTGTTTTGAATAGAGTACTGAAGTGCCGCTTTTTTGGAGTGAGTGCGAAATAGAGATAAATGAGAAGGAGTACTCAGTTCTTGCTGTGCTCTTTTAAACGGTCCATCGTCATAGACTTAATTAGTTTAATTGTTTGTGATCATGCATTTTTTATAAGCTGCATCTTTTTGCACTTAAATAATCGAATTACATCTGTTTTTTTTTATTTGATCTTTTCTTTTCATAGTTTTTGTTGTAACTCTTACTCAGGTTCCAGATCATTTGATTTTGTTTTTCTTAAATAGAAAACAAAGTATTTTTAAAAGAAGTGTGTGACATTTATTTGGTTCGGTTGCTAGCAGGCAGACAATCGTTTCAAGGGACGCTACTCCCCCTTATCAATGCCCAGTGCAATGCAAGAACTACTCCGGTTATTATTGGTCTGTATATCTGCCTCGCAAACTCAATTGGATGAGAACTGCTTGAAATATACACCCAAAAATCCCAGTCAGTAATTACCGAAAACAAACAAATGTCCACACTTCTTCTCGTGTGTAATCGCAATTCGCGAAAAATGCACACAGTGTTTTGTTGACGCTATTTTCAAGCAACAACGTGTTTAACTCGTACCCCACTTCATTTCATCTGTTTTGTCTTTTATTATTTGTTATTTATTATTTTTATTATTATTTATTATTCTCTTTTCGTAGTTTTTGTTGTAACTCTTACTCAGGTTCGGTAACTACTGGCTGACTACTTTATATTTAACCAATTTAAATAATAATTGATCCAATTTTCCGGCAGATATGTATGATTTTGCCATGCCCCTTATAGTAACACACGATTGTCCCCATCCTATTTGAAATAAAATACTTTTTCTTTATCTAACTCGGCCCTAAGTAGTATAAGAACTCTTACAAATTTCAAATAAATGCTTGGAATTTTGCGTCTGAAATGTTCTTTTCAAAATTATATACAGTAAACTAATTTTTGTTTTCGTTCTCCTGAAAAGTGTGAGCTTATGACTTATGTAAATCGCTACTTGTGAACACCACAGATTTAATTTGAAGCAAATCGGATCAGATTTATATATAGCTCCAAAACAAAAAAATTGTCCTGATTTGACTTTGTACGCTCTAGAAACCACGTAATTGATCCGATTTTCTTCGAACTTAACACATCACGTCATATTTGAGCCGAGTTCAAATTTATATATAACTTGCATATAAAAATCGGCCCCGATTTGATTTTTTCCGCTCTATGATACACATTTTATCCGATTTTATTCAAACACGTAATATTTGAAATAGAAATATATATGGTGAAAGTCACATCGGTTCAGATATACCTCTCATACAAATATCTATCCCGATTTGACATTTTCTGCTCTAGAAACCATATATTTTAACCGATTTTTTCAAATTTCAACTACAAACGTCTATGGTAAAGTGGCTAGTATTTTTGATCAGCCAGGATTTGCTATGAAAGCCTTTGGGATTGGGAGTAGAGGGTATCACATAGCTGCCTTTGCGACTTTAGCCTTTGTTTACTTCTTATCTTAAATCTAAAGTCGAAGCACCAAATTTTCTGAAATAAGTTTACTTTCACTTTGAGGTGAATGATGGATTGTTTATTCTTTACTTTCATACATATATTCAAACTACTATAAATCATATGCTCTTTGACTTCCAATAACATATGTATGTATGGATGTATGTATAGCTGATCATCGTAATTAATCTTGTGCGTCTACTACTCGCAAACAACTGACATACAACTTCGTATGTCAAGCCTGTCTGTCGTCAGGCTTGCCAGATGATTTTTTCCTTGTGCCCCAAATAATCATTAATAATCCCCAATGATCCCAAAATAAATAAAGAATTCGACAAGAATAACAACAAAATACAGATGATTTGTTGATTAGTCAACAATCAGTCTACTGTTGCAATTGATACAACCATATTTTTAGACCCTACACCACTTCGTGGACTAGGGTATTATAAGTTAGTTTCGCGCCAAATGTTTGTAACACCAAGAAATAATTGAGCTAGACCCGCCTTTAAGTATACGGATCGGCTTAGAATCACCAGCTGAATCGATTTACCGATGTCTGTCTGTCCGTCCGTCCGTCTGCTGTCCTTCTAAGCTTGTTCGCACTCTACAGCTCGCAATTGTTGTCCGATTATCATGAAACTTGGCAGAAGTTATTTTTTCTGGCCAAGAGCCATCGGTATTGAATTTGGAGGAAATCGGTTCAGATTTAGATATAGCCCCCATACAAATGTCACTCCCGATTTGACTTTTTCCGCCCTATAAAGCACATATAGTACTTTTCTCAAAATTGGTTTAACACTTTATAATCAAACTAGAAATACCTGTGGCGAAAACGGGTTAGATCGGTTCAGATTTAGATATAGCCCCCATACAAATGTCGCTCCCGATTTGACTTTTCCACTCTAAAATCCACATATTGTACCCGATTTTCTTTAAAATTGGCACAACATTTTATAATCGAACTAGAAACACCAACGCTGAAAGTGGGTAAGATGGGTTCAGATTTAGATATAGCCCCCATACAAATGTCGCTCCCGATTTCACTTTTTCCGCTTTAGAAACCACATGTTGTACCCGATTTTCTTTAAAATTGCCACAACATTTTATAATCGAACTAGAAACACCTACGCTGAAAGTGGGTAAGATCGGTTCAGATTTAGATATAGCCCCCATACAAATGTCGCTCCCGATTTCACTTTTTCCGCTTTAGAAACCACATGTTGTACCCGATTTTCTTTAAAATTGGTACATCATTTTATAATTGAACTAGAAACACCTATGCTGAAAGTGGGTAAGATCGGTTCAGATTTAGATATAGTCCCCATACAAATGTCGCTCCCGATTTGTCTTTTTAAGCACATATAGTACCCGATTTTCTTAAAATTTGGCTTAACACTTTATAATCAAACTAGAAATACCTGTGGCGAAAACGGGTTAGATCGGTTCAGATTTAGATATAGCCCCCATACAAATGTCGCTCCCGATTTGACTTTTTCCAATCTAAAATCCACATATTGTACCCGATTTTCTTTAAAATTGGCACAACATTTTATAATCGAACTAGAAACACCTACGCTGAAAGTGGGTAAGATCGGTTCAGATTTAGATATAGCCCCCATACAAATGTCGCTCCCGATTTCACTTTTTCCGCTTTAGAAACCACATGTTGTACCCGATTTTCTTTAAAATTGGTACATCATTTTATAATTGAACTAGAAACACCTATGCTGAAAGTGGGTACGATCGGTTCAGATTTAGATATAGCCCCCATACAAATGTCGGTCCCGATTTGACTTTTTCCGCTCTAGAAGCCGCATATTGTTCTCGATTTTCTTTAAAATTGACACAACAGCTTATAATTGAACTAGAAACACCTTTGCTGAAAATGGGGAAAGATCGGTTCAGATTTAGATATAGTCCCCATACAAATGTCGCTCCCGATTTGACTTTTTCCGCCCTATAAAGCACATATAAAGGGTGTCCCAAGAAGAGCGCAATTTTTTAATTTTAAATAAAACACAGATATTTAAGAAAAAATCGTGAAACATTATTATATCGTAAAGTAGACAGAATGAGGTTATGCATGGAACAATATATCGTGCAGATGGCCGCCGCGGCTTTGCTGGCATGCACGCGATCTTTTAATGAAATTTTCAATGACCGTTTTGCATGAATGCTGCGGTACTTCATTAATGCAGCGTCCAATTTCGTCTTTTAAGGCTTGAGTCGTCGTCGGCTTATTCGCGTAAACCATCGACTTCAAAAAACCCCAAAGAAAAAAATCTAATTGTGTTAAATCGCACGATCTAGGCGGCCAATTCTGATCTCCAAAACGCGAAATAACACGACCGGGAAATGACTGATGCCGCAATTGAATTGTTTCTCTGGCTGTATGACATGTGGCGCCGTCTTGTTGGAACCACATGCCCTCCACATTCATTTCTTCAATTCTAGGCAAGAAAAAACTGGTTATCATTTCACGATACCGAACACCATTGACTGTTTGCGCTTGACCTGCCTCATTTTCATAAAAAAAGGTCCAATGATTCCTCCAGCCCAAAAACCACACCACACAGTGACACGTTGAGGATGCATTTGCTTCTCGTGAATCACTCGAGGATTTTCCGCACCCCAAATGCGACAATTCTGCCTATTGACGAAGCCATCAAGATGAAAATGGGCCTCGTCACTGAAGATGATTTTATCGGCAAAATCAGCATTTTCATGTTGTCTCTCCAATACCCAATTAACGAACTCCCTTCGCTGTCCATGGTCAGTTGGCTTCAGTTCCTGAGTCAATTGAACTTTGTATGCATGAAGATGCAAATTTTTCGTCAAAATTCGCTGCAAAGTGGATTTGGAGACACCAATTTGCTGAGCTCGGTGTCGAATTGAGGTGGATGGAGTTTGAGCGACATCATCACGTACAGCTGCGACATTTTCGGTCGATCGACCTGGTCGATGGCGCGTTGTTGTCTTTACATCACTAACAGACCCAGTTTCGGCAAATTTATACATTAATCTCTTTACAGTTGACTCTTTTGGAGCATTATTGTGACCCCAAATTGATCGCAATTTGCGAACTGTAGCCGCAAAACTTTCACCATTTTGGTAAAACAATTTCACAATGAGAATGCGTTGTTCATTCGTGTAGCGCTCCATTTTTACTAACCTCGTACCTTCTACTAACAAACAATAACAATTGTTCAAATGTCAAACAATGACACTTCGAATGTTGCCAGATTTAAAAATTGCGTTCTTCTTGGGACACCCTTTAGTACCCGATTTTCTTAAAATTTGGCTTAACACTTTATAATCAAACTAGAAATACCTGTGGCGAAAACGGGTTAGATCGGTTCAGATTTAGATATAGCCCCATACAAATGTCGCTCCCGATTTGACTTTTTCCACTCTAAAATCCACATATTGTACCCGATTTTCTTTAAAATTGGCACAACATTTTATAATCGAACTAGAAACACCTACGCTGAAAGTGGGTAAGATCGGTTCAGATTTAGATATAGCCCCCATACAAATGTAGCTCCCGATTTCACTTTTTCCGCTTTAGAAACCACATGTTGTACCCGATTTTCTTTAAAATTGTTACATCATTTTATAATTGAACTAGAAACACCTATGCTGAAAGTGGGTAAGATCGGTTCAGATTTAGATATAGCCCCCGTACAAATGTCGGTCCCGATTTGACTTTTTCCGCTCTAGAAACCGCATATTGTTCTCGATATTCTTTAAAATTGACACAACAGCTTATAATTGAACTAGAAACACCTTTGCTGAAAATGGGGAAAAGATCGGTTCAGATTTAGATATAGTCCCCATACAAATGTCGCTCCCGATTTCACTTTTTCCGCTGTATAAACCACATATTGTTCCCGATTTTCTTTCCAATTTTCACAAAATTTTATAATTGAACTAGAAATACCTATGCTGAAAGTGGGTAAGATCGGTTCAGATTTAGATATAGTCCCCATACAAATGTCGCTCCCGATTTGTCTTTTTTCGCTCAGAAACCACATATTGTACCCGATTTTCTTTAAAATTGGCAGAACATCTTATAATCTAACTAAAAACACCTATGCTGAAAGTGGTAAGATCGGTTCAGATTTAGATATAGCCCCCATACAAATGTCGCTCCCGATTTGACTTTTTCCGCTCTAGAAACCGCATATTGTTTTCGATTTTCTTTAAAATTGACACACCAGCTTATTATTGAACTAGAAACAGCTATGCTGAAAATGGGGAAAGATCGGTTCAGATTTAGATATAGCCCCCATACAAATGTCGCTCCCGATTTGACTTGACAAATGTTCTTTCCGATTTAACATTTTTTGTCAAACACTTCATTTACAGGATTTAAAAATCCTTCCCGATTTCACTTTTTTACCGAATTGAATTGTAGTGAGATAGAAAGTGGGGTGTATCATATAATCGGCTCCGTCCGTCTTTAGCCTTTCCATACTTGTTTGGGAGATGCCCATATGTCTATACTTTGGTATTACCCAAGTGTGCCCCATTCTTCTCTATTATAGCTCTAGAAACCACATCTTACATCGGATCTTCATCAAATTATGCAGATCATTCTATGTTTCAACTAGGAATGCCTACCGTGAATGAGTAATATATTGGCGCATGTTTTGGCATTATTGCCGATTCATTATTACCGCTGTATAATCTGTATTTATCATTGGATCTTGATCAACTTTTCCATATCATGTTATATTTACTTTACTCGGAATATCTGCTGGAAAATTGGATCAATTACTTTATTATTTACCATATTCATTAAATTTGAATAAAGATGAATTGATAGTAACTGTATAATTTATATGAACTACATAAAATTGCTCCCATGAAATACCTGGTTTAATATGCTGGAGCGTACTAAAATGGAGTCTAACAATTTTACTCAATTTAAATTTAAATTCAAGTAAAAAATAAACTTAAATTTTAATTTAATCATTTAATTATTTTCTATTTCATTATTTACTTATTAATTTTAGTTGTTTTGTGTGTATGTTTGTCTATGAATACTGTATTTTTTAATTCAATATTTTCGAATCATTGGATATAGGAACAATACCTAGAAAATTAAATAAGAACAACAAATATTTCGTGGATGAATGCAAATTTGGAATTTGGAGCCTCTTTAATTTAATTTTTTTAGATAGTATTAAAAACTTTATTTATTTATTCTTTTTGTGCTCCGTTTTGCATATCACATTTTCTTTATTATAATTTATTTTCTTAGGCAAAGCCATGTCAAAGGTTGTAGCCAAGTAATAAAATATTTTTCAAAGTACCGAATTTCAAAATCCCCGAAATATTTTAAGAAACCTCTACAAAAATCCCCTATTATGAATGCTTTCTTATTTCACAAGCTCTTTATTTCTTTTTGACTACCCGTATGGGTATATCGGCTTTATTTTACCCAAAATTAAATTAAAACATATATCACATACCAAAATATATCTAATTCCGACAATCCGTGCGGAAGTTTCATTGGTTTTTATTTAACCGATGAAACTGCAAAGTTTGAATCGATTCCTTAACTCCTTTCGAGAGTTGTCGTGTACACCAGCCAGATAGACAGACGAACATGGCTCAAACATTTTAAAATGTTGTGAAGCGGATTTGATCCAAACATACTTAGGGGTTTAAGTCGCTCCTTCATTGCGTTACACGTTTTCTCTTTCCCGAAATTCGGCATTTAATATGTAAATTTAAACAGAATGATTAAAACTGCATCATTGATTATATAAATTTAAATATTGTTCTCTTTATACCCTCCACCTCCAGGATGGAGGTATATTCATTTTGTCATTCCGTTTGTAACACCTTGAAATATTCAACGGATACCCCATAAATTATATATATCCTGTATCCTGGTAAAATTCTAAGACGATTTAGCCATGTCCGCCTGTTGAAAGTACGCTAGCTTCCAAACGAAATGAGCTAGGAGGTGAAATCGATCCAGAGGGAAAACATTTTCCCTAACATAGACTGAAAATTCCTATAATATTTAGATTATTTAAGCATTTTTTTTAATTTTTGATTTTTATTTTGCGTACCTTCCTCTAGTAACGTGTAATCACCAAAAAGTACAAACAAGATTTAGATTTGGGATAAAATTGAAACATGAAATTCGGTGTGTACATCCCCATAATTACGTAGACACGCAAAATAGAGAGATTTTTCGAAAATTGTACTTTTAAGGGATACAATTGGAATAGAGGGTTAAAAATTGTACCAACCAAACAGATATGATACAGCCACTCTGTTTGAAGCTGAATCAATAAATTGCAAATGGGAGAAATCGGCTCTGAGGAAAAATGTTTCTCCCTAATAACGACTGACAATACACCTACTATTTAGAGTACATGAAGATTGCTCCCTCATGTGATTACAATTGCAGTATTATATATATATATTAGAAGACTATAAATATTATAATTATGAAACAATGAAATTTATTTAAAACAGTACGCATAAGAATGCCTTATAGTTTGAAATAGTAAACAAATATAGTAATGAACACTAAAAATGCCACAATTTTCAAAATATGTTACTTCACTTCTTCGTAAAGTCGACAGCCTCTAATCTACCGGAAATACTGTGGAATGCACTCGGCCCGGCTGAACTTAATGCATTTTTACTTGTTTAATTCGTAATTTAAAATATCGACAGTAGCTACATTTTCGAAAATTCTTAGTACATTTTTGTTCTAAAATCTTCAAATAAATAAATAAATAATAGAAATAAATCGAGTATAAAATGTACCCGGCGTTGCACGGGTTTATTCTTCTCTATTCCCTACGGCGTATGCTTTGAAAGATAAAATGAGTAATTTTTGATAGTTTTAAAATATTTTTGTGTGGGAGATACCACCCCTTTGTTCTATCATGACCTAATATATACAGGAACCATCCCCTGTCCAGACATTAGATACAGTTGATTTATATATATAAATACAGATATTTTTGGTTTTTTATACGTTATATAACAAACAAATTGGATTTAATTTTAAATCTAAATTCTCAGAACTGAAATGGTGTACCAAGAATCAAATCACTGTCTAAAAAGAAGAAGAATGTTAATAGTTATGTTATGTTAATAACAATTTATTATGATTTTAAAAAATATGTAACAAAAAATAATAAATGTTTCAGTTTGTACTGTAAGTGTTATGCTAAGAATTTAATATCTGAAATTAAATTATTAACTTTCTGTAAGCAATTAATATTTTTTCGGCCCACTGGTGGAGCTTGGATAATATTTTTAGAAAAATCAAAAACAAACTCAATGGACTGTGTCAGCTGACGGGGAAACATTATATTAAAAACGTAATAATAATGCATAGCGTCATTTAGGGACTTTAAATAATAATAGTTTTTCTGCATTTTTTCGCAGATCGTTTTTTGTGCCGATTGGAAAAAGATATATGTGTCAAATAAAAGAGGAGAGGATACTTCAAATTTCATGTTTCAGATAATCCCCTCTTTAATTTGACACTTTGGCCGGTATCATGGGTCATATATCATAAGGTCAGTCAGTAGCCCCCATACACACTAGGGATTTTGCAAATCATTTGGAAAATACTTCTGCTCTGTGTGATATTATCACATATCCTTAGCTGAAATGTAACATGGAAGCTGGATATTTATCTAGTTTAAGATGTGGATTCTGGTTCAGTCATAGAGTAAATCAGAAGAATAAATCTGATCTGAAATTTGACAGAAAAATCTCTTGCCAAATTTCACGGTAATCGCACAGCAATTGATTTGAATCCCGCAACAATCGATTATTTTTTGATATTACAAAATTTGGCGTGAAACTACCTTATAATACCCATTATTCCACGCTGCGGTATAGGGTATAAAAATTAAGCAATTATGGACCCACAATTTTAAAATATTGTTGGATGGACTACTATATTTGTCCAGTAAACTCTATTCCATATTCCAGCATCTCATCTTAAAACGCTAAAACTCATGAATATTATATCAAAGATATATTAATTAATTATATTATTAATGAATTGATATTATTAATGAACGCTAGAATCTAAACGAAATGAAAATGAAATTATATTTATAACTTTCTCTGACATCGTAGACGCCAAAATAAAAGGTTTTCTCCAAATTCGTGCGTATAGGGACAAAATGGGAGAAAAGAGATAAAACGAATACTCGCCCCGGTAGTCGAGTTGGTAGCGTGCCCGGCTATCAGCGTGGGGTTTGTCTGGTCTATCGCTGCAATAACTAGCTACGATGGTCTTAGTCACCCCGGGTCAATTCATAATAAATAAATAAACAAATACCCGCAATAATAACTAATATGTACGCCATTTATGTACATTTCTTTCTATGTTATGATTGCCCAAACCATATTAATATTAATGTTAAATTAAACACAAAATAATATGATTGCGACAAAAAATGTGATTGCAGAGAATATCTAATAGTTGCCGTGACCATGTTCAACCATATTTTTTCATGGCATGTAGAGGTCGAAATATGTTTGAACCGCCAGCATTTAACACAACATTCTATTTCTTTTTCATTCCATTGAAGATAGCATCCTGGAACAAAAACTATCATCACTGTAATAATTAATTTGTTCTTTAACACGGGTACCTTTCGTTCAGATGGCAGATTGCTTTTAATAGAAGGACGTATATTGAGTTGCATAATTTTATGACAGTCAAATTTATATACCCTTCTCCTCCTGCGGTGAATGGTATAAGTATTCGTTCCGAACATCTATAATTACATTTATCAAAGATGATTTTCAAACCAAATTAAATTACTTTTTTTGAATCTGGTTCAGCCACCGTTATTGAAAAATATTATTGTCAACATTGGAAATGTATTTAAACATAACCATGATATCGCTTTGGAAAAGGAACAAAAATTGGAGGCATGGAGGTAGTACTGTCAAAAAAGCAAAAAAAATTTCCTTCAATTTGTGTAAGGACGATATGTACAAAACACCGAAAATCTGACTTTTTTCATTGTTACATCAAAACATGTACTTAATGTCTTAGGAAAGTGTTGTAATTTATACAAAAAGATATGTAACATATTTAGCTCCCATTACTCTTACACATTGAAATGGGAGCTAAATACATTTTTTCTTTAGTTGACGTTAAATTGGAATGTTTAATAACAAATAAAATATTAAACAAAACAACAACAAGGTTCTGACAACGGCATCTGATGGATTAAAAAAGAATACACGCCTATAATATAGGATTTTTTTGTGCATTTTGTGCGAGAAGGTGAAAACGGCACTAAAAATATAGATATTTTCCATAAAAGTCTATTATAAGTCTCTGAATACACCAAAACTCAACTTAAATGAAAGAAATAATTTCGCAATTTATCGAATCGGTGCTAAAAAACTAAAAGAAACTGGCATGTATGAAATGTAGTACATAGTTACATTTAACAATATTATTTCTTTGTTTCTTTTTTAAGTCACAAAGACCATATTTGAACTTTTATATGTAGAGCTATGCTCTACGACAAAAAATAACTATTGGACAATTGGTCTATTTTGCAATCTGACCCAGGAAATATGAGAACATTTGAGTTCCATATACTCAATTTTGAACCTACCCATTACGTACATCTTATTAACTGGGCCAATTGTCGATAAAGTGTACTTTCTTAGAACAACAACAGACCAACTAGAGCAAATTATAAATTATAAATTTAGCCATTCAACCAAAAAATCGGGATTTTATTCCTCAGATACACATCGATACTCTGATTGTAATAATACAACTTCGATTTGTGAAGTGTTATTCCACCCTCAACTGTTGTACTCACATGTAATCTTCACTTAGCATATGTTGTGTTTGGGAAGGATATTGAAAGTCGTATTTTTCGATATTGTTATCAAATGAAAGCTCTCAATTATATACATACATGGATGACTTATAAAAATTATTTGCTTTTAACTTTCCATCAATTTAACATTAATTAGAGACCAGTCGACTAGATTGTATTAAGCCCCTGTTACACTTACACTGTTGTTCGATTAATCTTTTAAGTTTTTTATTCTCAACGCTATTATTCGATTAATAAAAATAATAATCGAATAATAAATAAATAATCGAATAATTTAAAAGTAACAATAGTTGTTGCAGTTTTGCCGATTACATTTCAAAATGTTTTATTACTCTGAACATTCTCTTTCACAGATGGTGGCATTTGCAATGATTACAAAGTTTTAGTCATGTCTTCGCTGGACCGAATCGTTGATATACTTAGAATTCCAGATGGTGGAGCCAGATTTCTTACGTGGAGTCCTGATGGCACTAGAGTTGCAACCACTGGCAGTGATGAAACACTGACAATGTGGAAATTCTGTCCGGCGAGAAGGGCAAACTACTTCAGAAGACTGAATGGCTCCAAGGAGAAGAGCTCCATTGAAACCAAATACGGAACACAATTTAGAAAATGGTGTAATTTAAAATAATTATAATTTATTCAAAATGTTTGGAACTCGCATGTCCCCGTGTCGTATCGAATTGTATTTTATTTATTTTAATTTATTTGAATTTTGTGATTGTACAATAAAATTATGTCATTTTTATACATTTATACAGCTCTATTGTTTAGGTCCATTCGTTTTTTCCACGATCGTATTACCCCACGAATCCATGTCAAATGTGGCACTATACTGGTGAGTACTATGGATTTATCTGAAGAACAACTGCCCGCATATGATATGATGCCATATTGAACGCTCTTTTGATTCATGGCCGGTCCACCAATGTCGTCAATGCATATATCGGCCTGCTTTGTTCGATCTCCTACACAAAATGTATTTCCTACATTATTTCTATCGTTCTCTGGCAAATATCGCATACACTTCTGATCGGAATACACTTTATACTTGGAGACACGCAGTTGTTTGCTCAGAGTTCCGTTTACATTTAAACTGGAAATTCCCCAGCCATAGATGAAAACTGACGAAGGCATCTCAAATTTGTTTACAGTCGGCAACCTGATTGATCCAACATTATCTGATGTTATATTGAAGGGCCTTCTAAGCTTTAGCATTGCTATGTTATAACTGAATTCATCTTGTTCGTACTGCGGGTGGTGTAAACTCTCCACAACTCTGCGCACTTGCCCACCTTTCTTGAATGTCTTACTTCCTGCTCGTATTGATAACTCCGACAGATCCAAGCCCTTGACACAGACTGCAGATGTAAGTATAATATTGTTTCGTAACAGAGAACCACTGCATATTAAACGCTTTTCGCGAAGAATGGCAACATGCCAATTTCCGTCGTCGTTCGGCACCAGACGACCGCTTACAACCGGTTTTTGTGACGTGACACTGACTACTGTAGCCACTAATATCGCCACAAACGTGTGAACTAACCTACCACAGTTCGGTAAACGCTCCATCGCCAACTAATAGATATCCAGCCAAAATGTGGAGATTTATATTAATATAATGACAATACTTTCACCATGGAAATGAATTAATTAATGTTGAGTGTAAAGTATAATATGAACGTTTTGAACAAATAATCTATACTTACGACATATGTACGTACATTAGGGTGTACAGAAAAACTTTTCTTTGAGGATGTGTCAAACGATTCGATTTACGGAACAGATAATGCGAATGAAGTTTCGATTCGTTGCGATATTTGCAAACAAACAATTAGTTGTTGTCAACATTGAAACTGACTTGTCATGTCTGAAAAAATATTTTTAAAATTGTAGCAGAGTATGAGGTAATGCATTGCAAATGAAGAATTCGCCACAAACTTAATTTTTCAATGCAAAAAAGTCCTATTAAAAATTCTCTGTCAAAATTTAAAAATATTATTTTCATTTCCCTCCATTTAAGCCGGGATGATAAGCCGTGATATTCAAAATCTGTGGTTTTCGGGAATAACCGTTTATCTCGAACAAAAGATGAAATAAGTATCTCTTTCTAGTTCACTTCATACTACAGTTATACTCGTAAAAGCAAAAATATTAAAAAATACATTTTAAATGTATACAGTGAAAGTGGGTTACATCGGTCCATGTTATGATAAAGTACCCATACATATATCCTTCCCGTTTTCAGTTTTCCGCTGTAAAAACCACATATTTGAACCTCAACATCGGTTTGATGCAACACATAATAATTAAGTAGGGCGGAGCTGTCTAACGATAACCTAAACATTATTGTCCGATCGCAACAAATCCGGGCACAAATGATTTTTGCACGTCGAGGATCTGAAACCCCAATTACAAAATGGTTTCTGTTATGTTGTTATGACCAATGTTGTTTTCTCATTAATCTTCTTATTAGTATCATTTCAATAAAAAGTTGATCAAATTAGCGCGTACAACAACAAAATTGCTTCTAGTTTTACAGAAAATTTTCATATCTTAAAAATATATTTTTATTTATTTTTTTATAAACAAAGAAATACAGTCAGTCCGTACTTGGTACTTACTCTACAACAATTATAAACGTGATTGCAGTCGAAATTATATATATAGTCTGAGACTAAAATTCAAATACACTTTTCAAAGTTGGGGTTTAAAGAAATGAAAATATTTAATTAAAATTGTAATTGTGAACTTACTAGCTGTAACCGCTGCTTCGCACGCGAAAAAGCCAGTTATTTGTTATTAGTTTTATTCGTCTCCTCCTAAGGAATGTGCCGGTCGATGTGCACTATTTTAGCAGAATTCCCTTCGTATGTATAATATTTATCATTTCTACCAAAAAATTGCAGTCGCAGAGCCTTTTTATATCCTCGACCTCATGTTTGTAGATGCTGCCGCCCACTTTATAACTTTTTGCCAAGGTTGTCAGGTTGGCTAATTTTAGACAATTTTAAATCTTTCCTCCGATTTTATTATATTGGCGTTACTTTGTAGAAAAATATATTACAATTTGAATGCAAGTCATAGATATGCATTCATGTCAAACCGAACACTTTTTAAATTACCATTTCCGATTTTTTGCAACTTAGTATGATAACTGCACTCTATAAAATATTTGATTTATAGAGGACGAAAAAAATTTTTTTTAAAGATATGACCAATTGAGAATTAGAAAAATCAAGATAAAATAATCGAAAAAATAATAATAATTAAACAAGTAAGGAAAGCCTAAAGTCGGGCGGGGCCGACTATACACTCGATACACTCCACTTTCAATCCGAATACAATTCGGTAATAAAGTGAAAACGGGAAGGATTTTTTTATCCTGTAAATGTATGTGTTTAACAAAAAATGTTAAATCGGAAAGGACATTTGTATGGTGGTATATTGAAACATGGAACGAAATAGGTGAAATATAATATGTATAGTTTGAACAAAATCAGTTAAACATTTGGGAGCAACATTTGTATTGGGGCTATATCTAAATCTGAACCGATCTAGCCCACCTTAGCCACATGTGTTTCTACTTAGATTATAAGATGTTGTGCCAAATTTAAAGAAAATCGGGTACTATATTTGTTTTGTAGAGCGGCAAAAGACAAATCGGGAGCAACATTTGTATGGGGGCTATATCTAAATCTGAACCGACATTACCCACTTTTAGCATGGCTGTTTCTACTTAGATTATAAGGTGTTGATCCAAATTTGAAGAAAATCGGGTACAATATGTGGTTTCTAGAGAGGAAAATGTCAAATCGTGAGCGACATTTTTATGGGGGCTATATCTAAATCTGAACCGATCTTATCCACTTTCTGCACAGGTGTTCCTAGTTGGACTATAAGATGTTGTGCCAAATTTAAAGAAAATCGGGTACACTATGTGGTTTCTAGAGCGGAAAATGTCAAATCGGGACCGACATTTGTAGGGGTGCTATATCTAAATCTGAACCGATCTCATCCACTTTCTGCATAGGTGTTTATAGTTGGATTATAAGATGTTTTGCCAAATTTAAAGAATATTGGTCCCAATATGTGGATTCTGGAGCGGAAAATGTCAAATCGGGAGCGACTTTTGTATGGGGGTAATATCTAAATCTGAACCGATATGCCTTAAATTAAATAGCGTTCGTCCTTCATCCACAAAACTTGCTTGTGCCAATTTTTGTTAAGATCGGACTATAATTGCGACTTGTAATTTGATTTGGGTGTTACAAACAAATGCACAAAGACATAATACTCTCGTGGAGTGTATAAAAAGCTGTAATAAATGTAGACGACCGTAAATGCAATTTTTTAACGAATTTCTTCTAAAACAGATTTTTCCATTTTCATTTCCATTTAAAATACCTGAAATAATATTTAGGAGATATTGGTCTATGAAAACGGGAGAAAAAGATCAGCTCAATATTAAAAACTGCTTCATAAAGGAGAAAAGGTATTTTTAATGTTAATTGTTGTTTAACCAGTAATCCCTGCGTTGAAAGTGTATTCTGAATTATGAACTGCCTAAACTAGTTCACGGTATAAGAAAATTTTTAACTTTTATTACGAATATTAAATACCAATAAAATATGTTTTAATTCTTTATCATGAAATGTTGAGAATACTCAATTCAAATATAATATCAGAATTCCATATATTTTTTACAAGAACTAAATATAAAATGGAATTTATCGATTGTTTTAACAAAAACTGAAGTTGTTTAAATTTGGCAATTTCTGACAATTGTTTTGGCGATAGAGGTACAAAATAATCTAACAGCCCTGCTTTTTGCACCTCTTCCCCTAAAAACATGTACTTTATTTGGTACCACGTTTATCCCTTGTCGTACTGCATCCTCCTTATAAGTACACATTTTGTAATATCCACTTATGTTTACGTAATTAAAAGGTTGTATTTATCTCTTTTGTCTCTCTTTTTTATCTCTTTTTGTCCCGCGCGCACCTTAAAAGTACAAATTTCGACAAATCCAATTTGACTGCGCTTCTACATGGTCAGAGGAATTTATATATCAAATTTCACGATTCTAGTTGCAATACTTTAGTTGGCACCATTTTTATCCCTTTTTGTGTGTTCAGCCCTTAAAAGTACAAAAATGAATTTATATTGCGCTTCTATGTGGTGAGAGGAATTTACATAACAAATTTCACGATTCTAATTATAACACTTTTTGTCTCGCTCACACCTTATATGATTTGATGGTGCTTCTACATGTTCAGAGGAATTTATATACTTAATTTCACGATTCTAGTTGTAATACTGAAGTTGGTACCATTTGTATCGCTTTTACAAACCAAATTTCACGACTATAGTTGCAGTATTTTAGTTGGTACTATTGTTATCTCTCTCACCCTTTATAAGTACAAATTTCGAAAAATTCATTTAGATTGCGCTTCTACGTTCTCCGAGGAATTTACACTCCAGATTTCACAACTATAGCTGCAATACTCAGGCCTATTCTGGAATATGCTTCCGTAGTGTTTGATCCTCAGTATGGTATCCATATTGATAAAATTGAGTCAGTTCAGAAACAATTTTTGATATTTTCATTAAGACACTTACATTGGAATAGTGATTTTGTTCTTCCCCCTTATACTAGTAGATTGATGTTGATCGACTTGTCATCCTTAAAAAGCAGATGTGTTACGTTAAACACCGTGATGGTTTATAAAGTTATAAATGGTGATTTCTCTTCTGACTCTCTCTTTAGACCTTCTAGATACTATCAACTCCTTCATATTGATTTCAGCGTACGAATTATGCTTCCGCAGAGCCCATTCGTAGAATGTGTATTGATTTCAATTCATTGTGTCACATCATAGATTTCGGATTAGGAATCGATATAATAGAGTCCAGGATTTTCTCCAGCTTGGATGTTTAGTTTGTTATGATATGTTTACTTTAATATTTGTAAGCTAACTTTAAGAATAACCATACCGGCTATTGATATTTGATCTGTAGCCGGTGTCCACCCTCTACTGCTTAGCCGCCATGGTTCGGACTGTGGTGTGTATGTTGTCCCTACGTTATGGGGACGAGGCCCTCTCGGTCGAAAGGGGCCGGAGTGAGAGGCGTTGGGACCGTTCGATACTTAAGGTGATGCCATTTTTATCCCTTTTTGTGCCGCTCACCCCCCATAAGTACAAATTTCGAAAAATCGATTTAAATTTGCGCTTATACATGGTCAGAGGGATATACATACCAAATTTCACGATTATTGCTGTAATACTTTAGTTGTCGAAAAATTCATTTATGTTGCAAGTCTACGTTGACAGAGGTATGTAGATACCGATTTTCACGAATATAGCTGCAATACTTAAATTTGTACCATTTTTATCTCTTTTTGTCCCTTAATAGTACAAATTTCGAGAAATCCCTATTTGTAGCACGTCTGCATGCTCATTGCACCGAATTTCATGTTTCTAGCTACTGCCGTTTAGTCAGGACGAAGGTTCGATGTTTATCCCTTGTTGTCCCATTTTACCCCCTAAAAGTACGAATTTCGTAAAACCCTTTCTTAGTCGACGTCTATGTCATATTTGAGAACTACCCTGAAAATTTCATGACCCTAGCTTCAGCCGTTTGGTCTGGGCGCTGGTCAATGATAAGGCAGTCAGTAACGCAACTCTTTCATATATATAGATTTTATATTTCAGAAATTATGAAAAACATGCAAGGTCAATATGTTTCGAAGTGGTGCACAAGTCTGGTGTCAAGGTGTATTTAAACTTTAGTCTCTGACTGCATATATAAAAAGTATATACATATGTACATTAGGATGGGTCTCGAAAATAAATTACAGCGGTCAGCCCCCAGAATTGAATATTGGATTGTTTAATGATGATCTGCAAAAAATTTCGTCGCTGGGTCAAGCAGTCTGTGAGCTAAACGCTCCTGAAAACACCTCCAAAAATCATGTTTTTCCCGTGTAATTTTTTTATGTTTTGCCCAAAATTTTTTTCTGAATTAGTAGACCCTTGGAAGAACTTAAAATATAAATTTCTATACTTATCTTAGGTTAACTCATTTGTCGTATTATTGGGCGTTTAGAATGATTTTTTGTGGTTTTTCAAAGTGACAGCTAAAAACTCATATTTCTTGGTAATATTTTGGAAAAGGTGTTATGAAAAATAAACAGAAGGAATCAATACCTTTCGAATGATGCCTAAATGATTAATATCGGACGAAAAGTGACATCACTGACTCCATTTTTGTGAAATAATTTAATAAAGGAGATGGTTTTTCAGAGCCAAAATTTACAAATTCTTTTAACAAAAATGAGCACTGCTGCGTGTTCCGATGTTCATCATTTAGGCATCATTCGAAAGGTATTGACGCCATTTATTTTTTATAAAATATTGACATCAAATACGAATAAGTTTTAAGTTGTCAGTATGAAACAACGAAAAAAAAAATAATATAAACGCCCAATAATTCGACCAATAAGTTACTCTAAGACAGGAATCAAAATTTGTATATAAAGGTCTATTAATTCAGAAAAAAATTGTGGACAAAAATTCAGCACAAAAAAATACTCCGGAAAAACATGATTTTTGGAGGTGTTTTCAGGAGCGTTTAGCTCACAGATGGCTCGACCCAGTGACGAAATATTTTGCAGATCATCATTAAACAATCCATACTTTATTTTCGTGGGGTGTCTGGAAATTGTTTTTCCATTTGTATGGAAATCGACCCAGCCTAATGTACATACCTATTTGCATTATTTCGTCAATATTGATGAAAGTCTATGAAGAAAAACAATGGATTTGGGGTCCGGGAATTCCCGAGAAAAACGGACTCCTAATTTGGAAAAACAAAACTTTTTAAATTCGCTAAGTCGCGAATTTTTGCGAAACCCCGCTACGAGAATACAAACATTTTGTGGGCGAAAAGAAGAATTTACTTTACATATCGTCGACGTCGTAGCTAATGTAGCTATGTGTTTTTTTCCCAATTGTTCAGGAGAGCATAAAAACTGTCTACTTTTTTCATTTCGTGATAATTTTGATATGATTGATTTTTGTTTTTTTTTTCTACACTCATTTCTCATAAATTTATTAAAAAATTGTTTCATTAATTTATGCCGTTTTAGCGTGGTTAAAAGATTTTCTAAAAAACTACACATAGCTACTTTCATTACGGAATTTATTTATTGAAATTTCAATATTTCATACACATGAAAAATCTCTGAAAGAGATTTTGTGAATCTAGGGGATCGTTAGACATGGAGGTTTAAACAATTCATTAATAATATCATTAATTAATATATCTTTGATATAATATTCATGGGTTTTAGCGTTTAAAGATGAGATGCTGGAATATAAGTTACTGCAAAAGGACAAATATAGTAGTCCATCTAAATACCATCTAGTAAACTAATTTAGGTCCATAAATGCTTACTTTGTATACCCTAAACCACAGAGTTGAATATGGTAATATAAGTTAGTTCCACGCCAAATGTTTGTAACACCAAAATATAATCAAGCTAGACCCTTAAGCTTATGATGAAAGTAAAGAGAACAATTTCTGTGCGATCATCGTGAAATTTGGCAGGAGATTTGTTCTGCCAAATTCTGATATTTACGAAGTTTCACATGTCCAGAGTAGGAGAATTTTCCAGATGATTTGCAAAATTTTGGATCTCTAGTGCATATTGTGGCAATTTGTTAACATTCCAAGATTGGTAACCTCGACCATTTTTGTAGTGAAATTTATTAATTTCAATGCGTTGTTGAAACGTATATCGTTCCATTTTTAGTAATGGCGTAGTTCTACTTGTCAAATGTCAAAGAATAAAAGCTTCAAAAGTGACAGCTACCGAAATACCGTGTGATTCAAAATAATACATCTTGTTGGAAAACCCTGTATGTGAGTTATAGGAAAAACGTCATATTTTTTGGTGAGGTTGGTTTGGTATTTTTAACCTTCCGATCTCATTATTAGCCCTATTGTTCGAATTATATAGTTTGATTGCTTATACAATTTTAAATAATCTAGTTTATTAGATTCATGTAAATGTTTTACTTCAATTAGAATTTACACGCTTCTAAAAACAAGCCTTACAAGAAAGGTACACACAGAAAACAGATTCATTACCACAACCGAATTTGTATATATATACGTATATATATATCTGTTGTTATTATCATTTGTTGGTTATATTTTGTTTTTGTTTCGTTAGTCCGGATCACTAACTTTGATTGTTGCGACCATTTGTTGATTGATTATCCTGACCAAAAAATGTTTTAAATTTTGAATTTTTATATATTTAAAATATTTTAAAATACAGTATAGTACAATAACTAATATTTCCATATAACAAATTCTACTTTTATGCTTTTTAATTCATCAATGTCATAAAGAGCTAACTCAATAAGAGAAAAATGTCTATCGAAGTGTCACTTTTGTATAATTTTAACACCTTTCTCAGGTACACCAAACAAAACTCTGCATTTCTTTTCAAAAGTATATTACCAAACGTGACGCAAGATATTTCTTTAGCTAAAGGACTCATTTTGTACATTGTAAGGCGTTGTCCAAAAGTACTTTTGGAGTTTTCACTTGATGTTTGATATTAAAATATTTTAAAATGTTCATTCTGCTTATAATTCAGCTTTTGTTATTAAACTTTTGTAATCATTTAGCTTGAAGAATACTGCTTTACTGACTGAGTTGTGGATCATAATGAGTGGTTACATTAAAAATATACTTTTGTAAAGCCCAATTTTCACTTAGGCTGGATATGTAAAGTTAAGGGCAAAATACATTTTCTATTACTTGTAACGGACCATCAACAAAGTATTTCTTATCACAACTTTTCTTGAATTTCGATTTTCTTTGTGGGTTTCGTGCGGCCGTCAAAGGAATCATACATATATGGCAGTTATAAGAATGTTAATGCTATTCTAGAGTAAAAAGTAAATAAAATACCGGAAACAATTAAATTAGTAATATCAAAAAAGCTACCAAGCAAACTGATTTCAAAAGCAACTGATCCCACCGTACATTGGATGAAAAGCATTTAGGAATTTGAAATTGAAACTGCTTTAAATAATATTTCTGGAAAGCATTTTTCCCACCTAGTCATATATTATTCATTAGGTAGGCGTTACTTTTATGTAAATAAAGCCGTCCAAATGATTCAAATGCGGTCATTAACACTTATATCCATGGTGGTCCGCCTTCAATTTTTGCAGCTTGTACCTTAACGAAGACAACAACTTACTTTTTTTGTTTAGTTTCCAAATTTACACTTATTTTGTCAACAATGTATAGCATTTTGTTTTTACATTACGATTGTTTTTTTATTATGAATGTGTTTGACACTCGACTGAAATTTCAGTATTCGTTTATTGTAACAACTAATTATTGTTTGAGTAATGTAAACTTTTGGTAGGGTTATCCAAATTCATTTCAAATATTTTATATTTATGAAAATTATTACTATGACCAACAAAATTATTATAGATCAATACATTCCGCTGTTGGGATAATTATCAATAAGTTATGACAAAAAACCAAACTTTTTTGGTGTAAATTTTATTGTTAGAAATAAATTGTTTGTTGTCATCACTAATTATTGATACTATAGTATTCTTTTCTGCATAATAAGTAGTTGCCACAATTGTAAGAGATAATCACAAAATATTTTTATTGTCTCCGATTGATATATACAATCTTCATCTTCTTCTGTGAGCTGACCTCCCTCCCATGTAGTTCAGTTTCATTCCAAATGTCATCGAGTAAACAAAAATGTTTATTTTTTCATTTGAAATTTGATCGAAAAAAATTAGCTATGTGCTGGAGAACACATAGCTACTTTTTATAAGAGTTTTTATTTCTGAAACACATAGCTATCGGAAAATGCTTTGGTGGGTAAACGTATCGTCTCTAGACGAATGACATTCTCAGCCATACAAGTTCTTTGTTTCCTTGATCATATTTTAATTTTGTAGTAATGTAGAGAACGAATTCAAAGTGAATCTTTTGGGAAACATGACCAATCGGAGCACCATATACAGTATTTCGCGAAATAAGCATGTACTGATGAACTATAGTTTCAGTTGTATACAGTATATTAATACTGATAACCGACTATAATACAAAATTTAAAATATTCAAAAAAATATGACCATAATTCCCAAAAAGAAATCAAAAATCCCCAAAAATGAGACTTTTCACAAATTATGCTGTATTTTCTTTATTTATGTATAGGGATGACCAAACTCTGTACACATGTATAAAACATATTCAGTTAAAAAGTGCATACATACAATAGAGAAAACGCTCGTGCCTTTTTTCTACTTAAGCATGAAATCTTTTTTTTTTTTTCAAAAATGCCAAAGTTCAGCGCAGGGTGTGACCGCCACTGTAGACGTTTGGAAGTCAGAACTCAAATCAACTCAAATAATAACGTGTTCTACGTTGTCTATGCTTTCGGAAAAAATATAAAAATGTTTTATATTACTGTGCATCTTATTCCGTTGTTACTGAAAAAGTGATGATACATTTTCGCCAAAATGTTGAAATGAAATGTGAAATTTTCACAATTTTTTTTTACGTAGAACAATTTTAATCCAGTTCATCTACACATTAGTCTATTACCATTACAAAACATATCTTTTGGGCTAAATCAGTCATCATTTTACTTTTTATAGTGTAAAAACAAGAAAAAGTCGGCGGAAAAATAAAAAAAAACTATTCTGATGCGGTTATCGCTCAAGCTATTTGATATAATCTACACATTTTTGCATTTTTGTAATTTTTTTTGAAGAAGAATACACTCATATACCTTTTATCGGCGCACAAATACAATTTTGGCAACAGGATAAATAATTGATTAACCCAGTTTGGACCCAACAGGTCCAATAGGACCCATAAGACTGCAGAACTTAATGTCCTCCACACAATGTCTGTACGACATCAAATTCTGCCAAGCCGTTCATAATTCCAGGCCTTCACTATAGAAGCCGAATGGAAGGACTTGCCTCCCAATCTCACGCAATATTCACAAAGTATGTTGTGGTTCTCATTCGTTTGGTTGAATCATTTACGCTGTGCTGCGAAGCCACCTGAAGAAGGTCGTCATGGGCTGGAAATCAGCCAAGTGATAAATGGTAGTGTGCAGCCAAGTAATAAATAAATTTGCATTCTATAAAATATAGATGCAAAATGGTCTTGAGCCAGGACAATATTCCAGTTCAGAAACACCATTTTTCAAAAATTAATCGTAGTTGAGTTGGAACTCAATAGTTGCAATGATTGTTTAACAAAAAATTGTTAACAAAGGTTTAATCGATATTGATTAAAGTAATTTTAACACCTGTTTCTGTTCGTCTATGCCAGGTATGTTGTTTCTTGATTACATACATTCATTATTCATTTTTCTAAAGGATTTGTCAAATTATGGTCTCCTGCGAGTTATAATTCCAATTTTACGTTTTCAATTTAGAGATTCGTTCGACTCCAGTCCAATATATTTTACAGAAACAGGGGGTAATATTAAAAAAATATTTTGAATCCAAATTTTTTTTACAGAAGCGCGAGTCTTCGACCGCTGATGTTATTATGTAAACAAATTCCTTAGGCCAAACAATGTTTATTCGTTTTGCAGAAATAATACATAAAAGCTGTAATCTCTTGTTAAGTATTTGAAAGACTAACTTTCTTCAAAAATGATAATACAATGGCAAGTCATTTACTTTCAAAAAAAAAACTATTTATTCACAAATGTGATTTGTCAATAAAAAATACTTTTAAAGGAAAAATATAGTTGGTTTACCTTATTTATTACTCGTCCGGGATTTCCCTGGTTACCGGGAATTAAAAAGATATATCCCAGAAATGAAAATGTCCGGGAAAAGAAAAACTCAATTTTACAATATTCTAACGATATCCACATTAATATTCTTGAATATTAAAGTAACCATACGATTTTTACCTGTACCCCATCTAGACACCAAAACTCAATTTTCTTAGCAATTTTTTTTCGCATGTGGTAAGGATCATTGTGTATGACAGAATCAAAAATTGTTTAAGGAAAAAATTAAAATTGACATTCATTCGAACATTTTGATAAAATTAACCAAGAAAATTTAAATTTGGTGTCTTGATGTGGTACTCGTATGGTTTCTTTAATATTCGAAAATATTACTATGTACAGCGTTAGATTATTGTATAAACGATCGAAAAGAACCAAAATTGGTTAAAAATGTTATTATTGGTCTTTTGAAAGACCCCAAAGAGACAACGAACACCAGCGGTCTTCAGATTGGTGAAGCAGAGTAATTATCTAACGTTCCAAGCTAGTTAACATAATAGTTTAACATAACCAGAAAAACGCTAGGACCCAAATTTGGCAGAACAATTGTGTCATTAGTCGAACTAATATATATCCACACGAAACCACAATTTATCGGAGATATTGATGTTACAACAGAACTTGTCATATCATTGTATTCATTTTGGCACTAAAATAGTAATAATAGTAAAATTTATTATTATAAAATATTTATAACAATTTTGCCTTTATATGGGAGCCCCCTTAAGTGGTGATAGGGGGTCTGCTGCGTGACAATTTTGTGGTTTTCTTTCATAACAAATTATAAAAAAATATGGTGGCCACCTTAAGGGTTGAATATAGAGGGTAGGTATGTTCTGAGAAAATATTGAGGTTGGTCATACATTTGACTCCAGTAGGGGCTTCCTTGGGCCAGTAACAGCGGTTGGAGCAAATTTAACATTTAACCCCTCTGGGGGCGACTCCGATGCAGTTTTTATGTAGTTTTGCGCCATCGTGTTGTGAAATTAAAAAACAAAGCTGTCTCGTCGACGTTAGAGATGTCGGTGACGATTACAATTGTCAAATATAAAAATAATCCTTGCAGTTGCATATCGCATAATGATTAAAAATCAGTATATGGAGATTGAAAACGCTTTGAAGTTGCGGTCGCTAACAATTTTCGTTATAAGGAAATATTCGCTGTGATTTGCAATAAAGAAAACTTCGTAATATAGGAACTTTTTATAGAGAGTTTCGACTTCGACTTCTACGCTCCGGTATAGAAGTTATAAATAATTTAAATTTGGCTAGGTACTGGAAGGGGCGTGGCAAAAGCATAAATATTTTGTAGGTTTCGAGTGGTTATAAAATCATTTTCAAATATCAAATTGCAACTGGTTTCGACCAGCCGAATGGAAGTTATATTAGTTTTATTTTGACCAAAGCTTATGCCAATTTATGGCCAATGGAGGCACAAGAAGGGGTGTGGCAACATCGTCCATATTTATTTATAAAAAACATTGCCGAATATCAAATTTCGAAGTATTCATCATCGTATATAAGTTATAACAGTTTTAATTGTACGTAGGTTAGGGTGATTTGTGTGGGAGAATGGGCGTGGCAAACCCCTCCATATTATGTACGATTAAAGTGATTATAAAAACTTAAAATATAGCTGATTCCGTTTGGAAGCTACATTGGTTTTAATTTAACATAAGAATATGACCTTTTTGTGTGTGTAAGAAATTTACATGGAAAATTTTCGTGTTTTCAGATGAAGCTCACTTTCATCTCGGTGGCTATGTCAATAAGCAACATTGCCGCATATGGGTTTCAGAGAATCCACACGTGACTATTGAGAATCCAATGCATCCACAACGAGTCGCTGTTTGGTGTGGTTTTTGGGCAGTACTGAAAAATTGGGTGTATCGGATGAGGTACTACCAGTCGTGGTAGTCATATGAATGATATTGTATTCCATTATTATAATAACAAAGTTCAACCTTTCCAATTAAAACATAAATTTGAAAAAATAATCAGTACTTTTTTATAGCCGATTGTAATTTATATATATTTATTCTTGATCGTCATTCAATTCTAACACGATCTAACCATGTCCATCTCTCCGTATGTTGAAAACACGCTAGCATCTAAACGTCCAAATTTGACATAAATGTGTCTTATAGTTGTAGTTGTATAGTTGGGATTGAAAGTGGTCAAGTGTTTTTTTCCCCCACAAGGACTGAAATTTTATCAAGGGATAAAATGGGAACATAGGGATAAAAATTGTACCAACCAATCGCCAACAGCTAGAACAATGAAATTAGGTGTGTACATTAGAGCGTACCAGGTTACAAGTAAAAAAAAAAAAGTTCGCCGTACACCTTCGAATATGAAGTATTATTGAAAGGTAGTTTCAAAAAAATTTTTTTTATTTTTTTATGCCGAACGTAGGGGTCGCGCTTTTACATTTTTCTATATAACTTCTGCATTTATAATCGGATTTTAAAGTGTGATACATCGATGTTTTTGTCCGATTTTTTTGTCTTTGAAGTCATTGAGCTCAAACATGATTCATGATTTTATGCGAGCTTTAATTTTCGATTATTAGAGTGGTACATTAGGGTAGTAGCAACTGAGAAATGATGGGTAAGTACCAGAAGGGGGTGCTTGAGCTCAATGACTTCAAAGACAAAAAAATCGGCCTCGTCGAGACAAAAACATCGATGTATCACACTTTAAAATCCGTTTATAAATACAAGTTATATAGAAAAATGTAAAAGCGCGACCCCTACGTTCGGCATAAAAAAATAAAAATTTTTTTTTTGAAACTACCTTTCAATAATACTTCATATTCGAAGGTGTACGGCGAACTTTTTTTTTGAGGTACGCCCTAATGTACAGTGTACCAGGTTACAAGTAAAAAAAAAAAAGTTCGCCGTACACCTTCGAATATGAAGTATTATTGAAAGGTAGTTTCAAAAAAATTTTTTTTATTTTTTTATGCCGAACGTAGGGGTCGCGCTTTTACATTTTTCTATATAACTTCTGCATTTATAAACGGATTTTAAAGTGTGATACATCGATGTTTTTGTCCGATTTTTTTGTCTTTGAAGTCATTGAGCTCAAACATGATTCATGATTTTATGCGAGCTTTAATTTTCGATTATTAGAGTGGTACATTAGGGTAGTAGCAACTGAGAAATGATGGGTAAGTACCAGAAGGGGGTGCTTGAGCTCAATGACTTCAAAGACAAAAAAATCGGCCTCGTCGAGACAAAAACATCGATGTATCACACTTTAAAATCCGTTTATAAATACAAGTTATATAGAAAAATGTAAAAGCGCGACCCCTACGTTCGGCATAAAAAAATAAAATTTTTTTTTTTGAAACTACCTTTCAATAATACTTCATATTCGAAGGTGTACGGCGAACTTTTTTTTTGAGGTACGCCCTAATGTACACACCGAATTGGATGATTCCAGCTTCATCCATTAGATTGGTATCAGTTATCATTAAGAAAAATACATATTGGATATTTTTGGAAAACTTTCATTTTCGCTAAAATGATTTTCATGCATGGCATTTCTGTTTTATGAATTTCTCGCGATCTCGCCATCGGATCCGATTAATTTTTTTGTGTATTAAGAATCAATGTCGCTTGTAACTTATATGTAGTCAGCCGCTAAAATCGCTGCAATTGTTGAAAAAATCCAATCCAAATCGCGGTTGCAATTGGTTATATTTTAACTTTCTCTATCAAGGATTCTCAAACTTTTCTGACACAAATATTCCCCTTGAAGTCAGCAACCATATGCCAAAAAAGTTACGCGGGTTTTTCTAAAGATACAATTTTTGACTTTACAGCCATATTATACTATTTTAGCCTGTTGAGAAAGTAAAATGCTAATAACGGTTTTTAACTATTTTATTTATTTCATTTTTATGTTCTTATCCACTTTTGCAGTCGCAAATCTACGTATGAGTATATAGCCAAATCAGAAACATTTGAAAAAAATGCTTTAGAAAAAAATTATTCTCCATTGTCAAACCACTGGAACAAAAGAAAGCCATAGCAGCCCATTGTACCTTGACGGGGCATAAGCCAAACTTCAACGACGTAGACATTTTGACGCAAGAAAATAATTACCGTAGAAGATATACGCTTGAAATGTTACATATTATAAATGTCCCTACTGACCAGACCCCCTTAAACTTTCGGACTTAGACTTTCGGAAATTTTACGTGTCTACGCAATTAGAGGGATGCACACACCAAATTTCATCATTCTAGCAGTAGCCGTTTAGGTGGTACCATTTTTATCCTTCTGTACCCATTGTATCGCTTGAAAGTACGAATTTGGAAAAATCTTTATATTTTTCGTGTCTACGCAGCCAGAGAAATGTTTACATTGAATTTCCCTATTCTAGGTGTAGCCGTTTGGTTGGTACTATTTTTTATCGATCTATGCCCATTTTACCTCTTAAAAGTTCGAATTTCGAAAAAAAATCCTTTGGAAAAATCAATCTATTTTGCGCTTCTATGCAATCAGAGGAATGTGATTCTATCAGCGGCCATTTGGTTGGTACCATTTTTATCGTTTTTTTTTTTTCATTTTAGCCCCTTAAAAGGTATGAATTTCGAAAAATCCCTCTATTATACGTGTCGACGCAATTAGAGGGATGTACACTAGGGCGTACCTCAAAAAAAAAGTTCGCCGTACACCTTCGAATATGAAGTATTATTGAAAGGTAGTTTCAAAAAAAAAATTTTTATTTTTTTATGCCGAACGTAGGGGTCGCGCTTTTACATTTTTCTATATAACTTGTATTTATAAACGGATTTTAAAGTGTGATACATCGATGTTTTTGTCTCGACGAGGCCGATTTTTTTGTCTTTGAAGTCATTGAGCTCAAGCACCCCCTTCTGGTACTTACCCATCATTTCTCAGTTGCTACTACCCTAATGTACCACTCTAATAATCGAAAATTAAAGCTCGCATAAAATCATGAATCATGTTTGAGCTCAATGACTTCAAAGACAAAAAAATCGGACAAAAACATCGATGTATCACACTTTAAAATCCGTTTATAAATGCAGAAGTTATATAGAAAAATGTAAAAGCGCGACCCCTACGTTCGGCATAAAAAAATAAAAAAAATTTTTTTGAAACTACCTTTCAATAATACTTCATATTCGAAGGTGTACGGCGAACTTTTTTTTTTTACTTGTAACCTGGTACGCTCTACTGTACATCCCACAAAATTGCCAACATTTCATTAAAAATGTTATCGAGTTTACAACAAATCCCTATTAATATTATAAAACAAGTAAGGAAAGGCTAAAGTCGGGCGGGGCCGACTATATAATACCCAACACCACTCCCTGCGTATGTACCTCGATTTGATTACTAAACCCAGGTATTTCATGGGAGCAATTTTATGTAGTTCATACAAATTATATGAATATAATTTATATGCTATAAATTCATCTTTAGTCAAATAATATGGTAATTGATCCAATTGTCCGACAGACAAATACAAATTATACAGTAGTATACCAAAGTATGGACATATGGGCATCACCCAAACAATTCTCATTGCAATTCAATTCGGTTAAAAATTGAAATCGGGAAGGATTTTTGCATCCAGTAAATGTATGTGTTTGACAAAAAATGTTAAATCGGAAGGGACATTTGTATGGGGGTATATTGAAACCACGAACGATGTGATGCGCTTTCACCATGTCTGTTTATTGGTGAAATATAATATGTAAAATTTGGCCACAATCGGTTAAACATTCGGGAGCAACATTTGTATGAGGGCTATATCTAAATCTGAACCGATCTTACCCACTTTCACCATCGGTTTTTTAGTTGGATTATAAGATGTTGTGCCAATTTTAAAGAAAAACGGGTACAATGTGTGGATTTTAGAGCGGAAAAAGTGAAATCGGGAGCGACATTTGTATGGGGGCTATATCCAAATCTGAACCGATCTTACCCAATTTTTGCATACGTATTTCTAGTTGGATTATAAGATGTTCTGCAAAATTTAAAGAAAATCGGGTACAATATGTCGTTTCTAGAGCGGAAAATGTCAAATCGGGAGCGACATTTGTATGGGGGCTATATCTAAATCTGAACCGATCTTACCCAATTTTTGCACACGTATTTCTAGTTGGACTATAAGATTTTCTGCAAAATTTAAAGAAAATCGGGTACAATATGTCGTTTCTAGAGCGGAAAATGTCAAATCGGGAGCGACATTTGTATGGGGGCTATATCTAAATCTGAACCGATCTTACCCAATTTTTGCATACGTGTTTCTAGTTGGATTATGAGGTGTTCTGCCAAATTTAAAGAAAATCGGGTACAATATTTGGTTTCTAAAGAGGAAAAAGTGAAATAGGGAGCGACATTTGTATGGGGGCTATATCTAAATCTGAACCGATCTTACCCAATTTTTGCATAGGTGTTGCTAGTTGGATTATAAGATGTTGTGCCAAATTTAAAGAAAATCGGGTACTATATGTGCTTTATAGGGCGGATAAAGTCAAATCGGGAGCGACATTTGTATGGGGGCTATATCTAAATCTGAACCGATTTCCTCCAAATTCAATACCGATGGTCATTGGCCAGAAAAATCGGACAACAATTGCGACCTGTAGAGTGCGAACAAGCTTAGATGGACAGCAGACGGACAGACAGACAGACATCGTTAAATCGACTCAGCTGGTGATTCTAAGCCGATCGGTATACTTAAAGGTGGGTCTAGCTCGATTATTTCTTGGTGTTACAAACATTTGGGGCGAAACTAACTTATAATACCCTAGCGCACGAAATGGTGTAGGGTATAAAAACATTAGTGTAAGTCTGTCTGTCTGTTTGTTTGTTCCGCAATCACGTGTAAACGGCTGAACCGATGTTGTTGAAATTTTCAGTACAGATAGATGCAGGTCTGAAAGGAACTATAAGGCTATAGCATTTTTAAAAAAGTGTTTTTGAGGGCTAGAAGGCTGAAAATTGGTACATATATTTTACTGACCACGAAATTGAAAAATATGACGCCGAAATTTGGATTTTAATTTTGTGGGCGGAGTGGGCGTGGCAATAGTGTGTTTTTGAGCTAGAAGGCTGAAAATTGGAACGTATATATTACTGACCACGAGAATGATAAATATGATGCCGAAATTTGGATTTTCGTTTTGTGGGCGGAGTGGGCGTGGCAATAGTGTTTTTTGAGCTAGAAGGCTGAAAATTGGAACGTATATATTACTGACCACGAGAAAGATCAACTTGATGCCGAAATTTGGATTTTCGTTTTGTGGGCGGAGTGGGCATGGCAAAATCGTTTTTGAGAGCTAGAAGGCTGAAAATTGGTACATATATGTTACTGACCACGAGAAAGATAAATATGATGCCGAAATTTGGATTTTCGTTTTGTGGGCAGAGTGGGAGTGGCAAAAGCGTTTTTGAGAGCTAGAAGACTGAAAATTGGTACATGTATATTACTGACCACGAGAATGATAAATATGATGCTGGATTTTGAATTTTCGTTTGGTGGGCAGTGGGCGTGGCAAAAGCGTTTTTTATCTAGAAGGCTGAAAATTGGTACATATATATTACTGACCACGAGAAAGATAAATATGATGCTAGATTTTGAATTTTCGTTTGGTGGGCAGTGGGACGCGGTAATAGTGTTTTTCAGAGGTAGTAGGCTGAAAATTGGTACATATATATTACTGACCACGATAAAGATCAATTTGATGCCGAAATTTGGATTTTCGTTTCGTTGGCGTTGGGGCGTGGCAAAAGTGTTTTTGAGAGCTAGAAGGCTGAAAATTGGAACGTATATATTACTGACCACGATAATATCAATATGAAACCTGATTTTAATTTTACCATTTGTATTTTTGCCTGGCGAAGCGGGCGCGGTTCAGCTAGTCTTATCTATATATTTGGATATTAAAAGATTTGTGCTTATTCCAATATTCATAGTGCTTAATTTTTAAACATGCCAAAGTGGCTATGAACCATATAACCGCGATTAATAGGAAATTTTGAAAACTTTTTAATTTTTAGTAATCCTCTTTAAATTAAACTATATAAGAATGATTGAAAAAAATTCTTAAAATTAAGGAGAAAATCAGGTTTTTCGCTCTCCTGAAAAGTTGTGTTTTTGTTCATAGCCACTTTTGAATATAAGCCCATTTGGCGTGCAAAAACGTTTCAAAACAGTGGTATTGAGTTACTATAATTCAGATTAAAGGAGCTGTGGCCAAAAGTGGAACCAAAGTCTTTTTTTGTAATCTGCAGACTTGACATTAGATTTTAGAAAAGGCTCGATCTTTAGATTATTTTGGGATCACATCTAAGAGTCTAAGTAAAGTTAATATAAGGGACAAAAGACACGAAGAAAAGCTAAAAGTTAAAATAAGATATTTATAAAAGCAACATCACATTTTTGAGAGGTACAACTGCTTTAAAGTGAAACTTCTTAATTTGTTGTTTTTACTTCTTTTTGTTTAGTTTTTCGCACTGTTCTTTATCAACTACTAACTCATTGACACTGCAAAATGAATTAAATATTTATAAATTTGGTGGCATTAGCGACCATTTATTGTCTTGGTGGTCCAAAATATTACATCGACTGTTTAATTTATGTCGTATGGGGTCGACCAGTGTGCAGAGGGAAATTTTTTCCTAACAAGGCCAATAGTATTTAGGCATTTTTTTAATTTCCGCCTCATATTTAAGTTTGCTGCATACATATAGCGTAGACGCGAATAACAAACGTTTTTTTTTTTTGCAAAATTCAAATTATTGAGGAATGAAATGGGACAAAAAGGGTAAAAATGGTACCAATCCAACTAGGGTGTCAAAAAAACGGTTATTTTAGAAAGACGGTTTTCGGTTTAACCGAAAATTCAATTTTTTCGGTTATAGTTTTTTACAAAAGCGGTTAAACCGGTTACAACCGTTTTTTTAAATCAAAGAACGAAAATACTTAAATTATTTTTTTTACGGAAGTAAATACAGTTCATTATACCCTACACCACTTCGTGGTCTAGGGTATTATAAGTTAGTTTCGCGCCAAATGTTTGTAACGCCAAGAAATAATTGAGCTAGACCCACCTTTAAGTATACCGATCAGCTTAGAATCACCAGCTGAGTCGATTTAACGATGTCTGTCTGTCCGTCTGCTGACCATCTAAGCTTGTTCGCACTCTACAGGTCGCAATTGTTGTCCGATTGTCATGAAACTTGGCAGAATTTATTTTTTCTGGCCAGGGACAATCGGTATTGAATTTGAAGGAAATCGGTTCAGATTTAGATATATCCCCCATACAAATGTCGCTCCCGATTTTACATTTTCCGCTCTAGAAACAACATATTGTACCCCATTTTCTTTAAATTTGGCAGAACATCTTATAATCCAACTAGAAACACGTATGCAAAAATTGGGTAAGATCGGTTCAGATTTAGATATAGCCCCCATACAAATGTCGCTCCCGAATGTTTAACCGATTTTGGCCAAACTTTACATATTATATTTCACCAATAAACATACATGGTGAAAGCGGGTCACATCGTTCCTGGTTTCGATATACCCCCATACAAATGTCCTTTCCGATTTAACATTTTTTGTCAAACCAATACATTTACAGGATTCAAAAATCCTTCCCGATTTCACTTTTTGAATGAATTGAATTGTAGTGAGATATATAGTCGGCTCCATCCGTCTTTAGCCTTTCCATACTGTTGGGGAGATGCCCATATGTCCATACTTTGGTATAACATAAATGGGGCCCATTCTGCTCTATTACAGCTCTAGAAACTACATCTTACCTCGGATCTTCATCAAATTTTGCGGATCATTCTATGTTTCAACTAGGAATACCTACCGTAAATGAGAAATATATTGGCGCATGTTTTGGCACAGGCCTCAAGTGTTGTTATAGGCCCCTTCAAATGTCCGTCCGATTCATCCAATTATCTCAGTATAATCTGTATTTGTCTTTGGATCTTGATCAATTTTTCCAGATCATGTTATATTTACTTTACTCGGAATATCTGCTGGAAAATTGGATCAATTACTTTATTATTAAATTTGACTAAAGATGAATTGATAGTAACTGTATAATTTATATGAACTACATAAAATTGATCCCATGAAATACCTGGGTTTAGTAATCAAAGCGAGGTAAATACACAGGGAGTGGTGTAGGGTATTATATAGTCGGCCCCGCCCGACTTTAGCCTTTCCTTACTTGTTTTTAGTTCATTTTTTAATAAAGTCAATTCTATAAAATAATTCATATTTTTATGTACCAAAACTTGAATAAAAAGTTTACGTAGAATCCCTGTTATAATAATATCGCAATACCAGTATACAATTCAAGTGATGATTTTGTAAGCGATTTTTATACACTCCACGAGAGTATTATGTCTTTGTGCATTTGTTTGTAACACCCAAAAGGAAACAAGATAGACCCATTGTTAATTATACCGATCGACTTAGAATCACTTTTTGAGTCGATTTAACAATATCCGTCCGTCCGTCTGTCCATCTATTCTTGTAATCACGATACAGGTCGCAATTGCAGACAGAACCAAATGAAACTTTGCACAACGAAGTTTTTCGGCACAACGACGAACGCTATTTAATTTGAAGAAAATCGGTTTAGATTTAGATATAGCCCCCATACGAATTTCACTCCCCATTTGACTCTTTTCACTCTAGATACCACATATTACAACAAATTTTCTTTAAAATTGGCAAAACATCTTATATTTGAACTAGAAACACCTGTGGTAAAAATGTGTTGTATCGGTTCAGATTTATATATAGCTCCCATACAAATTTCGATCCCGATTTGACTTTTTCCGCTCTAGAAACCACATATTGTATCCAATTGTCTTCAGATTTGGAAAAACATCTTATATTTAAACTAGGAACACCTATGGTGAAAATAGGTCAGATCGGTTCAGATTTATATATAGCTCCCATACAAATTTCGCTCCCGATTTGACTTTTCCGCTCTAGAAACCACATATTGTATCGGATTGTCTTCAGATTTGGCAAAACATCTTATATTTCAACTAGAAACAACCATGATAAAGATAGGTCAGATCGGTTCAGATTTATATATAGCTCCCATACAAATTTCGCTCCCGATTTGACTTTTTCCGCTCTAGAAACTACATATTGTATCAGATCGTCTTCAGATTTGGCAAAACATCTTATAAAGGGTAATTTTTTAAGAGCTTGATAACTTTTTTTTTTAAAAAACGCATAAAATTTGCAAAATCTCATCGGTTCTTTATTTGAAACGTTAGATTGGTCCATGACATTTACTTTTTGAAGATAATTTCATTTAAATGTTGACCGCGGCTGCGTCTTAGGTGGTCCATTCGGAAAGTCCAATTTTGGGCAACTTTTTCGAGCATTTCGGCCGGAATAGCCCGAATTTCTTCGGAAATGTTGTCTTCCAAAGCTGGAATAGTTGCTGGCTTATTTCTGTAGACTTTAGACTTGACGTAGCCCCACAAAAAATAGTCTAAAGGCGTCAAATCGCATGATCTTGGTGGCCAACTTACCGGTCCATTTCTTGAGATGAATTGTTCTCCGAAGTTTTCCCTCAAAATGGCCATAGAATCGCGAGCTGTGTGGCATGTAGCGCCATCTTGTTGAAACCACATGTCAACCAAGTTCAGTTCTTCCATTTTGGGCAAAAAAAAGTTGGATATCATCTCACGGTAGCGCTCACCATTCACAGTTACGTTACGATTCGCATCATCTTTGAAGAAGTACGGTCCAATGATGCCACCAGCCCATAAACCGCACCAAACTGTGACTTTTTCTGGATGCATTGGTAGCTCTTGCAATGCTTCTGGCTGATATTCACTCCGAAATCGACAATTCTGCCTATTTACGTACCCATTGAGCCAAAAATGAGTTTCGTCGCTGAACACAATTTCTTTCTTTCTGAACTTTCTTAACAGAGCACGCATTTTGATAATAAAATTCAATGATTTGCAAGCGTTGCTCGTTAGTAAGTCTATTCATGATGAAATGTCAAAGCATACTGAGCATCTTTCTCTTTGACACCATGTCTGAAATCCCACGTGATCTGTCAAATACTAATGCAGGAAAATCCTAACCTCAAAAAAATCACTCTTTATTTAAACTAGGAACACCTATGGTGAAAATAGGTCAAATCGGTTCAGATTTATATATAGCTCCCATACAAATTTCGCTCCCGATTTCACTTTTTCCGCTCTAGAAACCACATATTGTATCCAATTGTCTTCAGATTTGGCAAAACATCTTATATTTAAACTAGGAACACCTATGGTGAAAATAGGTCAGATCGGTTCAGATTTATATATAGCACCCACACAAATTTCACTCCCGATTTCTCTTTTTCCACTCTATAAACCACATATTTTAACATATCTTCTTCAAATCTTTCAAATTATCTCATATTCAACTGGAAACACCCATGGTGAAAATGGTTCATCGGTTCAGATTTACATATAGCTCCCATACAAATTTCGCCCCAAAAATTTCCCATAAAAATTTCGGATAGACTTTTTCCGCACAAGAAAGCACGAATTTTCACAAAATGAGCTTAACACGTTATATTTGAACTGGTTGAACTATTTGTGAAAGTTAGTCACTATATTCCATGTGTGGATATAGCACCGATATAAATATTTCCGATTTGACAAATTGGACCTGGTAATATTAGCCTATGATTAGGAACCATACAAAAATTCTTCCCGTTTTCAGTTTTTTACCGAGTTGAATTGTTTTCGGATAGAAAGTGGAGTGTATCATATAGTCGGTCCCGCCCGACTTTAGCCTTTCCTTACTTGTTTTATTTTAAAAATGACTGAGAATATCTTTATAAACTTTACATCAGGTGTACACTGAAAGAATTATCTTCATAATATTTATGATTTTGTGAAAAATTTCATTAAAAGTCGCCAAAGAAACACTTCATAAAATGTATGAAACATGTTTCATAAATCACAAATCAATGAAAAGTGTCATAGAATTTTTGAAACATTTCTTAGAAGCTGTGGAATACAGTTGTTCATTCGATGAACTTTTGTAAAACAAGTTCATTATTTTTCATAATATGATTTATACAAATTTTCATAGGTTTATAAAGAAACTTCATTAATTTTATGAAAAAGTTTCATAAATATTAATAACTAGCTGACCCGACAAAAATTTTCCTGTCCGTATTTCAAATAGTTTGTTTGTGATCGTCGTGCGCATTTTGAAAAGCTATTTCAAATGTTTAAGCAAACGAGGAATGAGAAAAATTTTGTGCTCAGTGATTATTGTATCGATTAAGGTGTGCTGGCATATATATTCAAATTAATGATACGATCATGAATATCTAATTCAGATCACGCCAATGGAAGTGTCTGCTCGTTCGCTTAAGTTGATTTTGAACAATGAGTATGATTTTTCATACGGTGAACTGGAAAAATCGACGGGGAATATAATACAGAAGGTCGTCATTTCTAAGGCGAATTTGCCATTGACACTTTCAAGCTAGTGTTTTGAATATAATTGTGCAGATTCGTCGTTCTGCAACTCGAAACTCTTGATTGTACTTAACTCTTGATATACAAACATAATATTGGTTATATCGATTATTTACATATTGAGATCATAAGAATAATTTGTGTAGTCGTTAGTCAATTATAATCATCCTCTCAAAATATACTTTGCATAAAAATTGCCTGCACAGTCATTATTCGGTCTAATTATTCAAAAGACTTTATGTGAGACATCGTATATTCATTTCGAGCGATCAATTTACGTCACTGCACAACCATGATCACCGCCACAGTTCTTCGACAGTTTGCACGTTAGTAGTTCTTTAATATGCGTATTCAGCGGCAATTTGATTGCTGAATGAGCTGTTCGACCTTTTTCAACAACTTAGTTCTATTTCATATGATGGCGGTAAAATTAAATTCGACGATCAAACGTGATCGCCCAGAGGATAACAATTTCGTCTTCCAAAACTTTCATGAGTGTCGTACGTTACTTTCCTATTTAACTGCGGAGTGTACTCTCAAAATATCTTCATATTCGCGCTTTCCTTTAAGAGGCTTTTCTTCAATATGCTATTCGTTAATTTTCCCATTTCCCAGTGTCATTGAAAATAATTAACGGAAGTATTAACTGAAGCTTCTGAGGCGATAGTCTGCGGTTGCCAATATAATTTTCTCTAGAAACAGAATCCTCCAATTCAATGTTTTTCGCAGCCAGTGAATCATGTTCGCTCAACGACTTGGAGCAACGTATGGGAACACGAACTGAAAAAAATCTAAATCAATCACAGCTTAAATTCCTGATGAAGCAAGCATCGCTTTAATTTTGCGAGTGAATTTTTGCCAAAATTGATACTATCAAAAAAGATTTTCCGGTTTCACCGAGAGCGTCCAAGAAGAAAATCACTAAAGTTCAATTGTTCATAAGCATTGCATCGTATTCACATTGCATTCCAACTCTTGATTAAATGCTTAGTGCATCGGATCGTGTGGCGCTGTCATTCCTATTTGGGCTAACATTAAACGCATGTCTTCATTCAATACCTCATTGTGAGTTTTGTATTTGGTTCACGAATCGGTGAAAATTCATGTATTTTCATATGTGTTCCGGAAACTTTCGCAGAATCATAACGAACATATCGTAAAAGAATTTCGCGTATCCATTGCTTCAATTGAGACTTATATACTTATATTCAAACATACTACACTTAGAAAAATAGCATTCTTAAATCTGAGTAAAATCCATACTCCAAGTTAGTTTAACAATTTTACTCCAGATTAGGTAAAATTTCCTTACGAGAAGGAAAATTAAATAGATATGAGTACAATTTCCTTATTTCAAATCCAGAAAAAATGGTACATATACTCAAAATAGTGTAGTAAATTTACTTAAAAACATTTTTTTGGATCTAGTAAAAACTTCTTACAATTAAGTATATTCATACTTGTGCGGAAGAAAATTTACTAGCGTTTAAGAAAGAAAATAATGCAGAATTTTTTTTGTATGGAAAAATTCCAGTTAGGATGTTTTTACTTAAAAATATGTTTATTCCTTGAAATAAAGTTAATGTGTGTACTTAAATTTATGCCAAGTTCTTCATACATTCAAGTATAAATGAACTTATAAAAAATACTTCAGAGTGTTTAGAAAAACACATTAATAGTAGTCTAAGAAGCAATTCTCGTTCGTTAGCCGAGACTTTCTTCATAAGTTCTTCAAATATTACTCTAAACAATCACTGCGAACGCGCCTACCTAGCCTCCGCAGCAGTCATTGTGAAATTTCTCAGCTCTTTATGGTATAAGTAAGATGAAACGTTTGAGAACTATACCATGTTGTCATTTTTCATACAAGTATTGCATACTCTGAAGCTAAAAAATTTATTTCAATTATCAAGTATAGTCGTAGTCAGGCTGAGTACAAATTTACTTGAATTAAGGAAAAAAATTCGAAAATTTTCCTCAGATTGAGTATAAATTTACTTGGCATGACTACAAATTTACTTAGTTTGACTAACAATTTACTTGGATTGAGGAAAAAAATCGGAATATTTTCCTCAGTTTGAGTATAATTTACTTGATTTGAGTAAAATTTCTTAAAAATTTTCCTCAGATTAAGTAAAGATTTACTTGATTTGAAGAAAAATTTTCCTCAGTTTGAGTAAATTTTACTTGCTTTGAGGAAAAGTTGAACTGGGATCAAGTTCAAAGCATGTCTTATTTTCAAGGAAAAGTTTGTACTTGATGTGAGAAATTTTTGCCTTAGCGCTATACGAAGTTCAATTTTCCTCAGTTTTAGTACATATTTACTTAATCCATGGCATACTTTTTTCTGAGTGTATAGAAAAAGGCACTTTTTTAAAAATATTCCTATTTTGCGGTCAACTATCCAAAAGTTTTTTGATCATAAAACCCAGTTCGGAATACCTCGAACAGTTTGTAACATAGATCAGCCAAATCTGTTCAGCCGTTCTCAAGTGAAGCGATTACCAACGAACATCATTTCATTTTTATTATTATTGAAGTTTCCAATATAAACAAAAAAGCAAGAAAGGTCTGACTTGTTGACTAACCTATCATTCCTATATCAGGTGAAATGTAAAGTGTTCTGTCAAATAATATAAAATCCTGGAACAATGTGACTAACTTTCATCATATACACTGTGTATACAATTGTAAAATAACATCGAATGAAGTTTCTAGATCGAAAAAATCAAATCGGGAAAGACATTTAAATCTGAGCTATAAAAACATAGAACAATGTGACATGGAGCAAACTGCCACTTTCAATAGACGACTATGTGCTTCTAGCGAAATGCTTCCACTATCCTCCAATATGTATGCTTTTTTGAAGATTGCTGCCTTATATTTACTTTTTGAATTGACTTGAAGTATTATTTCGATATATAGTATAAACACATTGGTTGCCTTCCCTTATAAGCGTGGTTTAAAATAATTGAAATTTTATATTTATTTATAAAATTATGTTTCCAATATTTGTATTTGCTTTGGTTTGTCTATATTAACAAATTTTCGCTTTTTCATTTTCCTGTAATGTTCTGTACTTTTCCGAAAATCGACAGCATCTGTGGAATGCAATCCATTGTTAAGGCTGATTTGGTCTATAACCTACACTATACAGCATAATGCAATAAAGATAATATAGAACATTTGTTTTAATTTTTAGAAATATTCAACTTATAATATTGTCGAGGAAATATTCAGTATTTTTCTATTTAGTGGAAGGTTTGAGATCAACTTCAAACTAAAATCTAAATCTAAATCAAGTTGTCTAAATTTTAGTTTGTCTATACTAGTTTTGGCGATGTGAAATTAACAACTCATAATGTGTAAATTGACAATAGTTTAAATTGTTTGATTTT
Organism: Polietes domitor; assembly: GCA_947397865.1. NCBI lineage: Eukaryota > Metazoa > Arthropoda > Insecta > Diptera > Muscidae > Polietes > Polietes domitor. The sequence continues at coordinate 124,198,984 of OX377621.1, forward strand.
ACCGATATACGAATGAAAACATTTTCGCAACTTTTAGAAAATGGATTCAACTTTAACCCACCCTAATATACACACACTCATAAGACCGTAACTCTTGGTAGCGGTGGTTGCTATGCATCCGTATTTGTTTTTATTGAATTACTACTCCTACTATCCACCATTTCAGATATAATTCCAAATGACTTTGAGAGTAAACACTGAATACATAAAGTAAACACTGAATACATAAAAATCAGAATATTTAAAATTGTCAATCATGAGTAATTTGGACGATCTATTGGGAAAGAAGAAGGCCGTCGTGTCCGTATTGGATCTGAGTCGAAATATTGTGCAATCTAGTGAAGAGTTCAAACGTCTAATGGAAAAGGTTCCCGAATACAAAATGAGGCCGATAAAAGTTCGAGCGGAAGATATTAAAATCAAAGACAAAGACTACTCATTCAAGTGGAATAAGAAGGAAATGAGAAAGCTCTTGAAAACGAATGGGGAACGGGATGCCATCTATGCTTATGCCGACCCGGTACCAACTGAAATGAAGGATGTAGTCATCTACGAACTCTGTGTAGTGCCTATCGACTGGAAGATGCTAACCACCTTGAGGCCGAAATCGAAACACGAAGAGGAGTTTTTCTCTCGCATAGTGGAGATGGGAAAACTGCAACTGAAGACGGAACAGAGGGACCGCAGGGAATTCATGCTCAACAATTGTGTTAAGAAGTTGAAAAACAAGTCGGGCATTGTGGAAACCCGACTCCACACATGTACCGAATGTGGTGAAGAAATGTGTTGCGGTAAGGCCACGTTACGTGTTAAACTACTTGTTCTAATGTAAACAATTTCAAATGCATTCCTTCTTTGTGGGCGTTTTAGGTAAAACTTGTACTGATTTCAACTACGATTTATTCGTTCGCGTCGAGCCAAAGTTTCCCAAACCTAAACCGGTATCAAACTCTTCCAACAAAGGTAAAATTAATGGGCGTAAAAAGCTATCTGGAAACGGATCAAAGAATAAATCGAAGAAAACTAAGTAAAATTTGAATAAAAACGGTGGAAACTATTTGAATTTCTATTGTTAGTTTATCTAAGTCAAAAACTGGAGTGTAATAAAGATAACAAATCGCTAAAATTGAAGAGGTTGGAAAGTAGAAATATATTTAAGAAATAAGCAAGAGACATATTTATTAGGGCGTATCGTATTTTAACGCTTTGGAGTAGCAAAAAATGGAGGAATGTGTGGGTATTACTGTCCAAAATGGAAAAATCTTAAAATTGTCCTTCAATGTGCGCAAGGACGATATGTAAAAAATCGAAAATCTGACTTTTTGAATGGTTCACCTAACACAAGCACTAAACGTCATTTATACCAAAAGATAGGTAACAGCAGCGCCTATTTTATACGAGAAACGTATGATTTTTATGGGTATTTTTCAGGATCATTTAGCTCACAGACGGCTTGATCTTGGAACGAAATATTTTACAAACCATCATTAAACAATCCGAACTTTATTTTCGTGGGGTGACTATTGAATTATTCCTTTGTCCCGCTTCTCTTTAAAAGTACGAATTTTGAAAATTACATTTACGTTGCACGTCTACGTAGTCAGTCCCTGTCTATCACCCGTAGGGGTGATCACTGATAGTCAGGGCATCGACAAGTTCTAGGATTAGGTTTTAACCAGTTATATAAAGGGGACCAGACCAATTTACAAAAGTACCTTCAAAATTATAAAAAAAATAGGTAAAAACAAGTAAGTAAGTAAGTTTCAGTCGGTTAAACCGACTTATATATACCCTCGTTTCCAGAATCAAAATTCCCAGCATTTGTTTGAAATTTTAAGAGTTTTTATATTATTTAGGGCCGAACTATTTGTGCCATACGTGGTTTTCAGACACCAGTACCCCTGTTCTGTAACTTTTGTGAGAACTTCTCGCATCGAGAAAGTGTGAAACAAAAAATTCAACTGTTTCTCGATATGTGAGTAAAAACTGTATCTGTAAATCAATGCGAAAAACGCCAATGTATTATTGGAACTTTCCAGTCACATGTCAAAAAAGTAAACAAATAAAAGTAGAAACTTCAAGTAAACAATCAAAAAATAATAAATAGACAATATAAATAAATTCATATATGTATTACATCTATTAAGAAGTGCCAATAAGTTATTTGTTGTGTTGTTTTATGTATGCCGTATTACAAAATAATAAATAAATAACAACGTTTATAGCTTTTCCGTGTTTTTGTCTATTTTTTGGTTTACATACATATGTGTAAAATACTCATTCTCGCAATGTTTTTAATTGTGAGTATTTTTGGCAATTCGAATTTGAAACTTCTCGACTGCATATTTTACAGAAACTGTTTTTCTCACATTTTTCCAGTAATGTGAGAAAAAACATATGGTGACAGAAATCTCTCACAGTTTCATGTGAGTAACAATTTTTTGTGTCAAATCACAACGTTTCAGTTTCATTTCATATATTTCATGTGAGAAATTTCTCGATGGGAGAGTTACAGAACATGGGTACAGTATAGAAGTTTTAAAAGATTTTATTTTAAATAGGATGGGGAAGGGGCGTGGCAAAACTTAAATATTTTATATGTAAAAATGAAATGATGTTCATTGGTAATAGTATCTCTTGAGAACAACTGAACCGATTTGGATGATTTTTGTCACAGACTGTTAGTATTCCGAACTAGGTTTTAAGATGAAAAAGCTTTGATATGGTTAACCGAAAAATTAAAAAAAACTGGAAGTTGCATTTGCTATGATATTTTTGAATAAAGTCTCAATTTAAGCGATTAATACGCGAAATTCTATTGGGAATGACATCGCCCAACTATCCGATGCACGACGCATTTAATCAAGAGTTGGAATGTAATGCAAAAACAGTGTGATTGCGATGCATTGCGAGAATAAGTTCCAACGAACGCCAACAAAAATATGCTTACGGATCACGCATGCGGTTTATGAACGATTGAACTATAGTAATTTTCTTCTTTGACGCTTCCGGTGGAACCGGAAAAACATTTTTGATCGTTTGATTTTGGCAAAAATTCGCTCGGAAAATATATGTGAAGACTGCCGAAAAACACTCAACACTGAATATGCCAATTAACGAAACTCCATTGTACTTTCATGGGGAAACTGGAAGTAAAGGGATAAAAATGGTAACAACCAAACCGCTGCAGATGGAATAATGAAAATCGGTATCTATTTTTGGTTGCGTAGACATAATTATAATGCAATCTTTCCATAGTCGTACTTTTAGGGTCAAAATGGGAAAAAAGGGATAAAATTTATACCGACTAAATGGTTGCAACTAAAATCATGAAATTCGGTGTGTACATTCCTCTGATTGTGTAGACGCGCAACATAAAGAATATTTGGGAAATTTCTACTTTTAGGGGAAACGGAGCAAAAGTGTACCAATCAAACAGCTGCAGATAGGATCATGAAACTCCATTTACAAATTTCTCTGCCTTCGTAGTCATTCAAAATAAAAAGCTTTCTACAAATTCGTACTTTTAGGGGCAAAATGGCGTAAACAAGAGAAAATTGGTACCAAACAAACGGTTTTATCTAGAATCGTAAAATTAGATGCGTCCACTGTGAACGCGAATGATAATAGACTTTAGGAAAAAATGGAACGTAATTCGAGGAACATACATCCCTTAACTGTGTGGAAGGTTGGAATTGAAAATGGGCGGAACCGTTCCGAAGGGAAACTTTTTATGTACATTTATTTGAAGAGTCCTCCTTTTCTCAAGTATTATTTTGATATATATATAATCAAGGACAATCAAGCAATTAAAAACATATTTGTAGACACGTCCTATAAGTGGGCGTGGTCTTTAAAATTAATAGTTAATTTTAATTCAAAATTATAATCATGAAACATCACAATTTATCGGAAGTTGTAAAAGAAACCATAAGAAGGATATATCTTTTGGGAGAGACAAAAAGTGTAACGCATTGAAGGAGTGACTTACGACCCCAAAGTATGTTTGGACCAAATACGTTTCACGATATGTTAAGTTGTTTGAGTCGTGGCCGTCCGTCTGTATGGCTGGTGTACACGATAACTATCGCAAGGAGTTAAGGAATTTATTCCTTCCCCCATTCCCCTTCCCACATCCCCCTGCGAGGGGGAAACGCTGATCGACCTTAAATTGAATGCGTTCCACAAAGAGATTGAATTCTAGCAATCGTTTAGTTTATTGGGTGGAGTAGACCGTGGAATCACTGGCAGTGTTTGGAAAAATCATCAAAAGAATTATTGCAGCGGAATTTTATGCAAATTCCATTTTTAATCCATCTTTGCATAAAATATACAAATTGCTATGCAAAACATGCTAACATAATATTGGTTTTATCATTTTACTCATGAGAATCATTTGCGGGAAGTCGTCATTCAATTATAACCATCCTTTCAAAATTTACTTTTAAAAATCGGGTGTCTAGTCATTATTCGTTCTAATTTCTACCACAGACTTAATGTGAGCCATCGTATATTCACTCCGACAGGTTGCACGTTGGAATTTCTTTAATCTGCGTATCCAGTGGCAATTTGATTGTTGAATTTACTTCGATCTTATTCAACAACTTTGATGCAATGCCGATGAAGCCAGTACAATTAACTTCTTCGAGTGAATCGTAGCAAATACTCCAGACTGGCCGTTCCACAACACATGATTCTGTTCGTCGGTTGGAGATTGCTGTGGAATCACCAGTAATGTAAAGCACGATGTTTCCCGGTTCCACCGGGTGCGTCCATTGCTTGACTTAAGACTTATAGCCTTGAATTCGTTCAAAAATTCTATGGAAAATGCAATTCAAGGTTTTTAAAAAACCTTGTTCAGACTACTACGAACAGTCTGTAACAAAAATCAGCCAAATCGGTTCAGCCGTTCTCAAGTGATGCGATTACCAACGAACATCATTTTATTATACCCTACACCACATCGTGGAATGTGGTATTATAAGTTAGTTTTCCGGCAAATGTTTGTAACATCAAGAAATAATCGAGCTAGACCCACCTTTAAGTATAGAATCTGAATCCGAGTCTACACGTCGCAATTGTTTTTTTTTAGCCAAAGACGATCGCTATTGAATTTGGAGAAAATTGCCTCTGATTTTGATATCCATACAAATATCCCTTTTTCACTATCACTGCTCTAGAATACGTATTTTGCATGGGATCTTGATAAAACTGCTCTAAAATGTACATTTTACATCGGATTTTTATCAAATTACCCATATCGTCTTATATTTCAACTAGAAACATCTATTATGACAGTTAATTATATGGGTCCATGTTTTGGTATAGTCTCCATACAAATGGTCCCCTACATTGCAACTTGATAATATTTTGCAGATCATATTTTATTTCAACAACAACAGCATATCTACGTTGAAAGTTATCTATATGGGTGTACTTTTTAATTTAGCGCCCTTTATATAAAAATTGATCAAATTTTGGAAATAATGTTATATATTAACTAAGAATATTTTGATATAACTCCCATACAAATGGGGCCCCAGTTTCCACTATTGCCGCTCTATAACCCACATCCTGATCAAATGTTCCTGATGATGATATTTTTCAATTGGGAATACCTTCCGTGAATGGGAACTACATAGACTCATGCTATGGGAACTACATAGACTCCAAATCTTGTTATAGACCCCCTTATAAATGTCCGTCCGATTTATACTATTACCTCTGTAAAATCTTCATTTGTCGTCGGATCTTGATTACATTTTTCAGATCATGGTTTATTTACTTTGGAAACACTTAACAGAAATGTTTTTAAATGCAACTGTCGCACCAATTTTCATTAGTACCTCCTTAAAACCTTCATATTATATTACATCTGGATCAAATTTTCCGGATAATGGGTTATTTCGCATAGGAACACCGACTGTTTAAGTGTGCGATGGGTCCATATTTTCGTATTGCCCCCATAAACTTGGATCCAGTTTTAATGTAGACCCCAGTCAAATAGACCTTCGATACGATTCTAGATTCTATTTTCCACATCACGTTATATTGCATCTAGAAACACTTACTGTAAAAGTGGAGCACTACGCAAAGATGAGCGGTGGGTATATATTTGCGTATGTTCCTTCCGGTATGTTTACATAGCAGTCAAGGTTATTACAGCCAATCTTGATGAAATTGATCAAATTTATACAAAAAATCACCTACATAAAACACCTGGGTTTAGTAATTAAAACAAAAAAATTAAGGGTGTAGGATATCATATAGTCGGCCTATCCGACTTTAGCCTTTCCTTAATTGTTTTTATTATATAGAATAATTCTCATATCATCTGCTACATTTTTGTTTTGACTAATTCCATGTGAAACGGAACGAAAATTTCCATTAGGTTCTGTGATTAGCAAATGTGCACTTCTGAATGTAAAATGAAATGCAATTTCGCATTTAAATCAGGAGTTTTATTTACACTTACTTACACTAAAATACTTATAAACGCAACCAAAAAAATATTTATTGGGTCGAACTAAACGTTCGTATTTGGCCCTCTTAATCGGACCTCGGACGAATTTCCTCATAGACAAAAAAACAATCTCCACATTCAATTAAAACGCAGAATGGATCAAAATAAACATTAAAAATTGGGCCTAATTATTCTGTCCGGAACTCATGAACATAAATAAAATTGGTGTTAATGTTGAACAATATCCTTTACATGTATGTATATACATTAGGATGGGTCGCGAAAATAAAATAAAAATTGGATTGTTTAATGATGATTTACAAAATATTTCGTCCCTAGGTCGAGCCATCTGTGAGCTAAACGCTCCTGAAAACACCTCCAAAAATCATTCTTGAATTAATAGACCCTTGAAAGAACTTTAAATATAATTTTTTTCTATTGTCTTAGTGTAACTTCTTGGTTGAATTTTTGTCAATTTTTTGTGGTTTTTCGAAGTGACAGCCAAAAACTCATATTTCATTGAAACGTTTTGTAGAAGATGATAGAAGGAATCAATACCTATCGAATGATGCCTAAATTATGAATATCGGACTATAAATGACGCCACTGACTTCATATTTGTGAAATAATTTTATACAGGAGATGGATTTTCAGAGCAAAAATTTACAAACTCATTTTACTAAAAGTGCTGCGACGTCAATTTACTTCCGTTTACATCATTTAGGCGTCATTCGAAAGGTATTGATGGTATTTAATTTTTTTATAAAGTACTAGCACAAAATATAAAAAAGTTTTCAGTTGTCAGCAGGTCCGTGCGCAGGGCGGGGAGTTTTGGGGGTTCAACCCCCCCCAGACAGGTTTCGAATATATACTTTTTAAAACCTTCTAGACTTTCTGAAGCAATAAAATATAGAATTTTTGAGGTCTTTTTAAAATAACTCGTCTGAAATGGTAATTTTGCAGTAAAATCATGAAAACACGAAAACTACATAAAAAATCGTGGACACTTTCTTGAATTTCGGACAGAGGTTATGAAAAATACAAACAAACTAAACGAATTGTGCCAATTTCAAGATTGTGTAATGCAAATTTCGCTAATGGACACCAAATTTTTCGGAAAATTTTAATTTTTTTATTAACCGGTACCACTTCTTGGCATTCGACTAGAGCTATATCTTATGAACTTTTAATTGTGTACTACAATATAAGTTTGGAAATTTAATAACAAAATCGTTTAGTAATTTAAAGTGTAAATAAGAATCACTATAATAAAATAATGAAATCTAAAATATTCTTAATAAAAGCAAATAATTTGCTTGATGCTTGTAGAGCGCTAAGATGTAACATTTGCTATTGGACATTTTTATGGAGCTGTATCTAAATCTGAACCGATGTGTGTCCTATTTTGATCACAGAGGCAACAACAACGGTTTCTGTTACTTCCAATGTTTTGGGAGTTTGCAATTATATTACAAATCCATTTCGACTTTCTCTCTTTGTTCATTTACAACAACTGATGACATGTTTACCGCAAACAAACTAATTTTTCCAAAAAAACGAAGTTCACGTGTCTACGAAATGTATTTTTTCTCTGCGTGTGGGTCTCTATTTAAAAATCTACTTTAAAGTTGCGAAATAATAAGAAATAAGTTTTAACTTACTAAAAATTTAGTTATATTTCTCACTTATGTCAAATCATTTTTCAGAGTTAGTATTTTTTTTGTACATATGTAGCAAGTATTATTCAAAAGAGAAATAACAAATTCAGTAACTTGGATCAACGTAGGAAGACGTAACTCTAAAATACCAATTATTTGGTTTTTTGGAATTAAAATTTCTAGTTGTTTCTTCTTGCATTTCATAAAACATTTTTCTAGATTTAGGGCATATCGTACTATCAAATTCCATCATTTCGCGTTAATAGCATTTTTTCCTCCCCAGTTATCAGGCTAAAATAGGAAAAATGTAGTCAAAAAATGTGAAAAGTATATTTAGAAAAATCGGCGTAACTTTTTATTATATTGAGAATACCAAAATATTCCTTTGGCATGTGATTGCTGACTTCATGGGGAATATTTGTGTATGAAAGGTTTCAGAATTATGAATGAAGAAAGTTAAAATATAACGAATTGCAACGGCAAATTTTGGATTTTTCATCAATTGCAGTGATTGGCGACTGGCTACATATATGTTACAAGCGACCAAACTGACGGATGAAGCTGGAGTCTTTAAATTCGCTGTGTACATCACAGAAAATGCGTTTTCAGTATAACATTGCCAAGATTTCATAAAAAAAGTTATGGATTTTACAATAAATCTTATTTATATATTTGGGCATTAATAGATATGTGCTTATTTCAACATTCATAGTGCTCAATTTTAAACATACATAAGTATGAAACATGAAACCGAGAATAATAGGAAATTTCGAAAACTTTTTAATCGTAGCAATTATTAAACCTTTTTGGTAGAAGAATGATTAATAATTTCTCTTCAAATTAAGGAGAAAATCTGTTTTTTCGCTCTCCTGAAAAGTTATGTTTTTGTTCATAGCCACTTATGAATATAAGCCCTCGATATGTATGTATGTAATTTCAAGCAACTATTTAAAAAAAGAAGTTCTACACTTAGAGAACAAGTCTGTAACAAAAGCAGCGATTGGCTGCTGCCTATCAGCAGATACTTTTCTGCTATTACAGCTTTTTGCAGTTTTCTGCAACCTTACATCACCATTCACACTGCTAAAGAGTTTGCAGTCTGCTAAAGTTGGCAGTTGTTAATTAAAATATAAAAATAGATAAGCGTTCATAAGCGAGTTTAGCTCGAATTTCCTTTTATATTAGCTTGGGACAATATGCGTATCATATATATTGCTAAAAACAGCAAACAGCTGTTTACCACCTCAGCAGATACAAATCTTTTTTTTAACAGCAGAAAATCTGCTCTTTCAGTAGACTTTCTGCTTTCTTTTACTGACATATTCTTTGAGTGTACTGATAGATGGATTACTGAAATGCAATTTTGCCGACGATGTCTGTCGGAATCAAAATATTTCTCGAAGATCCTGATAATAAAATATGAGTGGTTTCCAAACGCTCCAGTAAAAATTTCCTAAAAAGTTGGAAAATTAACTAAGTATGAGTAAAGTTTCTTTCTTTCAAAGCCATAGTAAATAGTTCATTTACTAGAAATAGGGCAGTAAATTTACTTAGCAACATTTCTTTGGATCTAATAAAAAATTCTTACAATTGAGTAATTTACTACTTGTGTGGAAAAACATTACCAAAGTAAGAAAAAAATCAGAATTTTATGCCGAGTTCTTCATACATTTAAGTATTAATGAACTTATAAAAAAAAAGAAAAAATCTTGAATATTAATCTAAGAAGCAATTCTCATTCGTTTGCAGAGACTTATTTCTTAAATACATTATGAATTATTTTAAACAGCCACTGCGAAGGCGTCTATCTTGCCTTCGCAACAATCATGGAGTAATAGCTAAACTCCTTATGGCAGAGGTATCATGAAACTTTTGAGAAATATTTCATGTTGTAATTTTTTGTATCAGTTTTGCATACTCTGAAGCAAAACTATTTGTTTGATTTTTTAGTTAAATTGAACTTATTTTAATTTCACCTTTTTTCCTTGTATAAATAAAATATTCCTCAGTTTAAGTAAAACTTTACTCGTTTTGAAGAAAAAAATCAGCAAAATTGTCCTCACTTTGAGTAAATATTTACTTGATTTTAGTAAACATTTACTTAGTTTTAGGAAATTTTCAGCAAAATTTTACTAAGATTTAGTAAAAATGTACTTAGTTTTAGGAAAATTTTGCTTAAATTTAGTAAAAAATACTTGGTTTTAGGAAAAATTTACTTAGATTTAGGAAAATTTCAGTAAAATTCTTCTTATATTTAGTAAAAATGTACTTGGTTTCCTAAATTTTAGATAATTTTAACTCATTATAGGGTTAACTTTGTTATGAGTGTAGATGAACACCCCCCCCCCCCCAGGGGAAAATCCTGCGCACGGGCCTGGTTGTCCAATAATTCGACAAATAAGTTACTCTAAGACAAGAATCAAAAATTTATATTTAAAGTGTATCCGAAGGTCTATTAATTCAGAAAAAAATTTGGACAAAAATGCAACGTAAACTAATTATACGGGAAGAACATGATTTTTTGAGGTGTTTTCAGGAGCGTTTAGCTCACAGATTCATTTTCTAAGACGCTAGCTTTCGCGAAGCGCTAATTTGTAGTAAATTCTTTGTGGGATTAAATTCCTGTAAAAACTAATCTTAATACCCTAAAAATTCAAAATCTATCGTTAAATTTTCAATTCCTTTTGTGTGTTAGCTGTTTTCCTTATTGTTACGGGCTTTACTTATCGGTAGACCTCAAAGATATGCACCGTTTGTGGAATTTATGACAAAAACGCTGGCTATAAAAGGTTTGTGGCAAAATGGTTTATAGCACCACTTTATGGTATTTGGTTCACAAATCCGCTGTTATTTTATAAATGTTGATTCTTAACCCTGCTAAATGGAGAGTTTATGGACTGATTTTATCACCACCTACCGTCTAACAAGGGAACTTTTTATATTGTTCACAGTCGTGGCCACTTAATACTACACGGACCCTATTTAATAGCCTTGCCACACTGCATGCGAAATGTAGTTTAAATAACATAAGGTCGATTTTCAAATTCAAATTTGTATGCCATCTGACATTTGTAAATCGACCTTATGCCATTTAAACTAGATTTCACATGCAGTGTGAAAAGGCTATACTTAGAGATGCCAAGAATGGAAATCGGCCAAAATATATTTTTTTATATAATTTATTTAGTAAAAAATACCTTATACCTTATTTATTTCAACATGAAATGCGTGAAGAAAATTCAAAACTGCAATTCAATATAACTCATCAGTCTTTTTTATTTAAATCACCAAATTGTTGTGACGCTTCTTTATTTCACAAATATCATCTGTATTGTGTGATCAATTGTTCAATTCAAAGCATTATTATTATAAAATATATTCTACTAGCATAAATCGTGTTCAAAACTCAAATAAATTTGTAAAAGTCCTCAATAAAAATCTGTTAGACATCTTCTACAGTTTCAGACGTATATCATCTGGTTCAAGTGTAATATGGACTGTCTGACTGGGGGTTATTTGCTATATAATTACACTTTATATTCCAGAAGTTCATTCTGGAATCAAAATTTGTTTTATATTTTCTGTAGAAATTCTCTGTGTGGATTCTGTTGCAAATGTCAGAAATTAGATAAAAGTTTTTGGTAAAATTAATTAATAAATTGACACGGATAAAAAATCCGAAAACGGTTTCAAACCCTTGATTATTTTCTTCTTCGTATCTTTGCACACTTATAAGCCTTAACTTTATTTAAACAACACATTTAGTAAGGAGTAAAACGCTTTGTTTTTTAAATGATTTCGAACCGATCGATAACGATCTTCTGTGTATTCAGGCAGTTATGTTTGGAGCCCAAGTACAATTGTACAACATCCGCGTACATGTGAATTCTGCATTAAATCAAGTGGAAGGTCATTTGCATATAAAGAGAACAAAAGTGGGTCCAAAATTGAACCATGGAAATACCTCTAGATATGGAAAGTGGATTAGACATAGAATTATGACTGACTGACACCTGTTACATAGAGCATTAAGTCTAGAATGTCGTGGTTAAGGTTTGAATTTTCGGCACTTTTTATATCCCAGGAAAGGGGAATTATTTTTTCGATTACCCGGGATAGTACGGGAAATCGTCAATATATTGTTTTCTATTAGAAGTTTAATAAAGTAAATTATTATATTCCGATTTGTAAAGAAATCTTTCGGGCTAAAAGAAATAATATTCTTATGGGAATCACAATGGGCCGAATTTAGTTGGCCTCGAGTGAACTCGTCGGCTCTGCCCACAGCGATAGATAATGATATTGCACACTCGAGAGATGTATTATTAATTGTTAATAAATTATCAGTTCCCTTATTTGTAACTTCGTAAACCTAAATTTATATTTTGAGGCAGCAATATTGTAATTTTTATGGATATATTATTAGATAATTTATTAGTAAAATTGTATATAACCTGTACGATTTCTTCACAGATATCAGCATATCAGGAAAAAAGTTTATCGGATTTTATTCATACTCAGTTTTTTAGGAAATGGGATGATTTTTGCATGTTTCAATTTGGTAGTATAATTAGTTAATTAAGGTAACATGTGCGATAAGATTAATTTCAAGAACTTTGGATATATATTGTCGGATCCAGTTGCATTAGAATTTATTGCGGCACAACTTGACAACACTTCTGTATATGTTATACAGGAAAATTCAAAGGATTTTGCAGGCGTCGTAAAAATCTGGATTTGTTTAGCTCATTAGATTCAAATAATTGTTCCTGGAGTTCGGTACATATCACAATTCCACTAACTTGCATTTCTGTATTACTTTTTCAGAGAAGAAGCTTTGTAGCTCCTCCAGTGATAATAAGCTCTCTGTGCTGAATTAATGATTTCATTTCCGGGTTGAACCATTATGTTTTTGGTGTCGTTTGAAGGGTATGTTATATTAAATGAAAATGAAACAAAAATTTGGGTTTTCAAAAATCGCAAAAAATCACTATATTTGAATCGTTTTTCAAGTTAGGTAGAATAGAGCTAAGCAAATTCGGTTAGTTTGGGAAGTTATTACGTTAGGACGATTAAGTACACAGAAAAAGGTGCATCTGATAATTTCATCTATGAAATTGTTATAGTAAAACAAAAATATCCAAACAATCATTTATTTGAATTTTTGAAATCTTTTTGAAAAGTCAAAAAAAGCACTCAATTGACTAAAACTTTAGTCAGAAACTCTACTTTTTCTAATTACATATTTAATTGGAAATTATTTTCTGGCACTTCATGGAATTGACAAAATTTCAACGACATGCGCGCCATCGCCTTACACACATGTGCCAATTTTGATAGGAAGAATTTGGAAAATTAAAAATTTAGAATTAAAAAATAGAAAATTATTAAAATTAAAATAAAAATTTTGTGCTTAGTGACACTAAATACAAGGTATTTATTTTTAAAATTGCAGTGATTTGGCGTTGTTGTTATTTTTTCGTAACTAACACTCTTCCGCAAACTGTGGCTATGTGAGTACTCGGAGGGTTAATTCTCCGTATATCAAGATGGTATGAACGCGCGACTATAATTTTAACATCTCCGGCTCGGAAAAAATTTAATAAATATGTGAATTTCTTCATTGAGTTCAAATATTTTCAATTAACGACATTTGAATTTGTGCATTTTTTAATTGAATTCAAATATTTTTTGTGTATCAACATATTTGGAGTACTATACAGTGAGAGTCTTGACATTCATTGTGTGTGAGTTAGTTTTCGAAATTGTGCAAATAAATCGGCGTTATTGGAAAAGTGGTGAAATTAAAATCTAATATCAACTTCTATGACACCGAAACTTCTTAAAGTTTTATTATTATTATTAATTAGGGTAGTTGGGAAAAAATGGACGGTATTGGAGAAGTGGGCGTGGTACATCGCATACGAAATTAAAAAAATGTTTTAGAGCAGTTTAGCACTGCTTTCGACTGTATCTTGCGATCGCATATTTCAAAAACTGTATTAGACCGTGGAACCCCAACAAAACTGATTGCCCTTATTAAAGCCAAATATGATGTCCCCAACTTTATTCTTGGAAGATTAGATTATGTCGATGATATCTGTTTCCTCTCAACAAAACATTCTGATATGCAAAGTTAATAAAAATAATACCAAACAACCAAAACTCGTTTCACATTGGTTCCGCCGAAATTGAACTTGTTAATAACCTCACATATCTCGGCAGTATCGTATTACAATTTTCAATTGGAAATTTTAGATGGTGTCTGTGATCAATTAGCATTGGCAAGACTTAAATTATAATAGTAACTCTTGTATTTAGTTTTTGAATTGAAGGAATAAGAAATGCAATAATGTATTGATCTGTTGACATTAAATTATTTAATACCTTGAGTTGCCTCAGTTTATCGAGTTAGTCATAGTCAAGAATCTCAATGCGTACATATATCAAATGGGCGAATTTCTAAAATGTATTGTTACACGCAAAGAAGAAGAAGAATTTGCTGATTTGTTAGTCTATGTATGATATGAATTGTAAGTGAAAACTTTTTTAAGTTGTTCATGTAAATAATACAGCTGAAGAAATAATTAATAATACTCAAATTGGGAGGTGCTATAATTTTTGTTGGGGAGGTTTAGTCCTTCTCAGGAATCCCACTTCCTACGAAATGCGCATGGCAAAACTGGTTTCGAGAAATAACTTTAGGAAAATAATCACGAAAAAATAAATATAAAACTGAATTTTGAAGAAGCAGTTAGTTAAATATAATTATGTTGCAAAATATATGAATACATGTTATGTTAGATCAAAAATAAATTAAAAATGATTTTTTACATATCTTGAATAGTTTTGAAACGAAATAATTCGAAAGATCACGCTGCGCAACGCCTATTGTAGAGAAGGATATTCAAATACGTTTTAATTTGTACATATACAAACTATTCTAGTTATAAAACTATTTTAAAGTGATACTTTTAAAATGTAATGGTTGAATTCGCCCATGTGCGGGCACATACACGCAAGTTGAGGAGCATTTTACACAAACACAATATGATTTTGAAACTATTTTTGAAGTTAAGGAGTTGAACTGGAGCAGGGATACGTAGTCTCTAAAAATCATATATAGTTTATAATTTCCAACAAAGCAATGTACACATTTTTAATAATATCTGGAATCTTTATTTTTTAATTTTCTCCTAATTTGACGTAATTTTTGCAATATATCATTAAATCAAAATATATTATAAAATAGCGTGAGTGACGTATTAAGGCTATCATCCATTAATTCGGTCTGTCATTATAAAATATCTTAATAATATGAAATGAAAATCGAAATAACCACTCACATTAGACGTTCTTGATTTTCTATTACCATCCAAAAGCAATTTGCTGTTTATACTCTCCACGAGAGTATTATGTCCTTGTGCATTTGTTTATAACACACAAAACGAGGGGATAAAGACCCATTGTTAATTATACCAATCGACTTAGAATCACCTTTTGAATCGATTTATCAATGTCCGTCTGTTTGTCCATCTATTTTTGTAATCACGATACAGGTCGCAATTGTAGCCAGAACCAATTTGACTCTTTTCACTTAGATACCGCATATTTTAACAGATTTTCATCAAAATTGGCCAAACATCTTATATTTAAACCTATGGTGAAAATAGGTGAGATCGGTTCACATTTATATATACACCTATGGTGAAAGTGCGTAAGATCTGTTCCGAATTAGATATAGCCCCAATACAAATGTTGCTCCCAAATGTTTAACCGTTTTTTGCCAAACTATATATATTATATTTCACCTATTTCATCGTTTCAAAAATCTAACTTATTCATGTGATTTTATTTGTGGTTATTGTCAAAAAGAATTGCACAGTAGAGAGCATTCCAGAAATTCAGAGAGCGATGGATACATCAGATCCTCATATTTCCAGTGGAAGTCTTCGATCACGAATAAAAAAGAATTTAAAAATGTTGTAATTGACCTTCTAGGAATATCTGAAATAATTGGACAAAATCTTGAGATATATGACTAAGAGCTATCTATATATATATATAAATGAATCTGTGTTTGTAAGTTTGTTTGTTCCTTATAGCAGCCTAAACCACTGGACCGATCTTTTTGAAATTTTTCCAGTATATTTATGTTAAACTGGTGGTGAAAATAGGCTATATAATTTTTTTGATATTTTCAGTGGGCGTGGAACCTCCCACACAAATTGAGGATGTATTCGCTTTTATAAATTAGCATAAGTTCTGTTGCAGCGAGAGCCTAGAATTTTGTGAAAGTTCACTAATTGATAGTCTGCACAGTTATGCCAAAAATGGTTGGTATTGGAAAAGTGGGCGTGGCACCTCCCATATGAAGTTTAAACCTATTATGAAATAAGTTCAGTTCTATGACAGCTACAATAATGAAATTTTGTGTCAATGTGCGTAGTTGTGCGGTATTAGTACAGTGGGCATGGTAGTCAGTTCTATGACACCTAAATAGTTGTGCAAATATGGGCGGAAAGTGGGTGTGATACTTCCCATACGAAATTAAAACCTGTTTTGGGTATATTTGACACCGAGACGGGCGGAAAGTGGCCGTGACCATTCCCATACGAAATTAAAACCTGTTTTAGAGAATATTCGACACCGAGACTAATAAGTTGTTGTGTGAGTTAATTTAATCACAACTGCTTAGATAATATACAAATAATAATAGGTATTCATGAGCACTGCTAAAAATAATGAAGGGTCATCCAGTAGCCCCTATAACCACTAGGGATTCAAAATGTAAATCATCTGGAAAACACATCTCTCTATGGATTTGAAATTTCGTCAAGATATCTGATCCGTTACAATTAATTCCTTAAAAAACGATTTGGAACCACTGCCGGTCACCTAGACAACAAATCCAAATGGAAGTATTAATATGCCTTCCACATGATGTCTGATCGGGGAATCGATTTATCAATGTCCGTCTGTTTGTCCATCTATTTTTGTAATCACGATACAGGTCGCAATTGTAGCCAGAACCAATTTGACTCTTTTCACTTAGATACCGCATATTTTAACAGATTTTCATCAAAATTGGCCAAACATCTTATATTTAAACCTATGGTGAAAATAGGTGAGATCGGTTCACATTTATATATACACCTATGGTGAAAGTGCGTAAGATCTGTTCCGAATTAGATATAGCCCCAATACAAATGTTGCTCCCAAATGTTTAACCGTTTTTTGCCAAACTATATATATTATATTTCACCTATTTCATCGTTTCAAAAATCTAACTTATTCATGTGATTTTATTTGTGGTTATTGTCAAAAAGAATTGCACAGTAGAGAGCATTCCAGAAATTCAGAGAGCGATGGATACATCAGATCCTCATATTTCCAGTGGAAGTCTTCGATCACGAATAAAAAAGAATTTAAAAATGTTGTAATTGACCTTCTAGGAATATCTGAAATAATTGGACAAAATCTTGAGATATATGACTAAGAGCTATCTATATATATATAAATGAATCTGTGTTTGTAAGTTTGTTTGTTCCTTATAGCAGCCTAAACCACTGGACCGATCTTTTTGAAATTTTTCCAGTATATTTATGTTAAACTGGTGGTGAAAATAGGCTATATAATTTTTTTGATATTTTCAGTGGGCGTGGAACCTCCCACACAAATTGAGGATGTATTCGCTTTTATAAATTAGCATAAGTTCTGTTGCAGCGAGAGCCTAGAATTTTGTGAAAGTTCACTAATTGCTAGTCTGCACAGTTATGCCAAAAATGGTTGGTATTGGAAAAGTGGGCGTGGCACCTCCCATATGAAGTTTAAACCTATTATGAAATAAGTTCAGTTCTATGACAGCTACAATAATGAAATTTTGTGTCAATGTGCGTAGTTGTGCGGTATTAGTACAGTGGGCATGGTAGTCAGTTCTATGACACCTAAATAGTTGTGCAAATATGGGCGGAAAGTGGGTGTGATACTTCCCATACGAAATTAAAACCTGTTTTGGGTATATTTGACACCGAGACGGGCGGAAAGTGGCCGTGACCATTCCCATACGAAATTAAAACCTGTTTTAGAGAATATTCGACACCGAGACTCCTAAGTTGTTGTGTGAGTTAATTTAATCACAACTGCTTAGATAATATACAAATAATAATAGGTATTCATGAGCACTGCTAAAAATAATGAAGGGTCATCCAGTAGCCCCTATAACCACTAGGGATTCAAAATGTAAATCATCTGGAAAACACATCTCTCTATGGATTTGAAATTTCGTCAAGATATCTGATCCGTTACAAT
This sequence comes from Polietes domitor, assembly GCA_947397865.1. NCBI lineage: Eukaryota > Metazoa > Arthropoda > Insecta > Diptera > Muscidae > Polietes > Polietes domitor. The sequence goes on from OX377621.1 coordinate 124,217,416, forward strand.
TAATTCCTTAAAAAACGATTTGGAACCACTGCCGGTCACCTAGACAACAAATCCAAATGGAAGTATTAATATGCCTTCCACATGATGTCTGATCGGGGAATCGATTTATCAATGTCCGTCTGTTTGTCCATCTATTTTTGTAATCACGATACAGGTCGCAATTGTAGCCAGAACCAATTTGACTCTTTTCACTTAGATACCGCATATTTTAACAGATTTTCATCAAAATTGGCCAAACATCTTATATTTAAACCTATGGTGAAAATAGGTGAGATCGGTTCACATTTATATATACACCTATGGTGAAAGTGCGTAAGATCTGTTCCGAATTAGATATAGCCCCAATACAAATGTTGCTCCCAAATGTTTAACCGTTTTTTGCCAAACTATATATATTATATTTCACCTATTTCATCGTTTCAAAAATCTAACTTATTCATGTGATTTTATTTGTGGTTATTGTCAAAAAGAATTGCACAGTAGAGAGCATTCCAGAAATTCAGAGAGCGATGGATACATCAGATCCTCATATTTCCAGTGGAAGTCTTCGATCACGAATAAAAAAGAATTTAAAAATGTTGTAATTGACCTTCTAGGAATATCTGAAATAATTGGACAAAATCTTGAGATATATGACTAAGAGCTATCTATATATATATAAATGAATCTGTGTTTGTAAGTTTGTTTGTTCCTTATAGCAGCCTAAACCACTGGACCGATCTTTTTGAAATTTTTCCAGTATATTTATGTTAAACTGGTGGTGAAAATAGGCTATATAATTTTTTTGATATTTTCAGTGGGCGTGGAACCTCCCACACAAATTGAGGATGTATTCGCTTTTATAAATTAGCATAAGTTCTGTTGCAGCGAGAGCCTAGAATTTTGTGAAAGTTCACTAATTGCTAGTCTGCACAGTTATGCCAAAAATGGTTGGTATTGGAAAAGTGGGCGTGGCACCTCCCATATGAAGTTTAAACCTATTATGAAATAAGTTCAGTTCTATGACAGCTACAATAATGAAATTTTGTGTCAATGTGCGTAGTTGTGCGGTATTAGTACAGTGGGCATGGTAGTCAGTTCTATGACACCTAAATAGTTGTGCAAATATGGGCGGAAAGTGGGTGTGATACTTCCCATACGAAATTAAAACCTGTTTTGGGTATATTTGACACCGAGACGGGCGGAAAGTGGCCGTGACCATTCCCATACGAAATTAAAACCTGTTTTAGAGAATATTCGACACCGAGACTCCTAAGTTGTTGTGTGAGTTAATTTAATCACAACTGCTTAGATAATATACAAATAATAATAGGTATTCATGAGCACTGCTAAAAATAATGAAGGGTCATCCAGTAGCCCCTATAACCACTAGGGATTCAAAATGTAAATCATCTGGAAAACACATCTCTCTATGGATTTGAAATTTCGTCAAGATATCTGATCCGTTACAATTAATTCCTTAAAAAACGATTTGGAACCACTGCCGGTCACCTAGACAACAAATCCAAATGGAAGTATTAATATGCCTTCCACATGATGTCTGATCGGGGAATTGGGAAACAACAACCTAACCCATATGCCTGATCTTCTCATTCTCCAGCAAAAAATCTTTCCGAAAATAGCATCGACATATTGGGTGTCCAGGGAAAAAGCACATACATACAGATGCTAATTATAATCCTTTACAGAATTCGTATAATTCAAGAACAGTGTATAACCAAAATGATAAGTATAACATTTCGTGTATTATAATTATGAGATAACCGTCTACGTGGAGTGATCCCAAGACTTTGTTTTTTGCTATTGAAAATAAACACATTGGGCTAAATCTAGAGAAAAAAGAAAATTGTTAAAATCGAAGGGGGCATTACTTTATAAAAAATTAAGTACTTTAGTTTTTCCCCACTAGAATCCATCTATTTAGGGGCTCAATCAAATCGGATTTTAGTGTCTCGTGGTTCTAGAGAAGTCAATAAACTCGTATTAGGCGGGAACTGTGATGTGATGGGAGCAGTCACCAGAAAAAAATTGAAATCGGATGGATTAATTGGAATTATCACAAATGGTTTTCTGCGGCTAACATTTTTGAGAATCCTTAACCTCTTTTTGTGAAAAATATTCCTTGACCGACAAGTTTTTCTCTATTTGTTTTTTCTTCCGAGAAACACAAGAATCGCTTCACTTTATTAATTTGGTAAGACTGTTATTTTCACAAGCATAAAGCTGACGCTATGCCATTACATCTTCTTCCACCATTATATTCTGTCAAATTATATATACACCCCCTTCGTCCAAACCCCCTTCTCGCACTATAGGACAAAAGTCTGAACAGTGTAAGTACAAAAAGAACATATTCTACTTGTCGAACGATATGCTTGAATTTTGGGCCGCTTTATTTTTGGTCCCATTCTAGTTCTATTTATTGTTTACAATTATTTAAGTATAATGAATTAAAACATAATTTCAAGTTGATTTTCCAAATAATTGTCAAGGATATTTGCTGCTGATCACATAAGATGTTCTATTCATCATCGTTATCGCAGGAGCTATAATCTTCATCAATACTTGAATTAAATTTGATTTATGTTCTGAACTATATTTGCCATAATCGGAAACTAATAATTCTTTTACTTCCGGAGGAATTATAAAGAGCTTCCTTTGTCGTATCAGTCAGGGGATCAGATGTATCCATGGATTATAAAGTGTTGTGCCAAATTTAAAGAAAATCGGGAATGTGGCTTTTACAGCGGAAAAATCCTTCCCGATTTCACTTTTTACCGAATTGAATTGCACTGGGGTAGAAAATGGAGGATATCATTAGGCTTTCCATACTTGCAATTATATTTATGTTGTACGTCTAGGCAGTTAGAAGACATCGGCTCCCACGATTTCTGCTACAGCAATTATGTTGGTACCATTTTTATTCCTTATATATATATATATATAAATGAGCGCCCCGGTAGTCGAGTTGGAAGCGTGCTCGGTTATCAGTGTGAGGGTTCAATTCCCACCAGAGGCTCGACTACCGGGGTGCACATTTATATCATTATCATGTTACATGTTTAAAAGATGTTACAACATAATTCCATGTTTTGACACGGAGTACTTAAAATTCCACCCATATTAGAACATCTGGGTTTAGAATTCAATACATCAGACATTGTCAAACCTTTTTTTTACTGGTCATACTAATGCAACACCTAACATTTTTCACACTTTTTTCCTTTTAAGCTAATAACAGCGACATCAATCATTATCATTATTAAAATTACAGGAATAAAAAGACGATATGACTTAGCGATAACGAGCAATGATACAAGCAATTTTGACTACTTTTTTTAATAAACCACTTCTGGAAATAAAGTTGTCGCCAAATTCATTTTGCAATAAATCGATTGCGCCATCTTGTTTTGTCTGAACAAAATGTCGTTGGTGTTTAGCTGATTAATTTGTGGAAACAAAAATTCTGTCAGCATGGCTCATTTCGGAGTCTTCTTCAATACTTCCCGCTAATGCAGCAAGACTCTCGGTCTTGTTGACGATTTAGCTTTTAGAAGAGTACAATTAGTACGATAACGATCAATAACTGTAAGAATTGCTTGCTCACTAGGCCGATTATGATGACCGTAAAATGGACGAAGTGCTCTATGAACTTCGCGAACAGATTTATTTTTTCAATGTTTCCACTCAATTGGAAGTGTTGTTCTGGCGTTAAACGATTCCCGATGATTTGACAAACCCTAGCTATCGATATCTATAGTTGTCATGCAGCTTAAAAAAAATCATTTATAAGACGAGTTTTATGTGCGCAAATGTGAAGTCGACATTCAAATTTATCTATATTCTATCCCACGTTCCTTTTAGTTGCATGTTTTAAAGTTATTATTATTATTTTTTTATTTATTTATTATGAATTACAATACAAAGTAAATTTATATTCTAATTTTGGGTCCAGGGATTGAGCCGGGGTGACTAAGACCATTGTAGCTAGTTATTGCAGCGACAGACCAGAGCCTCTGGTGGGAATCGAACCCACGACCCCCACGCTGATAGCCGAGCACGCTACCAACTCGACTACCGGGGCGCTCGAGTTATTATTATTTTTTACTAGCTGACACGACAGAAACTTCCCTGTGCATATTTTAATGACTTTGTAGTCTGAAGTTTTGATGGACATGGGTCCATGTTTTGATATACCCTCATACAAATGCACCACCGATTTACACTGATATTGCTCTAAAATGCACATTTTACAGCGGTTCTTGATCAAATTTCCCACATCATGTTATATTTCAACTAGTGACACTTTCTATGAAAGTTAACTGTATGGATCCATGTTTTGGTATAATCCCCATACAAATGCCCTCCCCCACAGTTTACACTATTACCGTCTAGAACACACATCTTGATAAAATTTAGTAGATCATGTTATATTACAACTAAGAATACCAACTGATCTATATGGGCCCACTTTTTATGTAGCGCCTTTACAAATGGGCTCCGATTTGTACTATTACCGCTCTGGAACCAACAATTTTCCATCAGAAGTTGATCAATCTTTGCAGATCATGTTATATTTGAACTAGGAATACATAGTATGAAAGTCAAATATTTTGGTATAACCCTCATACAATTTTTTTTTTTTTTTTTACATGTTTTTGTTATTTATTGTATCTTTCATAACTTGTGAAAATAACAATAAGTATTCAAATCTTAACCTAGGATTCTTATTCTAAAGGTTATTTACAGTATATAACCAGCAAGAGTTTGCAAAAGTATGTAATAAAAGTTTTATCAAAATATTACATTAGCATTGTGACAATTCAAAATTCTAAACTAGATCTAGGGTATTTCTTCTCCTCAGACGGCTGTGTCCTTCATAATTTAGCAGCTCTCGAGCGAGTGTATTTGGATGGATGTGTAGCTTAGAAACGTAGCTCCGGCAGTATCTCTTGACTTCTTCTTTGATCATTGGGATGTTAAGGTCCTTATGAATGTTTCCATTTCTGATGTACCAAGGGGCGTTCGTAATCAATCGTAGAATTTTTGACTGGCTTCTCTGTAGCTTATTGACATTAGATGCACACGCTGAACCCCAAAGCTGGATACCATATGTCCATATGGGTTTTATAATGCATTTGTAAATAAGGACTTTATATTCAAGGTCTAGAGCAGACCGTGGTCCAATAAGCCATTGTAGCTGTAGCAATTTCAGCTTTATCTGGGTTACTTTGGAATCAATATGGTATGCCCATGTAAGACGGCGGTCCAAATGAATTCCAAGGTACTTTACGTTTGCCTTTTGAGGTATACTGTTATTAAATATATCAATTGGTGGACAAGTGTCTCTTCTCAGGGTAAACGTGACATGTGTGCACTTTGTTGCATTTACCATTACCCTCCATTTCACTAACCACGTTTGAAGCACACGGACGTGTGACTGCAATTGATAAGACGCAATTGTTGAGTCTTTGTGGAAACTAACGAAAGCAGTGTCATCTGCAAACGTGGAAGTATGTGTAAGAGAACTCGTCGGCATATCTGCCGTATATAAGATATACAAGATGGGTCCCAGAATACTACCTTGAGGGACGCCTGCAGTTATTTTCTTAGGGCTAGAAAATTTGCCTTTCAATCTTACTTCAAACGATCTATCTGTTAAATAGTTTTTGAGCAATTTTTGTGTGTGTTTTTGGCAGCAAACGAGTTATTTTATGCACAAGTCCATCATGCCAAACTTTGTCAAACGCCTGGGAAATGTCTATGAAGAGGGCGGAACAATACTGCTTGTTCTCAAACGCCCTTCTAATAACAGTAACAATACGGTGTACTTGCTCTATGGTACTGTGGCTTTTACGAAACCCGAATTGGTGATCGGGAATAATTCCGCTATTTTCTATGTATGGTGTAATCTTCATCAATAGAATTTTCTCAAACATTTTTGACAATATCGACAGTAGACTTATCGGACGGTATGACTTAACCTGAGTTAAGTCCTTTCCGGGTTTTGGAATCATTACTATCTCAGACCTCTTCCAAGATGTTGGAAAGTAGCCCGTACGCAAAATACTATTAAAGATAAATAGAATAGTTTTCATTGCTGAATGAGGAAGCTCTGTAATCATTCTCGCTGTAATTCCATCCTTACCAGGGGATTTTTTAGTTTCGAGGTCTTTAATAGATTCTTCTATGATTTTAAACCTGAGACGCAGTGGGTGAGGGACCATTTCGTCTATTTCGGGCGGATTGACAGAAGATGGTCCACTATTTGGTGTAAATACCTGTGATTGGCAAATGCATTGACCTTCTCTTCAGTGCTTTTTGCCCAACTGCCATTCTGAAGGCGTAGCGGGGATTCATGCGCAATAGGGCTTCGCATATCTTTTGTGGCCTTCCAGAGGCTAAAATCACTTCTCTCTGTTGGATCTAAATTCTGCAGGTAGATTTTGAGGGCAGATTCCTCCTTTGCCTTAAGGGCAGACGTTAATCTTTTCTGGCAATGCTTGAGTCGACACTTCAGAGTTGGGGAGCGATATCTCTGCCATTCCCTTCTAAGCTTTCTTTTCTCTCTAATAAGGGCTTCAATATCCCTTGGGCAGTTTGCAGGGTTGCCACCTCCATTAATGTCTTTCGGTGTTGCCACCTTAGCTGCATTGTTCACAATATCAGTAAAGAGGTTAACGGCATGTTCTATTTCATCCTCAGATTTTAAACAAATGTCCTGAGGAATATGTGTACTAACATACTTTTTGTATTTCATCCAGTTCGTGCGTCTGTTAGGAAAGTTATGGACTTCGTTCTCATTTTCAGACTTGATATTGAACAATGTCATAATTGAAGGGGAGTGATCAGAAGAAAGATCGAATGAAGTATATATGGAACTTTGATCACGTCTTATATTCTTGACTATAGCGAAGTCGATTAAATCAGGTATTTTGCTTAAGTCTGAGGGCCAGTGTGTCGGCTGGCCGCTAGAAATAACGTCTAGTTTAGCGCGTGACATCGCACTTAATAATTGCCTACCTCTTGGAAGGGTAATTCGTGAACCCCAATAGGTATGTTTGGCGTTATAGTCACCAGCTGCTATAAATTTCGACCCTAGTGTAGAGAAGAAGTCTACGAATTGAGCACTGTTTATATTATATCTCGGAGGGCAATAAATTGCTGATACCACAATGTTCATATTTGTGAGGTTGATTGACGTAGCCTGTATGTGCTCTGTTCTATATTCCTGTATTGGACAATGCCTTACCCTATTGTGCACAATAACAGCTGTGCCACCACAGGCTCTACCGCTCGGGTGTTTTGTGTCGTAAGTACAATATCCGTTTATTCTAAAACAGTTCCTTATAGTAAAATGTGTCTCTGAGACAAGAAGTATGTCGATTTTTTGGTGTCGAAGAAATGTGCTGGCTTAGGCCGTTTGCGTTCCAAAAACAAATTCGCAATGGATTTATTTTTGATTCAGTACAATTTGCATTAGCATGCTCTAATTTCTCATCATTTCTTGCATCATATTTTGCCTCATACAAATGGTCCAGTTTATACTATTCACGCCAAATTTGCAGATCATGATACATTTCACCTTGGAATACCTAATGAAGAGGGGAACTCTATAGGACCCCAAATGTTCTTATAGGCCCTCTACAAATGTTCGCCCGATGTATCCTATTATGCTATAAAATTTGCATTTATCACCGAATCTTGATCTAATTTTCCAGATCCTGTTATATTTATTTCCCCTGGGGGGGGGGTTTCATGTTATATTTTCTCGTGAAATCTAGTCAGTCTATGGCGCAACGATAAATGACGTTAATTTGATTATGTGTGATTACGTGAGCCATTGGACACCATTCATATTTTATTATCAGGATCTTCAAGAAATATGTTGATACATTCAACGGCAGAATTGCATTTCAGTAATCCATCTATCAGTACACTCAAAGGAATTTGTCAGTAAAAGAAAACAGAAAGTTCAGATTTTCTGCTGAAAAAGACACAGCAGATTTGCTGAGATGGTAAACAGCTGTTTGCTGTTTTTAGCAATATAGATAAAACTTTAAGCATATGTACAGAAAAGTATGACCACTTAAATATACATGTTAACAAAACTTTTTTGAATAGAAGTTATTATAAAGCAATTTATTACCACGGAAAGATATTGCGATTGTCTTTTTAATGATACGCATATTGTCCCAAGCTTATATAAAAGGAACGCTTATCTATTTTTATATTTCAATTACCAGTAGTCAATTTTAGCAAACTCTTTAGCAGTGTGGTGGTGTAAGATTGCTGTTATGCCAAAAAACTGTTGCAATAGCAGAAAAGTGTCTGCTGATAGGCAGCAGATAATCGCTGCTTTCTTATTAACCGACTTGTTCTCTAAGTGTAGAACTTCTTTTTTTCAAATAGTTGCTTGAAATTACATACAGACATACATATTTTGAAGAAATATTACACAAAAAAGATCGAATTCCTCGGCGCTTGACCCCTCTTCAGGCCCCGCATTTTTTCTATGATAAATGCAGAAAATTGGATATGCTTCTTAACAATGTATGGGCCTAAATATGATGTCTAATGAGTTTTTAATTTGTACAGGAGTTAATGAGTAACAGGATGTTTAGTCAATTTCTTTATACGCATATTCTGATTACATAAAAATATTTGCAAATGTTTCATCATTTTTATAATCTTTAATATGTATAAATTCGAATAACAAATACAGCTTTTTTGTACTCGATGAAATGCAAGACGAAAACAAGTAAGGAAAGGATAAAGTCGGGCGGGCCAACTATATGATACACTCCACTTTTTACCCGAATAACATTCCATTCGGTAATAAAGTGAAAACGGGAAGGATTTTTTTATCCTGTAAATGTATGTGTTTGACAAAACAATTTAATTCGGAAAGGACATTTGTATGGGGGTATATTGAAACCTGGAACGAAATAGGTGAACTAAAATATGTCTAGTTTGGCAAAAATCGGTTAAACATTTGGGGGCAACATTTGTATTGGGAGATATCTAAATCTGAACCGATCTTACCCACTTTCACCATAGGTTTTTTAGTTGGATTTTAAAATGTTGTGCCAAATTTAAAAATCGGGTACAATATGTGGTTTCTGGAGCGGAAAATGTCAAATCGGGAGCGACATTTGTATGGGGCTATATCTAGATCTGAACCGATCTTATCCACTCTCAGCATAGGTGTTTTTAATTGGATTATAAGATGATGTGTCCAATTTAATGAAAATCGGGTTCAATATGTGGTTTCTAGAGCGGAAAATGTCAAATCGGGAGCGACTTTTGTATGGGGGCTATATCTAAATCTGAACCGATATGCCTCAAATTAAATAGCGTTCGTCCTTCATCCACAAAACTTACTTGTGCCAATTTTTGTTAAGATCGGACTATAAATGCGACCTGTAATTTGATTGCAACAATAGATGGACAGACGGACATTGCTAAATCGATTCAAAAAATTATTCTAAGTCGATCGGTATAATTAACAATGGGTCTATCTCGCTTCTTTTTGGGTGTTACAAACAAATGCACAAAGACATAATACTCTCGTGGAGTGAATAAACATGACACAAAAATTCAGTAAGTTAAAACTCATTTCTTGTTGTTTCGCAACTTTAAAGTAGATTTTAAAATAGAGACCGACACGCAGAGAAAAAATGCATTACGTAGAAAAGAATTTTTAGACACGTGAACATCATTGTTGTTGTAAATGAACAAAGAGAAATATGTTTACATATCGAGGGCTGATATTCATAAGTGGCTATGAACCATTTTCTCGAAAATGAGTTTTTGATGCCAAACCATTCTCAGATTTGGATGTCATCTGTCATATAAATTTGGAGAAGAAATTTTGTTCTAAAGCCTTTTTTTAATTTTTCTGATTTGGCTATCTACTCACACGTTAATTTGTGACTGCAAAAGTGGCTATGAACATAAAAATAATATAAATAAGGTAGTTCAAAAATGGAGCAGCATATAACCGAAGGTTGTAATTCGCTACAATGCATTTGTTTAAGGCATTTTTCTAGATTTATGGCATATCGCATTATCAAATTCCATCATTACGCTGTTAATAGCATTTTGGTTCCCAAGTTATTAGGCTAAACTAGGATAAATAGTGGCTGTGAAAATTGTGAAAAGTTTCTTTAGAAAAACTCGCGTAACTTTTTATCATATTGATAATACCAAAATATTTTTATGGCATATGATTGCTGACTTCATTTGGAATATTTGTATCAGAAAAGTTCAGAATCCTGAACAGAGAAAGTTTAAATAAAGGGTGATTTTTTAAAAGCAATAGGAAAGTTTTAAAAAAAAAAAAAAAAACACATAAAATTCAGAAAAATGCATGAAATCTTTATTTGAATCGATAGTACGGTCCATATAATTTAAGGTTTGAAGATTATTTCACGCAAATGTTGACCTTGACTGCGCCTCAAATGGTCCATCCGCTTAGTCCAATTTTGGCATTTCCACGTTTTTGAGTAACAGAGGCCCAATTGCTGCGAACGGCGACGAATCGATAATCGATGGTCATCATTAACACTGGCCGATACAGCTGCGATATTTTCTTCAGTTCGCACTCTACGTAAGCGTGTTGGTGGTTTAATGTCCAACAATGTAAATTTGGTGCGAAATTTTGTCACAATAGCCCGAATAGCAGCTTCAGTGGGTCGATTAAACTGACCATAAAATGGAAGCGCGGGATGAACTTTCTTAACAGAACACGCATTTTGATAATAAAATTCAATAATTTGCGTTGTTCGTTTGTAAGACGATTCATGGTTAAATTATAGACCAAACTGAAGATGTTTGACAGTGAAACAAAACACGAAACGTGCGTCGCCTGTTTAAACCAGTGTTGCCAAAAAGATAATAGCTAAAAAATCACCCCTTATAAGCAATAGCAACCGCGAATTTCTGATTAGTAATCCTCTTTAGGTTAAACTGTAGAAGAATGATTCAAAATTACTCTTAAAATTAAGCAGCAAATGTGTTTTTTCGCTCTCCTGAAAAGTTGTGCCCTCGATAGATCAACCAGTTTTCTTCGTTTGTCGAAATGGATTTGTATTATCATTACAAACTCCCAAAACATTTAGAAGTAACAGAAACCTTTGTTGTTTCATATGTGATGAAAATAGGTCACATCGGTTCAGATTTAGATACAGCTCCAAAAAAATGTCGCATCGCAAATGTTACAAACCACACATTACGAACGAAATATACGAATAGCCACACCATATTATAAAGAGTGATTTTTTTGAGGTTAGGATTTTCATGCATTAGTATTTGACAGATCACGTGGGATTTCAGACATGGTGTCAAAGAGAAAGATGCTCAGTATGCTTTGACATTTCATCATGAATAGACTTACTAACGAGCAACGCTTGCAAATCATTGAATTTTATTACCAAAATCAGTGTTCGGTTCGAAATTTTTTATCGACAAATTTTGTTCAGCGATGAGGCTCATTTCTGGTTGAATGGCTACGTAAATAAACAAAATTGCCGCATTTGGAGTGAAGAGCAACCAGAAGCCGTTCAAGAACTGCCCATGCATCCCGAAAAATGCACTGTTTGGTGTGGTTTGTACGCTGGTGGAATCATTGGACCGTATTTTTTCAAAGATGCTGTTGGACGCAACGTTACGGTGAATGGCGATCGCTATCGTTCGATGCTAACAAACTTTTTGTTGCCAAAAATGGAAGAACTGAACTTGGTTGACATGTGGTTTCAACAAGATGGCGCTACATGCCACACAGCTCGCGATTCTATGGCCATTTTGAGGGAAAACTTCGGAGAACAATTCATCTCAAGAAATGGACCGGTAAGTTGGCCACCAAGATCATGCGATTTGACGCCTTTAGACTATTTTTTGTGGGGCTACGTCAAGTCTAAAGTCTACAGAAATAAGCCAGCAACTATTCCAGCTTTGGAAGACAACATTTCCGAAGAAATTCGGGCTATTCCGGCCGAAATGCTCGAAAAAGTTGCCCAAAATTGGACTTTCCGAATGGACCACCTAAGACGCAGCCGTGGTCAACTTTTAAATGAAATTATCTTCAAAAAGTAAATGTCATGGACCAATCTAACGTTTCAAATAAAGAACCGATGAGATTTTGCAAATTTTATGCGTTTTTTTTTTAAAAAAGTTATCAAGCTCTTAAAAAATCACCCTTTATTTGGCTTGTGAACATCTGTTGTGGAAGTGGAATATATGGGTAAATGTTTTGATATAGCCCTTATACAAATGTCCAAATCGATTTCTATACTCAGAGAAGGGTGTATCATTCGTATGAATTGAAAGAAATTTAAAAATGCAAATAGTATTTTATTTAAAAATTAAAGTATTGTTCTTACTTTTGTATGAATAAGTAAAAAATGTCTACATAAAAAATTCTTATGCTACTCCAATACTTTTTCGCAGAATTGAAGGATTTCATCTCGTCAATAGATTTTTACATAATTATTAATTTAGAGGTAAATTGCTATTCAATGATTTCATTCCAATTAGATATACTACAAATTTATCCAAAGTTAGGCACTCATAGTTAAACTACGAGTTAGCTCATAGTTAAACTACGAGGTTTGTACGCTGGTGGAATCATTGGACCGTATTTTTTCAAAGATGCTGTTGGACGCAACGTTACGGTGAATGGCGATCGCTATCGTTCGATGCTAACAAACTTTTTGTTGCCAAAAATGGAAGAACTGAACTTGGTTGACATGTGGTTTCAACAAGATGGCGCTACATGCCACACAGCTCGCGATTCTATGGCCATTTTGAGGGAAAACTTCGGAGAACAATTCATCTCAAGAAATGGACCGGTAAGTTGGCCACCAAGATCATGCGATTTGACGCCTTTAGACTATTTTTTGTGGGGCTACGTCAAGTCTAAAGTCTACAGAAATAAGCCAGCAACTATTCCAGCTTTGGAAGACAACATTTCCGAAGAAATTCGGGCTATTCCGGCCGAAATGCTCGAAAAAGTTGCCCAAAATTGGACTTTCCGAATGGACCACCTAAGACGCAGCCGTGGTCAACTTTTAAATGAAATTATCTTCAAAAAGTAAATGTCATGGACCAATCTAACGTTTCAAATAAAGAACCGATGAGATTTTGCAAATTTTATGCGTTTTTTTTTTAAAAAAGTTATCAAGCTCTTAAAAAATCACCCTTTATTTGGCTTGTGAACATCTGTTGTGGAAGTGGAATATATGGGTAAATGTTTTGATATAGCCCTTATACAAATGTCCAAATCGATTTCTATACTCAGAGAAGGGTGTATCATTCGTATGAATTGAAAGAAATTTAAAAATGCAAATAGTATTTTATTTAAAAATTAAAGTATTGTTCTTACTTTTGTATGAATAAGTAAAAAATGTCTACATAAAAAATTCTTATGCTACTCCAATACTTTTTCGCAGAATTGAAGGATTTCATCTCGTCAATAGATTTTTACATAATTATTAATTTAGAGGTAAATTGCTATTCAATGATTTCATTCCAATTAGATATACTACAAATTTATCCAAAGTTAGGCACTCATAGTTAAACTACGAGTTAGCATCAAGCAAATTATTTGCATTTATTAACAACTAGCTGACCCGACAAACATTTCCCTGCCCATATTTCAATTAGTTTGTATGTGATCATCGTGTGCATTTTTGGAAAGCTATTTCAAATGTTTAAACAAACCTGGAATGAGAAAAATTTTTTCTCAGTGATTATTGTATGGATTAAAGTTTGTTGGCATAGATATTCAATTTAATGATACAATCTAATTCAGATTACGCCAATGGAAGTGTCTGCACGTTCGCTTAAGTGGATTTTGAATAATGTTTAGAAACAACTTTCGCATGAGTTTGATTTTTCATACGGTGAACAGGAAAAATCGACGGGAAATATAATGCAGAAGGTCGACATTTCAACGGCGATTTTGTCATTGACACTTTCAAGCAAGTGTTATGAATATAATTGTGCAGATTCGTCGTATTGCAACTCGAAACGCTTGATAGTACTTAATTTAAATGTCGCGATGTTTTCCACAAAAAGGACGTATTCTAATTAATTTAGTTTATTGGGTGGAGTAGGACGTGGAATCACTGGTTGTGTTTGGTAAAAATCACCAAAAAATTAATAGACAGCGGATTTTTATGCAAGTTGTATTTTTAATGTTTGCATTTTTAATCTATGCAACATATGCTAACATAATATTGGTTATATCGATTTTTAATATTGAGATCATGAGAATGATTTGTGTGAAATCGTAATTCAATTATAATCTTCCTGTCAAAATATACTGTTGCATAAAAATCGCCTGTCTAGTCATTATTCGGTCTAATTTCTCCAAAGACTTATACTCATACCGAGCAATCAATTTACGTCACTGCACAACCATGATCACCGACACAGTTCTTCGACAGTTTGCACGTTGGAAGTTCTTTAATTTTGATTGCTGAATGAGCTGCTCGATCTTTTTCAATAACTTAGCTGCAATTTCAGATGAAGGCGGTAAATAATAATAAATATGGTTCCAACGTGATCGTCCAGACGATAATCACTACAATTCCATCGTTCAAAACTTTCATGAGTGTCGTACGTTAGTTGCGGTTGTTAATATCATTTTCTTTAGAAACAGATTCCTCCAATTCAATGTTTTTCGCAGCCATATATACCATGTTCGCTCAACGACACACGATTTGTAGCAACGTATGGGAACACATACTGAAAAAATCTATATATCAACATTCGCAATATAAACAGAATTTTTCAAGTGCAAATGCTAAGCAATTGTTTTGAAAATACTCCAGAATTGCCTTTCCACAACACATGATCAGCTGGAAATTGCCGTGAAATTGCCAGTAATGTAAATCGAAAATCACCTTCCTGATGAAGCGAGCGAATTTTATGCCAAAATTGATATGATCAAAAAAGATTTCACAGCACCGGTTTCACAGCGTGCAAGAAGAAAAAACAGTTCAATCGTTCATAAGCCGCTTTTTCCGTAAGCGTCTTATACTCGCAATGCATCGTATTGACATTATTTTTGCATTGCATTTCAACTCTTGATTAAATGCTCAGCGCGTGGGATAGTGTGATGCTGTCATTCCTAGTTTATTAATCGCAAGTCTTCATTCAATGCCTCATTGTGAATTTTCAGAAATATCCTCTTTGTATTTGGTTCACGAATCGGTGAAAATACGTGAAATACGTGTAACTGGATTTTCCTGTCTATTTGATGACTGATTACGAACTGGAAAAGATGTCGTTGCTATCGTCAGTTCTGACAAAATGTGCAAAAAATATAAAGATTTTATGCATTTTGTCCGAATTTTCTGACGTTTTCTTATAATTATCTGAATTCTTGTGTTTCGAAAACTTTCGCACAATCGTAACGAACATGGCATAAAAGAATTTCGCATAATCATTGCTTGAATTGAGACTTATAGCCTTGAGTTCATTCAAAATTTCTATAGAAAGGCACTTTCCGTTTTTTAAATATATTCTTAGTTTGGGGTCAACTATCCAAAAGTTTTTTATACACTCCACGAGAGTATTTTGTCTTTGTGCATTTGTTTGTAACACCCAAAAGGAAACGAGATAGACCCATTGTTAATTATACCGATCGTCTTAGAATCACTTTCTGAGTCGATTTAGCAATGTCCGTCAGTCTGTCTGTCTGTCCGTCCGTCCGTCCGTCCGTCCATCTATTCTTGTAATCACGATACAGGTCGCAATTGTAGACAGAATGAAATGAAACTTTGCACAACGACGTTTTTCGGGATAAGGACGAACGCTATTTAATTTGAAGAAAATCGGTTCAGATTTAGATATAGCCCCCATACGAATTTCACTCCCGATTTGACTCTTTTCACTCTAGATACCACATATTACAACAGATTTTCTTTAAAATTGGCAAAACATCTTATATTGTAACTAGAAACACCTGTGGTAAAAATGTGTTAGATCGGTTCAGATTTATATATAGCTCCCATACAAATTTCTCTCCCGATTTGACTTTTTCCGCTCTAGAGACATCTTATATTTCCACTAGAAACACCCATGGTGAATATCGGTCAGATCGGTTCAGATTTATATATAGCTCCCATACAAATTTCGCTCCCGATTTGACTTTTTCCGCTCTAGAAACCACATATTGTATCAGATTGTCTTCAGATTTGGCAAAACATCTTATATTTAAACTAAGAACATCTATGGTGAAAATAGGTCAAATCGGTTCAGATTTAGATATAGCCCCCATACAAATGTCGTTCCCGATTTGACATTTTCCTCTGTAGAAACCACATATTGTACTCGATTTTCTTTAAATTTGGCACAACATCTTATAATCTTACTAGAAACACCTATGCAAAAATTGGGTAAGATCGGTTCAGATTTAAATATAGCCCCCATACAAATGTCGCTCCCGATTTGACTTTTGCCGCTTTAAAAGCCACATATTGTGCTCGATTTTCTTTAAATTTCGCACAACATCTTATAATCTAACTAAACAAAACTATGGTGAAAGTGGGTAAGATCGGTTCAGATTTAAATATAGCCCAATTTCAAATGTTGCTCCCATAAGTTTAACCGATT